>JAOXXN010000364.1:16235843-16247846 GCA_026770055.1 Myrmophylax atrothorax | reverse complement strand
GCTGCGTGTGCGGCTCGGCGGGGCTCGGCGGGGCTCGGCGGGGCTCGGCGCATCCCGCAGTCTCGCAGCGTCCCTTTGTGCCTCCGCGAATCGCGGGGCTGCCTTTTGTGCCCCCGAAACACTTGGCTGTGTGAGGCAGCCCAGCCGCAGCGGTGCTGCCGCTGAAACACACTCGGAGCTGTAGCCAGAGCAGGGTTCGTGTCGCGGCGGCGAGCTGGCGTGCGGCGCGTTGTGAAAGCGCTCCTTGCAGTCTGAATTTTAAGCTGCGTTTTAAGATACGCATTCCTACTGGGAACGAACAGGTCTTAGGTCCTTGCCCGAAGGGAGGGTATTATGAAGGCGTTCTATTACGAGGAGAAGGCTGAGACTGGAACAAGTTTAGGAATTCCGAAGTCGAGCGGCCGGAGTGGGAGAAAGGTGCTTTTGTATGGGATTCCCGCCCCCCGCCAGTTTTTCCCTGCTGTTATCATGCCTTCAGTACAATTCAAGGCAATCCGATAGCTGAGTGATTTGTGAGCATCTAGAGCAGTTACTGAGAGACTGTGTGGTCTGAGATCCGGACGGTAGACCGAGTGATGAATAAAAGCTGGAAACGAGAGCGTTAATGAGTACAGGGATGCCCAGACAGGGTGGCTGCAGGGCTGGCAGTGGTAGCCATCGCTGCAGGCAGCCAGGGCTGGGTCGGAGTAATTCCCCTGGGCCACGTGAAATAGTGCAGTGTAGCACCTCATGCAAACTAAGGCGCTTTCTGCACAGTGGAGGTTTTGAGTGTGTGGGTGTCTCAGCCTGACAGGTTGGAGACATGGTAGTAGCAAGAAATAAACTGTGTTTTAGTGTCAGGGCAGAGGGACCTAGACTGTAGGAACAGAAAGGCAACATTTCTACCTGTAGCCACAACATTCCTAGGGTTTTGTCCTGTGGGAAGCCAAGAGAGACTCACCTTTGGTGGTGCTGCTGCTGCTCTGCAGGGAGGGTGACAATTCACGGCAAACTTCACCCTTGGCTAGACTGGGGGAGCAAAGGGAGGAAGGAGTATGCTAGGGAGGGTCCGTAGAGGTCTCTTTTGTTTGCAGATGTCCATCAAATCTCTACAGATATTAGACTGACTGCGGTTTACCTTAGTTTCTTTGGGTTTGGGTTTTTACATTTGATTTTTGTAGTAGCAAACCACTGCTGGGCATGTGAGTAATGCATAGCAGAGCTCTTACTTACTTCCTATAGCATTTGTGTGGGAGATGAGCACATAAAAACTATCATACTTTGTACTCGTGATCTAGCTCAGGTCTCTAGCATTAAGTAAAAATATAAACTTCCCTGTGAACTTGTGAAGTAATTGGCATGTTTATGAGGATTTTTCACAGTGCCTGATGGTTAATGGTTAAACGCTGGTTTAAAAACATTTTGTTTTCCTTACAGTCTTTTTTTTTCCTAGCATTGCAGCTCTCTGAGTGTGCTTGCCTATTTCATTCCTGTCAAGTACAGGATTAATTATTCTATCTTGTAACAGTGGGGTTTTGTTGTATAATTGCCTTTGGAGGGGGAAAGGGAATCGTTTTATTTTTTTTTTTGTTTCTTTTGAAGTAGCCACTCTATTAATATGCTTACTATTTTCACAAGTGCTTCCCCAGATCATTGTGCAGTTTTCCTTGGAGAAGGAGCCTTATCCATCTTATGTTTCTGATTATGGAGTGTCTGCAGATGAGCAAAGTTGTCACTGTGACTTTTCAAGGCAGAGTTGTTTTTACATCTCTACTTCTTTGAAAAAGGTGAAAGCTTTTTGGGGCAAGGAGAAGTTGCCTATGGCATCTTTACTCTGCTGTTCTGGCATTTCCATTATCTTAACTAAGCTGTTAGGCACTCTTGAAAAAGACATGCCAGGAAGATAGATTTGTCTGGTTTGAAAAGAGGACCAGTGTAAATCCTTTCTGGTTAGACAGTTGTGTCCTTGGCGGGGGCAGATTCTGAATTGTCTCACCTTAGGTCTTATATTGCAGAGCTCATGAAGAAAGCTGATGTGTGCCAAGAACTACAGAGAAGAGTGATTCCGGATGTATTTGAGAACAAACAGAGCCTAGAGGAAACTTCAGGATGCAAACAAAAAAATTAGGCAAGCTAGGCAAGCACTGAAATTCAGCAGTGGCTCCAAATAAGAAAGAGAATGGTGTTTATCTGGAGGGGGAAAAAAGGCAAATGAAAATCATGAGCTCTTAACTCTTTATTTAAGATTTCATTGTTCAACAATTAATAAGTTTTCAGACTCAAGGAAGTGAGAATTAGCAGAAATACCTTGGCAGTTCTGAGCTAGAGCCTGGAGACCTTGTTTGGTTGAAACACCTATCTAGTTCATGGTGTTGTGCATAGCTGTCATGTGGTATTTTTTAGATTCTTTACTAGGTAAATGTTCAAACCTGTGAAATGAGGGAATGGTTAGAACAAGGCTTCATGGGACAGCTGAGCTGCCAGCAGCAGTTGGCTGCTGAAAGAGGAGACTTGTTTTGAGGTTTATGTCCCTCATCTTTCTCCATGCTTTGATATGGGGATAAAGCATGTGTGTGGTGGTTGTGCTGTCCAGCACCTGTTTACTTCCCTGCCAGTTCAGCAAGCTGGTTTATTTTTTCACTCTTAAGGGAGGTTTCTGACAGGTCAGTGTACTTGAGTGGTCTCATAGAGGGATCAAATTAGCATGAAAGACTGATGGCATCTAAGGGGCAGGAATTTGCACCTGAAAAGGGACACAGAAAAGGGTGAGTCTTTTGATATTAGTATTAGTTGTGTCATGGCACCTTTTGCTACATCCCACTGAGTTAGTACGGACTGAAAAGTGTTCACTCCATGTGTGCTCTTGTTTCATAGCATGGAGAAAAAGGTCATCAACCTTTACTTTCACTGTACGTGCTCCATACAGCTCCTAGTAGGTCATTTAATGAACCAATGCAGTGTACCTGCAGCACTGTAAGTCTTGCATTTATCTTACTTACAGCATGGTAATGAAGTTTGTATTGGTACGGTTTTTAAGATTTGAGGAAAGTAGTGCATGATAAGGCTAGTTCTAATATTTTGTAGAAAACAGTGAAAGGACATTTGATACAAAAGAAAGTGATTAAGAGTGTTCTGTTCATGTTGTCCCGTTGCTAGTGAACAATATACTGAAAAAGATGCTTCTTAATAATAATCTCCTGGTTTCTCTGAAAGAGAGTAGTGAAACTTATTTTGAGAGGTTATAAAATTTCCATAAAACATCAAATTTCCATAAGCCTTATTGCTTTGTATTTTCTAGATCTTCTGGGTTGTCCCCATGTTTGCCATATCATCTGTTTCTTCTAGCTCCTTTTAATTGTAGATTTTCCCAGAGAATGAGGAAAAGTGCAACGTTGAGGGAGAAATACTGTAACTCAGAGAAATTTTGCTGTTAAACTTGTATAGTTAAACTTGTCTGAAGATTTAAGCCCAGAAAACTGATCGCTTTTTAAAATGAAGATATTTGTTTCTGCTCACACAAATAAAACTGTGCAAGACTGGAACATACGTCTTCTATCTGCAAACTGCTATTTGAAATATGCTGCTGGAAGCAATTTGTAATATTTAAGGTTCGTCATGGAAAAAATGAGCTTTATGTGATTTTTATATGCAAGCTATTAAATGTAAACTGAATTTTCAGAGGGAGTTCTCTTAGAAGACTATTGTTCGTTTAACCACATCTGTTTCATTTTCCTGCATGGAGAGGACTGACATTTGTGTTGTGGCTTACTGAAAGCTTCAGGTCAGGTAGAATTTGTTTGTTTTATTTTCTTTTTATCCACATTGGCTCAATTTTAAACTCAGATTTATCTCATATTTAAGACAATCTTTTGTTTATGCCTGTTTGGCACATGAAAGCATCTCCAGGATTCATATAATTCGGAATCTTTCCGGGCTTTTCTACCTAATCCGTTCTGAATTTGACCTGAATAACATTTGAAATTACTTTGTCCATTTTTTCAGGTTTTTTTTTTTATTCCCACACTGTGCTTGGTACAAGCTTGATATTAAATAACATAACAAACTAGAAAGCTGTTGACATCTTATGTTTTCGTTGCTAGCAAGTATTGTTTGTTTAAGATTTATCTCCTGAGAGGAGAAGGGATTGCTTCAGAGAAATAAGCTTGCCTTCACTAGCCTAACAATTGGTAATCTGTTCCAATGTGGGTGTGTATGCACACTCTTCTCTGAAATGTTTTCTCAGTCGTGAGGTTCCCTATACTAAGTTCCCAGATGGGAAAAGGAAGTGTGGTTTCAGCAGAAACTGATCTTTTTCTGAATGACAATTTGGTGTCTGTTCTTTCTTTCAAGCTCACTGCACTTAGGGTGAATTTCCTCTACTATATTGGTTTGAATAAAAGCTGTCTAAACTGCAACCCAGTAATGGTCATCTGCAGACACCGTTACAGTTCTTGAGTTAGTGCAGACTTTACAGACCCATTTGCATGGACACATAGACTATTTTTGGATCTAAATAAAAGAAAGTATAGTTTCTTACTTCTCAAAATGGAGTAAATAACATCTGTTTAAGTCAAACTGCTCTCTGTGTGTTAGGACTTGATTTTGCTTGCTTCCCCGACTAAGTTACTTCTGGTGTTCTGTGCCTTTCTGGACACTCCCAAAACAGTTCACTGAATTCTAGTCAGAGTTTGGCACATCTCTGAAAATCATAGAAATTGCATACAAGTGACCAGCAGCATCAGTTAGTCTGGAAAACCTTTTACTATTTGTTGTGAGAAGTGAACTGCACATCTTAACTCTTGATCTGAAGTTCCCTGGAGTGATGCCTGCAAGCAAAACTGAAATCTGGATGCATTTGGTATGGAATTTGTTGAGATGCACCTAACATGGAACAAGAATTCAATGTTTATAAAGAGCTTTCTGAAGTGATCACCAGATGAAGTCCACTGAAGCCATTATGTTCTGTCTATGAGTTCTGTCCTCCAGACTTACTCTGTTTGGCACATGGGAGTGGATGAGCAAAATGCTTCCTCATTTCTATTCAGCTGCGGGGACAAAGGAACATGCTGTGGCCTTTCAGTGGTAGTAGGAGTATCATTCATCTCTCTTTAAACACCTTCAGGTCTCCTTCCTTCTCTTAACCACTTCCTGTGGCTGGCTTAATGTCTGGAGCAGAGAGGGAAAGGGAGAATGGCAAAATGGTGTTCCTGTTCTTCCTCTTGCAGAAGTGATTTCTGCTTATGCGTATTTTGAAGTCCCTGTGACAAGCTAGGTAAGCAGGGAGCTTTTTCTGCTGTTCTGTCCCAGAGGAGATCCTTTGGGATGGTTTGCTTTTCTTCTTGGGCTTGACATGCACCAGGGTTCTGAAAGAGGTGTTTCTTTCTCAGCATTGAAAAGATGGGGCTGTTGTGTTTTAAATGGGGTGTTATGTCCTTTTTTTGTACATTCTTTACTTTGTGCTCTTTATTCTCTCTGAGCTCCTTAAGATAATTAAACCAAAATCAGCCTATAGCAGTTGTAACTTGGTGAACTCTGTATTGTCCCTGTCAGAGTTACTGTTCTGTATATAAGTTATCTCCATGTCTGGGACACTTCAGCCTAATATAGGCTTCTGTCAGCTCTGTGAACTGTTGAACAGCACATGATGGCGCTTGTGGAACCAAGCACTGAATTACTCATCTTGAGGATGTCCCCTTCTGTCTCTTTCTTTTGGTAAAAGCCATGGGTGCTGGTTATCCAGACTGTATGTTGGATATCCAAATGAGAAGATACAAATTGAGAAGGTTTTTTTCTGATTACATTTATTCATAATAAATCTACTGATATTTTCTAAACTACAACACCGTTTTGGAGTGAGGGTCAAAGAATCTAATTCTGATTTGAGTATTTTCAGTAGCAGAAAGTCCACTATAGTCTGAGCAAGAAGTTTGTAGTGTTCAGCTGCCCCTCCTTGAATTAATGCCTATTGCATTTTTGGTCCTCTTCTGTATCTTTTGGGGAAGACTGCCCTTACTCTGTACCTTTTCAGGCAGATTTATGAGTTCCTCAAGCCCTGAATTATCAGAGGTTTTTTTTCTACTCTTTCACTCATTCTAATGAGTGTTCCCCGACTGTTCCATGACCTATTTGATTCTGTTTTTCTGGAGATTGAACACTCTTTCGGGACATCAGGACAAACAACGGGATTATTCTTGTGTTGACTGCAGACATCATAATTTCTTTTTTTTCCAAATTGGCAATGCCCGAATCTCCAAAGCAGCCATTAGTCCTTTCAGGCTATGCCTGATCCTTGTAGGTGCCTCATGCAAGTGTAGTTACCATGCCCCAAAGCATTTTCAGAGGCATTATTTTCCAGGGCAGAAAATACTGTAATCTTTTTAGTTTGTAAATGCAAATGTGCACAGCCTTGTGTTTTCTGTTAGGCCTGCTGTTCAGTACTTGCTCTCAGAATAGTCAGCATGGCCTGCAATTTGCTTTCTGCAGTCTTCTCTCCAAGAAACCCAATGCACATCCAGTCACTTGAAACAGGATTATGTTCCATAGATTTGTTCAAGTATTGTCTATTCCATGGTACATTGCTTTGTTACAGGACATGTAGTAATGTATCAACAAGCCATGTCTTTAATTTTTTTATCAGTGTTTTTACTATTTCTGATGATCTTGGGCTTCTGTAGGATGAGTGCTCTTACATATCAGACAATATGGCTGGATCCCATGGGATCATGCTAGAAATGCATCACACTAGAAAATGCCTTGTTTACAGGTGTATCCAGGAGCCCACAAATCAAATAAATGTATACATTTTCAAAAGTGCTTTGTTGATACTGGATTGTTCTACTGGATTAAGCAAAATATCCTACAGTGCCAAGCTGAGTGTATTCCAGAAAACTATTACAGTAGGACATACTTTTTTACACCCAGTTTAAGAACAGTAAGTCTATTGTCTATAGACATGTTGATTGGCATTCATTGTGTAATTTAATTTAATTTTTCATAATCAAATCTCTCATCAGCTATTTCACTACATAAAAATTATTTTTCTTCAAAAAAATCTACTTCAGGCTGACAGGCCTGTAATTATGTAGTGCATCCAATTTGTCTTTTGTAAATATTGACATAGTAATTCTGTTCTTGCTGTGCTTGTGAACTTTTCCAGTTCCAGTTTGTCAAACCTTAATGGCAGTAAGCATTACCAGCCTAGCCGGTACCTATGCAATCTCTTTCAGCATGTTTGTATCCAAGTTATCCAGTTTTGCTGAATGTAAAAGTGTCCAATTAATAGCTGCTGTTTAACATCTTCTTGAGTTACTGTTGGAATTTCATCATTATAAAAACGTTGTTTGCTTTTTTACGCACAGATGTGTGTATTAAACTTCATCCACTTTTCTTTGTTATTGTCAGGAATGCTACAATTTCCATGTAATAATGGATTTATTTTTTTTCCCTGGTAGAAGAGGACACCTTAAAGCCTGTTTGCTTAACAATTCTAGCTACTGTCTTCTCTTTCTGTTCTTTTGCGACTTACATGGTTTTCTTTCAGTATTAATTCCCAGAAATTACCTTGTGTTGAGGGAACAACTGATACCCTGGTAATGACGAGAGATGATTTTAATCAGGCTGCCAAAGATGACTTAATGTCTTCTGTATAAGAAAAATACAACAGTTGTCTCAGTATGAGCATCCTGCTGATAACTATTTCTTTAGTTAGTCAGATTTTACTTCTAAATCTAAACATAGAAGTAGACCTGTGACCTTAGACCTTTGTTCTGGACTGAGAAGGTCTTTGCTTATGGAGGAGCCTATTTCCTTTTACTTGGTGTAAAGAACTGTAAATAAATAAGTCATTATTAGTTTCCTGATTCATAAGTGTCTTAGAGCAGGTGCAAAGATGATCATCCTTTTTCAGATATAAAAAGGGAAAACTACCACATAAAGCATTGTCTAGATTTCAGGTTCAAAATTTGGCTTTTCTAAAATCAAGGCTTTAGACGTGTCTCTTTACAGGTTGCGTTTGCCTTTATCCTTTTACTGAGACTTAAGTCCAACAGCCAAGCTCCACTCAGCTGTTTTCTCTCTTCCCCACCACTGGGACCGGGGAAGGGAATCAGAAGAGTAAAAGCTGGAAAACTCATGAAATCAGATAAAGAAAGTTTATCTGAGGAAGCAAAAGCTGTGCACACAAGCAAAGCAAAGCCAAGCAAAGCAAGAAATTAATTCACTGTTTTCCATGGGCAGGCAGGTAATCAACCCACTCCAGGAGAGCAGGGCCCCACCCCATGTGACAATTACTCGAGTAGACAAGCACCATCACTCCAAACGTCCCCCACCTTCCTCCTTCTTCCACCTGCTTTACATACTGATCATGATGCCATATGGTCTGGAATATCCCTTTGGTCAGTTGGGGTAACTTGTCCTGGCTGTCTCTCCTCCCAGCCTCCCATGCACCCCCAATTTACTCACTGACATGGCAGTATGAAAAACAGGGCCTTGGCTCCATGTAAGTAATGCTCACCAATAATAAATACATTTCTATACTGTCAACCCTGTGTTCAATACAAGTCCAAAACATAACCTTGTATTAGCCACTGTGAAGAAAATTAGTACTAGCCCAGCAAAAACCAGTATGCCCTTTTACGCCAGTGACTTCATGTAAAAAAAGAGATGTAGCTTATAAGAAAGAGTTAATAATTTGTATATATCACATCTGAAATTTGATTTGTATGTCTTCCAGATGAATTCTGCAGGTTGAATTTGGTAATCTAGCAGCTTGCATCTTAAAACCTGTTTGCAGATTTGTTGGAAACTGAGAATGATTAATGTGGTCAGCACTTCCTGATGGGAACTGTATGAAAATTGTGTCTCTTTAGCCTTCCAGTTCATAGAACCATGGAATGGTTTGGGTTGGAAGGGACCATAAAGACCATTTAGTTCTAACCCCTCTGACATGGACTAGCACACCTTCCACTAGACCAGGTTACTCAAGTGTTCAGCTTGGCTTTGAACACTTCCAGGGATGGGTCATTCACAATGTCTCTGGGCAGCCTGTTCCAGTGCCTCACTGCCCTCACAATAAAGAATTTCTTCCTAATACCTAATCTCAATATATCCATTTTCAGTTTGAAGCCATTCCTCCTTGTGCTGTCACTACACATCCTTGTCAAAAGTCGCTCACCAGCTTTCCTGTACGTCCTCTTTAAATCGTCTTTGGAAGGTCTCCCCAGAGCCTTCTCTTCTCCAGGCTGAGCAAGCCGAGTTCTCTTAACCTGTCTTCATGGGAGAGGTGCCCACCAAGCACTTTTGTGGCCGTCCTCTGCGTCTGCTCTAGCAGATCTGTGTCCTTCTTATGCTGGGAACAACAGAGCTGAATGCAGCACTCCAGATGGGGTCTCACCAGAGCAGAGTAGCAGGGCAGAATCACTTCCCTTGGCCTGCTGGCCACACTGCTTTTGATACAGAGCAGGACACATCTGGCTTTCTGGGCTGCAAGTGCAAATTGCTGTGTTAGATTGAGCTTTTCATCTACCACAACCCTGAAGCCCTTTTCCTTGGGGCCTATTCCTTACCCACCAAGTGGTCCATCCATCAAGTCCATTCTTTCCAGGTTAGAGACATTGTCATGTGGAGCAGAGTTAAATGCTTAGCACGTGTTCAGGTAGGCAATGTCAGTTCCTTTTCCCTCATCCAGCACCTCTGTAATCTCATCAGAGAAGGCCACCAGATTTGTCAGGCAGGATTTACTCTTTATGAAGCCATGTTGGATATCACTAATCACCTTCTTGTATTCCATGTGCGTTATTATAGTTTTCAGGAGAATGTGATCCATGATCTTGCTGGGAACTGAGTGAAGACTCTCTATCCTGTAGTTTCCTGTGTCTTCATTATTTCTCTTTTGAAAATGAGGGTTATATATTCCCTTTTCCAGTCTGAGAACTAAAGTGAATTGCCATGACTTCTGAAATGTGATTCATAGTGGCTTAGCCACTTCCTTGACCAGTTCCCTCAGGAGCTGTGGATGTATATTATCACGCCCCATGGGCTTGTGCATCTTGAGGAACCTCATGATGGTATGTTGAACCTATGGTGAGTGATTATACATTCTCCCAGCCTCTGCCTTTTCCTTCTGCAACTTCTACTACTTGGACAGTATGGCTGGAACTTTTGCCAGGGACGACTGAAGCAGCAAAGTCATTAAGTACTTGAGCCTTCTCCATGTCCTAGGTAATCAGGTATCCGCTTTTCTTTTGGACAGGGCCATTTTCCCCAGTCTTCCTTTTATCAGTAACATAGCTATAGAACCTTTTCTTACTGTCCTTCATGTCCCTGGCCAGGTTTAATTGTATTAGGGCTTTAGCTTTCCTGGTCTGCTTTTTCTGGCTGCTTCCATCATCTGTTTGTGTTTGAGTTCATCCAAGCAGGTCTCCCAGTGTTTTTACCTGACATCCTCTTTGCTGAAATGCATTGTTGCTGAACTTGATTGTTGAATATCAACTGCCTTTCTTGGGCCCCTCCTCTCCATGGCTTTTACCCTACCAAGCAGATGCCTGAGGAGGCCAAAGTCTGGCTCGCCTGAACTCCAGGGTAATGAGCCTATTGTCCTTGCTACCCTAAGGATCTTGAACTTCTGTGTTTTATGGTCTTGGCAGCCAAGACTGTCCTTGAACTTCACCTTCCCACCAGCCCCTCCTTGTTGGTGAGAACAAGGCATAGCATCCCTCTTCATTGGCTTCTCTGTCACTTGGAGAAGGAAGTTACCAGCAACACATTCCATGAACCCCTGGATTGCCCATGCCCTGCTGTGTTGTCCCCCCAACAGATGGTTGAAGTTCCCTATGAGGACCAGGACATGTGACATGATGCTACTCCTATCCTATGGACAACCTCATCTACTTGGTCTCCCAGCTCAGGTGGTCTGTAACAGACCTCCATGGTAATGTCACCTGTGAAGAAATTAATCTGTGTTTCTTTTTGTCTACGAGGTGTAGAAAATAGAAGGCTCTAAATTGCTTTGGTGGGTTCTGCAGATCAGGTATATTTGCACATTCTCTGAAGAAGTGCTTTAAGAAGAAAGGCAGGTGGAGTGTCTGCAGAGGTCTTTTGGGACAGTTTTTTAAGATCTTAAAGTTTTTGAAAGGTCATTCACATTTTGATAGGATCTGTCATAGAAAAACAAAACCCAGAAACAACAGCAGATAAAAATTGTCTGTGTGTGTAACTTCACAATATTGTAATTACAGATTTCACAATTACTCTCACCTTTTTATTCTCACCTCAGTTGTTTTCCACATCTGCCAACTGTCACCATCAAGTCCAAAACTACGTATGTTAACAGGTATCCTTTTATTGCCATGTGATCTGGGAGACTTGTGTAACTATGTACTGTAATTATATGACACTTGCCTTGTGATTTAAGTGATTACATGGCTCTTGGTATCCTGCAAAACAGTCATAGCTTTTTTGTTTGTCTTAACAAAGTGGTTCAATTTGTCTTCAGTGTATTTACAGACAAGTTTCAGTATTTTTATCATCATTATTTTTATACCATGTCATATGTGCTCCATTGAAAAAAATGCATCATCTCTTTTCTTTAAATTATTTGCATCAGTTTCTAGGGATCCAAATTTGTTGTTAATGGGAAGAGGACTTCTGAAGACAAATTCTTCAATCTATCAATTCTAACAGTCAAACTCATTTTCTTTCAGTTAGAAAGGGGCACAGATATGTCCTTGTGCTTATATTTTACTAAATTCTTCATCATACCAAGATTGTGATTGATATTATTTGAGCATGTCACCATAACTTCCTGGCAACTCTTTAAAGCACCTGAATGAAATACCTTTTATTAGCTAGTCAATTGTTTATCTGCAAGCTTCATTTTAAATGGAGGTATTACTTGAATTCATAGCATCTGGTAGAAATAAATTTGTTGTGCTAAAATTGGAAAAATGACTGACAGTTTTGCTTACAGGGCTGGGTATGTAATTTGGGTAGCCTTGTAACATTTTGGGGTGTGTGAAAATGGATGGC
>JAOXXN010000364.1:16172597-16192222 GCA_026770055.1 Myrmophylax atrothorax | reverse complement strand
GTTTGCTAAACTACTCTTATGAAAAGCTGCTGGGACAGTGATTTTTTTGTTTAGCCTGTATTTTTATTTGCTATTAGTTTTAATTTTGCACTATTCCATTACTCCATTCTTTGCAATTGCTTAAAGCGCTAGATTGCAGCCATAGATTGTCTTTTTTATGTAAAACCTTTTTTCTGAATTGCTGTGTACTGATGTGGGGGCAAGTTGCAATTCCTTAACTAGTTCTGGTTTTCCTCTTCTAAGGAGTAATATTTTTGTCTAGTTTCTAGCTATCACATAGTAAATAATGTAATTATTCTATTCAGTGTACTTTTTGATCTTCAGTTTCTGAAAAATTCCTCTTGTCTATATTCCTATCATGTCACATACATTAAAGAAATGCTGAAAGTTACTGATTCTTCATGAGAAGCTGTACTTGCTCTTCTGAAGTTGCAGGGTGAAGTTAAAATTTGGTTGTGTCATTCTGATCATAAAGGACTCCTGATATTCAAGATTGTATGTGAAATCTCTTTGTTCTGTCATTGCAGCAGAGTGAAAACTGTTTCAGCTCTTTACTGTGTTGTGGCTTTGTATTTAAGTTTGTTTCTTTTTTACATCGACTTCTTTGTTTAAAATACAATGTTTCAGATTTCAACTCGGTAAAAATATATCTGTAGTATATCTGCCGTTAGTACCGTATAGTTGAACATTGCTACTTATGCCTCCTTTGTTAGCCAAATGAAATTATTATGTGTTAAAAAAGGGTGTAAATATGACTGAAGTATAGCGATGCTTTTAATATGAAGAGATTGAGAGCTGCGTAAACGATACTGTAGAATATTTTCATAGGTTGTTGGTCCTTTCCTCCAAAAATCCATACTTAGGACAAATGCCAAAAATATGGAATTTAAAATTAGTATATCAAGTTACATAAAAAGGTAAACTAAAATAATGCAGGGATAGAATCTACAAGTTCTGTGTCTTGTTCATGTAAAAACAGAAAGAAATAATGACTATTTAAAGGAAATGTGATATGGATTTTGATATATCAGTGTAATAATGTGGCCTAGTCTATTTTACAGAATAAAACCAAAGCATGCCTTCCTAAACCTTCCACTTAAACAATTACAATATTTTGAGACACAACTGAGTTCATTTTAATATCCAAACATACCCTATACATTTTGGTTTTAACTTCTTTTTTTTTTTTCATATGGCAAACCAGATTACTACTTCCATCAACAAAAATGCCTTTTCCCCTGTGATTGTAGTATTTCTTATTTTGCTACATTTTTCAATTTAAAAAAGCCAAATTTCCTTCCATTTAATTAAGGGTTTTTGATAACTAATTTAAGAAATGTTCCTTGTCTAATTTTATAAGAATAGTGGATAAAATGCCAGTTGATTTGTTTTACAGCAAATTCTACATGTAACTCTCCCATTTTGCAGTTGAGCCTTTGTGGGTAGACTTTTGGGCCTTAATTGAATTTTTTAAGTATTTAGAGTTAAAATTTCTTTTATCATCAGTACCCTCATTTTCACCTCATTCTTCATTACCAGTTGCTTGATATCTCACTGGGGTAGTAGATCTCTGTATGCTTACAATAGCATTTAAATAGGTTTCTCCTGATTTTTTTGTTGTTTTTTTTTTAAATCTCACAGTGTATTATCATAGCATTGCTACTCTATGTACTCTCTGTGTGTATGAAATGCTGCACACAAGAATTTTGTTAAATCTGCACAGCTTATGGGTGTTTTCTGGAAAAAAACCCCAACCCTGTATCAAGAGTTCAGCATTTATCTCAAAATTCTTTAGTTAAGAATAGTAGAAAACAAAGGTAGGAAAAAAAAAAGAGGAGCATGTCAGAAACTTGTCACATTCTCCCTGAAAAAAGTGATGTCCTCTGTTTCCTGTATGTACCAAAGTGGAAGCCTTATTTGGTCAATTTTGCCAGTGTTAAAATGGAAATTTTTTGCTTTCCTAAATGCTTTGTTATACTGTTGTCCTCATTATTAAGATGTTAAATGAAAGTAAAATGATGAATCATTAGACCATTCCTTAAATGAAAGCCAGTATATTTAAGTATTTACCAAAAGTAATATGTTGAGCACTGAGAGTTTTATTAGACCATTTTGCTGAACTAAGTCCATTAATTATAGATATTTCTTTGATTTTTTATATGTCAGAAGACAGATGAATCACAATTGAAATTTGAAAGTATGTATGCATTATTTTAGGCCACAAATTGCCTTTCGTTAATGGATATGAAAGGACTCCTTGGAGTATAATTAAGGAACATGTCTGAGTAGAGTGGTGCATAGTAGGAAATGTAGAAAAATATTTATCTACAACAAAAATTCTTCACAAAACTGTACAAGTTCCAAGCAGTTTCTGCAACAGATGTTAGTTATATTTATTATTGGGAAATGCAGTTGCTTCAGTTTTTCAAAATCTATTTTATTTAATGTATTTTTTTCTGTGCATTGCTTAGGTAGAAATTATATTGTAAAAGCTGTGTGCTGTAAATAATAAGCAATGTCACAAATAGTTCAATTAACAGCTATAATAGCTATTTGCAAAAATATCCAAATAACTTATTTAATTTATGAAATGTAATTAACCCAAGTAATTTTGTAAAATATACTTTGTATCATTGAAGTGAACAGGGAGAATTACAGAAGATGCAAAGTTGAAAGACTAATCAGTAAATGTAATCCTTTTTTCTTAAGTTTCGTTGCTGATTGCTGTTTCCTAGTTATTTTGATTTTCAAATTAAATCAAAAATGTAAATTTGACATTTCATTGTAGAAAGTGCAAGTGATGTTGTCCGTCTTATTTCTCTTATTGTTAACTTCTATGGTGCTTATTCCATCTTCCCATGTCAAAGTTATTCAGTTTTTCCTGTGACAGTAGCACATATTTGGATGTTTTCAAATATGTGCTACGTGATTTCAATTGATCCATGCTGAATTAAAGACTGTGTATATTAACCAGAGTATAAAACTCATTCAAACATGTTTGAGTCAATAGGTTTGCTGCAAAATAACTTTGGTTTAGTTTAAAATCACAATAATGACAAAGTAATCATATGTGAATCAGTTCTGGCTGTAGTTTTGGAAACCTTCTGAAACAGTAAATAAAAATAGTTACAAGTGAAAAATAAATTGAGTTACTCAGCATATGGGAAGATGGTGGCATATCAGTTTGGCCATGGTTTCCAAAATACAGGATGTAGTTCTAAACCAGTATCTAATTATATATTCTTTTAAATAAGTATCTTGCTGATGGAGTGTACTTCTGCTTTTTCATCACAAAAGTACTTTTGATTATAGAAATTGGTTTTGATTAGTCAGATTTCTGTTAGGGGCTTAAAATATTGCAGTAGATTGATTGTGATAAAAGCGCTTTAAGTTGCTCTGTGAGGGAATAGCAGTATTACTATGATAATCAATCTGTGGATTGTTACTTTGGAATGTGTGCTACTTTGTGTATTAGCATCAGAAGCTGGATATTGCAGTGGATTCTTTGTGATTTGAAGCAGTGTGCAAACTGACAGTCACTTTTCTACCAGGTCAGGGCGATATTTAGGAGGTGCAGATAGCACACATTGAAAGTTGTCTGTAGCCACTGTGTTTTGGGAGTAAGTTGTGCTGAACACTTGTCTGAATCTCTTGAGGACTTCTGGAAGCCGTGCAGGACTGGCCAAAGGAGAAACCAAATCAAATTAGTCTTTCTAGTTTAGTAGTGAAGCAGCTACATGTTTGGCAGCACGTTGTTTTGGGGGAATATCTTTTTTTTTATATTTAAGGCTGTTTTGAGATTGCAGTTGCACTGCGTAATCATTGTGCATCTGTTCTAATTCAACTATTCTATTCTAAAACAATCTATTTGAAGATGTTCATAGAGTATGAACTTTTGGTGTCTTTTCCTATAGTTTTCCTTAAAGACAGGCAATCTATACATATCTTTCATATGTATAAATTGATGACCACTAGTAGCAGGAGAAATCATTGAAGATATGTTCTAAATTTTCATTAAAAAAAAGGTAGAACTTTTTAATATATACTAATTAGTGAACAGTGAATCAAAAGTCTTCTCAGTCTATTTTAGGGTTAAAGTATTGTTTTAAATGTTGTTGTCAGGAAAAAAAAGCAATGTGTCAACCTTATGCTGATCACAAGTGCTGTCTTTTCTCTTGAATACAAAATCTTACCCAAAGTTGAATTGATGGGTGTGTGAAATTTCACCATGGGGTCATTCCCATTTTCCTTTTTTAGTTGCTCTATTGAGCAAGATTAAAAAAAAAATATTTGAATTACAAACAATATTTTCAAAAGCAAGTTTGAAAGGTTCATTGCATATTCACATGTATCTCTTTGAGAGCATTTCAAAATATGGGTTTTAAATTGTGGACAGCGTTTAGCTGTATTTTCTGCTACCTCAATAGTGGAAGGTGACTCTCCTTTTAAAAAGAGCCATCTTAAGCCTGTCAGGGCTGTTGTCTATTACTCTGCCAGTTTCTTCTCTGTTGTTTATATCTAGAAATAATTTTGTAGATAAACAATTTCTTCTTGTAGCCTTAAGTGTCTTAAAGCTAAATAACCGTTGCTGGACAATGTTCGGGTTTGCCAGCATCTGCAGAGGCTCTTTCTGGTGCTTGAGATCTGGAGCATGCTCAAAACTGGGCTTTCTGTGCCTGCCAATGGTCTAAGTTGGCTGTGTATGACAGGCTCAATTCCTGGATGTAATCACTTCTTTATATTTCAGTGTCTTCGTAATATTTTTCCATAGTTGGTACCTTTCGTATTTTCTGCTAGTTAGAGAGAAATGGTTTCCTTTTGGAAACCCGTTCAGTGTACCAGTTATAGATGTCGTTACTAGCAATCTGAAAAGCTGCACTGAGCAGTGACACCTGAGGAGGTTTAGCTTCAGGTAGTATGCTGTATCTCAGCTAACAATTCTAAGCAGATATTTTCTCCAGCAGCAGGTACTACAAAAACTCAGACCAAAAACCAGGAGTGAAAAAGTTCTCTCTGCAGTCTGTCTGGTCCTCACCCCAGGCAAGCCTCTCAAATTAGTTCACCTATCTGAATTCTCAAAGACCAGCTGTTGCAAATCTGTGTACTTTATGGCAGAGATATTCATGGCAAAGTTAAATCGGGGACAGATTTTTGGTTCCTCAAGAAACTGTTTCTGAGATGATTTATCTTCAGATTAGTGGAGTAAATAGCCAAAATATAGGTCCTACCCTGTTTTGAGATCATAGTGACCTTAGTGACCTTAGTATTTGCTATCCCCTCACTGCAAATACTTCTTCTCATCCAAGGTGTATCCCCTGATATTTGAAGATTGTTTTGGAGCTGGACTCTGCTATTTTGAGTATTGGCTGCTTCCTTCACAACTGTGGCCTTTGAGGGAACAGAGGAGTTATTTGTCAGACTTCAGTTATGAGCACATTTGCAGGGGAGGGGAATATTATTAAACTCATGTTTAGGAAACAATGCAGAAATAACTCCTACTTGCATGTCTCTTATGAACTTCCATTCTGATTAAAGAAATTCTTCAGACCTGTTAGGAAGATGATTTATATATAAAAAGATCCTAAGATAAAAATAACATATATAAAATGATGAGCAATTTAAATACATGTGCGTAGATCCATACATAGGTAGATTTGAACAGCAAAACAATTTCATACAGTTGCAAGACTGAATTAAAACAGCAAACACATTTTTTTCTTTATATGAATTTGTGCTTCAGTTATGTTTTACAATAAACAAAGTCATAGCAGATAAAATCCCCAATATATTTTCATTAGATAAAAATATGCATTGGTATTGTTGATCATTTTAGGTGAATAATATCGCTTAATACAGTTTATCATTGTTTTCCCACTGTATGTGGCCCATTTAACAAAGAAAAGTGTCTCCCTGAATAGTAAATTTTTAGTTTTGCTCTTGACAAAGAGATAAATCTGCAAAGAATTGAGTTGTAAGACTGCACCTCAAAACTGGTTTGGGGTGGCCTTCCTGAAGATAGAAAAAGAAATGCTTGAGCACACCAGAAAATGTGCACATATTACATGATGTACAAGGATCTGAAGAATACAGTAGACTAATTAAGACACAGGAGTGGAAGGACTGTCCACATACACCAGTCACAGCATAACTGTCCCTAGAGAAGTAAATCTCTTGAATGGCCCTTGCAGCTCATGTTCCAGGTACAGGTCTGCAAAAAAAGCTGCAAGTCTTGGGGTAGATTTTGAAGAGTATTGCTGTATATAGTTTTGAACTTCAGTAACTTGATTTTTACAGAACTTTTTGGATCCTCCAGTGGTTGTTTTGTATGTACAGATGGTGTGTACTTTGAGTATTTCTTTTATGAGCACTATTGGTTTTCATGCTGTCCTCTTTGCCCCTCCCATCTTTCAGGTATGACAGTCTGACTGCTTGTATGACCACTTGATGAGCTGGTTTGGGCGTAAGAATGACTTAACTACCATCCTTCCTCATGGTCTTACTTTTAAACAGACTGAGATGACAAGATAAATGGTTAAGTTATTGTACAGGCACAAACAAGAGGTGGGAGGAAGGTGAGAGAGTGGTACTGGTGCAGAAAGCTGGAGATGTGGAACCCAGTGAGACCTTGACCTTTCTGCCTACCACCTTACTTCTCATGGTTTTTTGGCTTATCCCACTACAATGAACCACAGTAGAGAACAGTTATACAGGAAATACTGGGATAATTTTCCCCTCTTATTTAACAATGAATGTTCTAGAGTAGGTGTGCAATTATGTTTACTG
Source organism: Myrmophylax atrothorax (assembly GCA_026770055.1). Classification (NCBI taxonomy): domain Eukaryota; kingdom Metazoa; phylum Chordata; class Aves; order Passeriformes; family Thamnophilidae; genus Myrmophylax; species Myrmophylax atrothorax. Next base: position 16,185,439 of record JAOXXN010000364.1, on the reverse strand, counting down.
GACTTCAGAGAGAGATAGGAAGGAAGCAGTTATTTTCACTATTTGCATTGAAAATCCAGTGTCTTTGTCATCTTCCAAGCCAAGGAAGAAGAAAATAAATGTCATTCAAAGAAAAGGAGTTGGCTTTACTTGCACAGTTAAACACAATGACTGTAAAGGTAGAGCATAGTCTGTATAAGTAAAAAGCAAATTTATGAGAGAAATTTTAAAATGTTTTCAAATACAAAAATCTGTATTCATATTTTAGTAAATGGTTTTCATAAAAAATTGTGTACTTACCAATACTTATATGGTGTTCAGTAAAGACATCTGGAGCTGAGAAGAGCCCAGCTTTTTTCAGTTCTTTCTGAAACCTCTTTCGCTTAGTCAAAATTTGCTGGGCTTTAGTAGAGAATTAAATGAAATCCTGAGGCCTGTTGGAAGCAAATCTGACCACACAATCATTATGATCCTTTTGGGCCTCTATGTCTGTGATACTGCTGTTCAGAGGAATTCTTGAATGCTCAAAAATTTAATTACTGTTAGTGACATTTTGCATGAGCAAGAAAAGATTTATTTTCTTTCAGAATTAATAACTATTTCAAATGGAATAAAATAGTGGCTATGTAAGTGCTTTCTAAATATAACTCTGTACTATTTTTATAAAAAAGTTCTCAGGTTCTGTTGAAAAAGAATGGAAAAGTATTTAGTAATGCATTGGGTCAAGTTTGTGAAAACTCTGCTATTGTAAAAGTGATTTAGTATGTGTTTTTCTTTCAGATATCCTCCTTATATATATTAGAATGAATTCTTGAGTTCAAGAATACAAGCTACTGCTTTTTAAAAGATGAGGACATAGCCTTCTCTTTTATTTTTGTCCTTAGTGCTAAAATAAGTTTGCTGATTAAATGGAAGTTAAATATAATATGAACCTTGTATTTACCAAGGAAGATGCTCATTTTGTGTAGTTGAACTATTTTCTGCATAATTTATATTTGGTACTCAGTATAACAGAAGTAAATTTTAAAAAATGTTTTTCAAGTTGATTGTGATCACATAATCTTCATTACATTGGAGCAGGCATGCAGTGTATGAAATTAATTTCTGGCCGCAGTCCATTCTGCAGGAATTAGATGCTCACACACATGGGAAATCATGATGAGCAGCTTTATTGTTCATGTCAGGGAGGTTCAATAAAAACTACAACAGGAGAAAATCTATCTATTTTATGTCCATGTAGGTATTTAAAGTTCAATTTTAATTATATGTCACAAAAGTAGAACATTTTCAGCTACATCTGCACTACTTGCTGTGTGAAGAAGCATAGATCAATATTGTTTGCAATTACCCGCACCCCAAAGAGCTTTCTGGGAACATGTGTATGCAGAGTTTGTTAAAATCTGCATCAAACAGAAGGTGCTCAGAGTTCAGGCTGGGTATGGGATACTTTCTGTGCCTCTTCAGATTCAACATTTCTGAGGATAATTTAGGAGGATTTCTTTTGAGTATGAGCTGCATCACGAGGGAAAGCAAAACTGAAAAGTATTGCTTCATTGGCCCAGAGGCTGAATCTGCTAATTTCGAGCATAAAATTCCTATGAGCGGGAACAAACCATGGACCTCTGGACATGGAGGTGATGGCACATATGTGAGACTTCATGAAACAATGACATATTTCCAAGTGACAGGATAGGGAAAGGTTCATCTTTGCCTCAGTGCTCTGGATGCATGTTACTGGGACAATGCTTCATTGTCAAAGGCCAAGAAGGAAACACCTATTATAAGATGAGATTAAATTCCTGCCTATCCATTTTCACCTTTGAACGGGTTTCTTTTTTATTCTGGGGTTCTTTCAAGTCATTATGCTTTTGGAAAAATCTTGGATGCTCTATGAGTGTGATGGAAGCCAAAAATCAGAGATTGTTACTAGCTTGATTTCTGGACAGTACATAGCGGCTTCTGAAAATGGCATGAACCAGAGATAAGGGGTAACAGGAGGAATGGAAGGGGACTAGTTGTGAGTCTCATGCACCTTTTTCCCCTGTTACTTCCCATGACTTTACTGGCAGTAAAGCAGAAAAGATGAGTAGAAAGCAATCTGGGGTTCAAACAAGAACAAAGAGTGGAATGGAGTTCTGCAGATTCAAAAGTGTTGAAGGGTCTCACAGTTCAGGGAGGATGTGGGTGGAGTAGTGCCCAGTTTTTGCTTAAAGCAGTCCATTGGAGGCCACCTTCTGTAGGGAGGTAGGCTGAGAATAGTGTCCATTATTTCTTCAAAAACCACTTGTGTTCAGTGCATAATGACATTTTGTTCAAAAAGAAGAAACCATTCTCCCATCCGCTTCTTGCAGTGATTCAGCAGCAGATGCAAACAAACTCCTGAAGAAACATGAAGTATCCACTGTAGCATCTGGGAACAATCGTCTTCATAAGACTGGAAGCAGGGTTTTGAATATAACGACATTATTCTAATGATGATTTGTTGATACTGCAGCATATCATTAGTCATGCTGAAATCTTTATAAGTATAAATGTTTTCTCAAAATAGTTTAAATGTTTAGAAAATCTATTACGCAGTCTGACATGAAACAGTAACTTGTTCTGCTAGAATCTGAACAGCCTGGAAGTTAGTCTAGAGAAGAATTTTGTGAAGGGTCATACAAATATTCTAGATTATGTATTTAAAAAAAAAACAACAAAAACAAAACTTGAGCAATTCTTTTGCATGAAAGTGTGTTCATGTTTTATCAGATCTACACACACCATCCTTATTTTTTTCCCTCCTGTTTGTAATAATTGTGTAATTGAACAATCCATGACTATCCATACACAAAATTTCTCAGTATCTTTACATTTTCCGATCTTCTCTGTTTTATTTAGTTGTTCATATTTTGCTTAGATGCAGAGTTGCAAGGGTCAGAAAGCCTGTGCTGTTTTAATACTATCTTAATACTAAAGGCTCAATATTTGTGTGTGGACCTCTTTAAAATTAATGCATGTTGAATTTCCATGTTCAAGTATTAATACACAGTGAAGGGCATCTAGAAAACTAATTAAAAAAACACAAAAAAGCTCAAACTGCATTACAGAATGAGCTTTTCTTAAAGGGCCTGTTAATCTCATCCACACATATCTATAGGGTGGGATAATTTGAAATACCAGATATGTTGTTATATATTTGTTACAATTTGCTTTATTTATTAAAATTAAATTGTCCCATTTCTCTCTCTGTCAATACAAGCTTGTTCTGTAAACTTTTTCCAATATTTTTTCCTAATGTATTTTCACAGGATTTACAGTCTCATTTTGGTTTTTATGTTACTCTGGTAATACCTGCTAGGAAATTGTTTATTGAAATGACATGAAACGTTTGAGTGCTTTAAGGATTTCTTACTTTTGATTTCCTATAGTTTTGTTCTGTTGCAGTAATGCTTTAACAACAGATCATATATTAACTACAAATCTACTATCAAATACTCTGTTCCAATTTAGTTACCTTTGTTCCTCATTCCTAATTACGTCTTACTTATGGCTGAGGAGAAAGTGAATAAGAGAATGAAATTTGGGGTAGTCTTTAGTGCAGAAAAATAGATCTTTTCAGAGCTATAAACAAAAAGATGCTTCATCACCAATATTGCAGGAAACATTCAGATCCTTTTAGCTGCAAGAGCATCTTCATTAGTGACACAATGTATGTTTGTTGTTTTAAAAATACATAACTCATTTTGAATAAGCATGTAATGAGATATCTGTGATCTGTGTGTATACAGAACCTTGTTAAACAGTCAGTAGTCTTCCCTGAGTAATTTAGTCTGTTCTGTTTATCAAAATGTATTATTTATAGGTAAAGTTACTACTTTATTTTAAAATATTCTAAAAATATTTTAATTTGTTTTGGACTTTTCTGGTTTTGTAGTTATTATTAATAAATTGCTCTATGTTCTTAAAACATGAAGAGAGACTACAGAAATGGTACTGCAGATTCTTGAAGTAATGCTAGTGCCTGCACATCTGTCCAGAAAAGTTCAAGCTATGTGGTTTTGGTTGGCTACCTTTTTTGTGGACATGGTACCTGTATCATTTCTTGTGAAGTTCAGAATTCATAATTTGTTTACATAAAGTCATACTTGAATGAAAATTCATTTTGACTCATTTTGGAATAGTTAAGTATTTATACGATGAAGAGAAAAATCTCCAATATTTTCCATTATTATTTCTCTTGCTAATTTTCTTAGAGTAAGTTTGAATTTTATTGAAACCTCACTCTTAGCGCTTGAAAGTACTCTTATAAAATCTTCTGAAAAACAAGGTATTCCATTTTAAAGCCAAAATGGAGTGTTGTTAAAGAGGGAGAAAAAGCTTAGTATCTTTCTATTCTGATTTATTATACAGAAGGCTGTTTTTTTACAAAAAAGGGCGCTTTTTTTCCCCCCCTTTTTTCCCCTCCACTATTCTCAGTCTCTTTTGATCATTGATCTGGGTGACCCCACGCTCAGGGGTTTTTTCTTCATTTGACATGGACAGATTTTTGAAGTATAGCTCTCCTTTGGGAACCTCAGGCAGTTCCACTTGACTAACCTGTGATCTAATGAGCAGTAATGCAGGGTTACAGTGACCATTTTGTTTGCTTTGAGGGAGGATGGCTAGACAGAGAGTGGGAGAGAGGCAGTGTCTGTGGAGAAAAAAGATGCAGGGTGATCGAACAGTGTGAAAAAGACTTGTTAGCCCACATTAGTGTGCCTGATTTACTTCACAACAGGTCAGGAAAGGCCAAAGGCAGGGTTGTCATTAAATTGCAAAGTTGAAAATCCTGGTATTCAAAAGCATTCAAATTTTTGAAAGTTGTAAATTAGAAAGTTTGTGGTTCATGTTGAATTTGCCAGAGAGAAATACAGAAGTACCAGCTTCTCCAAAACATGAATGGTACATTATAAAATCATGCTGTAAATAAAAAGAAAACCAGCTTTTTAAAGTACTTTCATGGTTGACTGTTTTACAATGAGACTGGGTGCGAAAGAAAGGCCAAACACTAACAAGGTCGTTGCACTTTCTTTATGAGCCCTGGGGACCCCTTAATTATGTGCCCGTGCTGCTTATTTTGAGATCTGTAGAGTGTATGAGTACACGTGTTTGTATAATATATAATTTTATTTGTATTTATTAAACACACACACATATGTATATACACATATGCATACATATGTAAAAATAAAATTTTAGTGCCAGTTGCTCAGAAACGTAGATTTTGAATCTTCTACAGCATGTTATGATTTTTTTTCTCGTATTCTTTGTTGTTTGTCTTGAAGTGAACTTTAATCTTCATGCTATTGGTTTTGAAATAGGCATAGATTTATCTTAAATTCAGATTTACAAATGCAGACACCAAAAAAATAAAAAATTGTCCTTATGTACTGGAGAGTTATTTTAACAGATAGTAAAGCTTGCTTCTGAACACTTGAATTGGACTTGGCAGCCTGCTGCTTTGCAATTGCAAAACCAAAATGTTGAACCTATCTATTTTTGAATTTGTATTTCCTCTTCTGTTCGTTCACTTACTTGACAGTGGCCTGAATCTCTGTGATTTGAAGGGTGCAACCACGATGCAGAATATCCTTTCAAGCCGTTGCATTGATAGCCTTTATCTCATAGCAAACTCTTGTCATTCCTATTTCTGGTCTGGCTGCCTATAGTAAAAATGGAAGTGCAACCTTTTAGCTGTATTATCCTTGTGCATGGTAGCAGTAGGTAGTAAAACAAATGGGTGTTCTTAGAGGTAAGGTACTTTTTTCTTTCTGCTACCTGAAGTTTCACTAATTGATATTTACTCCTGCTGGCTGTCAAAAATCAGTTTTTCACAAGCTAAAAGTTAACTTTGTTAACTTTGTTAACTTTTAGCTTGTGGACAGAAGTTGTCTTGATCCTCATGTCTTGTTACAATTAGTAAATTCATGAAATTAAACATCCAAGAACAGCTGACCATAATTAAGAGTCTATTTCTTACCTGATTTTAGAAACTCTGCTCCCACTGATCATTCAAATAATTTATTTGACATTAAGGGAGTGTCTCTTCTTGGCTGAAAGGAAGAGAAGACAATAGGATGTCAGGCTTCAGTGTTCACATTGAACATTAACTTTTGGTTTTAACTTGTATTGGATTATGTATTAAGTTGTGGTGTCAGATTATTTTTGGTTAATCTTTTGGTTATCTTTTGTTTGCAGTGAACATATGGTATAGTTTTACCTCATAAACTGAAGTTTAAGTGACAGTTGAATGTGGAAAACAAAGTACATTTTTTTATTTACAGTGCTGCATTTCTCAATTAACTTCCCAATGTGTCACTCCTGGTTTTAACACATTGTAAAATTAATTTATTATTTTGATATAGAATTAATTTATTTTGAAACAGCATAATGTTCAAAGTGGCTTAGTTATTACTATACTCAAAGACTAGTCTCAAAAAAATTTGCTGCTCTATGTATGTTTCCATTTTCTTGATTATTTTAACTGATGTTTAGTTGCAGCAACTTGGTGGACATCAATTCTAGGAAACAGCGTTTTCTGTAACTTTAGTTCATGTTAGTCAAAGGAAACTTATTAGGGCATAAAATGATGGGAAAATGTTTAAGAAATCAAAATACTGAATGAAAGCACATTTAAGCCTTACTACTATTCTCTTTCCATTGACTTTCTCCATTCCCTAAATAACATCGTCTGTGCAGTCTCTTTGCACTCTTTATTAGCTCTTCTATTTGATTTAATTATTCAGTTACTCAGTGTGTCTGAATTAAGTCATCTCCGCCAATCTGCTTATTACAAAGCATTTGGTCAGTGAGAAGAGACCAATGTCATCTTACTGGACTAAATTTTGAGGATGTGTGTTTAGGAATCAAGACACTCGAGTAGTATTTCCAAACTGGCTTATAAGCAAAAGTCAGTCCAAGAGTATATTACTGATGATACTGCCAGTCACAGGCATTGGAAGAGTAAATATTACTTACTCATCTGAAGAGTAGGGAAATTTTCATAGGTTCTTGTTAGCTTTCCTTAAGATGTGAATAGTTTTTGCAGCTTGGTATCTGGAAATTCTTTTAAAAACACAAAAATTTTGCTGCCACATAAGTTGTTTTCACAAAAACTTGCCAGGTATTACGTGAAAAGATTTAAGTTCTTTTTTGATGGTAGTACTGTTGCTTGGTTCAGGAAGACAGCTCATGAAAGAAGAGGGGATATGGCCAAATGCAGACTTTTGTGTAAAAATTTTCTTCCAATTCATAATTGCATTTTAAGAAAGTATTCTACAACAAAGATGTTAACTTTTGATATAGATACTAAAATGCAAGATCAAAAGTTTTTTCTTTTTATCTGTATGTTGTGATATATAACTTCCAGCAAGACCTTCTTTCAGGTCAAGTTACAGTTCCCATGCGTTATCCACTGTAAAATCCTTATAGTATGAAGTAGTCATGATTTAGTCCACATCATAGATAGGATGAAAACACTAAGGCTTAGCAAAACAGGAGAAGCAACATATAAAAGTAGTTTCAGGTGCTCTTTTACTGAAGAAAATGGGTGTGCCTTCTCACTTTACTCTGAAGTAAATATTTGCATCTCTGGGCTCTATTTGAGAGTAAAGCTCTCCAACTGTTTTAAACTGGGAATGCAGTAGCTAATATGTTGCATAAAACTGGAGTGTTATGCTATGCCAATGGACTTTGACAATTCAGTTTTTAGTGTCTGTAAAATGGGCTTAAAATGTTCCCCAGATGTATTTGGCTTTCTCTCCTTTTGGAAGTCATTCCTTCTGTGCAATGGGAAAAAAATTTGCTTTACTAAGAAACGGAATTCAATAATGCCACCCTTTCCCTGCATAAATAAGAAGGTGGGGGTCGTAATACTATGTCTGGGAAAGAAAGCAAAAATGCATGCTTGGATATCCCATTGCCAGCTGTTTGTAGGGAGTGTGCTTGCCAGAAGTTTCTGGCAGGCTTATTCCTTCCAAACCCTCTCCAAACTGGCCAGGCATTTAAAGGGCTTTTGCCTGTTAGTCACCTTTCACTTACTTGTAGCATTAGAAGGAATGTTTATTGACTGGAAGAACTGCCTGTTTTGAAATCAGGAACATTGAATTAAGTTTTTTGTTTTGTTACTTGTCGGTTTGTTGATATTTACTTGACAGCAGGGTTTAGTTAGGAATATGGCTGTTAGTTACCCAAACTGGATCAAAGCATAAAGGGTGTGCTCTTGTAGGTAATAAGTCCAAGGTTTGGCTGATAATTTTTGTGCATATAGAAGGAATCAGATTGTCAATCCTTGACCCCTGTGCAGAGGCATGGTTGCTTCAGAGGTGAAAGGAGGTGTACAAAGGATTTTTGACAGAACCTGACTGAGAGATAATTTAAAAATCTGCTATGTCTGGCAGCAGGGCATGTGGGGCTTTTTTGTGTTAGTTGGTTCAGGCATGATCTGGTGTTTCAGTCCTCTTTCGTGTGTGTATGGCCAGACTTCTTGAATGCAGATTTGGGCAGGGCTCTCCCCACGTGGCTGTGCCCTTCCAGCCTGCGCAGGGGGTTTTTTAGGTGAGGCTCAGCGTGCGCAGAACTGGCCCCACCGTTTAAGTCCTCGGGTCCATCTGCCATGGCCGAGTGAGCTTGGACCATGACAGGGAAGTCCTCCGGACTAGAACCTACAGCACCCAGCATTTCCCAGGAGGTCTCCCATCCAATTACTAACCTGGGGCTGACCCTCCTTAGCTTCCGAGATCTGACAGGATTGGATGTCAGGGAGGCTTTTGTGTACTATTGGTCAGGATGTGCATGGGTCTCAGTCTCCCTAAGGCGTTTGAAGACAACAAGTGGCATGTGTATCTCTGCCCTAAAAAAGAGGTAGTTCAGTCAGAGAAAGGTTGGAGGGAGAAATCAGATGTAAAGAAAGAGGAGAACCTTTACTATTTTCCTAGGTTAGGTCCCCCATGGGCGAGGGGAGACTAGAAATGAAGCTTCTTGGATACAAAATATTTTGCAAGACTTCCCTTTTCAGGAAGGTTAAGATTCATAATTGTGGTTTTGTTCTTTCTGCTCCATTTTCTTCTCAGAGTTACAAAATCTGAATTAAAGAGAGACCTTAGTTATAAATTGTCATAGCAGAGACAACTGGAGTTACATCCATGACTACACTGCACCTTCCTTCAGGGTTTTTAGACAGAAGGCTGTCTGGGTCTTTTTCATGCATATTGCTACCAGTACTTACATGTTTAGCTGAAATAGTAGTGCAGTATTGGAGCATGTCAGTCTTTTAATGTATTTGCTTGTCATCACTGAGGTAAGATAACAGCCTACTATTCATTTTGCAGTAATTTAAGCGCTGGTAGACTATCAGCTACAACCACAAAGCTAATGGCCTTTTAATTACTGGTGATTCTGATGAGAGTTGGAATCTGAAGCAGGAATTAAACTTAAGGCAAAAATTTGGATAAGCAGAACAGAAAATTAGACTATGGTGTCCCAACAGGTGTTATCGCTGTTTTTCTTCATTTTCAACATGCCTGTAATTTAGCCAACATCACAGTGCTTTTACGTGCTTGTACCCTGATATACAAAAAGAACCATGGTATCAGTCATTATAACTGTGGTCACAGAGTCTCACACCACACATATGTTGCTGTTATGGTCACAGTAGTGTCTTCTCTGAATGGAGATGTTATGAAAATCATTTAAACAATAAACTAGCAGATGATGGTCTTCTTGTCCTGGGGCTTTACATTTATTTCAAATTATGTGTTCTGCAAAGTACAATTTTTAGTATTCTGAGGACCTGCAATGAGTAACTGGAAATGCTTGAGAATGCAGTGTGTATTGTCTGGGTATTGCAAATGGGCAATGAGGGAAGAGTTTACTTGCCTTGCTCAGGATTATCAGTCAGTGACTCACTATGTTAGTTGGCTGTCCTGGTTCTGGGCAGGACAGGGTTAATTTTTGCAGTAACCAGGAGTGGGGGGATGTGCTTTTAGTCTACTTCTATAACTTTATGTCAGTTTATAACCTGTTTAACAGCAATAGCTGGAAATTAATCGAAAGAGTTAGTGATGTTGCTCTCACACTTGAATGTTGTGTTGTTCAAAACCTTTCCTGACCCTTTCAAACAGATTTTGATTTCTTTCAGACCAGTTTGGATTCTTTTTTATTGTGGTAATTGGAAATAAATATAACACTTCCAAGTTCTGAAATCACATTCCCGAGTCACCTAAGACACAGATAATACAGAGCATCTCCTAATTAGTTATCTGTTATAAAGAAATTACTCTGCATGCTTCATTCACAGCAGTATGTATCAGTTTTACTTATTAAGGGTGCTGTCCTAGAAACCATTGTCGTTCTCTGAGTGTAATGTTTTTTGAGATCTATGATGATTTAACATTCTCTGTGTGATCACTTTTCGTTGATTCAGCTATGGTCTTAAAGAATGCAGAAAATAATGTATACTGAAGTGGTAGTTTTGCAAGTGTGTGCTTTGGAGACCATAATTTGCTTTACCTTACAGATTTAAAATTATCTGTCAACTGTTTAGATTATTTCAGTTGTTTCCATTTCTTTTGCTTCAATTTATGTTCTTAATAGAGTATTCATCTTGTGTGCAAAAAGAAACTGTTTCTGTTTAGAAGTATTTCAGAATTACTAAGTCAGACTCCAGGGGCTATTATTCAGACTAAAAGCATGAATATAGTGTGTAATTGCTAATAGATAACTTTTTAATTGTAATTAATATGCAAAAAATAATCCCAGCTGGTTTGTGTGGTGGAGTTGTTTTCATGATTTAGTAAAATTCTGCATTTTTCTAGGACTGAAAAGAAACCTTTAAATCTGAATTCCAGTTTTCTTTTTTGGAACTTCAATGTTCCTTCATCAGTTGCTTTGTTCTTAATTTAGACTGATGACCCTCTTCAGAAGTCAATGGGAGTTTTGTGCAGATTGCTATAAAGTGATTACTACTCTAAAAGTGTGGCAGCCCTGTATGTGTTAAAGGAATTTGCTGTTTGAGCTCCACAAAAGACTCACCAAGAAACTGATGTAATTCTATAGAAATCCAGGGAAGATCTACCAGAAATCCCGCAAACCACCACAGGATTCCACAAATTTTTCGTCTGACTGCACTCCGGACAACTGTCCTCCCTCTACAATGGTGATAGACCTAATCAGGACCATCAGTCTCACAACCTCTGTCAAAGTTTCCTCTCTTGTATTCAGACATGATTAGATGGATACTTTCTGCAGAGAAATGTTTTCTTATCTGCAGCTTTTGTTGCTGGGACAGACGCAATTATTCATCACCATGTTTATAATTATCTTACTTGAAAGCACTCTGAAATTCAAAATTTCTGCTCTTAAAAGGAAAATTGAAGTCAGTTCTTGTTGAGTGGGCTATTGAAACTAGTTGTCTTTCAAAAATAGTTTTGTTGTGTCACCTTTTTATTTAAAACCTCTCTGATTTTAGTTTGGACTTCTAGATATCATAGAATGGCCTGGGTTGGAAGAGGCCTTAAAGATCATCTAGTAGCAGTCCTCCTGCTGTGGGCAGGTTGTTCAGGGCCTCATCCAGCCTGGCCCTATCTATCCTTTTAGTAGAATATTTGCTGTTCCTACAGAGAAAGGGTTATGGATACCACCACCATAACATCCCTTCATGAGCTTTCAGACACTGAGAAAAATTTCCAAGATAAAACTCTATCATCATAATTTTCTATGCCAAGCATGAATCTATACCAATCCTTCTAGCAACCCCATTCTACTTCTCCTTTGGCTTGTTTGCTGGGTACTGGTTCCTACAAGGTTTCCCTGTGCTATGATAATGTATTTTAAGGCCATATTAATTTTTTTTTTATTTCATAGCACTACAAAGATATTATTTGCACATAATATCTAAAGTTTTGTTTTGAAAGGGCCAAACTATGTTTCTTGTAGCCTGTCTTTGATGCTGCCAGCTTGCTGTTAGAAAATACAAGGTTTGTTTTTTGTCATGTAGTAATAAGCTTCTTCTTGTCTTTGCAGACCCAAGTATTTCATCTTATGTTTAACAGGCAAATAACAAGGGAGAAGAGATGAAGAGGAGGAAAGCAAACTAGAGTCCTAGAAAATTCTTTCTCTTTTTCCCCCATGAAACTACTTCTGCAGGAAAAAAAAATGTATTGACAGACAGGGTGTGCCAGCTAATGTCACCAAGCATTGAGTGGGAAGACGAATACTAAAAAGCAGAAAATTGGAGCTGTGCTTGCCTGTTTGACTCCCCAAAAGAATTGAAATTGCCAGCATTTGAGACTCCTTGTCAGAGGCTGAGAGCCTCACCTGTCTGTGGTGCTCTGCAAATCTGCTCTGGTGACCATCATCCCTCAGAAATGTATGCCTGAGAGCAATTAGAAATTTACCAAAGAATACTGAAAAAAAAATAAATTAAGTACGTGTATGTCATGTAGTTACTGAATTCTTTAAAGATAAAAACAAAGGCCACCACAGAAGCAAATTAAAGCCCCTGGGAGCTGACATGGTTATTGAAAGGTTTAACACAGCTGCCCTGCCATAGAAACCTGCTTTCCTATTGTCATTCATTTTGGTCTCTGAAAAGGAATTTATGATCAAAGTTTTGTTTGAGCACGATGTAATGGTGCAGTTAAGCACTGCGATTAGATTTGGGCAAAGTTAGCCAGAGCTTTGGCTCTTTTTTTTTTTTTTTTTTTTTATGGCACTTATCCTGTAGTGACAAAAGTGCTTTTACCCCTTAAAATGTTTACCCCTTAAAACAGAACTTTACCTGGGGTTGGTTTTTAAGGCTACTTTGAATCATAGCTCCATTAAAAATTATATTGAAGAATCTG
>JAOXXN010000364.1:16110787-16145545 GCA_026770055.1 Myrmophylax atrothorax | reverse complement strand
CTAAAGATACTCTTTGCTATAGAGCCTTAGGGATTACACCTGAATTTCATTAAGGAAGTCTAAGCAATATCCAAAGGAATCTCCCCATGTAGAATTGCTCCGGACTGGTTAGGACAAGATGGGATGCAGCTCTCCCCCCAGCCCCCAAACCAGTTGTATTGTTTGCTTTTAGTAAGAATAAAATTGTATTGAAATGAACAGGATATTGTCTGTGAATAATTCAGAGAGTGAAGACAGATCTATTGTGCTGGAGTTGCATTTTCAAGGCACAATATGTTTCATAAGCATTTTTTTTAAAAAATAAAATTGTCAGATTTTAACTGAATACAAAGAGTTGATGTACAATACAGGATGTTGGGAAATTGATTAGTTATAAGAACACCAGTTAAAGCTTAGTCAGCTTAGGTGACTGAAAATTCATGGGCTTTATTCAGTGGTCCATTTATCTTCTGGAGAAGAATTTTGATCCTGTAGGTTCATCCACAGAGATTACTTGTTCATGAATAGGGTAAAGACATGAAAATGCTGAAGGCGTGGACTCTTATGTTCAGTTTTGCCTTTTTTTTTTATTCAAGGAGAAAGAGTCATGGTCATCTTAGTTTTTTCTTTTTTTACTAAAGCTGCTGCTGTGCATGACAGAGCCCACTTTAAGTACTAAGTTATATATGATAGGTGCTAAGAGTATTTATTGCCTGTACTTTGTGTCCTGCCAAATTGGAAATATGAGAGAACATTTTTGTCTTATCTGACAACTAAATGCTTGACACAGATTTCAAAGTATTTGTTATTAATCCTATGTGTTGCATTTTTGCTTTGTGCCATACACAGTCACTGTCCTGGCTTTTTACATTTTGAATTTAGAGAGTTGTCAAAGTCCAACAGATCAGTCTGCTGGACCATGTTGGAGATCAATCCAAACCTTGAGTTATCTTAGTGCTTCCTTTCTCACAACTCATTTCTGCACAGTATAGAACAACTTCTGTATTTATCAGTTTCCTCTTGAGAACGGAGTAACAAAACTGCTCTAACTCACTTTCCAGGCAGTAAAGTACCTGAATTTGGAACTTCTAAACAAGTTTCTTTTCTGGGAACACTTACGTGGTGTGTGTTGATTTGTTAAAGCTTGGACCAGACACAGCTCTGGGATGATAATTGTGCAAATGTATTCTTGCAGGCAAGACCTTCAATAGTTTACAGAAGAATTCCAGTTCCATTTAAGGTTCGAACTAGGTCAGTTCAAGTCTTATATAGAGAAAATATTTCTTGATGATCGTAGCTTTTGGTTGGCTTGGCCAACTCTTCCAGACTATTGTGCAGTAATGAATTTCCTATCATTAAGCCAATTAATTCTGCAACTAAATGGATTTTTTTTTTCTTCCTCTGAATTAAAATACCTTGCAAAAGTATCCATGACACATAATGAAAGTTTTTGATTAAGGGCTCTGTTGCATAAAGTTGAGATAGGGTTAGTCTCCTGAAGATTCTGGTGAACCTTGTTTATGTCTAGTATTGTACATGATGTTTCAGTGTTATGAGAAGCTCTATACAATTAGTTATTCTAGGTTTTAATCTTGATAGATAGATTTATTACCAGTAGAACAAGTTCACATTAGGAGGTCTTCATGTTTCAACAACTTCAGGCGTTTTTACAAATGTCTTATTGGAACTGTAGCACTGAGATTTTAGAAGATGAGGGCATATAAGGGTTTTGCAGGCCGATGATTGGCTACTATAAGGGAGTTTTGCTGCTATTTTATCATGCAGATGGTGTCTGAATTTTTCAGGGGTAGTGCAAATTTGTTGTACTTTTGCTAGTACTTTCATTATTAATCCTTCCCAGGTTTTTTGGGGTTTGTTGGTTTTTTTTTTTCTTCTAGCTACTTTAATTTGTTTCCTTTCCTAAAAAAGAAAGGTAGAAAGTGGGAGAAGTCTTGTGCTAGCTCCTTGAAAAGTTTTGGAGACTTGAGCAAGTTATAAGCCATTGAAAATTGTCATAGTCTGTCTAGCTTTTCGTTTGTACAGTGTGTTCCTGGATTCCTGCCAAAATCAGTAAGCATTATTAGCACAACACTTGAACCATCTCAGTATTTTGCGTCAGTATGACACACACAATTTAAACTCCAGACAGGACACAGATAAAATAGTGGTGGCTACGGCTGCAGCTGCTTTCCTCCCTCTAAATACCCTTTGGCCCAGACAGAGGTGTCCTGGGGCAGGTAATCAGAAAAGCATGAGATCAGGTGTCATGTCTGCTGACTGATGTTAATAATCTGTGTTTTCCTAGTTGCTCTTTACCAAGTAAGGATTTCTGACCTACCCAAAGTTACTTGCTGTGAATCCTTGCCCCATCATTCTTCTGAAGGTGCTTAAATACCACGGCCCTTAAACCAGGAATAAGGGGTTCTCGGCCTGTTTTGCCCCATGCGTTGTTGCCACTATAATCAACTGCCTTATGGGAATGATGGATTTCAGCGAAGGAAAGTAAAACTAAAATTGAGAGCTTCTGTCTTTCTGACTGGATGATAGTAAAGTAGATCTCTGCTGATGTAGACACAGTGTAGTTGTGCTTTATTTATTTGGTCTAACCTGTACACACAGATAGAGAACTTGTTCTCCAGAGATTTCCACTTGCATGGAATCAAGGAGGCATCTTTACAGAAAACAGGATTTGAGGTATATAATTATTTTAGTATTTTAATGATAAGTGAAAGGGCAAAATGCAGTCTGCATAAGTAGATTTAGCTCCCATTTGACTTGCTTCTGAGTGCTTGTTTTTACAATCTTATTGAAATTTCAGGAGCAGCGGATGGTAATTGGTGTGGGAGTTGCCTGGTTAACATATGAAGGGACATCACTGCTAAGACTTCCTTTTAGAGAAATAGCTTTAAACTTGTTTTAAATAGTGAGACACAGAAAATATTCTGGCAGCTTGTTTGATGCACAGTCAATAGATATGGACAGCTAAGGAGTAATGTTTAAGCCCAATTGGACCCAGAAGCAGCAATGGTCTCTTGGAAAGAATTTTTTTTTTTATTGGAGTAAACCGGGAAGTGCCAGTGCTGACTGTGCTATGACTGTGTTCATTTACAGAGGACATGCTAATTGTCTAGTTTGGGTTTGCATTCTTGCATTGTGTATGTTTCTTCCTCCTACAAATTCACCAAAATCCTATAGACCAGATGAAAAAGTTTAGTGGAATGGATGTGTCAAGGAGGCTGGATGCATGATATACCTCCTTCAGAGAAGAAAGCTTCAATGATCAGGTCTGAGAGTTAGGACTGCTGTTGTAGTCTTCTGGACTTCATCAACTAGGCTGACAGCCTAGAAGAAAAGCCAACAGAAAAATCTAGAAGCCTTTAAGAGCTTGGGTGGGAATGAGGGAAGCAAGAGAGCAAAGATGGACTATAAAACAGCTAGACATAAAATGTGCCTATTTCTCACAAAATGTAAATATGTGGATGAAGGTGAAGAGAACAAATAAACAGCAGATGGAAATCATGCAGACTGTAGCTGTCCAAAAAAATAATCACTTTGTTATGGTGTATGACTGCATGTATCTTTTTTCAAGGATCTCCACGTCATGCTTTTGAGCATCTTCTCTAACCAGGTCATGAACAGCCTTGTGATGATGTCCAGAACAGTTTTGTTTTCTGCAGTGCCCCATTTGTTGTCATGTTGAGAACATTATTTTAATAAATGGTTTTACATTTTTCGGCCTTACCATCCTCTGAGACCGAATAATTGATTTACAGCAGTCCTGCTTTTTGTGTGCTCAAACTTAGTTCAGCATGTGCCAAAATAATCTTGTTGTGCCAATGTTTCTTGAATTTGCTTATGGAGATACGAAAACACTGGTTGTGTTACTTTTTTTTAGCATACATGGAAATGCATTCAATGATGTATGTGAAACACAAGTAACCATTGCAGTTCCATGATAAAAGTTTCAAACTTTAAGTGAAATAAACTCATTTTTTAATGTAATGTTGATAATGCTGGCAGATAAGGATAATACAGGGTTGTTACATGACAAATGAAGGTTACATAGTGATATGTTCTGTTACTGTGGCTGGAGTTGGCTGGCTGGCAGAATTTCTTCTGCTATTGAAAAGGGAGAGATATCTTACTTACCTATTCTGTAGTTCCTCCTTTGACATAGTGTGAAATTACATTTTATCTTCTTTTGTTTTCGTGTGAGTCTGGATTTTGCTGTTTTCTATCTTAAAATTATTGGATGCCTTTCTCTTGATACATATATCTGCACAATTGCACAGGTTTTCTATCATCATAGAGCACATTTAATGCACCATTTAGTTTTGGACTAACAATGTAACTACTGTATTAGAATCAGTAATTTCCTATTACAAAGGTGAGGAAAAAAATTGATTTCAAGTTAAGATCTAAAGATTATATAAGTGTTCCTGGAGTTCTAAACACATGATTTCCTCGATTGAAACAGCAGATTTCTTACTGTTTGTTGTTTAGAAAGAATCATCTGGTGAACTTTCTTTTTAGTTTGCCTGGAAAATGGCATTGTACAAAGGAAGGATATTAGTGAAAACCTTCAGAGTATGAGAAAGGAATGTTCACATTTTCTGTACAAATGGTTGATGAAAAGCTGTTTATATAGACCAAGCCTTCTATAGATGAGAAGTATGTAAGAGTTTAGAGGACTTGGAATGCAGAATACCTGGATCTACCCACAAAGTTGTTTACAAAAGACTGAAGCATTGTGGTGGATGATGTAACATTAAGAAGTATGCCAAGAAAGGTATCACGTAAGACTTGTCTACATGAAGAACTAGCCCAAAATATCTGTCAAGGAATAACTTCCCTACAGTAGCTCCCTGAGAGGATGTTAAGAGCGCCTTTTTTAGTCCACTTTGAAAGTGGATTTAGCTAAACCACAGAAAAACTTTTAGTAAGAGTGTCTGTGGGGGAATTTGAATGGAATAGCTGTGGTACTGCCCTGTTTTCATAATACCCTGTCTGCATAGATTTGTCTCTGCAGCACTTTTGACCATTTCTGGGAGAATGTGCCTTTTAGGTTTGTGACAGCAATACAGCTTCAAAAAGCCTTTTAACTGTATTTATAGAATAATAACCATACAAGTGAAGGCTCTTTAAAGATGGTATGAATGTAACAATGCTGGACTTGAGCAGTTAAATGTGCTACATAAACATTGATTATAAATTTCTGCCTCACACTTGATAGCAGAAATCAATTCAACCTGTACAACTTTCAAGATCATAAAACTCCTGTATTTTTGGCACAGAAAAGGGCAGAACTTTTCAAAACAAGCCAGATGGAAAGTCAGGTTCTGGAATCCTTCAGTTTTTAAGGCTGGATCGGAATAACAAAGCAAAACACATATCATGGACATGATCAGAAAGCCTAATATATTTTAGCAGCAGCTTAAGAAAAGTTTTGTTGTGTGTTTAATACTCAAAAGAGATGGTGCTCAGCAATGTCTCTTCAGGAGAACTGAAACCAAACAGGATGCAATTCAAGTTATCATCCTTGTCACAATGGTGACAACAGGTTCTTTTAATGTTAAAAATATAACTTTGTAAGTACTTAAAAAATAATGTTTACCACCCTCATCAAAGAGGCCTTGTTATGTAGGTATGTTATTCTAGTGTATAATTTTGCATTTTCACAACAATAAATTGCTTTATAGTAAAATCCCCATGTTTAATTTTTTCAGCTGTACATACTATATACTAAGGTTTAAAATACAGTTCACAAACAGAAAAATGGTATATTTCGTTATGAATCTTTTTAAGAAGGTGGGTTAAATGTATTGTCCTCTGTGTGAAGGAACTTTGTAATCTACTAATTCATTCATATACTGTTCTCATGCTTTGCCTTGCTTCTAATGGGATATTTCTGACTCTTCCACAGCAGACACCTCATGTGCCAGCAGTTTTCAGCATAAACAGAAGGTCTTTTGGAGTTTCCCAATGGAGTAATGTGCCTTTCTAATGTAGTTTAGATTCTCACCTCCTTGGGAAAGGTACAGATCCTTGCCTGTATGTGTCTACTCTGTGAAAAGTACTTTTGTGTCAGAAATGGAGAAAATCTGCCTGTTTTGGTGTTTACAGCATGTGACCTGCCCTGGCTGGAGCACCCAGCAGCTCCACAGGGGGCCCTGCAGCTGTATGTGGCACATGCATCAGGGTCTGTCAGGCGTCCTCTACATGGAAACCCCTCTGCTGCAGAAAGCCAAACATTGTTTTTGCCTGCCTTTTACATGGCAAAATATTTAGCCTCTTGTTTATGTTAGCAAAATAGTTTTGGGGAATGTATCATTTGCATCTAATAGCCGGTCTTAGTTGTAGGACAGGAATAGGCATTAATGACTGGGAAATTGTCAGAGAACAAAGCTTAGTAAGAGCCAAAATAGTAAAGAAATTGATCCCACTCCTCCACCAGCTCAGTCTGAACATATTATCTGAACACGGTGCCACTCATAGTCAAAACAACATAGGCAGCTATAATAGATTAAAACCGCTTTTTGTCTTTTTCTTCTTGAAAGACCAAAGTTTTCTGTTACTGTGTTTGTGACTTTACTTCAAGGACATAGGGCTAGACTTTACGGTTTGTTTAGCTATGAAGGGATGACAGACTAGGGGGGTGGTAAGGGGAGCTTAGTTTTGGAATGTAAATACATGTAGAGCTCTTCTCCTTTTGTTTAGCATCTCTTTAAACTAAGACAAAAAAAATCAGTGAATGAATGAATAGCAGCATGGTGAAATACCTAAATGTTTGAGTTAAAATTTTTGGATGTTTGAAATCCTATTTGGATCCTTTTCCCAGATCGCTGTGCATTCATATGCACTCAGCAGGAAACTTCATGGAGATGCACATTTGGGCAGAAGGTCTTTGGCGGTGCCTTTTTCTTAACTTGTGTCTTTTCTTCTTTTGAAGAAAGTAATGGCTTAAGTCTGACTGAAGAACAATCTTTTTTGTATGTTCCTTATAAGAATTTACTTATGGTTCACAGATTTTACCCACCATCTATGTCTGCACTCCTTTGGATTTAAAACAGCATATATCCCTCTGCAGACAACAGGAAACGCCAAATTAAAGACTTAATGACATACTGCTGAAAGAAGACAAAAGGTGACAAATTATAAAACAGCCAGCTAAACTTTTAAAGAAAAAGCTGGAAAAAATCCCACATTCAAACAGCTTGAAAAGGATACGGATATTGTTACACTTGCAGACATGTTAATAGAAATTAGACTGAATCATGCTGAATATATACTTAAGCATTTAAAAAGAACTAACAGATTTTGAAAAATAGTATTTTCCTAGAACAATGAAAATGGACTTCTGAGTTTTTTCAAAAAGAGTGAATACTTTAATATGTTTTAACCTTGTTGTCATTGGATGTCTAAACCACAGACTCCATTTTTGTAACTGTGAAACAAGTGAAAATGTGACTTCTACCCTTTAAAAATTATTAACCTCTGTTGCTGATGCAAGTGCAGTTGTGTTAATTTTCCCTGCAGTTGTCCCTTGGCTGTGTTCTCCAGACTGGCAGCCTCTGGCTTGATTTACTATGGGTGGAACATCCTTTGATCTCCCACTGAGTTCTGGAGAGATGGTGGAAAAGGAGCAAGATAACTGAAAAAGAGAAAGGAGGGAGAAACATACAGATGAAAAAACAAAGTTACAGACCTTCCCTCTAATCCTAGAAGCCTTGATCCTCTAATTTATTTAATCATTTTAATGTTCACTTTGTTTGATGGTAAATATTTTATGTTTTAGTGTCCTCAATTCCATGAACTTAATTTTGGACTGTAGCACTTGGTAACTTAACAGGAGGTGGTGGTTTTGGTGAGGAAACAGAAAGAATGTGAACAATTTTCAACTGAAAGATTTGAGAACAGTTGTGTTGCATTTGCATTAGCTACTGCTCCCAGTTTACCTTAGGGATTTGTACTTAAAGGGTTACCTATTCAGTAGCTTACTGATACAAACCTGAACTTAGATGAGAGGGAATCTGTCAATAACTTAATATCCTGTCAACAGGATAAGACTGGTGCATCTTTTTGTTCATTTTCTCTTAAAATTATGTTTTTATATATCTGTCCCTGCCACTGAAATATTTAGAAATACACAGGAGCCATTTGACTGATAATGCTTTTGATGCAGAGGCATTGAGGTTTTTTGTTTGGTGATTTTGTTTTGGTTTTGGTTTTGTTTGTGGGTCTTTCAGTGGATTTTGTTGTTGTTCTTTTTGTTTGGTTGGTTTTGTTGGTGGGTTTTTTTGTTTGGTTTTTTTTTTAGAGTTTGGAAAAAGAGGAATGATCGCTTAGGGATTCCTAGTGGAATCCGGTTGCTTATTAAAAGAGAGAAAGCTCTTTATTCATGACTTTGGTTCTCATGAGAAGAAATGTTTAATAAGGAGTATTTGCAGGCCTTTGTGAAGTGTTCTAATTCTGTTTATGATGATAAATTCCATTGCTCACCTGAACAAGCATCTTCATTCTCTGTGTATGCCTTTATACTCAAAGAAACATGAGACAGATAGATATTTTCTTTTATGTATCTATATATATATATATAAGAACCAATCATCTTGCCAGTGCGCTGAGGATATTCTGACCAGCTTTACCTCCTTTTTAGAAATTGTCTGCATCCATCTGCTGTTTGTGTTGTTGCACATACATTCTAAGCTCCAGGGCTGAGTCTCTGTTTCATATGTGCAATGTCTATTGCAATGGGTACAAGTCAACAGCTGCGCATCAGATAATGCAGTAAACCAAAATAATTAATGAGTGTGTGTGTGTGTGTGTGAGACGAGCTGCTGTCATTGTGAATGTGCAACACTAAGAAACATTGTGAGATGAGTGAAAGACAGAAGACCCACCCACCAAGTCATTTTTCGTTCTGGATAATGTGAGAAGCCAATTTAATTTCTTTGGTTTAAAGCTGAACTGAAACATTTACCCTACTTCTTCCCATATGGAAAAGAAGTTTGCCATTGCAAAAGCACTCCTTTTTGACTGCTTCAGCAGTTAGAAACTTGGTTGATTTCTAGTTGGTCTTGCTTTTATATAATGATAAAATCCACTTGATGTTCATCTTTTAATACGCTGCTCCTCAAAATGTTTTTAAGCTGAAGCACTACCTAGTCTTTTTAAAAAATATATAGTCAAACTCAAATCATAGTAATTTTTTGGTGGACTGTGCTCTCGAGGGTATTTTGAAGAACGGAACAGCCACACTGTATTTGTGTGCATCATAGGAGAAATACACATTTGTGAACTCCCTTGGGCTGGAACTGAGTTGTAATAGATGTCTGTACCGCACATCATGTAGTGAGGCCCCAGTCTCTAGTGGCGTTTGTAGATTCTACCATGATAAAAATAATAAAGGAGAATCTTCTTGAAAAGATAATTTAACCTCAGGGTGTTGCCTTTTTGTGCATGAATTCATATATATATATATACATATATATGTATATATACACACATATTGAGTATATATACACACAGAGACACACTCAGGGGTTCAGTTTTTTGCAGTTCAGCCAAAATGTTTGTTTTAATACCTGCAAAACC
Organism: Myrmophylax atrothorax; assembly: GCA_026770055.1. Classification (NCBI taxonomy): domain Eukaryota; kingdom Metazoa; phylum Chordata; class Aves; order Passeriformes; family Thamnophilidae; genus Myrmophylax; species Myrmophylax atrothorax. The sequence continues at coordinate 16,135,972 of JAOXXN010000364.1, read as the reverse complement.
ATTGATTCCTCATTTGAAATAGAGGAGGTGTTAAAATTTGTAGAGGTACTTCAAATTTAATTTACAAAAAGTGAAAAGTAAAGATGAAGTATAGGAATTATTTTTTAAAAAAATGGATTGTTCCCATCATTCATGTGATGGGAAATATTAATTCAGATATTCCCAAGTGATTTGCAGTATCTGGTAGAGCTGGACCAGTGCTTGGAATATGATAATCCTGCAGAATAAATGAGTAATAACAAACACTACTTAGCAAGTGAATTTTTAGTTTTAAAATGTAGCCACTCTTCTTTTATATTTCTGCCAGAAAACAAAAACAAAGAAGCAAAAAACTAGTCTCAGATACATCTGACACTAGCTACAGCAAAGGACGTTTCCTGATGATGAAGACTAACTTCTGACAGTTACAAGGAAAGGGCCGTTAATCCCGCAAGAGGGAGACAGTGAATGTGACTGAGTTTGAGGTGCTTGGTTGGCATGGAGTGGAAACAGAGAAAGAGTAATAGGATTAGGGCTGTTCCTTCTTTAGGATTTTCTACCTTTCCATTTCTGGTTGGAGAAAGATGAGAGCCAGCTTTTGGCTCACCTGGGTATTTCAGAAGCCTCTAGCTCCTAAAATTAAACTTCATGGGTGTGGAGAACATCTTTTTGTTACATTTAGGTGCAAGCAAATAGAAATAGTTTGTAGGTTCTGCTGAAAAACAAATAATAGTTACACCCAAAGCTAATTTTGTATTAAAGCAAAGTACACACTTTCTGAACAAGTTCAGGTATAATATTCCAACCATACCAGCATAAAATTAGCTCTCTTTACAGCTATAGTTTCTCTTGATGCAAATATTATTTTAATCTCGGTTTAGACTCTGTGGAAAGTGCATGGTGGTTAGTCCTAAAAACTGTCCTGTGTTTATGGCCAGAAGCTGTCTGCCCAGTGTGTTATAGCCATGACTTCAAAAGCTAGTTTACAGGAACGGGAAACAGTGGTTTTACTCCTGTGCCACTTCAGCCTTGGGTCTAAACTGTAGAGCTGCCAAAGTTGCAAGTAGTCATGGCAGTGGGAATCAAGAGGTTTCTTTCTTTATTACTGAGAATGCCAGCAATTCTAGAAATTAAGCAAGGCAGTTGATTAAATCTGAACAGACTATCAAACTGTCATCAAAGGGCATCAAGTTTTAGGAAGATGTGGTCAGAATTATCTTCTGCAGAAAATCCCTACAGACACTGAAGGAATGATGCCGTGAAGAACAGACCTGCCCCTGGCAATGCTCCAGCCCTGCAGATGTGAGGCGGGGGAGGTTCTGCAGGATTAGGGGAGTGGAGAATGCGCTGCATTCAGCCTGAAAACTCTGCCCTGGTTTACAATCCTAGGTTGCTTAATATGGGTAGAAGGTGGCAGAAACTAAGAATGTTTCATAAAATTGTTTAGGCAAAAAGTGAAAGCAAAAGATGAAAACCCCAAAAGCTGAACTGTGTTTGCAGTGATTTAGAAAGCAGTCATAGTTCAGCCTGTGTACAAAAGGGCTTGTCACTTCTTAAAAATGCTTAAATAAATAAAAATCTATAATCCTAAAACTGGCCCCATGAAAACTGTCAGACTGTGATTTGAATGAGTGATTTTAATGGTTGGTTTGCCATGTATTTTTGATGTCACTGAAACACAACTCTCTTGTGGTACACCGGACATTTTAAAGTGGTTTATCACTGTTATCTTGGCTACCACTGCTATTCTATGTTGAGCCAGTGGGACTCTTCACCACTTCACTGAAGTTTTTCTAACCACTGAAATGCAATATAACATAATACACTCATAGCTTATCCTATACACTTCCAGAAATGGATAACCTAGTTCCTCCCTGCCGTGTCTTACTCCTCCAGGGACATTGGGTGGTTTTATGTTTTGGTTTGGGGTGTTTTTTTTGGAGTGGGGAGATGTTGTTTATTTGTTTTTGTTGTTTGTTTTTTTTCTCTTGGTCTTGTTCCTTTGCCACCCTAAATACAGCAAACTAAAAATCAAAGCAAACAACTCCCCTCTCCATAAAAAGCCCTGTATTTTTTAACTAGAAAAAAATTATTTTAAATGTAAGAACCGTACTGTTCTATAATTAGAATGCACTCATCTAGCTTTTCACCAGGTTGCTTGCTCTCTAGCATGAGCTTTACTGCCTGTACTTACAAGTACCTTTTCCTTGTGATGGCCTGCTCATAGGGGTGTTCCATTTAGCTGCCCCTCTTCTGGAAGTTCATACTCTGCTTCCTGACTGCTGCTGCTTGAAATTACACAGCTAGAGACGTGAAGTAGCCATTTGTTACTTGGCTGGTGTCTCCTTCCTCTCTTTCCTCACAGATGAGATGTTTTCCTCTTGTGTTTTCACTCTTAATATGTTTGTGTAGCACTTATCAAAACAGACCCAAACAATGTAGTGGGTGTTACGTGTCAATGATAATCAAAGCCAGGGTGTTTAAACTGGTTTGCAAAAGTTTGAGTTTCCTCAGTATTCTGAGGTGTGTTTGGAAACAATTAGGTCTGTTTTTTGCAAAGCAATCCTTCAGAGTAGAAACAGTTTTTCTTAGTCCACATCGAAAAATTCCAACAAAAGAAAGTGTTCGGTTGAGTAGTTTAAATAGTTCTGGGAAATGACAATCCAGATTAATTTTTCTATATTCCAACTTTGCTGTGAAATCATCGGAAAGATACTGTTACTGAAACATGAATTAAATACCCAGTGTAATAGCTGTCAGACAAATGCCGAATTTAATAGGCAGGTTTGTATTATTGTCGTGTCCTTACCCAGACAGAGGTTTCAACAGGAGGTTTGGGGCAGGGGGGAAGTCTTGTCGTGTGTTGTATCTATGTTTTGCTGAAACCATTTGCAAATAACCGCATCTGTTAGCTATTGGTGTCCTTGCTTAATAGGCAAGTTTAAAATAACTGCTTATACTTATGTGCTTCTGATTCTTTTGCAAAACAGATGAACCTCTGTATTCCAAGAATTGTTCCAAATCATATTTTCTGGCAGTAGTCTTACCTTTAGCCATTGTATGAATTAAAATATGCTTTCCAGCTCTTGCCTAAGTTGTCAGAAAAAAGTCTCTATAGAATTGACATGCTTACAGTTTTTGCAATCTTTTTTTTTTTTTTTTTTTTAAGTAATGTTAAATTTGCTTGAGCAACATCTCTTGTTTTGACTAGTGGAAGATCTAAAAATACACTACTGTATTGACTGAACTAATTACATTTCAGTTCTAGCCACTACCATCTGGATCTCTCTCTTTCTGGTTACATTTTCATTGCACAGATTGTGCGAGTGATTAGTACCATGAGCGGGTTGTCCAAATTTTGTTCTGGGTGTTAGCAGCAGCTCTGCAGAGCTGTATGCAAGTTGCTGTGCCCTTTGTCTTCCTCCGTGGATACTGTGTTTCAGTTGGGAAGTCCCTAGGTCAGCAAGGATGTGGACAAAGTGAGGAGGGCCCAGTGGCAAGCTGCCAGGGTATCCAGGACCCACCTTCTTACCAAGAGAGGCTCCAAGGAAGCTGGGCTTCTCTAGTTGGCAAAGAGTGCTAAAACACAACCAGAATAGTTGCTTTCTTGAAGTGCAGTTAGAAAGATAATGAAATCTAACTCTTCTTGATAGAGTCAGGTGACATGAGGAGTAATAGCCAGAAGTTGTGGCCTGGGTGCTCAGACTGGACATTGGGAAGGAATATCTACCAGGAGACCATGGCTTCACTCAGATAGAGGAGTTCTGGAATTTCTCTTTAGAATTTTCAAGACTCATGGAGATAAAGCCACAGCTGACTTGCCAGATGATCATGTTATTCCAGTTTCTTGCCTGAAGTCACACTGACAGAGGTCCTGTTTCCGTTTGCTGGGTGAGCAGAACCTGGGTGGAATCCGATTCCTACCAGTGAATCACTGGCAAAACTTTCTGCTCAAGGCAAGTGCTCAGCCAAGCCACACATTTCAGCCATAGTAAGAAGCCATTATGTAACTGAACCTTTCTCTCTCAGTGTTTTCAACTCATATGTCACTGAAATAGAGAATTTCGCATTCCTGGCTGTAGTGTGCAGCAGATACCTCAGCAGTGCAGTTTAGTTGTGACAAATTGCAGGCCAAGGGGCATGCCACCGGAGGGAAGCCTGGCTGAAGCTATCAAGTTCAGGCTGAAGTCTCTCCTGCGCTTTAGTGAAAGGTTCTGCTCAACACATATACAATAGGCAATAGTCCATGCATTAAGTCCTAGGGTAACCCTTGAAAGTATTCTATGCTTCTCTGTTCTTTCTGCTGTTCCTAAGGTCATTTCTACAGTCTTATCTGTCTCATTCTTGTAACATACAGTTTTTCCTGTTAGCAGAATGTCTCAGGTGATAGCTTGTGGATAAAACACTGAAACAGGAGAGAAAATGGGATGCATGGCTGGCCTCATCCATGAAAATCAAAGGTCATTTATTTACATGCCTAATAAGGAGTAAGCTAGTGTTGCTTCTGAAAAACGTATACAAAGTTTTCAAAACATAGGAAGGTTTAAATTGTACCAGCCCAAGTCACATGATTTTGATAGAAAGGGTTCAAAAAGCAGTGATCCAAGGTCATGCAGACCAACAATATTAGCAAAAATGTTGACTTCTTTTTCACTTGAACCAGCCAATAATTTAAAACAAGCACATTTTAGGAGAAGCTGTCAACAACAAATAAGGTATGAAGCAGTGCTGATCAGCTGGGAGCTATGTACTGCAGTGAGGTATGAAGAATTCTCAGCAATTCCAGTGATGCGTGGATTGAAAAGGTCAATGGAAAAAGTTTCCTTTACACACTAGATTTAAAAAAATATAGTGATTTTTTTTTTTTACTTTTTTTTCTTCTCCCAGCCCAGTCCTTGGCCACTTTTTCCTCATTTCCAGACTGCAAATTTTTGTTCCCCATAGTTGTACTACTGCTATTGGAACTTGAGGGTAGAGATGTCTTTGCTGTAAACAGAACCAGTGAAATTTTGTATTGTTTGATATACCCTTCTGTCTTTTCAGAGTTTGTTCTAGGGTGTCACCATTTTACAGTGTGATGTAATACAGGGAGGGTAGAAACTTTTTTCAGTTATTCTGTTGCAGAACCTGGCAAGTGAGTTACTTCTCAAGAAGTGAAACTGGTTCTGTTTTGACACTGCTAGCTGTTTTCTATCCTGTTATACTGCCCAGCTGTTTGTCAATCAATGGTACATTAACATCTAATACCATTTTCAGCTCCAATCATTTTGCTTGTGTTTTACAAAGCATGGCTAAAACTTTTCTCTTTTTTTGGTGTGTAGGTCTGTTTTCTGTGTTTAGCCAGTGGACCAAAGCAGCTTCTCTTCAAGAGGGATCAAAAACAGTTTGTCAGTGATAGCATGAGGTTTATGACCTGCTCCATGGGGCATAATTAAACATGGAATTCAGCCCCTTCTTGCAGAATAACTTTGACACATCTGGTTTAAACAGTTTTAGCGCAGTGAGAAGATAAGTAGATGTTTCTTTGCACAGTAGATTGGTTTCAGATGAGGTATAGGATCCCCTCACATTCAGGTTCACATAAAAAGTACGCCAATGGCACAGCCACCCAAGAAAAGTGCATAGTCATCCACTGAATATGTTAAAGATAGGCCTGCAGTGCAATAAAATAGAAAAGAAAAAAAACAAATGTCTTGTCACAGTCCCAGAAGGAAATGTAGGGTAATTGCCCAGAAAAGAAGGACCAGTGCTGAATTCTTTTACAAAATCCCTATTCTTTTCTTGCTTTCTTTGCCAGAGCACCTCTGATCCACTTTTATTCCATGTTCCCCTTCAGTATGTTCATGTTTTTACAGATATAGCACATTTTATGGCACTCACTAAAGTTATCTGCTGTGAAATTCAATTGTTTAAATACTTTGTCCTTTTGTTACCCTTTTCTAATGGATTGCCAATACATATTGCTTTCTCATCAGATACTGATAGTCCCTTTAGTAGACTTTACTATTCTGTAAAATAGTGATGAACACACAATATGTCTTATAGGTAGTGAAGTACAAAGTAGTTGTTTCAGCACTTTGCTCTCAAGTAGAAAAAATAAAGTTGTGTCTGCTTAATATTCACAAAACTATGCCAGTGTTTAAGGCATGTTGCTGGTAGAGAGAACTCTCTGAACATTCAGACATACTATTGCTGCACACATTTGAGGACAACATTTTTACACATTTTGAGGGACTGTTAAGATTTGGGGGAGAGGTTTAGTAATATATGTGACCATTAAGACAGTATTTGTGACGACCTCATGAAGTCTGAAGAAGAGCTGTTGTTTGTTTGCATTAAAACGTAAGAGACCTGGTCTAAATGGCTGACTGCTGGAAGTTAGCAGTCTGTCACAAATAAAGGATAGCCCATCAGCAGGAAGATGAATTTTTATGTAAATTATTTCTAGTTCACATTTTACTGATTAAGCAATCTTCAGTTGTATGTTTTGTCAGAGAAGACTGGTTGAGAAACTGAGAAATATGATATTTAGGTGGTCTGTTGTAAAATCTGTGAAGTAGCTCAAGAAATGTCTCACTTTCTACATGGACTGCAGAAATACAGTAGTTCTTGAGCACTGTCTGAGGGGAAGTTGAAATTATGTAAAATACATTGAGCAAATGCAGGTGTACTAGGAAGGTACTTTGGTCTGCTGTCTCAGTGGAGGTAGGGGATGGAGACTGATGTGGCAGCAAAGGTACAAAGGTTATTGATGTGTTAGAAACCATGGAAGCACCTTAGAATGGGCACATAGGAATTGTGACTTCTCCCAAAAGGTGGTGGGATCAATAGCCCAGCTGACGTGCATCTACACCAATGCCCTGAACATGAGCAACAAACAGGAGGAGCTGTAAGCCTTTGCACAGCACAAAAATCATGACCTAGCTGCCGTCATGGAAACATGGTGGGAAGACTCACACAACTGGAGTACTGTGATAGCGGGCTGTAAACCCTTCAGAAGGGATTGGCAAGGTAGCCCTGTATGTTAGGGAGTATTTTGATGGTGTAGAGTTTAATCATGGTGACAATAGGGTTGAGTCCATGGGTAAGGATTGGGGGAAGGCTGACAAAGGAGATAGCATGGTGGGAGTCAGTTACAGACTACCCAACCAGGATGAAGAGGCAGATGAAATATTCTAGTAGCTGCTTGGAGAAGTCTCGCAGTCACTGGCCCTTGTTCTTCTAGGGGACTTCCACTTACCATAGGTCTGCTGAAATTCAATACAGGGTAGGGAAAACAACCTAGGAGGTTCCTGGGGTGTGTGGAAGAGAACCTCTTCATACAACTGGTTCATGAGCCCCCAGGGGGAGATGCCCTTGATGCCTCAGAGGGTTTTTAATTTTTTCTGATTTTCTAATTTTTGTGGATTTTAGAAGTAATTATAGTTGTAGTGAAAATGCAGACTTTATTGTGTTAGTATTAAGTTTAATGTTTATGTATTCTAATCCCTATCCCATATCTATGCCTAAAATTCTATTTGTTATTTAGACTTCTGTTCAAGGTGGAAGGCCAAATAATATCCTAAGGCCTGTGCTATGAGACATAAACAGTGGCAGAGTGACCTCGAAGCCAGAACACTGGAAAACCTCCAAAGGCCCGACGTGTGCTGAGGAAGACAAAGATGATGAAAAGAGGGTCTCACTTTCCCTGAGACTCAATTCCTGAGAGGCTGTGCTGGGGGCAGGGTGGAGCTGGACCAAGAAGATGTGTGAATAGGGGTTTGGTTGAACAATATTATAAAAACCATGGAAATCAGTGCTTAAGCATGCACGTTAGTATGTATTCCTGTAGGCCCTGGGCCTGACATTAAAGGACTTTCACTTTTTATCTGAACCCACACTAACTTGGCTTGGAGTTCTGCTTTCTGGGGCCTCTCAAGGCCCTGCTGGACCTGCTGCTTGTGAATAGAGAAGGACTGGTGGGTGGTTTCATGGTCACAGGCCATCTTGGTCAGAGAGACCATGAAATGAAAGTGTCTTTGGTTCTTGGACAGGTGAGGAGGGTGTTCAGCAGAACTGCCACCCTGGAATTCCAGAGCACAGACTTTGGCCTGTCTGCAAGCCTAGTTAACACAGTCCTTTGGGAGACAATCCTGAAGGGCAAAGTCCAGGAAGACTAGAAATTGTTCAAGGAGAAAACCTTAAAGTTGCAGGAGCAGGCCATCCCCACATGACAAAAGAACAGCCAGCAGGGAAGAAGACCAGTCTGGCAGAGAGCTGTGGCTGAAACTCGGGCTGAAAAAAAGAGTTTATGACATTTGAAAGAAGAGGCAGAAAACTGAGGAGGCCTACGAGAATGTTGTGAGGTTATGCAGGGAGAAAATTAGAAAGGCCGAAGCCTAACTGGAAATTAGTCTGGCTTCTGGCGTAAAAGGCAATTAAAATGTAAATACATTAGCAACAAAAGGACTACTAAGGAGAATCTCCATCCGTTATTGAATGCAGGGGAAACATTGTAACAAAGGAGGAGGAAAAGGCTGAGGTAACTAATGCCTTCTTTGCCTCATTTTTCAATAGTGAGACGAGTTGTTCAGTCAAGACTATGAGGCCAGATGGGATCCACCAGGGGAGCAGAGGGAGCTGGTGGAAATGCTCACCAAGACGCTTTGCATCATTTACCAGCAGTTCTGGCTAATCTGCTAACCCCGACCACCTCCCTGGAGTCTGGGAAATGGGATGCTGATCTACAAGAAGGGCCAGAAGGAGGATGCAGGGAACTGCAGGCCTGTCAGCCTGACCTCAGCACTGGGAAGATTGTGGAGCAGATCATCTTGAGTGCCATCACACGGCATGTACAGGACAACCAGGGGATCACGCCCAGCCAGCAGGGCTTTAGGAAAGGCAGGTCCTGCTTGGCCAACCTGATCTCCTTTTATGGCCAGATGACCTGCCTAGTGGATGAGGGAAAGGCTGTAGATGTTGTCTACCTGGACTTTAATAAAGCCTTTGACACTGTTTCCCACAACATTCTTCTGGAGAAACTGGCTGGTCATGGATTATACAGGTGCACTGATTGCTGGGTAAAAACCTATCTGGATAGCTGGGCCCACAAGGTGATGGTGAATGGAGTTACATCCGGTTGATCGCTAGTGGTGTTTCCCATGGCTCAGTATTTAGGCCAGTCCTGTTTAACTTCTTCACTGATGATCTGAACAAGAGAATTGAGTGCACCCAGAAGTCACTTTGCAGAGGACACCAAGTTGGGTGGGGGTGTTGATCTTGTGGAGAAGAGGTCTAGATGGTCTGGGTCAGAGGGCAATTGTCTGAGATTTAATAAGGCCAAGTGCCAGGTCCTGCACATGATTCAGAACAACCAGAGACAACACTACAGGCTTGGGACAGTATCTGGAAAGCCACTGGAGGTGCTGGTTTGACAGCAGCTGAACATGAGCCAGCAGTGTGCTCAGGTGGCCAAGAAGGCCAATGGCTTCCTGGCTTGGATCAGCAATAGTGTGGCCAGCAGGACCAGATAAGTGATCATCCCCCTGTATTGGGCACTGGTGAGGCCGCATCTCAAATCCTTTGGTTCTGAGTCCCTCACAACAAGAAAGACATTGAGATTCTGGAACATTTCCAGGGAAGGCCAACTGAGCTGGGGAAGGGTCTGGAACACAAGTCTGAGGAATGGCTGAGGAAGCTGAGGATGTTTAGCCTGGAGCAAATGAGGCTTAGGGCCTTATCTCACTCTCCACAACTACTTGAAAGGTTGAAGTGTTGTGGGGGTTGACCTCTTCTGCCAGACAACTAGCAACACAATGATAGGAAATGCCCTAAAGTTGTGCCAGGCAGAGGTTTAGATTGGATACTAGGAAAAATTTCTACATTGAAATGAAGTAATTGTCAAGCACTGGACAAGTGATCCAGGAGTGGTGGACTCAACAGCAATAGGTTGGTGGTTGGACTCAATGACCCTAAAGGTCTTTTCCAACCTAAATAATTTTATAATTTTTAAATTTAGTTGAGAGTGCACACGTTTAAGTCAGTGTAGGTGGTCTCAGTAAAGCCATTTCAGATGCGGAAAAGGGGTAGTGTTTTCATTCCCTTGTGCTATATGCACAGTATCATGGTTCAAGTTAAACTATTTCCAAAATAATTGGAACATGAGGAAGTTGGTTACTAGCAAATTAATTCAACCAGCCTCCTGTTGTAAATCTTTTACTCTCGAGAGAGGATACATTCTGTTAAAAAAAAAAAAAAGAAAAAGAAAAAGAAAAATGTAAAATAGAGAAGTAAAGTAAAAATGTGGAAATGTATTGCTCTATTATGTAATTAAGTAACTGACTTCTTTTTATGATAATACATTTGGGTGGTCTGTTCTTGAAACACTTGATTTGTTAGGAAACATTACCATTTCCGCAAGTAATCTCTAAGTCCTAAATATTTTGGAAAAAAAATTTGCGTTGTGGTATTTCATCAGTGCATTACTCACCAGTTAAACTCTCTAAACTGCTGTCACTTGGCATTGTAGAGGGCTTCCAGGTTTTTTTCTATCAGCAAAAACTACTGTAAATTATAATACTGCTTGGCAGGGTGTAAAGAAAAAACACTAGAAACCCAGATGATTTAAGAGAAAATAAATTGGAAGACTTGAATCTCATTTTGCTTTTCCATGGAAAAAGGAGTATCACTAGTTTACAAAACATAGAAAGTTTGAAATTGACTTCAGCCACAATGTTTGTTTAGGTGTGGTGACCCTTTTGTGTCCTTGTTGTAGTTTCCTCTCAATCAGCACAATTCTGATTGTCCCCACTAGACACTGAAGAGATTTAGTGGCTTGCTTGCTGCAATGAACCTCAATGATTTTGAGGTTAGGCATGCTGCCACTGAGACTAGCATAGTTTTAACTGCCAGTGGTAGTAAGCTGTTGACTTTTTCAGATTTAAGTAAAAAAAAGACAGTTTGAATATATTTAAATATTGTGCTAATGTTCATAAAAGCTAATGGGGTTGAATAATGTTACTGTAACCAAAGCAACCTACCCCCAAACCAATTTTTGTCGAGTCAGCCTAGTGTCAAGTTGATCATTCTGTGCACAAATGTTTAAACTTTAGGTACCAGCAGGAAACAGCTAATGCACTATGTACTTCCTATAGTTTATAGTTGGTGAAGGCTCAATATTAAAGTGTTTCTGTGATGCAGTTGATGAAAGCAGTCTGTGATGATTTTTCCCAAGCCTGATTTGCAACACTGTTGCTTTACTTTTCTAAATCTGTAAACATCTGTAGAATCAATTTTTGCAAAAGAAATATACTTATGGAAACCCAACTGGCCTTTTAAAAAAATACATAGAGAAACAAAAATAAAACCAGAATCAAATTATACTTATTTGCTTATAGTTTTTAAATATCAACATTCTTCTCAGTTTATTTTCCATGTGGTTCCACTGCTATTAAGTTACATGTTTGGTTATAAAACAAGAATGGTGATTAGAGTTGAAGTAATCTGATGCTTGAGTTATTAGGAATTTAGGACACTGTTACATTTCCTTCTTTAAGGCATTCAGAAATCATTATGCTATCATCCCTTTATTCCAAACAAGAGCAAAAGTGGGATGTGAAACAAGAGCCCTTTGCTTCCCTCACTTTTGCTCTGTGCACACTGCTATAGTGGCAGCCAGCTGCGTGGTGTGGGTACTTGAATGCTGTGGCTGTGTTCTCAAAATGGGGATTTGTTGTCTCACACATGACACCTGAGCTCATACAGTAGATATGACCTAACAAGAGCAGTTAGAAAGCTATGAAGTGATTATACATTTTGTTCACAGGTGGGAACTCTGCTCAAGAGAGGAAGGTCTCTAGGGAAAGAGCAAAACCCTCTCTTGTCGTGGCTTAGAGGCATGCTGATGCCTTCTGCTAATGCTCAGGTTTCTGCTGACTGTCTAGACAGTTTCCATTTGGTAACTCTGCTTTTGTTTCTTGTGATGCACTGTGTCTACAAAGACCATGCTCTTCTCTGACAGGAACATTCTCTGTGGCTTGATTAAGTCAAAGTGATCAAAAACTGTAGAGGCAGGTTTTCCCTATAAGGTTTGTCTCGAGTCTGTAGTCATATGCCCTCAGCAAGTTGTTCATCATTCTTGAAGTTAGGAATAAAGGTTTTGATTTAAATAGGAAGATCAAACAGTGCACAGCTCCTACTATTCGCAATAATTTTGCCTTTTCTGAGGGGGATAAATATCAGTGCTGGAAACTTGGTAACACTTTGACTGTGTTATTTCTCAAGCCAGCGTGCACACTGTGAATTGATTGTTGTAGTTCCTTGTCTGACGTGTAACTATTTTTAAAAAAAAAAACAGAAACACCCACAATAAAACAAATCTCCTCTCCAAAACCCCACCCACAATATGAATAATTCTTGACTGATATCTCTGGAAGCTGGTAATAAAGTAAATACCAGCAGTTCAAGAAAATATTATTCTTTATTTGAGATAGGAGCAAATGGAGAAATACTGATGCTTTGTGAAACAAAGGTTTTGCTTTAACCACTGCACACTCTTAATTTTTCTAAAATTCTGGACTCCCAAGTCTCGTTATATGGATGCTTATTATAACTTCCTCTAGAAACGATGCTATTAATTTTCCTTCAAAAATTAAGTTTTTGACAGTAGCAGATACATCTTCATCGCTTTCTTCCCTGGTACCAAGAGAAGACGGTGAGTTTGTTGTAGCAAAAAAGGACCATCTGTCTTACTGTCTTCAGCGTAAAAATGTGATTGCAACAACCAAAATGAAAATGGAGCCAAGTCAGGTTTTGTGTGGAGCAGCCATAAGCTGTTTCAGAAAATACCCACAAAACACTGATTACTGGCTATGAACTGCAATTACGTATCCACAGTGCAGGAGCCCCTCTTTATTTTTGCAGCAAAGTAAAGTGCACTGGTGTAATCTACTGAGGAAGATAGTTTAACCTTTTTTTTGAGCTGACATAAACTGGAGCTTATGCAATTAGCTCTCTTGGTCAAATGGATGTGTGTAATGACAGTAGAAACAGCTGCAGCACAGTAACATGTACAGCTATAACTGCTAAGCAAAAAGATACCTCATTTCCCTTGGTTCCATTTGTATCTGAGGTTTGAAAAAGGAGAGCACTTGTACCTACATCAAGTGCTCTGTGAGAGTTGAGATAGGCCACATTCAAGCACTATAACCTTACATCCTTAAAATGTTTTGTTATTCCTTCTATGATACCTTGAATCTAGATAAAATGGTATCACTTACACAAATGTAAGTTCCCTGGTTCTGTTCTGGATAATTCATAGTAGTTTTCCTCCTTTTTTTATTCTAAAATATAATTTTTTAATATTTTTAGCGCTTCTTCATCTGTTTTAATCATAATTCATGTTACTACACATTAAATGCTCCAAATATGTATTTTCTTCTTCATGTGCACTAGAGTTGACTGTGATTATATAACTAAGGTAATTTTAGAAACTTCATCAATTTCCTCTTTGGGTCACTTACATTAGTCCTGCATAGAAATACTTATATTTGTATCATTTTTATATGCTATGGAAATGTCTAAATGTGAATAGATGTGGAGCAACACTATGTCCTGTGTCTTTTTAATGTATAGACAGTATTGCTTCCTAAGCAGATGGTGACAAGGTTTTGCCACATGCTAAGCTGGAGCAGTGGCCACTTTGGTGACCTGAACATGTGAAATAATGCCTAGCAGAGGCTTTCAAGACTACGACGTAAACTTCAGTCTCTTGTTTTCACTCTGCATTTCTGTGGTTCTGTCAAAGTCAGTTCAATGGCTCCAGTGAGGGCAACAGTCCTCCAACTGAGCTCTGCTCAGCCTGTAGGTGTGTGTGTGGGTTGTCTGTTAGATCGAGGCTCTGCAGAGGTGCTCTTGGGGAGAGAGGGTTCACTGGTGAGAGGAAATACATTGCAGCTGCAATGCCACGCTCTCCCTCACTCTTACCACTTTTCAAAATGGAATAGTGAACACAGAGGAGTGGACTGGGCCCCTTGTGCCCTTAGACCAGAATGGCATCATGTCTACAAGCTCACTGACATGCTGCTTAGAAATTGGTTTGCCTTGTGCATTGTGCAGCACCTGGGCTAATCTGCAACCAGGCAAATGTATCCAATGGATGCGTAGAAATGGGTTTCCCCAGTTCAGGAAAATGAAATGTGGTTTCAGACAAAACTTGTTACCTTACTTGCATCTTAGCTAATGGGAGTAAGCATTGTTCTGTAACCTGCTTCTCATTTTGAGGGACAGAGTGCTCTTAAGGCTTTGTCAGGTAGGTTGGTGGCTGTTTGCCTTTGTTCTTCCAAAAATTGTGGAAAATATTAGTTTTATTTGGGGGAGATATGTTCTGATCAATTATAAAACTCCCAACTGTGGCCTAGTGCCTGGATACTTTAAACACCATATATGAAACAGCACTGTACCTCTCTTAAGGATCATTTGTATACCAAGGCATGTAGCGAAGGTTTAAGCTGACATGCAAGTAAATCTCTCCCATAAAAAAGATATTGTGTTATATTGTATATGACCTGTAGCCCAAGACACTTTTATGAACTGCTTATCCACTGCCATCCCAACCCTACTCCCCTGTCTGGTACCAGTACTCATTATAAATTGTCATGTGTCTCTCTTTCTCTTAGTATTTTCATTCTATTTTATAATAATCTTTAATATTAAAAAGGAAAGATTCTATGAGAAGACTTTTTTTTTTCCTGGGTGATTACTCTGATTTTAAGGATAGTTAGGGTAAGAGAACTGCTGCAAGAACCATCTGTCTGGACTTACTAAATGGCCGAGAGGGTGTCTGTCTGGGTGATTTGCATTTAAATTGTGTCATCTTATCCTCATTATCTTTTTGTGTAATTGTCTGGCGATTTTTCTGAAGGGTTCCTTTAGCATAAATCACAGTGTTTGATTTCTGATACCTCATTTTTGTCTGTGTGGCTTAAACCAGAAATACATTAAATTTGGTCCATAAAGTTCTCTTGGGTCATTCTTTTTTGTACCATTATGTATTAAATCCCTTTCTCTCTCTCTCCTCTTTTTTTTTTTCCTGGATTATTTGTTCGCTGGAAAGAGCTGTTGCCTGAAACTTACATGGGGTGTATGTTCCCCAGGCTTTCAAAGTGTATTTGTGTTAACATATCAATGTGGGGGTTTTTCTCATATAATCTAATGATGATGGCATTTTTAATCAGTTTTGAAGGACCATTCTGAAACAGCCTGTGAAATTTGAAAAATACTCTAAAGGAGCTGTCTGACTAGGTCTGAGATACTCATTAACAAACATCCATAAATTCATAATTGCAGACTGGCTTCCTTGTTTACCATTTTTCTTTCATAAGGACAATGAGACATGACAGCTACTCCCAGGGGATTACTGCACTTCTCGGCTGGTTGATGTCACTCTGCCTTTAGACCTGCATCTTTCAGAGCAACCAAGGGAATCACTGATCTCCCTCAAATGTGCTACCTGTCACGTCTTATTGTCTTAAAACAGACTCGTCTGATTACTGAAATGGAGAAATATTTGTGCATAAGGGTTTAATCTCATCTTAAAAAGACTGCTTCAGCTTCTGTAACAGATCCAAAATTGAGATACAGATTAAATTAAAAACATAGGAAAAACATTTTGGTTTTAAAGATTCTGTTTGTGAATCTGCATTCCTTTATTTTGGTGCTTAAAAAAAGCACCAAACTGTGACTTTCAAGTAGGTTTAGGTCTTTCACTCTAACAGAACTCTTATTATGTTTGTTACTCAGTTCCTACTGAAAATTAAAATTGTGCAGTTCAACCAGTAATTTTTCAAGGTGAAGTGAAAGCCCAGTTTAAGATTTTCTCAAATTTAACTGGTATGCAGTAGGATTTGGCCAGAGTTATTGTATCTGGGTAAATGCAATGACTTTTTTGGCCTCTATGTTAATGTGCTTTTTTACATTTATTATGATTATTAAATAAATACTGGTTTTGTATTATAAATTCTTTGGTCTGATCTGGATGTCCCCAGATACCTCTCCGTTGGCTGCTGTGTTCTGGATCTGGACTGGATTTTAAACTGGTGTTTGGATCTGCTCAACTGTGCCGCTTAAACTCTAATTGTCATTTTTGGACTGAAAGAGCAAGCAGAATTTTTCCCTGAAGGTTTGGATGTGTTCATCTTTCAGCCTTAAAACTGTTAAGCTTGCAAACAATTTGAACTTGATCATTCTTCTGCAGAGCTGTGTCCTCCAAACAAAATTAATGGAAAAAACGCTTTTCAATTTTTATGAGAACAGAATTGGGCTCTTACAACCTCCTTCCATGTGCTCAGCTTTCTGAAATTGTCTAAGAATTGGTGTTGCTTATGTACTTGCAATGATGCCTTGGTCTTTGGGCCCCATGGCTGGTTATTCCACTGGTATGGCTCTACCAGCAAAGAGCAGGTTTAGCCACCTATCTGTGGGGATCCCAGCTGTGCCAGGAACACCAACAGCAGTGACATGGAGCACCCCACAGCAGACTGTCTCAGGAGCTGCAGGTGAAGGCTTTCCATTATAGAAGGGGATCAAAATTTCTCTTTTTCAAAGCTGGCTTCAGCTTGAATTGGTAATTTCATGAACACTCATTACTGTCTAACTCAGAAAGAACAAGCATCCTGCTCTGGCAAATTGAGGTTTGTCAAGTTTCTTGCTCTGAGAATCGTGGAATTGTATATTAATCACTCTGAATACACTTTATCTTAGCGCTGCTTGCCATCTCCACATCACAGGCTCACTTGCCATCTGTAGCTCCCATCAGCCTGGACACAGCTTTTTGGAAAAGGGTTTATTTTCCTTGTCAGCTGCATTGGTGTGTAAGGCTGTGATACCTGTGCAGCTGGAGTAGGTGTCTGGGATCCCCAGGACTCTGTATATGGGGACCCTGATGGGACACGATGTCCCACACCAAGCCTCTCCCCACCTTGCCATCAGTCAAGTGCACCAGGCACATCCTTTCCCACACAAGCTTATCTGTCATTGGCCCCTGTCAATCAAATTCTTCACAAGATTTAAAAATTCTTCATTGATCCTTCCACAAGTACCTAGTACCCCCCTCCCAAATTTTAAATGCTGGATCACTGAAATAGTAGTAAAAACACCCTAAACCTTATCACTGATACAAGAGGCAGTTACTTGGACTAGTTTCTGAATATTTACCTTTATTACTAATACAGTAATTAATAAATTATTAATAGTTAGTAAGATAATGCACACTGGTCATCTGTCTTCCACACCTCACACATTTCGGGGAAGACAGTAACCTTTGTCTGTGACATTGTAAGCCGTTCCAGCTCCGTTTTTAATCACAGGAAGCTGGCTTCTAACATGAGACTATGTAATTGTACAAAGACACAAAATATCTCCATAATTACCAGTTTTATGAAGTACTTGAAAATGGTGAGAGGGAGCATATTGCAAGTCTCTAAAAATAAATAGTTTGTAAAGTCATAATCATTATAAAACAGATTTACGCGAGAAGACAGTATTACACATGTTAAGGGTAGTCTGTCACTTACAGTGTGTCGTACATATGTGACTTGAAAAAAACAAGCCAGTAAGAACTGTATTAGTGATGAATTTCATTTCTGTGCTGTCATTTTAATGGATGTAAAATTGTGAAAATTGGAAAAGAATTTATAATATTTTTAAAAATTTAATCTTGAAAGCATGTTTTTAAAGAAAGCCTAGTTTTTGAAAATATGAACCTATTTTTATTTTGTGAAAACAAAATAGAAGAATTCCTTTCATCAATAGGTAATCTCTCATTTTGACCACCCCACCAGTTCTGTTTTACTTTTTCTTTCATTATTTTTTAAACTTTGCATTCTACTGCTGGCTGTATTGGAAAACTACTAAAATACTATCATTTTCCAGATAATGTTTGTAACTTTTTGGCATATGTTCGTTCTTTCAAACCCCTCAGGATAATCCACAGCTCCACAAAAACATGAGTCAAATACATTACAAATTTCCCTCAGAGAATCAACATCTTTTCCAGCTGTTTGGATAGTCTGTCTAAAACCTGACCAGACCTCTCATCTCCCAGTATTGTTTTGTGGGCTTTTTTTTTTTTTACTTTGATTTGTTCAATGTCATAATTTCAAAACTGAGCCAATAATTTCAGTCTCTTTGGTTTTCTTTACAATACTTACACTGGACAATAGAATGATCTATTATCCAAAGAAAATTGCATTTTTTTCAACTATTTCTATTCACTAATGCAAAATTTCTTGCTCATGTCAATGCAACTGCTTTTAAAATCCTCCCTAGGCAGTATCATATATTATTTATGGATTAAAATATATCTCAGCCATGTTCCTAAATAGAATTCTACTTGTTTTGATTGGTTTCAGATAGGTGCACAGAAATTATGAGGGCCACATAAAGCTCTTGGTAGATGTTCCATTTTAAATATGGTTCTTGGCAACTGGGTAACTTGCTTTTGTTAAACTAAGAAAGAGGAAAAATTATCCATTTGTAATCATTCCAGTTAATTCCTTGTGTATTTTGTCTGGCAAGGTAATGTAAATCTAATTGAAATAGCGTTAAAGACTAGCAAGTTATCTAGTAAGCAGCCTAAGGTGGGAATTGGGCCCCGGAAGTTTTCCATCTCAATTAGCAAAAATAAGTTTATCCTCCAGCCTATGCAACCATGACCATTTGTTCTCTTCTAACCTTTAATAAATCTTCATCAAATATGGAGAAAGAGAATTGTGTTAAGAGAATCCAGAGTTGGATCAGTTAATATCTGTGAACAGTGGTATCTCTTGCTCTACTTTTAATTTGTTGCCTGCAAGGGGAAGAAATCAAAGGAGGATATAACCATAATAACACTATGTCCCAAATCTCACAATATATTGGATCCTACTTGTAAAGTGTTGTATTAAATATGATAGCCAGTGATCAGGAAAGTGTTTGTCACTTGAGTGGCCCAGGTCTCTCAGCAGTCACTAATTGTGTGTTTTTGTGCTTGTTGATGGACATGAGCTGCTGGTTCCTCATGAAGATGCGGACTAACACAATAGTGTGTGTTTGATGTTATCGACCACAAACTGCTTGGCATTTTAGACAGCTGGGTGGCTTATGGGACATGGTGCTGCTCTGCTGGCAGCCCTACTGAAGATCCCAGTCTATCCCTGGGCCTAGTCTGAAGACCTTGAGCTATGCTGTTGGTGCTGTGTTGCTGCTGGTACATGCCAAGGGTCTTCAGCCTTTACCTTCCCTCCTCCTTCTCTTCCCTGTCTCTGCTTATCCTCTTCTGCAGCTGAGAAGGGAGAGCTTGTCCCCCTGCCCTAGTTCACTCTGCTTGCATCCCTGCTCCAGAATTCCCTGACAATGTCCCCACTGCAAGTTAGCACCTATCACATAACCCATGTGGTTGCTCACTCCCCCCAGCCTGTCTGTAGGTTTAAAAAACTTTGCAAAAATAGTTCAAGTAGTGTACTAGTAAAGTTGAAGCTAGCCTGAGCCATTCTAACTGAACTTAATAAGCAAATAATTACTCAAGCAGTTATGCCAATATATTGTAGGGAGAGGAAACCTCTGACACAGTAGTTAAAAGAGCTGACAGGTGTCGATGGCAGCCAGGTTAGCGCATAAGGCATCTTCTGATGAAGATCAGTTGCTGGCAACGTGGATGGCACAGTCACTGCCCCGTGCATGGCACGGGGCTGCCTTCTGCAGTCCCCAGCACCACAGCATGCTTGCCGGCTGGGGAGGATGCTCTGTAGCTGCTGCACTCAACCACAGTTCACCACACTTGGAAGTTCAGCAGCTTCCAGTTTTTCTCCATTGTCTTTTGGAGTGGTTTAAAGAGTTGGCACCTACGCACAATTAAACTTACAAAAAAACCACCAAAAAATCCCCACCACCAACACCAAAAAATTCAAAACCCCAAGCTTCTACAGAAAAAAAGACTGGCAAACTGTGATGAATCTTTTCACTTGCCTGCCTTGTCTACACAACACACTTGCTTTTGCATCATCTGTTGCTGACTCAGCAAAACTTGGGGGTGAGTTTGAGATGTGCCTGGGTGACCCTCCGTAGTACCCATGTTCTCTGAGATGCCCTTTATACTGTAATTTAAATGTGCTGCACATTGAAATCTGTGTGTGTAGTTTGAGTTGGAGACAGGAAAACAAAGATAATTTTTTGAAAGAAAAGCTGTTTTGGGGAGAGGTTTTTGCATTGCTAGGGAGTCTGGGATGAGCACAGTCAGCAGGCGTCAACACAGTGCACATTAATACTTGCCTTCTGCTAAAAAACATTATGTGCACATATCCTCATGATACTCTTTGCACGTATGTAGAATTTTATGTGGGTCTGATATAGTGGGTGTTGAGTTTCTAAACTGAAATATAGAATGAGTTTTGGATACAGTGAAAATTTGAACCTCCTTATCAATCTAGACACCCCAAATTATGCCAGTGAATACTCTGTGAATTTAAGAGGTCTAATAAAATTTTATTTAGTGTTGTTCATGTGGGGATCAAGGCTTAATCGTTATTTATGGTATTCTTTAAAAGTGGCTTTACCTTGATGGTGTTTCAAAGAAGTATGAAAATCCTTTGGACCAAAAATGCTTTCTCATTTGAAGATCTGATTGTGAAAATGTGCTTGTTTTGTGAATCTTAAATGATATACTGGGACATAAGTTACTATTAAACTTTCTCATTATAAAGACTGCATTTAGCTTCTGGCAGTATGCAGAAGTTATTATTGTCACATGTTTCTAGTTTCTGAAAATTAATGTTTTTAAGATAAACATGGAAAAAAACCCCACTGTGGACACTTCATTAACAGGAAAGTAGTTGAAGTTCTGCCATGAGCACTTATGAAAAACTGTATAATACTGTTTGGCCCCACATAATTTCCTGGGGAATTCAGATCCTTGAATAAGTAATACTAGTTTTATAATATTCTGTGACAGAGCATGCCTGTTATGTAAACATAGTTACTAAAGATACTAGAACAGATGTGTTTAATACCATAAATTGATCTTACTTGAGCATAAAAGTGACTGAAGTCCCTTTGAATACTTTTTAATACACCTAATGCTTATGCCAAAAGTGCAGAATTTATCTGAATCTTTGACCTTTATTAAGCCTTTTTGTCTTGAGTATACATTTCTGAGCTGTGTCTCTGGTTGCACACTGCTTGCTTTAGAAAATCAGCTCATAAACTTTTCTTAACATGTAATTGAATCCTGTTTTCAGTGCGGAAGAACAATAACGCTGTGTTAACATTGGTCAAGATACTAAAGACTTGAGGTGGTATGTTTCTTGTAACATCTTATAAGGAAGCTGAATTCTCTCATTTTCAGTATGTCACCTTCAGTTCTATGGAGCATTACGTGTGAGGCACGTTGTGAAAGAAATTGGGGTAATGGCGCTTGGAATGAGGAGCAGGAAAAAAATGAAGCTATGAACACATGGTCAAACCTCCACCAAAACTGTTGGTGTTACTGTTAACTCTTTTTAATGAGTAATTGTCTCCCCTCCTGTTACGAGAATGTTAATGCTATCTAAGAATCAATATAGGTCTTTGTTCTCCCCTAACCCAAGTAACATCTTCAGATGTAATTACTGGATAGTTTCTTATCTTTGTTTTTGTATTTTGGAATTGCTGCTGCTGTAGGGTCTTCAGCTTGCCTATATTTACCTAGGCACATTATCTTAATTAGTGGCTGCTATCTTTGACCATATCATCTGACTGATTTTAAAGATAAAACATAAATCTATGTTTCCAGTATGAATGTCTCTTGGTTCCTATGAATATCTTTTGGATTGTTAATTATTAAAATCAATAGAAATCTATATTTTAGCAGTCTTAAAATAATACTCTTGTATGTGTTATAAGAAAATACTGTCTACTGTTTTGTTAATGGGACTTTTTAATAGATTAATTAGGCAATTAGAGAACCTTGCCTACCCATGTCAATGTGTGCTCTAAGAATGGTGTGTTTGGAGCTCCTGGGTTAATGGTAACTGTAAATGTGCTAATGGCAAGAAGTCTCTTTGGCTGGGTTGTTGTATCTACTGTTTACTAGTTCTTCTTCCATCTTGACTGCCATATTTGGGTATGGTAGTCAAAAAACTTGGATTCCTTTGGTCTTGGATAAACTTGAAAAGGTCCCTCAAATTATTGTCGAAACAGTTCTCTGTTTAATTGAGAAAGAAAGAAAGAAACCTTTTGTTGAAATATGTTATGTGAACATGTTGATTTTAATGGTACAGCTATAGAAAAGCCCAGTATTTTGCTTTAGGTTGCAGATATTGTTCTAATATTCTCTGCAGTAAAGTAATAGTGAAGTAAAGGTATTTAAATAACAGTTGAAATGTTTCACTTTGAAACCTAAAAAACTCAAGCAACTTTTTCCAACTAATTGGGATAGTTTTGTAGCCAAGACTCCCACAATCCCTGTTTTTGAAATACTGCTACAAAATTTCCAAATATTGTAAACAAGTAAAAAAAAAAAATTAATATTTTTTCTCTTCTGACAATAGCTTTTCATTTTCCTACCATTGTACACTAAATAAGACATGATTTTCATGGACTAAAATATATTGTGTGGTAGAAATAATTTTGCTTTCTTCTCTAAACCCTAACATGACTGAAGATTTAATTATAGAAGGTGTGATAATGAAGTTCTTGGGTTCTGTACAGGAGCTCATAGCTATCAATTGATCAGCTGAGGTCACTAAAGAACTGTTTATTGTTTAGACGTCTTTTTTATCTGTACAGTCCTCCGTAACATAGTACCAGTAGAATAATATGAGTTTCATGTGAGTTAATTTAAGAGAGTTGAGTTCTGGGGTAGCAAACCTGTTATGAATCTCAATGCTCCCTCTATTACAAGTATTAATTCAGAATTAGAAATTAATTCAGCCTTAGAAAATCACAACAAAGTGGAGTTTTTCTTCAAATTTCCTACTCTATGAAACAAGACTTTATATTTTTGTCCTAGGTATTTGGTGTGAACTCTCATAATTAAAATATGTGGTATTTCCTTCTTTATTATTGTCATGTTAAAAGTGAGGTTTTGCTTTAAAATAAATATCTTTTGAGGAATTGTTTTTGAACGTGGTTTCTGAAGAAGACAAAGCTCATGTGACAGTGCTTTCTGTATATGTGAGCCTGCCCATGTGCCCTACTAGTAATAACTATTGACTCTTTTCCAACTTCGACATCTCTGAGCATCGTTCTGAAAAAGAAGTTTACTTCGTGCTAGATAACAAAGAAGCAGTGCAGGACGCAAATCTGTGTCTTACAGAAAACCAAGTTTTACTCTTTCAGCTGCTTGTGAAACCACTTGTTTCATATGTAACATACTGGTTTAATTTGTTTCTTTTCCAAGTTGGGAAAGGTTATTCTTTTCCGACTCATTCTTGCACGAGTTTGTCTTGCCCAGGATGTATTGTTTTGATGGGGAGCTGTGAGATGACAGATTTAGTTCAAATACAGGTGCGCAAACCAGGTGATCTGGCTGTGTTTTACACAGACTCTTGTATGGTTGCTATTCCCAGTTTCTGTCTATGATGGGGCTTTAAGGTGTGGACACTTGTCTGATGTTAGTGACCATATCACCTATTCTTTGGTTCTTTTTATTTCAAAAAGGTATTTTAGATTTTACGTAATTCATTTTAGGATATATTAGAGGATATTGTGAGCATGACTCTCTGTGGTCCAGCATGACTGTCAAGCCTTTGACATTTTCATCCCTGCCAGCCCAGTTATTCAGCCATAGAATCATAGAATATCCTGAGTTGGAAGGGACCCACAAGGATCATCAAGTCTAACTCCTGGCCTTATGCATAACACCCCAACAATCACACCATGTGCCTAAGCATATCATCCAAATGCTCCTTGAATCTGGCGGGCTTGGTGCCATGACCACTTCCCTGGGGAGCCTGTCTGGGCACCAAACCACCCTCTGGATGAAGAACCTTTTCCTAATATTCATCTTAAACTTCACCTGAAACAGCTTCCTGCCGTTCCCTTGGGTCCTATCACTGGTCACCACAGAGAAGAGATCAGTGTCTGCCTCCCCTTTTTCTCTCACAAGGAGGTTGTAACGGTTTATCTTCCGCTTTCAGTTCAGTGTATCCCCTGCGTTGGTCCTGGGGAAGCAAGGGGAGCTCTGCCACTCCATGGTTATCCCACATAATTGTTACTTAAAAGTTTGATCTCGTTTTTTTGTAACAGCTTTATCTCAGACATCCTGGTCTTGCACCTCAACAAGGATAATATTTCCCATGTGCCCCTGCCTTCCCCAGGGGCCACTGCAGAGCCCCCCAGGTGTCTCTGTGGTGGCAGCCAGGCAGTTGCAATGCGCCCCCTCTCCTGTGCTCCCCCTCCTGACCTGTATTTTCTCACCTGTCTTTGCCTTAGACCATGGACTTCCCTTAAAAAGTAAATACTCATATCATTATGTGGATGCTATTTTAATCCACTACTAAAAATATAAAGGAATGATCATTCTGAGTAAGGTTTTCAGTCTTCCCAAAAATAGTCTGTCTTTGAAACCCAAAGAATATTTCTTTAATTAAAAAGAGATAGCTTTATACTTAGCTAAACTTGTCAGTGAAAAATAGGAGTAGGACTTTCAGAGTTCACTTACTACTGCCCTGAAACTTCTGTTTGCTAAATTGCCATATAGTAGGGGTTCAATCATTCATTTTGATTTCTTAAATTGCAATGCCATAGAGTGCTTGGTTACTAGTAGTGTCTGTGATGAAGGTTTAGGTAACATTTCTTTCTTATTACTCAAATTTGCAGTACAGCAAAGGGTTGATCAGGTCCTGGTGTCCTCAAGCACACAATCTTTGAGTTCTGACTTTCATAAGGAGATGGGTAAAGGCTTCCTAATAAAATTTTATTTTATTTGAGGATGTGTTTCCAAGACACTGTTGTTCAGTGCAAAGCTGGCTTTTTCTTTTAAACGTGTGCTGCTTTCAGGACAAGCTCTGAATCCAGGTTGTACTTATCACTTTGATGTCAGGCTTGTTGTGTGTGGTTTAGTTTCGTTAATTTTCCACCTCAGCTAGAACACCAGTATTTTGTCTAGTAGCAAAAATGCTGTGAGCTTCTGCAGGAAAAAGTATGTGTTGTTTTGTTTATGTAGGTAGGTTTTATGGATTATTTCCTCCTTGATCTACCATCTGTTGTTGATTC
>JAOXXN010000364.1:16083792-16110513 GCA_026770055.1 Myrmophylax atrothorax | reverse complement strand
CCAAATATTTCCTTTTTTAGCAAATACATCATGCAGCTCTTTTTTCTGTGACCCTGAAGTAATCAATCTGTTGTTCAGTGTATTTGCCACTTTGCTAAAAATTGCTTGAATAATAGTGACTAAAATTTTTAAAAATAACTATATTGCTTTAGACACCTGACCAATACCCTCTGAGTGCCTAATAACTTCTCCTGGAACTGAAAGTGTTTTTTGTTTTTCAAGAATCAAACGAAGATGTCCATGGAAGAAAGTGGGAAGAGTTGTATGGTCATTGACGAAAGGCAAGTTACTGATGCCTGACCTCATTTCTCAGTTACACACAACAAAATGTAAAGTGAGGTCTTAATACATCTAGCTTTGCTCATTTAACTTAGAACATAAGCTATGTATTTTGAAGGCAGACATATAAATTAGAAAAAGTAAGTGGTCTGCATGGCATGAAATAATTGGCAAGTTTGTCTCCCTTGTTTTTGCATTCCGTAATTCAAATAGGTCTATTTTAATAAAACATAATATGAAGCATAGATTGATGTAAGTATTTCACACCATTACAAACAAAAAATGTAATTTTGAGAAGTCTGTAGTTATAAAAAATAAAACTGACCATTTCATTGTCAAGTCATTCATTCCAATTCATTGTATTGAACCATTAAAAAACCGCCCACGTTGTTTTTGATGGACTTCTTCACATTGATAGCTTTGATAGCTCTGACATAGATTTAACTCTGGCATTAATAGGAGTGGAATCTATATTAAGCCTTCAAGCCTGTTATATCAAATGTGTTTTTCAGTTCTTACATCTTGGTTCTCTTTTTTTTTTTTTCTTTTAATAACTGTATCCTTTACAGGAATGTTGTTAAAGTAGTCATAAGTAAGTATTGATTTGCATAAGTATTAGATACTGATATTGGGTGAATTGCCTTTGAGGCTGGACTTAAGGTTGTGTTTCAACAGTACAGAGGTTGATCACGGCTTCAGTTTCTCTTAGCATGCGTGAGTGGTCACATTGCCTGTCAAAAGACCATAATTATCAGGGGAATAAGTCTTCAATTGGGGTGATGAAGTACTTATTATCAAGTTGCACTGAAGTAACAAAGGGAGGACTGTTTTGTGAAATGGCAGTGCTATCTTGAGTATGTCTTACTCAACAGAAACCATTTTAGTGTTAGTCTGCTGTATTTATTAGAAGAGCGTAGTTTTCTCTGTGAAGCTTTGCAATTGATTTAAATTACATTATAACTGGGGTGGCAAAGTGCTTTGTTTGAATGCTTTTACATCAGAAGGGTATGTGCCCTTTCATGCTGGAAGGATGCAGAAAGCATTCTACTCAAGGTACTGAAATTCAAGCAGTCAAATTGACATGAAAATTTCAAATGTTGAGCAAAAGTCAGGATGAGAGTTAGCTACCCTCGGAGCACAAAGCTGAGCTTGGGCATCTTGTGTTCATTGCATGGCTAGTGGGCACCTGCAAATCCCTTTTTGTGGAGCATATTGGTTGTCCTGATGGGTTGTTTGTTCTTGCAGATGTGTACAAGATCCACCATGCCAAAACAGCGTGTTATGCAGCCATAGTCATCAAATGCAGCTGAAGTTTGCCAAAGGCGTATGAAAGCAGACCCATAAAATATCAATCCTGCATTGATAAAGACAATATGTCAAAGAATACCTGGAATCTGAAGAGGTGTATAATATAGCAGGAATTCCTCTAATTTTTAAGTTGTGCTATGACTTTTTGAGTATTCAGGTGTTTCAAAATAACATTCCATGGAGCCTTACTACTCTAACAGATGAGCATAGACAACTTTTTATGACTAACACTTCATTTGTTAGCACATTATCTTTTCAACTTGCTAGGTCAGCATTGGCAATAACTATGGACTGTTTGAGGGAAATTTCTATTTCTTACAAGAAGGAACATATGCAAACACAAAGGACCAATCTGGGCCAACTGCTAGTTGGTTTACATCCCCTGAGACCTTCCTATGAACTTCATGTGGCAGGAACTTCTGCTGAAGTAGTGCATGAGTAAAATCTCAAGTTACTACTTTTTGGATCCACCGTTGAGTGAATGACAGCAAAAGGCAAGCAACGCCAACAAGAAAAAAAGTCAAAAAAATTCCAGACTACCATTGTCTTTTGTCCATGTGTCTTCAATCAGGTTTAGACAAGCTTAAACATTATTTATTCCCCACAAATTCACTTTTAGTGAGGCAGGCAGAGGCAAGCAGAATTACTGAGTTGGAGGACTCTTAAAATGTCTTTGATGCAAGATACCTTCTACTTACAAAAAAAGTTTAAGCAAATTAATTCCTCTCACATAATGAAAAAAATCTAGCAATGATTAAAAAAGCAATATCCTACTGCTCTCCCCACCCCCAGAAAGTCATTAAACAGTTCAGGAAGGTGAAGTCAGTGGTGATTGCCCAAAAATCAAGACCTGGAATGTGTTGTGGATGGCCTTTTTTGTTCACATTTCCTGTGAAAACTAGAACAATATGCTTAAAGCAACAACAACAAATTCATCAATTCGAATTGACTCTTTCAGAGAGCTGCCACAGAAGATGTTTTGGAGAAAAGTGTGAAAATCAGTAGAGGCAGTAGAAATCAGATGTTAGAAAACATCAAAAGCATCTGACCGTGCTTTAGAGGTAGTGAAAATATTTAGATGGCAAAGATATACAACACAATGAGACCTGGAAGAGAAGTTTCTTCTGAACAGTTCTTTTTGTATGAGAAAGAAAAAAACCCCTTGTGTATTTCCACTTCCTTTAGCAAACCAGCTTGTTACTGTGCTAGCAGTCTAAAAATCACACCTAAACACAAGATAAGACTTGCACAAATAGCTGTTCTTTATCAAAGTGATGCTGATCATTCAGGTATATCCTAAAGTGACTATTAGAGCTGTAAAATCTTACAAGTTTTTCCCAAAACTTCCTGATAACTCTACTCCCTCTCTCACCCAATATGAACAAGAAGAATCTGGCATTTTATCAGTTGTAAAAAATAAATCCAATTAAGCATGAAGGCTTTCAGAAGCAAGGCCTTTGAGCAATGTAGTCTAGTGGAAGGTGTCTGTGGCAAGAGGTTACAATGAGATGGTCGTTAAGGTCCCTTCCAACCCAAACCTTTCTATTATTCTGTGATTTCTTTTTTAATGTTTTGTCAAACTCCATGATTTGTCCCTCTGGGAGATACAAAATAGTGTATGTCTTAAGTATGAGGATTTACCATTAGTGTGATCACCAGTGTTAGGTGGAGGTGTGGACTGTTGGGAATTTGTCTCTTTCAGTAGGTTTATGTGTCTGTTCTCATCCTATAGTTTTTTTAAGTCACAATGTAACATAAAGATCAGATGACACAACTGAAATTTCCTAAGGGACTTCTGGTTGCTACTTATGACAACTTAGAGATACGGGCCTGAAACAGGCAAGTTTTTTTGCCTAGAGCTGACTTAATTAGGAAATCTTAATGCTTCCCCAGCTCAGGATGCAGTTTTGGTTTCATTAATAGTATATCCACATCTGACACCCTGGTCCTATTGTTTTGCTTGATTACCCTCATGTATCAGTATTTTATTTAATAATTTGGCTGCAAAGAACTTTTCTTTAGTGCACCATTTAATATGTATAATAATAATAAATATTACAATGCATAATCTTATTGCATATTACTATATTTGAGTGTAAAATATTTTGCAAATCTAACCCCATCCACTAAAGAATAACGTTGCTTATGATATTCCTTTAGTTTTGCAGTTCAACCATATAAATCGCAGCTGTGTGAAATGACCAAACCACTTCCACTTTGCAGCAATTTCTGTGCAAGTTAGGCAGAAGGTTTTGTAAGATATTAAAATATATAAAGAGGTGTCTGCTTTAGTATTTGGTCTTTATGCCTAATTCTTTTATAAGAATAAACCAGACCTTTTATATTGCTTTAATATATTTTTGCATGCATTATAAACACGCCCACACGTGCATCAATTCAACATTCCATCAAGGCAGCTGATTTTAAAAGAATGTGGTTAAACAAGTTGAAGCTGGTTGGCATGTATCCGAAGAAGAAATCAAATAAAACTGGCAACTGAAGAGAAAGGGAAGTTGATATTGGCACATCATCACAGAGGTCTCTAGGTAAAACATATGCAAAAGTCCTTAAAATGTAGTTCTACTTTGAAAAGTGACTATGTAAAATGTCACCTTACTCAACAGATTTATTCCTTGTATCTACTCAGTGTTGCATCTGCTTGCCTTGTAATGAAATACATGTTTTTATTTTTATTCCTTTTCCTGTTAACTCTATCGTATCAATACAAACCTAGCTTGCATTTTGACATTTGTGCTACCAAGGGTTGGTCACTTAACACAGCTTCCAAAGGACTCTGCAAAGTGGAAGTTCTCTGGACAGCAGTAAATGATCACACTTAAGCTGTCAAATTCCAGCCTGAGTTTGAATTAGTGGTACCTTAAACTTCATGTTTCCTGTTTTACCTTTTTGAACGTAAATTATCCCAGTCCCTTTGATAGCAATGCTCAGATTGAAGTTATTGTTTCAATGAACTAATATTTCATGACAGAGCATAGAAAATGGATTATTGGAATTTAAGCTCATGATTGCAAGTGAAGTAAATTTGGTCTAAGAAGCATGGTATAAGAAGAAGGAGCCATTCTTCTATTTCTGGAATTACTTCCTACATCAGGAAAATACTATCAGCTATAACTGGTGGAAGTACTGCTCATGTTATAGCGTTTTCTTTTCTTTTTTTTGGTAAAGTTTGATTGAAAATTTTCAGTCTTGTCCTTTTGCCTTAAGTGTATAGTTGCTCAGAAGAGTTTTTTATTACTAACTATCATTTTGAAGGATTCGTTTTGTCAAGGCAAGGAGGTTTTTTCTGTCCTTTTATCATGATAGAAACTTCATTAGGCATGCTGAAAATATAAATATGCTTGATCATCTACTTCTTACACCCCTGAACGTAGGGCACATATTCATTTGTGCATCTACTTAACTTGTCTTTGTGCTTACTTAAGTTTCTTGCCCTTACTAGATGTAAAGTAGCACTGAAATATGCAAACACATGAGAGGTATCTTAGTTTGTGTTAGTCAGGACTCTTAAAATCTAATTATCAGTGTTATTTGTAAATATGATTACCTGTCCTCTAGTCAACCTAGTTTCTTTTGCAGCTTCCATTTCTTTTATCTACCCTTGTATGGTAGTGTTTCCCTTTTAAACCATATGAAAGAAGAGAAAAACATGTCCAGAACTGATAGAGGCGTGAAGAGGCAGCTGGACAGCTGACAAAAGTGTTATTACAGCACTTCCATAAACTCAGAGCCTAAAATTTGTACAGATACTACCTGAGTATCAACATTGCTGTTTTAATCTGGGTTGGGAAATGGGTTGTTGCAATAATTTTGAGTTGCTTGATGTGAATAAAAAAGTTTTGGGTATCTTTCCATTTCTGGACAGTTTTGGAGAATGTGGGCATTGACACATTGGCTGGTACAATGTAAACATGCTTAGGTGATATCACAGCTCCTGATGGAATTGCAACAGTGTTCAAAATTGCCTGGAGTGTGTTAGAAAGGTTTAAGAATTTATTTTTTTATATTCTAAAAAAGCTAAAACTTTACCAGGATGTCTTGGGTTTTTTTTCTAGGTGGTGTAAATCTGTATGTTGGGGTAGTGTGACAAAAACTGTTCTTCATGTCTTTTTGGTTTTATTGTTGGGACCCTGGAAGCATGCCTAGTGTTTGGCTCCTAGGCCATTTGTGTGATCAGATGAGTTAAAAGCCATGTGCTTCCACCAAGCCTGAGAAACACTGCAATGAAGCAATTGTGTGCTCAGGAGAGGACATTGGCCTTAGCATCCTCTCTTTTCTTCCTTTAGTGAGATGCTCACAGCAGCTTGCTGGTGACCCCAGCCATCATTTTAGCTAACGTAAGGGGCCATCTACATGCTGAACACTGTTCTCAGATATGCCTTTTATCCTAGCCTGCTTTCCTTGCCGCTCAGAGAAGGTTTTCTAGTTCATGTGTGTGCACTGAAAGAGGCCTCCATATGCTCATCTCTCCCTTTTCTGCACTTGCGATACAATAACAGTTTGTGAAACTAAACAACTGGGGTTTATGAGTCAGGCTAATTACTTTGCCATAAAGGTACAGGTTATTCACATGCACAGCTCATACTTTAAAAGTGTTTTCTGCTTACATAGAGAATACACCAGGGGATTCATGAGAGTTATGGTGGTTTTTCCTCCTTTCAAACAAAAAAGTAAATCTGGTGAAAATTTTCTAATCTGGTGGTTGTTCCCATGGCAACATGAAATACGGCTTTGTGTGTGTTTGCACTATAAATTGATGAGATGCTAACATTAACTAAAGTACTTTTCTTCCATCTCCTCTGCAGTCTCTCTTCCAGCCTGCCTATGCCTAACACTTTTGGATGGTATCTGATTGTACCTCTGAGAAACCAGAGTGCTTTGCATTTGTTTGAGCTCTAGTTCCTTGAATATTCAGTGAATGGGGTCCATGAGTTACCAGTCATCGTAGTGAGTACATGAAATGCCACCTGAAATGGCTTGCGTGTGTTACACAGATTGTAAAATTGAGTGATCTGATGATCCCTCCAAACCTTAAATCCTTGGACTGCAGACTTAGTCTGCACGTTGACATTTTGGGGGTTTTATGTATTCAGTTGAGTAATATTGAAAGTCTGGCGTGTCATGTTTTGATATGCTGGACTTTCACTGGTCTCAAAGAGAAAATATCATACACAGTTTTGGGGGGAATTTTTTTTTCATTGTAATGTGGGATCTGTCATGGCTGTGCCAAAAATCTGTTGATGCACTTCTCTTGCCAGTGCTTTGAATCAGGGATGGGGGGAAAACTCAAAATAAAAACATATGTCATAGAATTTAGGAATTAGTTTGAAATGCCAGTTTCTTATGTTGGTGATAAGCATTATTTGTCTGTACGAAAAAAATCTACACCCACCACCTTGAGTTACTGAGATGTGTGTATTTTTTACTTAAGATGTGGTGTTAGAAGATAAAGGGTTATTCTCTAGTTTTCATTCCATTCTAGAGCCATAGAAAGTGGTTTTGCAAAAGTCCTCTGTAAAGACTGGGAAGTGATGATTATGTTCTTTCTGTTTATGACAAATGCATCATACTGATTTTCTAAGCTACTTTCATCTCCTCAGAAAAAGCAACCAAAACTGATAGCAATGAATTATCTTGAGCTGCACTAAAGTAAGTCTACTAATAATTAATGCAGATTGTTTTCTTCTAATCTGATATTTGGTAACTGGTTTCTGATTTATACTTTTGCTTTGAATAGGAATTGGCTTCAGCAGAGAGAAGGGTGCTGTGTTGGGTCCAAGTATGTAGAAGTTTAAGTAAAGCCTACAAAAGTCTAAAGTAATTGCCAGGCATTTAAATTGGAAAATACCCATTGAATTTTTAAAAAGAAAAAAAAATAGTTCTCTGCAGCTCCTGAGACTATGCACAATTCTGAACATTTCTATTAGTGCTAAACTTGGTGGCGTAATTTTTTGCTCTTTCTGATTTAGTTCTCTCTTTTCTATTCAGCATCATAAGCAGGAGGAGTCAGTTACCATCCAGGACTGACTCCATATATGTCTGAAGAAAGTCAGGCTCTCCATTTAGATTTGATATGTATTTCCATATGGTAGAGAGCCCAGATTATGTTCTTACTAGTAAACTTGGCAATTTTTCCCCAGTAATGGGGATGCCTTAAAATATACATATTAACGTTATCAAAACTAAATAAAGCCTTGAATCTTATAAAGCAGCTGCTGTGAGTCAGCCCCTAATTTGAAGGAAATTCAAAGTCTGATAGTAATATCCAGACTTAGAAGGACTTTTATGCCAGCAATGTGTTATGTCCTGAAACTGCTTGTGCTTTGATATTACAGGCAGACAAGCTCTTTCAGTGTGTGAGCACTGTTGTGAATGCTAACTTTAGTTTCTGCAGCTTCTTTCACTCCGTTCTCAGTTGATTCCCTTGAAACCTGGGGAAGTTCACATCTCGTTGCCAGCTGTATCATTACAAGGCAGTCTCCTTTCTCCATTCTTGCTTAAGTGCCTCAGTAAGGCTGCAGACTACAGATCTTGTATTTTGTACTTCTTGCCCTTTAAGTAATCTCCAGATAAATCTATTCCACCACTTTTTTGTTTCCATGGAATCAAGCAACAAATTTTCTATCTGTTATGTATTAAATTACTTAATGTTTAGATATGAATTAGGGCTAATAGTATAGTTGCAAATTGAGACTTTAGCTTCTTCCTTTGCAAGATACAATACTTGAGAAGACCTATGCTATTACAGATATATTTAATTAGCATGCCAAGTACTGTAAATAGAAACAGTATCAAATATAGGGTTTTTTAAAAAAATATATAGTGTTATATCGTCTTTCTGACAATGTTTTAATTTAAATGATTATTAAATATAGTCTGAGAAATACTGTAGCTGGCTGCCATTTTCAATTCTGTTTCATTATCCCTAATTATCACAAAAACACAGTAGCAAATTACATAGAGTTTTGTAGTCTGTATTTTATTGACTACTTTGCCATGCCATGTTCCAACTTTGAACTTTTTTACCAGTTTTATTTCCTATGGGGTTTTGTACAGTTACAAAACCTTTTCATTCTTCTAAGATCTGATGTTTTTACAAAGATAAAGATCTGGATTTTTGGACACCACTGCTGTGTCCTCTATCATCTTTGTCTTGGTTGTTTTTTTTTAAATTCTTTTTCCTAACTTATTTTTTAACTGATTATTGCTAAAGACTCACACTCTGGAAATCAATGGGAAGAAATCAATGGCACCTAGTGGGGATTTGGGAAATACTCCTTTCCTTGATGAGTTGTTAAAACAAAACTAGGATAGAGGTTCAAGATGGACCTGAGCTCTGAGTCACCCACGTTCTAATGAAATGGTAAACGTTTGGAAATTTTCCTACAGGTGCTCAGGTGTTATTAATTCTCAAATATAAATTATCTGGGGTTTCTTACACATTTTAGTTGATCTTGTTCAGAACTAGGCTTCGATTTGCACCTGTGTCTTCATTGTTTGGGTCAGGATGTTTGCAGTCACTTTCTTTTTAAAATAGTCTCTCCACCCTGATCAGCTCACTAGAGTAATTTATATGGGGATACAGTATTGGATTAAGGTTGGACATTTTTTCCTGAGCACGCTTGAGACATGTCTTCTTAGTTTTATTTACTGGTAGTGTCTGAATTGTGTTGCTGAAAAAATTAGTCAGGAGAACATGTAAAATGTAAAGAGGAATAACTCTAAGCAGAGGCCCAAGAAAGAAAAAAGATATGACTAAAACTGAAGGGAGGGAGGATTGCACAACTGACATGTGGTAAGCTTGTACTTTTAAGTAAGTAGAAATAACAATGTCATGAAAATGAGTAATCCCTTTGCAGGCTGTCCAAAAGATGTTGACAGTATATGGAGATAATGGAAGAGTGGGAAGGATCAAATAGAAAGAATAATCTGGAAGAAAATGTGATGGGCTTTCTGGGATGTGTAAAGATAGGTTTTAAATCTGGTAAATGTAATTGAGAAGTATTAAAAGGTAGATAAAACAGAAGTCCTGACCTGTGTAGAGTTGTGAGGAAAGAGAATATAAAGGTATTTGGCAGATATCATCAAAAGGAATAAAACCAAGTGGAATGAACACTTATTGAAAACTTCATTGAGGTTTTACTGCTTAATAATGGGAGGAGAGTCACATGGAAGGGTGACTTTCTTCATGGATATCGAAATTCAAGTATTTTCAAATTATTAAACAATATATATGAGCAGACAAAAGAAGTTGGAAACTAGAAGTGATGTGTGCAATCTGCAGATGCTACATTAAAAGTGAGACAATGAGAAAAGCTCTGAAAGGAGATGTTCCATGAGGTAGAGACTTCTAAGGGACTTGAGTCTTACAACTGATCTTTTCTGTACTTAAAGTATGTATGCTGTTACACCCCTCTGTGGATTCTTCAGTTTCTAATGAGGTTTGGATCTGGGCTCCATATTTTCAGAAACTGGGTCAGTTAATGTGGTCCTCTGCACACTTGTTGGTTTTCATGAGACTTGGAGTTTTAGCGTATTGAAGGCACATCTTCTCTGCCAATTTACTGGGTGAATAGAGTCAGACAGATGAAGTCTCCTAGCGCATCAAGTCTCTTTTCTGCTGGAAACAGACAGGGAGACAACTAATTTGACTTAGATCCTAATCATAAAACCTTTTTTAAGTGTTCAAGGGCTGGCATTTCAAAGGAACTATTGGTTGATGTAAATCGTGAAATGAAGACATGAGAATATTAGCTTAATACACCCCAAGCCACAGGTACACAGCCCAATTGTATCTTCTATGTCAGAAAATAGAACAATGAGTTAAACTCTTTGGGAGCTATGGTAAGTTGTGTTTTGTTGAGAAAACCAAAGTCTATAATGCTGAGTGTTTTAAAATCACTGTGTTCTTAGACATAAAAGTTAAATGGATATTTACTAAGTGCTACAGAGAACTGACTCTGATAAATAAACATAACACATAAAATTTCCAGCAGAGATTGTGTATGAGAAAGTTAAGATGAAACATGCACCCATAACAAAGAAAAAATATGATGTGGGAGGGGAAAGATACATACTTCATTGTACTGGAACAAATATACACAATAATGTAATTATGTCATGGAAGAACATAAAATATACCTCGTAAGTGAATGAAAGAACAGAATGATGCAAGATCCACACCAAGAAAAACTGTAATTGTTTGCAAAACAGATGTATATTTATGGTAAATACACTGGTTGTCAGGTAGTCCTTGGGTAGAATAACAGGCAGGCAATTAAAACAAGTAGAACAGGAAGTACCTTGCAAAGACGAACTAGAAAGCAATGTGAATAACTGCTCACGTAAATCTCCAGGAGCAAAAACTGGGGCAGTGTACTTTGAGCTAGTGCAGGGTTGCATTCTTAGTTCAGTGGTCTAGACAGCTGGAGGCCATTCTAGACTTCAGCCAATTAAACAAATTAAGTATGAGACACAGGATGCAGATTAAAGTTAATTACGAAAAGAAATGGATGAAGCAGATTGTATAGACAGAATTTCTTCATTGCGTCTCCTCTGCTGAGCCTCATAGTGTGGTTGTTACTTCCAGCAAGCTATTCTGTGGTTATTTTGCTTAAATGGCACATCTAGTTTGATCTGCTGTCTGAAAGATAACAGGCTGCCCTTCTCAAGTGTCTGGAAAGTAGATACTACACTGAAGGTGTGAAGTAGATGCATGAGTATTAGCAGTGTGAAGAGTAAAATCCAACCTTACCCAGCTACTTTGTGTGTTATTCCAGAAAAGGACAGGTTTGTTTTCCTTCAGAGGAACTCTGAGAAAATTTGCGAGGTATCTTTTCAACAATTTTGCTAATTACATAGGTGAGGCACCTATGTCAGAAGCTGAGAGAGCAAATTAACTTCCACCACTAACCAGCACAAGATACTGAGATGGAAAGTAATTTAAGAAGAAGTGAGGGATTACAAAGTAATATCCTAAAGCAATCCCTCTAAATATTCTAAAACTGTACATGTTACCTTTCTTGATCAGATGTGGTAGTGTTTTAAGATCTGATCCGGTAATACAGTACTCTGTATATAGTGTTTTGGAAAGGCTATCTTCATTTTTCCCGTCATCATTTGCCACATCAATGGCTTTTGTTGTAAGTCTGAACACTCTATTTTAATTGAAAGTTTAATTTAAAATATAATGTGGGATTGTCATTTAAATGAAATACAACAATTGGGGATTAATGTTAGATGAAAGGGAGTTTAAATGGAAATAATCTAACTGGATGTAATTCAAACATTTTAAAAAGAAAAAAAAAAGTTAATTAGAGACAACCAACATGAATTTGTGAGAAGGCCAGCCTGCTTAGGATGTTGAGATGGCAAACAAAGAAAACTGAGTGGATGTTTATTTTGACTTCCAAAAAGAATGTTAGAAATTAATCGCATCCAATACTGTTGGCTAAGGTAAGAAATCTTGTTGCCAATGTAATACGGTTTGTGAAATAGAAGACTCGCCTTACAACATTAAGCAAACCATAGCAATAGAATATAACAATTATTTTAATAGTCAGAAATTACTAGTGCTTACTGTAGGGAATGATTGTGGGTCATCTAACTTATAAACATACAAAAGTTTCCATTATTGCATCACTGTGGTTATGAATTCAGGAAATGAAAACGATATGATTTATAAAGTAAAGTTACTTGGCTGTGCTGTACTTCATGTGTTTGTTATAGCATTCGAACAGACTTTTAGTACTGTTGGTTCAGTGGACAAATCAGATTTCAAGTGTTCCTTTCCTGCAAAACATTCCCCCAGGAAGTTTGAAGAAGTTCTTCACTCTTAGGGGAACTGTCCTGGCATCAAAATCCAACAGCAATAGAGAGCTACAGGCTTGTTGCTGTCATAATCCTATCAACACAAGATTTTTTCTTCTAAGATGGTCTGAGCAGTCTGTCACTGTGTTTTGGAGAACTGGTTGCTGCATAAAAGTAAGTTGGTTGGCAGAAGCTCAATCAAAAGAAAAGAAAGAAAATACTGGTTCTAGTTTAAGGGAAACTACCAGAAAATTTGGTGGAAGTATTCATGAGCTACAAATCCTGCTGGATTTCTAGCTGTTGGCAATGATCAAGTAGCATCAATGGCCAAAAAAACATTTTTCCATCTGTATTTTTATAAGAGAGTGAGAGTAGAGCACTGTCTAGTGTGGACTTCTTTTGTCTGCTTGTGCGTAGATGTTTGCAACATGCATTATATTGAACTGCGTTTTAACTCACCTCATAACCCAAAGCTGGTGTGGAGCATGGTAGGCTCCTTATTTGTGTGACTCTATCTCCAACAACTCTTTTCATTTAATACAACAGGTGAGTTTTTCTTGTAATTTCATGACTCTGGAAACTGGGTGTGGAAAAAAAAAATCAACAAATATTCTGAGATATGATAAAATCATAAGTTAGTAATGCTAGTGGTGTTCTTTAAGTGGTATTTAAAATACTGACTTTGGCCTATGGAACACCTGAAGGCTTGGAACTTGTCTAAGCAATTTATGCAAGCAGTGAGCAACAGGGGAGCTCAAACAAAAGATCCCTATTTAAATGAAAGCAGCGACTGGCAATGCTCCATTAATACTGCACTTCAGTTTTCTCATTGCCCCTATTTTTACCTTACTAAGTTTATTGCAGGAATTAGAAGAGCTTGTAGAGATTTTGTGGACTTTGGATTTATTTTCCTACAACCGCACTGAGACTTGGATTCCATTAGCAGTGCTGAATCTGCCTTCATTTTGGATCTGCAGAAAATTTCTACAGATTGAAAACTTTTGATACACATTTGCTCATATTCATGTTTTTTCATATATTTATTTTGCAAATAAAAGTAAAAATCATAGCTTTAGTCCAGGGAGCTGTAAAAACAGCTTTTATTTTACATATTATTGTGAACTGTGGAGAGTGCACTGTGGTTGAGTGGAACCTTAGCTCAGGAGGTTTATGCTTATTACCAAAATGTATATATAGTATTGGAATACACACCTAACAAGAAGTTTTTGAACATTTTAATAAATGTCGCTCCATTTCACATCAAAAATAACATGTATTACCTGATAACAGCTTTTGGAAAACAAACAAAAAAAACATTTTAAAAATGTCACCTTTTGCTTATGACTTTGAAAGAAATTATAAAGAAATTATTACTTGTAACTAAATCATCCCAGCTTATGAAGATAGTTGTCATTTCTCTCACACATCAAAAGAGGTGCGTAACAGTGGATAAGTCTCTTCAAAATTCGTAATACATGTCCTTGAAGTCCTCTAACAACACATCTAGGTAATGTTCTGCAAGTCTTTGTAGACCTGGGAAGTCTTTTCACCCTTGTACTTGAGAGTCAGACTGCAGGTCCCAAAAAAGTTGTGTGCTAGAGAAAAGCATTCATGTGTGCTGCCTCGCATAGCCTCAGTCACAGTATGTCACCAAGTATACCTCAAATTTGCTAATAAAAAGACTTGCAGATGGAGCAAAAAAGAAACAGTTCAACTGTATTATGTCAAGAGATCTATATATCCAAGGCAGTGTAGAGACACTGCAGCTTCATTAGACATTAATTATGTGAGGGCTTGCTGCCATAAAGGAAAAGAGTTGTAAGGTGTGGTTAAGTTACACTTAAAGAGTACAGGCTTGTTTGTGATTGTATTTAATTTACTGACTGCTCCTAGTCAAGCACAATTTTGCTTATTGCTTCTACTCTTGGAGATACATTAAATATTGAAATCAACAACTTGTTACTGCTTTTATCTCTGTTGAGCAGCTAAGTGACAAGCAGACATTGCTTCTGGGTGAGAGTGGGAGGACAGAAAATAGCTCGCTGTTGCAGTATGTGGAAAAGGAATCCGAAAGAGATTTGAAGGTCTTCTATGTGTGAGCCACAGATTTTTCCCCTTTCTTCTTTTATCAGAGATGTTAGTTAGAAAATTAGGAATACCGCTTTAGCATATGATTTCACTTCATGTGCAGTAGTGGTAAGATGAAACATTGCACAGACAAAGTGATACGTGTTTTGCAGCATTGGCATTTCTACCTTCTCCCTAATTCTTCAGCTTTGCCTTAAGACAGCAGACTTCCTTGAGCATTGGTGACAGCAAAGCTTGTGTTGAATACTGAGCACCTTAGCTGCCATTGCTAATGCAGCTAAAGAAAACATTGTCTTCATAGATCCAGTTACTTTCTAAGGATTTTGTCCCCCTTTCTGAGAGATCTTGAGCCTGCTTTTCAGAGTCAAGTGTTAAGAATACGTGATTTGAGATACAGCAAAATCACTTGCTATTAGTTGAGGAGATATATCTTATGTAATCAAATAAACAATTCATAAATTACTGTGCTGTCATCTATAAATAAACATGAATAGAAAAGGATCTTGAATATGAAGGAGTTAAATAAAGAAATAATTTTGCATACTCCAGTAAGTGCTTTAGGGGGAAAAAAGGGCAGTTGCAATGGAATGTGAACTTGCTACAGGTCCTCTTTCATGATCGTGCCTTCAGCAAACACCAAGTAATCTACATGAGCTTCCTTCTCTCAGAGGATGTAAAATGTCTTGAATTTGTCATGGGCAAGGGTAAATTGTCAGCATGATGCTCAAAAATAGAGTAATTCTTTGTTCCACAATGACTTGTTCCTGTGTTGAGTGTTCTGCAATTTTTAAAATTAGACCAGATATCTTACTTAAAGTTTGGTTCCAGTTCAAACAATAATAGCTGAAATTCGTACAGAAACTCTGTGGATTGTCTGTAAGACCAGAAATTGTCATAACTGATGTAAATGTCAGTCTGTCAAACCAGTGATTGACATAACTGTTCCTTCTAGCTCAGTTACTTTTTCTGCAGAAAGGATTTTAAGGCCAAGTCTAGTTAACATTCTATGCTGAAATTTTAAAGATTATTTTACTGTTGACTATGGAAGACTTGGATTTATAGCACATATGTTTACATTATAAAACTTCTTTCTGTGAGTATTAATTAGTAAATGTGACTCTTCTCAGACATATAGCTAGATACTAGAAAAAGCAACCAACTCACTTGTATTAAATTGATTTCTGCATGATTACATGTCCCAGGATTTTTAACCCTGAAGCAATACAAAATTTTAAATTGAAATCAAAGCAGTAAATCTTTCCTTAGAAAGATGCACACTGTTCTGTCTGCATTATTACTGAAACCATTTTCCTTTGAAGCACAGAAGAGACACTTAATTTTTATTTACTATTATAAAGGAAACCCTTTCACTACAAGGGAAAAAAAAAGCTGACAAATATGAAAATATGACTGTGATTTAGGCAAAGTTCCAGAGACAGGAGAGAGTGATGCTTTTATCTTCAGAGGGTCTTTGACTGCTGCATTTATTCCATTAATAACCCCAGTATGGTTAATGTCATACTTCATACATTTGCCTGTGTGTCTGCCTTTGTATAAACTGTAAGGGAAGGTATTTTAGTGTTTAACTCTGCTGGGGAAAATAGTGGAGTAAATTCTATTTCCCTGGATTGCATAAAACACCATGCTAAAGTTTAGTTTTGACTAAATATTTTGACTAAGTGTTTTTTCATGCTTTTGTTCTTTCCAATTTCAATTTTAAATCCATTGCATTAAAAATCTAATTGAACAAAAGTCATTGCAAGTTATATAGGCTTATGAATAGTTTCATCTGTACTTTCAGATGAAGGCTTCAATGAAATTTTTTGAACAGACAAACTTAACACTGCTGGCCAGTATGAAGGAAAGGTCAGATCCTACCCATATATGAAAGGAACATAGTAATGAAAGCGCTTACCTATGAGCTTCAGTAAAGCCTATGTGCTTTGTGATCCAGCTCATCATCTACACACATGCACTCATTCTGTGTTTATTAGATGTAGGTTTGCCTGTTGAATGCAAGGATGTAATACACAAGTGCATGGTAGGACTGTTTCTTGGCTTGATTTCTTCTAAATGGATGAGTGGAGAATGTCTGTGGATATACATGTAGGGGTTTAATGCTGAACAAAATTGTAATGACTTGTAAATTAATTTTGAAAAAACAGATGAAGAAAAAAACCTGTCAGCTAAAATTATTATTATATACTGTAGTTGAAGTGAAAGGATTCCATCTACACATGCTAATTTATGTGTGCTGGAGGAGAATAAATCATAGGACCTGGAACTTCCATGTCATTGGCCATGCCAGGATTTTGGAATGCTATGCAGATTTTAACGTGAAAATATAGCTTACCTAACCCTGTCTTCCAAAAACAAAGATAAATGAGATCTCTGTGTAACTCAATGAACTTCAGTCTGATCTCATTATGTTGATTCTTAGCCATATGCTTCATGGTGATACAAAGGCTTTATAAAGGAGATTGCTGAAACTTGCAACTATCTCCTCCCACTACATGAAAAGCTGCTCTGGTTAGCTGAAAACTCTATGTTTAGATTTTTATTACACCATACCCTTTTCACCAAGGGTGTGTTCTTCACAAGTTTGTTAACAAGTTTCTTTATAATGCTCTGAGTTTTCAAATAATTTGATGAATGTAACTTACCTCTCCTTTTGAAAGGTCAGTCAAAGTGTTATCTACATGGTAGAGACAACGAAATACAGTTTCTGGTTGCCTTTGTTTGGCATAGGATAACCACACAAAATTTACTCATTCAAAACCCTTGACAGTGATACAGCGAGGGTTAGATCTACAGGACTAATAACAAGACTTTTAAAATACAGAGTATTCAATAATTCCATATCCTGAAGGGTTCTCCTAAAAAATCGAGGTGGTCATTTCTAATGATTCCCATCTAAGCTTTTTATTGCAAAAGTCAATTTTATAATATTATAGCATCTCATTTTGTGTGGGTATCTCTTCATGATTTGATTTGGGAAAGTCATTCTGAAGAGAAAAATGCTTGTAATTCACAAAATTTCTGATTTGAAACTGTGCTGAAAAAGCCACATGGAATTTATATAACAGGTTAGTAGATGTGGAGATATGTGAGCAAAAATGTAT
This sequence comes from Myrmophylax atrothorax, assembly GCA_026770055.1. Taxonomy (NCBI): domain Eukaryota; kingdom Metazoa; phylum Chordata; class Aves; order Passeriformes; family Thamnophilidae; genus Myrmophylax; species Myrmophylax atrothorax. The sequence goes on along the minus strand of JAOXXN010000364.1, from coordinate 16,092,889 downwards.
GGATTCTGAAGAACATTTCAAGACTCTATGATGAGAACAGGAGTTCTGCTCAACTGCTTATGTTCGTGGGACATTTTGTTTCCTTCTGTTGGTGCATCAGATCAGTGCACAAAAACTTTAGTAATATCAGAGATCCGTTAATCCATCAATACTTGCTCTCTCACTACCCCCATTGTCCCTGAACATCTCTGTAATTTACAGATGTTCAGTCATGTTAAGATTTTATGCCCATAAAAACCAAACAAAGCTAGAAAAACTAGAACTTGGGAGACATATGGTCAAGGAACATGGTGAGCAGTCCTGTGCGTTGGTCTTGCAATGGTACCTCCTGCAAAGTGAGCCTGTTGGCCCACACTGACTACTTACTAAGGTCCTAAGTAAAATCACATGGCTCTTTTTTGGTTTTTGGGGTTTCTTTATGTTTATAATCTGTTTGATCCCTAAGCTTATTGTTGGTGAAAACAAGCTAAGATTTAGTCTGGATTCTTACATAATGCTTTACATATATTCAGTTTACTTCTGTTATCCATCATGTGAAAATAATCTTCCCATAACTGAACCAGGGCTTACTGCTAAGAAACCCAATAGCAGTCTGTAAATTTATAAAGGTCTTGTTTTCCTCCTTTTTATATACCCAAAGTGAGAGGAAAAACAAGCAGGAAGTTTGGGAGGTCTAAATCTTGCTGACTGCCAAGGTTGTATTGTCTGCATGAGTTCCTCCACTTTGGTTTGTAGCTCATCTGTGGATATCTTTTGTTAGTTTTGAATGATGTTTAAACTGTTTATGGCCTCTCTTACTATGTTGAATATCCTGCACTCAGAAAGCCTCTGAAAGTCAAGTCCAACATGCAGCTATCCAGAGTACAAGGTTAAAGCACATACTACTAATGTATATACCTAAGTAATGTTAATAAGACAGAATGGTATGTGATAGAAACCTAAAAGCTGCATCATGTAGCACCCTAATTACTAGTGGTTTGTACCTGAGGAACATTCTCTCCTTCTCTGCTAAAGCAGTCATAAATGAACGGCAACCTATAGGCTCAAACTTGCAATCCTCCCCTGAAGTGCAGGGACTTTTATACTTCTCGATGTTTTAGCCTCCCTGTCCTTCTGAAATTTTTATAGTTCATTTGCTTTGGTAGAAATCCACAATTGGTGTCCATTTTCAGTTAGTGTTTTCACTAATGATTTTCTATGTCTTTTTTAACTTTTATTTTACGACATCATCCATTGGTGACTCCCTTGTTTAAAGAAAAAAAGACAGGCCTTTAGTGCCACTCCATTCTTTCGTATTTCACTTTATTTTTCCTTATCAAATTTGGAAAACCAAAGTCACAAATTCTGATTTCCAGGTCAGTTTCATTATACTGATGTTTTTCCTTATTTACATTAGATCATGAGAAGAGTGTAGCTCCACTGGAACATTTGTTATGTGGTGTTGCTCTGGCTTAATTTTTGCTTTTCTGAAAGAATTCTATTTTATTGTTAATCAAAACTGTGGTCTCATTCTACCATCTAGCATAGTCATCTTGCTCAAAAATAATTGGGTAGTTTGAACCTGATTTTATAAAGATTGCTTTTAATTTATATTAAAATATTACATAGGAAATTTTAGTTTTATATTCTTATTTAAAGGAACTGATGTCTGATGAAATTGAGTAAGAGGAATTGCCCATACTGCCAGGTGTTTTGTTCTTGTACTGAGTGTTTTTTGTGCTGCTGTATCCGAAGACATCCTCTGATTTTCTTAGATACTTTAGTATCAGTTCCTTTATTCAGAAAGTATGGGGCATTCTTTTTATTTATTGAAACAACTCATCATGGACTTGAATTGTTGCAATGATGACTTCTGATTATTGAAAGGATTTAAAAAATAGTTCTAAATATTTATTTGTTTTGAAATAATATTAACACTTTATATGAATATAGGTTCAATATGCACATTTTAATTTTCAAGACAATGTAACGTGGTTTATGTTTAATTGGAGGAATATATTTTAAGTCTATTTTGTGGTTGAAAATGTAGAGCGACTTTATTAATTTTGCAATGTTCTTACTAATTTGTGTTAATCCTCATTTCATTTTATTCACACTTTGTATTCCTATACAATATATTTGTTTATATTCCTGTTAATAGGTGAGCAACACAGGTATATGCAGAGTTGCTGTTAGTGAAGGGTGAGTATACAGAGTGACAGTGGGGTTCGTGAAGTTGCCTGAACACTGACTTCATCAGACAACTCATCATTCTGGTTAGCATTGTGTTCCGGTTAATATATAAAAGACTTATATATGACACACAACATAAAATAGAGTAGATTGTGTTTCAGATAAAAGCTTTACTCCGGAACTACAAGGCATGAACTGCACTGACTCACACCACAGGCTCATTCTTCCCAATGTCCCTTTCCTTTCTGACTGTGGCTGACTCGCAGTACCATTGTACAAGTGTAGGTGCACAGTGATGCTTCACCCCTTATCCTCTCTCAGTTACTAGTAATCTTTATGGATTTACTAATTGTGCAGTGTTGTATTCACACCTTGCCACCTAAAAGAATGCTTCTTTTCCATGAATTTCTCAAATTAATTGGTGGATGTATTTATATTTCTGTGATCCATAGGATTCTGTAGCAGTGAGTTTCACAGTTTGGTTGTGTTTTGTGTATGGCAAATCCTTTTAAAGGACCCCTGTTCATGAGTAGGTAGTTCAGTTGAGGGAAATTTACACACTGAGAATATTAGCTGCGGAAAAAAAATACTACATGCAGTCTCGTTTAACTGGATCACTCTGATGTGGTTATATTTGGTTTTAGATGACTAATTTCCCTTTAGTGAGCTTTATCCATTTGTTACATATTGTGTATGGCTTGTGCAAGAGGAAACAGATGTGGTGAAAACACTGAAGTTGCTTCTCTCCATAGGTCACATTTTAAAAGTACATTTTCTCCTAATAAAACGTTTAGTAATTCCAGTTACAAATAAGAATCAAAAAATAATACTAGGCACCAAACACTCATCCTATTATAATTTCTGGCAGATGAAAGTGAAGCAAATGCTCAAGTATGTGGGCTATCCTAAAACTGGCATTTTATTAGGAATACTACAAACATTTCATGTGTCTTCTGATACAACAGTGTATGAAGTCATTTATTGCTCTATACATATGTGTAACTAGGTGTGATGTAGAATATGACATTTGGGGGTGAAAAAGGAAATTGTAGGAGGGAGAGAATTTTCCTTCTTAGTTCCATGAGAAGTTGTTTTTGTGTAGATAGATGTGCATTTGTGTATGAGGGAGAAAAACACTCTCCTTCCTAAAGTAAAGGTTAGGGTTTTTAATGTATAGATAAATATAAAGAAAAATACCTGAGAACATGCATACTGCAGCTGCATTAATATTGTTTTTAAAGGGGAAGTGTTCTTGCCTCTATGCTCCCTTTCATCCTGGTGCAATTTGATCTTATTTGAGAATCACCCTGATACTGTGTCACACATGGGATGATTAGATGATTGTTGGTGCATGATTTTTTAGTGGTCAGTATTGCCACAATCAGCAGAGTTTCTCTCTTTCTTAGAAATGACTTCTTTCTCTTCTGGTTGTTCAATGAATTATTTTGAGAAACGTTAATTTGCTTTTTTGGAACCTGTACTGAGGTTCTGTCCTGTGTGTATGGCTTCCAGTAAGTACATGAGATAGGATCTTGGTGGTATGTGGGAGAGAGGGTTTATCCTTCAGGCACATTTCTCTCTGTAGATTTCTGTTTCTCTGCTAATCTTTTACATCAACAGTAAATGACAGTGACCAGCTATACTGAGTTCTGTGTGGACCTGTGTCTAAGTGACTTTTGTATAATGATTTTTTTTACCTGTAAATTGTTGATTTTACAGTATTGGTTGCTAGATGTAGGATGATGTGGTCTTCCTTTTGAGCATGCAATGGTTTGTGTTCAGTGTGAGCTGCATTCTTTTTGCACTTTGTAATAGATAGCACATCAGTTTCATGCATAATTCTGTTTTATTTTTAGTCCTTCTGTGGATTCATTTCAGCTGTGGGGTGATTTGGCCATCTATGGAAATGTTGTCATTGCCCAGTTGATTTACAATCATCTTCCCCAAAAATGATTCAAAACTGTACACAACAGAGAATGTTAATACTATTTTTTTTCTGTTTCCATGTTGAAAAGTAGCTGTAGAGAATACTAGATACTGAAATTTGGTTTCTGGTAGCTACAGTGTTGGGGTTCCATGCAGCTATAAAAGACAAAGTCACCACATGGTTTTGGGTGCTTCCATCGTTCATTTTGATGGAATAAAATAGTGACAAATTTTAATTTTATCATTAATAGCATCTTAAAGCAAGTCAGCCTAACCTCCAGTTATGTTACATAACTTATATTTAGATATTTCAAGAAATGGCATGATGTTTGAGTTCTGAAATCCTGAGCTTTGCAAGTTCTGAACACCTCTGAAAACTGGCCAGTCAGTGCTCAAGTCAGCATTCAAATCTGGGTTAAGAATGTAACTGTAGGCATCTCATTTGACAAATCCAGCCTAAATTAATTCCTGATTATTTTTGGCATTCCATTGGTGAAATATTAATGCAGATCATTTGATATTGTGCTCTTGACATTGTTGGCTGTTAACCTTCCTTCTACAGATTCCTCTTCAGTGTCTTTGTGAAAGATGTTCTTCACAGAGCGTAGTATCAAGTGTGGAGAGCCAAAAATGGGCCATCAGGCAGACTGAAGTACATTCAGATACTTCTGTGGTATGGCAAAAGAGTAAGATTCAGCAAGGGTTCTTTTAGGGATCAGCCATTAATAATACTTATTAGTGTTTAAGCCTTGATTTAGCGGAGCTCTTAAGCAAGAACTTATTTTTAGGATGATAAGGGTCCCATCTCTGGTCCTTAAAGCTCTTCAATTTCTTTTATATACTAATGGTACATTTTAAATACTTGAAGTTCAGCATGTGCTTAAGCCTTACTGAATATGGGAATTTTACTTAGTGTTCTATTCAGTTCTGGTCTCTGCTGGTGATAATTCAAGGAGGGAATAGGATCTGTTTGGAAGGATGTGCAAGGCAATGCACAAAGAAGTATTTGGTTGAAGTAATTGAATGCTTCTCTCTGACTGCCTTTATCATAGATTGTTTTGTCTAATGACAAATAGATCTCTGAAACCTAGTGTTGTTCTCACGGTTCTCTTTTCTTGATACATGACTTGAGAGAAACTTTCTGTCGTAAATATTTTCAATCAAAGACTCAGTAGGCACTCTGAATCTGGAAAGTGCTGCAAAACACTAAGAACTTTGACAAATCAGACAATAAATGGCTAGATCTTGGAATGAGTAAAAAATGCTGGCCTTTATTTCTGTAGATCAGTTTTTTGGGATAGTTGATTAGTTCATTCACAGCTGGTATTCTTTTAATGAAATTTCTATGTATATTTATCTGGATTTTGTTGGGCTTTTTTTCTCTGCAAATAATTTAAATCAACCTCCTGAGCTCTTAGTTAAAAACAATGTGGTCTCACGTATTAGATTTGGAGGAATTTCAGTGGGGATATTCCCATCAGGAAAAGGTCAGTCTCTTCAGATTGACATTTCTTTCTTTTTACCTAAGAGCTCTTTATTCTCAGTTGGGAAGTTCTGCACTCCTTCATACTGCTGTTGCATGAGCAGTCTATAAGCAAGCATAACCTGGCAGAGCTTCACACGTGAATTGTTGCAGTTGAACTTGTAGTTGCCTCACAAGGAGCAGGGGAGGACACAGTCTTTATGAACAGTTATGGTAGTTACTGAGACTCAGCACTCATTTTCAGAATATTTGCTTTGGAGCATCAGTGCCTTTAAAACTGAAAATGAGCTCCTCTGAGCTTAAGATAACCTGCCTGAAGATACAGAAAGCCAGGATGCAGAAATAATTGCTTGGGTACCAGAGTAGCTGTCTGGTTTCAGACTGCTCTCTGTGCTGTGCTCTTCTTTCTGCATGTCTGAGTATTCCTGCAATGGACAAAGTCTCATCCTGATTCTCTGGCAGGAGCAGCAGGAAGAGCCATGAGGAGTAGCAGATTAATAGCACTCCCTTCTGTCTCACAGCCCGTTGTGTAAGAATTTCTTACTTTGTGACCCATGGTGTCTGATTGGTTTTAAGTATAGACATTAAACTTCTTTTCTCGCTAGCACAAGATTATTTTTGCCTTTGAAAGGAGAAGGCTGCTGTCAGTGAAGAGCCCAATACCTTTTAGAATTAAAGAACCAGAGATCTCTGGGTTGGGAAAAAAACATCATTGTCTGAAGGCACAACTTCTGCTGTGCTTTTCTCCTCATTTATCCCAGATGAAGTGCTTTTACCACCTTTCCTGAAATTTGTGTACAGATCAGCTAGGAAGGCTTCAAGTCTTCATCTTTTTGTTTGGTTTGATTTGGTTTTGTGGTTTGTTTGTTTTGTTGTTTTTGGTTTTGGGGTTGGGGTTTTTTTCAGTCTACAAATCAGCTTTACTATAACTATTAAGAAAACATCTGTCAATAACAAAAAGCTCTGACAAGCAGCCAGCAAAGTTGTGTGTGGTTTTTTAAGTACTTCTGTGTTTGTAACTGCTGGAACACTTTTCAGGCATAACAAAGCACCACTGAAAGTAATTTGCAATTTGCAATGGAGGTGTACAAAGCACAGTGTTTTCCCAGATTCTTTAGATTTATCATGTATCTTGATGCTACCAGTCACCTTCCTCCTGTCCTTTAGCAGACATCACAATTGCTTGGGGAAATAGTTTCCTTGGTTTTTTTTTCTTGCCCCATTTTTCTCATTTTTAAACTATTATTTATTGAATTCAGTCTTGCTGTGATGTTCCATAATTTTATACTGGCTTTTAAAATACTTTTTAAAGTAGGGAAACAAGGCATTTCACTATTCCTGTACTTCAATTCATGTATCTCAAACTTGTTCTAGTATAGTACAAAAGCTTTAATGCAATGATTGGTCGTATTTTTAATTGGAAAAATATGTGATATTTATGATACTACTTAGTTAGTCACAGTATTGCTTTATACAGAAGCTCTCAATGAATTTTTCATACTGCTATTAGTTAAGAAAAACACCAAGGAAAGACAATACTATTTAACTTGTTTAGTATAGCTGTCTTTCTGTATGAAGATTTCACATCTGCAGTTGCTTCCATATCAGGTACCAATAGGAAAGTTCCTCTGTTAACTTCAGGTGGTATCTGAATCTTTTTCAGGAAAATGGTTTTGAGGCTTTTTAGGAGTCGTTTGGACTTTTTTGCAGTTTTGTTAATTTCTGTCTTCTTAGTATGTGTGTTTAGGGAGTGGATGAGCAGAATCTAAGGGAAGCTCAGTATACAAACTTCTTTTGTATTATGATTTAATTGCCAAAAGTAAGTTCTACTACATAGTAATCAGGAAACAAAAAGGAAACATACATTATAATTTTACCTGAGTTGTTCTGCTGTGGAGTTTATTAGTTTTTATTATTTAAAGGTGTTCTCTCTCTGGCAGTAACCTCTCCCATTCTTTGCATTTTTTCTTACAGTCTGTTTCTTAAGTGGACTCACGTGAATGTGTGCCTACTTTACTGACTTAAAATGGAACAATCAAATTACTAAAATAAGCATTGCTTTGGCAGAGCAAAGTGTTAGATCCCTATGTATAGTTCCAAGAGGTCCTCAAGAAATGCAAAGAAAATGTGATACCACTATAGCATTTGATGTAATTTAGGGAATCATCATTTAAGAAAAAAGCATGTTAAGAAAAACATTTTGTCCAGTGTTAAACTGAATTGCATGTCTGTTCTCATTGAATGTCCCAAAGCTTTGCTTCAACTTGCTGCTAAAAGGCATTTATTTGTCATAGCTGTCTGCCAGAAGACATTTAAATTACTGGAAAATAGGCTTGGTGAAGTGGCTGTAAGAGGGTGAATTAGTTCTGTATACAGCAGCAGCAGGTTGGCCCAGCGGACTTCTGACCCAGAAGGATCCTGAGTCACTGCAATCTGTTCTGTGGGAGATGGAAGGCAGTATGACCTGGCTCTTGGACACATTTTCAGCAGTCGTGAGAAAACAGCCTGTTGGCTAAGTGATGCTATCGTTCTCCATGCTATTCCTGGCCTTGTGGGCTGTGGTGCTGCAGCAGATGGTTCTTGTCCAGTTGGGTGGATTTGAAAGATCAGAACAAGGTAAGCAAAGGAAAGGCACTTGATTGAGGGGGAGAGGGGAAGGAATGAAGAGGGATAAACAGGCCATATTTATTTTCTTTTTTTTCCTTTGAACTTTTTCCTTTCCATCTTCAAATCTTGTATAAATATGTATAAATATCTTAACAAGTAAACAGTAAGACCATGTTGGTGAGGGAGGAAGACAGCAAAAGCTTACCGTCCATGTTTCCATAGTCAGCTAAATTCTGACTTTCTGTTTATATTTACTAGGAGAATCTTCAGTTGTGTACATAAGCTCCAAATCCACAAACTTCCCAAATGTGTTAGTAGCTAAAATGAATTACTATTAGCTTTGTAATGCCACTGAAACTTAAATGGGAAAGGCAGAAAAAGAGGCTGGAACTTGTTAAATATCCTTGGTTTTTAAAATACAGTCTTTTTTGTAAATAAGCACAAGACTTTCTACAACCATAAAATCTGGCTTCTCAGGACTCAAGTGTTTGAGAAAATACAAAATCTAACTTACAAAATATTATATACTGATTTTATGTACTATTAGGAAAAAATTAGAAATTTTATTTCTGAGACTTGCTATGACATTTCTGACTAGTGGGTCAGATGTATTACCCTTTGAAGCTATTGACAGAGACATTGTTCTACCTTGCAGCATTCATCTTGCAGCCTCTGATGATTTTCTGTGTATAGAACAGCTATTTTTACCTTGTTTAGACAGGGTTTGGTGGGGGTAGTTATGTTTTGAGCTTTCTAGATTGGGATTTTAATGTGGGAATTTAGTTTCCCAGCAGTGCTTGCTATGTAATTATTGACATTGATAGACTGGAAACATTTGGTAATGTTTTGATTCCTTTAGAAAATCTCTACATTCCAGAGAATATCAGCTTGATAAATACAGATGAGAGC
>JAOXXN010000364.1:16038809-16054653 GCA_026770055.1 Myrmophylax atrothorax | reverse complement strand
CTAAGGGTTTTTTTGATTTTTAAATTTTATGGATTTTAGAAGCAACTATAGTGAGTGTAGACTTTAGTATACTTAATATTTCTAGCAATTTAAGTTCAATGTCTATGTATTCTAACCTCTATCCCATATCAATTCCTTGAAATTCTTGTAACTGTTTAGTCTTGTTTTCAAGACAGAAGGCTGAATATCATGAGACCTGTGCTACAAGACATAAACACAAGCCAACAACCTTGACGCTCAGAACACTGGAAGGCCTCCAAGTATCCCTATGTGCTATGAGGAATAGAAGGATGATGAAGAGGGGATCCTACTCTCCCCCAGACTCAATTCTTGATGAGGTGTGCTGGGGGTGAGATGGGGCAGGATGGAGGGTTTGGGTGAACAAGGAATTGGATGAACATTATTATGAAACCCATGAAACCAGTGTCAGAGAGGCACGTCATAACGTATTCCTGAGGGCCCTAGGCCTGGACATTAAAAGATCTACCATTTTATCTTATCCTACACTCAGCTGGATCAGAGTTCTGTTTTCTGCGGTCCCTCAAGGCATCAGCTTAATATGTAGAACTGTTGGATAAAAAGACCAATAAAGATATGCTGCATTGATCATTAAAATTAAACTGGTGAAGGCTGTCTGGATGATGGTTCATATTAGTTTTTTTAAGTCTGTTACAGTAATAAGTGTAGCAGATATCCTAAATCAGAACATGAAGGTGATGTTGGATCATTTCCTTAACTACTTTGAAGAGTTCATCTGTGTTTCAATGTTAGACCTGTCTCAATTGAAAGAGTACTGGTTAGAGTATGAGCTACCAGAATCATGTCTGTTAGTGGGTATCTACTGCTTTAATCATGACAACTGTTCTGTCTTTCACTCATAGTTCAAGACTGATTCAGAAATTTTCATTTATTTCCATAGTCAAATCACTGATACAAAAGTTACTATCTGGGCATTCAAATTCAGGACTACCAGCTTTTTACTTGGATATCTTCCTCTGTAGCCAGAGAAGAAATAATTTCCTTATTTTTGCACTATGGTACTTGTATTTGTGAAAACAATTGAAAGGATAATGAGTCAGAAAAGCTAACTCTCCTTTTCCAGGCAACAAACTAAAAAACCACATGACAGGTGAAGCATCCTGCTTTAGAAATCCTGATGGACTTGTTGATTTACACAGATCTATCCAGTTCTCACAGTTATTAAACTAGAGGGATTAAGATTTGAAGGACACCACCAACTAGTCTCAATCATAGTGCAACAAAGCAAATTTCTTTAATGTCTTATTTTTTGAAGACTTTATAAAAGAAATACTCAAATCTATACTTCTGACAACTCCATGGCTTTGCAATCTACTAATGAAGAACACAGCCCTTGTTTTTCAGACCTATGGTGCTGGTGGTCTCACAACTGTTGGGATTACAACATTTTCCCTCCATCTGTGAAGTCTCTTCATTTCTGCAACATTTATATTGCATAGACTGAGTGCCCAGTAATGAATGACAATGAATGAAAACATAGAACAATTATATTTGGAGCTAAAGAGAGCATTTCCACAGTAGAGACTGAGTTCTGGGTGAATTTGATAAATCCAAATAAGCTGACTAGGAGGGCTGGTGAGTATCACCTTCCCTCACTTAAGAAAAATGTATTTCAGAAACATAGGCTTAGTTTCTTGATCCACTGCCTTCAAAACAACCCCCTAATCCATGGTCATGCTGTTCTGGATGTCTGTCTTCAGATCAGGTAGAAGAAGTGAACTTCTCTCTGACGTGCCAGGTCACTCTGCTCTCCATTCCCTAGGGCAATCAGGTTTACTTCTTTTTTTTTTTTTTCAATTTCAAGGCCATCATGCAGTTTCCTGAGTAGGTAGGTCTGTGCCTACCCAGAAACTGGTTCAGAACATGGGTAACATAGTGTTACCTACTCAGCTAAAATCATAGAACTTTCCCTCATTTGCTGCTTCATTTCTTGATCTTCAAGATCCCCAAAATGGCCCCAGCATCCAAAGGACTATATCTCCTTCTCATAGAGCCCTAATAACTAAGGCCTGGGAATGCCTTGAGCAGTGACTTGGCTGTAGGCATCCCTCCATGGAAGGTGGTGTCTGTGGCACAGTTCGGCACCAAGGCTGCCTAACTTCTCAACTTAGCTCTCCTAAAAACATGGCACAACGCCAATACCTCTGCTCAGAGCATTGCCAGACAACATCTCAAAATCATTCTGGGAAATACTTTCTTTGTTTTCTTAATTGACTATTTGTCTTAGATTCCCTTTCCCCCTCTCAAGCAATCAAAATCATGCTGGGAAAAAGGGCAGTTTTTAGAACTTGAGATACACCTTAGTGTTGAGAGCATTAAGGATGTAGTGTTGTCTTTCAAGGATGCCAGTTATGTCTGGAGCCTTTTACAGAATCTCCGTTGTTGGATAAGAGCTGAGACCCACAGTGCTGCTGACATTCAGACCACCATCCCATGAACAGTTGTTTACAGGTGTATGGAACTGTTTGAAGCATGCATATTTTCAGACAGTGACTGCTGCATGATCTGGAGCTAAGCTATCTTGCAATCCAGACAGAATAAAAGTTAAAACAGATGAAGTTGTGTCAATATTTCCCCATGTTTATCTAGGTTTCATGAAGTGCCTTTGAATGTCTGTTTGGGCAGTACTAGCTGCTAGGTCTCTAGAGAAGATGCTTTGTTTGATACAATAATGTCTGATATAATAATCTATTTCTATCAACTCTCCTTCTCACATCAGCATTTAATCACTGCCATAGTTTTGTGTGGTTGGAACATCCTGACTTAGCATCGTTATTATCCTGTGGTTCTGTCTCTTTGTTATTCAAATAGCTTTACAAGTCCACAGCATTAAGCCTCACTCCATTCTTCACAAAAGTGATAACTTTTTTTCTTCCATTTTGCAGCAAGGGAGATCAAATACAATATGATTTTGACTTGAAGATCTGGAGTTTGAAGCAATGCTGGTGCTTAAACATAGGATCTTGCTGCAGTGCTTTCCCTATGCAACTAAGGCCTCCCACAGATGAGACCAGCAAAGAAAGTTTGCAATCCTTTTGTGTTAAGCTTCCCAAGGCACTTTCACTTTGGTAACCCAAACAAAATTTGTCGGAGGCAGCTTGATTTCATTAATCACAACTAGGATGCAGTCCTGTTGTACCTTGCAAACAGTTATTACTCTCTTCTGCAGTTGTTCCAGTGGAGACAAAGTTGTGTCTCAGCATGGCTTGGGATTTAGTTTTTCCAGAGTTGTTTGAGAAAAGCTGTGTTTTGCATTGCAGTACTGTGGTCTTACACAGGCAAAGTGCACATGAGTGTGATTTTACTTGGTAGAGGAATTGTATACTTACCTCCTGAGTCATATTAAGAAGAGGATTGAATGGTGGGTTTCATAAAAGACTAATTTTAAAGAGGCTCTTGTCTAAGCAGTTCACAGATTTTTGCTTTGTCTTTTTTATGTGTTCTGTACAAGAAAGAATCTCTTGGATGTAGTTCGTTTCTTTCAGCTGTAGCTAGATGATCACATATATATTTTAAACACTGTGAAGACCCAGTCAGCCATAAAGAAAAGATACAGTCACAGTTCAGGATTTGTTCTATTAGGTGTTTCAAACCTTCACTACTGGATTTATGGACAGTTCATGTTGTTATTTTAATGTTTTATTTGTTTCTTTATTATAGTTAAAATAAATTAGTTTCTAATTTTCAAGCAAAGTCAAACTGATTCTATTTAAACTGAATGGGTTCATGTGGCTATTTCAGCCTCAAATATTTTGAACTATGTTAAATTCATTTACAACTTTAGTGGTAAAATAGAGAAATAAATTAAAATCTTCTTTAAAAGTAAGTTATTTAAGATTAAGTAACATATTTTCAAATGAAAATATACTTGTAAATTGGATGTGCCATAATATTACATACCTTCTGAATATGATATATCCATCTGTACAGTTGTCCCTGACTCACCAGAGCTGAATAGCAATCAAACACTGTTAATATCACACAGTGAGTCACTAGTGTCACTTTTGCAATCCATACTTGTTTTTTTTCAATTGGTCTGTGTCTACCTACTGTTCTTCATGATCTGAAAGGACTGCATACAGATGTATTGCAGCAGATGCTTGTTTTAGGTGCATGTGGTGAGCGTGTATGCCTCCTTTCTTTCTGGTTTCTGTCTGGAGCTGTTTTCTCAATACTACTTCATACAAGATTCATTTCCATTCATCTTATTTTCACTGTCCTAATGCTTTCCAATAAAATGCTTTGGGATGACTAATACCCAGGTGAACCTGCAGACTCCATCTGGTTTCTTTCGTAGTGAATTTATGAAAAGAAGTTTATTTCTGCCCTAACCTCCTCCCTTGCTCTTCATCTTCTGACCGAGGATTCTGACCGTGGAGTCAGCACCAGTACCACAGCCTCAGTTTCCACTACAGTAATGTAGAGCAGCAGTACTGGGAACCACAATCCATGGTACATCCCTTTCTCAGAGAAACCCAATCTAAATAATCTGCCACACTGAAGTTGTACGAACTTTCATCTTACTTCACGGTTTTCAAGATAAAATAAACTGGTTGACTATTTAATTGTAGCTTTATTTTAAATCTAATAGTCATCTCTCTTCTACAGTTTGCACTCAGCAAGCACAATCACAGAGCCTCACCAAAATGAGATGTTTGCTGCACATTCTAAACATGTGGCACAAGTTTTGTGCTGTATCATTTCAATTTTGTGCTGTTATCTTTCTGATTAAGATGCTGCTGTTTCTTTTGTTCCTTGAGACCAAAGGAAAGAAGACAAACACAGTGTTGGCAGTCCCCGGTTTGCAGTATTGAAATAGATGAGACATGTTTTACTGTTTTGACTGTATCAGAGCACTCAAGCAGGCTAAATGAACTGAAGAAGCCTCTGACCCTAAATAATGGTATATAAAATGCTTCCTTCAATTATATTGAAGATGAACCAACTCAATTTTTAAGAGGTTGTATCTCGTGTGTCTGTATTCAGTCCTGTTTCTTCCCCCTCATCTTTGTGCTGCCTTTCCTTGTTAATTCATTTCAACAGGGTTTCTTTCTGCTCAATTTGCATTCAAATGGCTGTCAGGGGAATTTATGGAAATAATATAAGTGCTTTTATCATTGTGTATTTAGTCACATGTGCTAATTTTCAAAAGATGAACTTGTCTAGCATCTCAGCAAAAGAAAGAGTAAGAGTCAAGCACCAGTCTTATGGCTACAAAGCCAAGAACTCCCAGATCGGCAACCCAATTAATGATTTTTGGGCTCAGTTGTTATGTCTTTGTCTGTTGTTTTAGATGGCCCATCTTATCCATTGTCTGGCACATATTTTATGCTTCCTCCTCCTCCCTTGCAAAGGAGGTAGCAAAAATACCCATCTCTAGACCAGCACACAATGGAATCTCCTTATTCTTTGTCTAACAGTGAAACACAGTTTTACCAAGTTTTGGAAATTTCACTTTGTGTGCTGCTTCTTTTCCTAATTGGTATTTGAGCAATTGTGGGGCACACCACTTTCTCATGATTAGCAGGAACTCCAGAAAGGCCACCAGGACACACCAATGGTTACCTGTGTGGGTTGATTCTCTGAAAGCTGAATCTGTCCCCTCTTCTTCTCAAAGTTGCAATCGGCAGATTCCCCAGTCCCCAGTGTATTTAGTAACATCTTCAGCAAATTCACAGCCAAAACAAACTTAATTTGACTTTATATGAGCACATATTACACCAATGGCTTCTTAAATTGAGCCTAGGTCACATGAGATACTTTTTGGTCTGGCTCATTTAAGACCCAAGTAACTTTACTTGTTCATTTTCACACTTGATGACAAATACTTCCTCCTCTGTTTTCCTGAAAATTACAGTAATTAATTACAGAAAGAGACTTCTGTAAAGCATGTACACTTTTCATGGAAATAGTTGGTCATAGGAATGTGGTAGTTTTTCAGAAAAAATCATAGAAATTTATTTTTTACGGGTTTTTTTTTAGATCTACCATTAAGCTGTCTCAGTGGGAAATTATCCAGTGTTCTTTCACGTATTTTCTAAGAGAAAGAGAGAAATTTTGATGTAATTCTTTTCTGTAAACATGAAGATCACACATTTCAAAACTTTAAATTTAGTGAGTTTTAGATAATTTGTGTTATTCTGTTACTTGGTAAATATATAACTGTTATATAACACCAAAAAAGGCCCAATTCCTTATGCAAGTGCAAGTTACTGATTTATATATGAAATTCCTGAAATGGAGAAGGGTCAAAGAGGGAGTCACAGAAGTTTTCAAATCTTCAGCACAAGAAAAGTAATGTCATGTCCAAGTATATTTAGTGAATGATAATGCAAACCACAGACAAATACAGAGAAGAGAAGAAAATAAATTCCCTGGCTCAAGCTGGGAATGCACTGAATGTTTAGAGCCAGAGAAAGAATAATTTAAAGGGGAGTATTTCCCTGGATTCTGCACTACTAATAAATCATTGCTGGCTGTGCAATTTTTAGTGGTCCCAATAATGATTACATTTTGCATACACTGGTCACACTTAGAACGTACATATTGTCCTTTGTTCTGCTCTCTACATTACTAATGCGCTGGATGCCGTGGGGTGCTGAGGAATAACAATTTTTTGTACACAAAAAAAGAGGCGTGAGTGTCTTTATGTACATGCACCTTTATATATATGCATATGCCACACCTCAGGTCCAGGAAAAATATTATTTATGATACAACTTTTTTCAGAATTGTCACCAGGAATCATTAAAAGGTTTTTTTAAAAAATAGGTAAAAATTTAAAATTTAAATTAAATTCTATTTCTCAAAATATTTTGTTTCTAGGGAGGACAAGAAGAAGAAAAAGCTGTCAGTCCACCTTAGACAGTCCTGAAAATATGTTGCTTTGTGTTCATAAATGACTTAAAATTCTTTGGAGAAAGGCAGCTACTAAGGGGAAAGTATAATCCCTCAGACTTGCAGTATACAATGTTTTTACCTTAAGGAATTGTTATTCCTTGAGATGTGAATGAGGATAGGGAATATGCTGCAGTAAACCAGGGGAACAGCCTCTAGAGGTGGGTGCTGAGCCATAAAAGCACAAAGGCTGAAAAGCCATGAAAGAAGAAATTATTTTTCAAGGGAAAGTGTATAAATGCACCTTCCAAGGCTTTGGTAGGGGGTTCACTCATATGTGTATGAAAGTGTAAGGACTGTGAGGTGTGAACCCTTTTTTCCAGAAAGGACAAAAAGTGAAACTACCCAATGCCTATCAGGTCAAGAATAAAAGAAGTTGCCTAAGATTAGTTGGTGAGAAGTTTAAAAAAAGATTCCTATAAACATCTGTGAAGGGCACAGTACTTTCTGGAAAGCAAAGTTGTTCCTCCATCCCTGTGGAGCTGGTGGAAGGACAGCCCAGAGACTGCAGATGAAAATCCTGGCATCAAGCGGTAAGAGCCTGCTGAGAGGAACAGTGAACCAGCAGCCAAACCCCAGCAGTGATGGAGAAGAAAACTTTCTGCAGACTACAGAAGACTCTGCCAGGTGTGCTGCTACTAGGGAAGCCACTGGGTTGACTGGACTGGGATGTGATCTCTGTTTAAAAATTCAGAAAAAACCCCAAAAATATCAAGGCAAATCTATTGCAAAGCTGTAGCTGACCTAGGTGTTGTCACAGTATTGAAGAACTATTACTGATTTAAGCATTAGCAGAGCAAATCGCAAATCTTTGTCTTTAAGTACCACACTAATATCAGCTGGCTAAGTGACCTAGAGCTTCTTGGAGTCTGAAGATGCATAACAACAGGAAGAACAACAGAGCTATTGACAATGGAAAACAAGAAATGGGGATCATAAAAAGTGCCAAATAACGTCTGTTTTGAAGTTGAATTGACTAAGTGCCAATCTATTAAGAACTGGGAGGGGGACAGTAGGTGACCTTTTAAGTTATAAATGTGTGAATATAGAGTAATTTCATTGTCTTTCAGTGAAATATCTGGTCATAAATAAAACTGGACTAAGATTACACCAGTCCACAATCATGCCATTTGCACTGTTCCCCTGGTCATGTGGAGCAGCAATCAGGTCCTACACTAGGACCCAATGTTGTTACAAGTGTCAGCCTGCTGTAGTAAGTTGAAATAAGCTCAAAAGAGTTGCTTGGATGAAGCTCCAAAGGCTTTTCTTAATAGAAGAAAACCTCAGCTAGATCAACTACTAAAGCAAAGTGGAAGACATAACCTATCTGGTCATCTCAGTGTTAACTTTCTCCCTTGCCAACACCCATTTCAAAAATATTGAACTATTTAGTGTCTCTGAAACATCTGGACTTTCTACTTGTTTCATAAGTCTCTAACAAAAAAATATCTACACATCATCCATCAATCCACAGCCACATTCTTTTCTCACCCTATCATGATTAGATTCTTTAGGAGGTTTTAGGATTGGGGTTTTTTATGAAGCTTTTCTCCCTGTTTTTCTTGGAAATCCTTGTATTATTAGTGGGCTTGATATATGCTCACTTTGAGCAATTAGAATTTGAACTAATGGGCTTTAGTAGTTATTATATAAGCTGAACAAATAGGGACTTTTGGGGACCTGGCCTCATTCCTTAGTCACAACAGACCCATTCTGGCAAAACTGAGACAGATCTCAATTACTGTTTGAAGAAAGTCCGTCTCCTATTGAGATATGGAGAACACTGGTGCAGTGTTTCATCCTGATATGATTTTTTTGGTAGGAACATTCAGGTTGGTAGCACTATTGCTCAGGCTATCCTGATTTAAGTGAATGGAATTGCTTAAATATCCCCTCTCTAGGCAAGAAGAGGTGCTTTCTACAGACCAAAATCCACACTGAACAGTCACTGCGTGGCAAAAGAGCAGTGTGGCCTCTGTGGGGACTCCCTCTTAAAGAACTGTCTCTGTAATGTACACAGACAGTGTTTTTACCTGAGCTACATCTCTTGTGAAATTAAAAACTAATTACATATCCTATTGTGGAAGTGCCATTTGGCTTCCACTTTAGAAGTCAGTAAATGGATGCTTCCACATCCACATGGGCTGGCACTGAGAGAAGGTTTCTTGCAGGAGTACAGCCACCCATTAGGTGACTAGGCAGAGGCTGAGTCCCTCTGGCCAGCACATGCTCCTCTCCAGTTTTCACTGTGGAGTACTTTGCCTTTCTTCCTCACCTTTGCACCAGTGTCCTTTTTCCACGTTGCTTTTCAGCCAGATGAGCTTCCTGACCCAACCCAGTATGCAACTGCATGTGTGCAATCAGTGCAAGACACTCATAAAAATTAGTTAGCTGTAAAACTGCTGAACTGAGATCAGGAGGGAAGTCAGGAGCAGAGGAATCTGACCTAAGACCATCTGGGGCTGCCACGGTGTAGTTTGTTGTATGCAGAGCAGCCTCTCAGAGACGGCCAGTTCGCTGCCAGGTGACGCGAGGAGGCTGCTGATAGAGAGTCTTGTGTGGGGATTGTTTCATCTGTCAGGCTGCCAGTGGATACACAATTGCAATCTCCACCACTCCTCCCTGCCACAAAGACTGGGGGAGTTAGTCATGTGGAGCTCAGCTACAAGATTGTTAGGAGAGATGATAGCAATGCACAAACATTAGACTATTGTAAATATTGAGGAGAAAAAAAAATGGTTCAAGGATATGTGTAATTAAGAATAATGGTTTGAAGAAAAACATCTTTTTATACATGTGACTATTTTTATATGACCTCTGTCTGGAACGCAGCAAATAAAACTGAGCAGGAATCACAGTCTCCTCAAACAATATTACAAAGTGAGACCTTGCTCCTGAAAATAAATTAGTGTGTCAGACTTAAGTTCATTAATTTAATTGGTCTGAATACCAGGCTAATTAAGAAAAAACAGTCTGAAGAGCAGACTCTCCTTTCTGATTAGCCTGTGAAATAGTCATGTAGTGGCAAATTGAGACATTTTGTAGAATCAAAAATCCTAGAAGCCCTGTTGTGATCATCAGACAATTCATCTATTTTCAGTAATGATCTTGTTAATAAAAGTGGTCTGAAACTTTGAGTATGCCTGACAAAAGGAGTGATGAATGTATGTAAAATGATTTTATTTTCTCTTCTTACCAGTTTTTCTACTAGGCAGGAAAAAAAGTCAGAAAAACGTAGGCAAAAATACCTGAACAAAACAGCTTTTTAATCAAATAAATAATCAAAGGTGCCCTCTAAAAGCCCAGACCATGGAAAGAGAAGCTGGCAGCTCTCTGTGTCTTCAGGCTGGAAGGTAAGAGCCTGCTCTCTCTGTGTGACATGGGTAATAGCTGGAGCAGGCATGGTGAACTGGGGAGGGCAGAGGTGTCCTGGGTGCTGCTGACAAGCCCCAGCCAAACATCGAGCAGTTCTCAACCCATCATGTAGCACTCAGCAGTGCAAAGCCAGCCCAGCATTTTAACCAGACATTTGCTTTGGCACCAGCTGCTTGGTGTGAGGGACTGCACATGAAATCCATGTATTTGCTGCTCCCCACACACAGTAACTCTGGGAGATGTGGGAAAAGGACATAGAGTGTGCAGGTGTGAGTGGAGGGTGTGGAAAAGAGCAGATGAGAATGGTAAGAAGAGGAGGAGGAGGAAAGAGACAGGAGAAGAAAGATAGGAGCAGGGGAAGCATATCAGTGAGAAAACAGAAGACAAGTGGACAGACTTCCTCTGTCTCTATTTTATCACACTGCTCATCAGTGCTTTCTGTGCCATGGTGCTGCTCCTGCATTGCCTTTGCCCACCAAATCCTGCTGAAGCCAGCTGAGTATGCTCAGCATGAAATACACCAAGGCAGAGGCAGCTGCTCTTCCAGGCTGTGCTGGAAATTTGGGAAAGGGGAAGAAAAGAAATTCTGTTCTGCAAGACCTGATATTATTCCAAGCACTTGAGACAGAAAAAGGTAAATGTAATGGGGATTTAATATCTTGCCCTCACCAATTAAAGTTATGCATTTGCCAGCAAAGCCATTACAGAACACCTTTTCAGACACTTAGACGTTGGCTGTAATCATATGTTCTGGGAGTAACAAATTTACTCTAGTTAGAAAACAAATAGTCATTGTGGGGCTGTTGAAACAGTGGAAGCTGGAGTGGAAAAAATGTAAGCATCAGAGGGGGAAGATGGGAAAGTATGAGAGCAAGAATAGTGTCTTCTCACAACACCTTTAGGATGGTTAATAGTAATAAGAACAGAGAAAAACATAGGACTCTAACTTAGGCAACTACCTTAAAATAATAAACTCTAGTGATTGCTGTAAGATTTAATTAAAGGCTGATATAAACAACCATGATTTCACTGTCTTCTAAAACAGGACAACCACAAGCTTTGGCAGATTACTAGAAGAACCAGTCTCATCAGTGGGGATCCCAGAACTGCCTTACTTCTGCTCCTGGAAGATAAAACACCATGAACCATGAAGAAAAGTGAATAAAACTGATTGTGAAAACTGTGCAATAAGGTAAAGGAAAAGAGGCACTTCATCAGGTAGCTAGCTCTTGGATCACTCAGGGATTGAGAAAAAAATAATCAATGCCTTTTATTACACTACAGAACTACTATAAAAGTGTTGAGCAATGGACTTCTTCCTGCCTTAGAATTTTTTGACTGAGGTTTATAAGTGAAACCAGGGAACGAATCCTTTTAGGTATGTTGAATATCAGGTGTTAAGCATAAGACTTATACACTTTATTCTTCCCTTCATCTCCCCTCAAGGAGGGCTGCAGCTCATGTGCTTACACCATACTGAAAAAAAGCTTCATTATAAAACCTGATGTTGAAGTCCAGCCTCTGACATGATACTGCCTCCTACTTTGGGGAAGTGGAAAGCTCTTTTGAGCAGTGGGAAGCTCTTTTCCCACTGGGTAAGACAGACAAATGACTTTTCATAGAACATCTTAGAACCTGAAATTGCACCATTCTGTCTTAGTCTCTGAAGTAAGAATAGAGTCATCCCTAGCTCATTTGCCTAATTTGATGTGCATCAGAACATTTCTCTCATACTGGTCATACCACAAAATTTGAAATTCATGCTGGCTCCACACTGCTGAAGGGACAATACCCACTTGGGCACAAAGCTGGTGGTTACAGCATTAATGTGGCAACACTCCAGAAAACTGATCCTAGCACTGTGAGTTTTCACTGCATCACAGCTCTGCAGGGTGTCAGGTTTTTGAACAAAACTGAGAAGCATTGCAGCTGGCTCTGGCTGGACCATGCACCAATCTATCAGTAAAATTAATTTAATACGAAAAAGATACATGGGTGTACTAATTGCATATCTCTGTATATATATAAAATATATGCAGAGTGAGAGAGGGTAGGAGAAGGAGGTTAATCAGTTAAAGATTTAAAAATTAAACAAGATATGATTAACTGTTGTTTGGTCTCAGTAAAGTGGCCAGCCTAATTAAATGTACTGTATCATCAATAATCCATTAGATGGCTGGCCATAGTTTATGTGCAGCAAAGATTTGTTAAAATAGCTACATGTATTTCATAGCAATGGAATTTACAATTTTGCTCAGAGAAGAAAACAAACAAACCTTTTAGTTCTGAAGAGCTTAAAAATATATGGTGTAATCCATTGCACTGTCATGTGTTTGACTCCAGTAAGAATCTGAAACAGTGCCTCTAACTTGTGTGAATTGATCCAATTTATCTCAATCCTATTCCCCCAGGCTCAAGGCCCCTGGTGAGGCAATGGCTACGGAATTTGGCATTTCATCAGGGTGCCACCAAATTCATCATGGCCTCGTGGAATTCCCTATTTTGCTGCAGGGATTTGCTCAACCTTTTGTTTTCTGTCTTCTGACTTGCCTCTTACCTCTTCTCCTTTCCCCACAGGGAGAAGGTAATTGAAGTACAAGGTATGCTCCTTCTACTCCTCCATGGAGTCAGACAGCAGGGGGTTGGAAAGGAACCATCTGAGTGCAGCCTGGGGCCAGGGACCAGAGATCCAAGCATACTGGATCAGATGCTGGGCCTTGAAAGAAGCAGAGAAGCCATGGTACCTGGGCAAGGGCTCCTGAAAAGCCTTCAAGAGCTTGCTTCACTCATGAGAAAGGAAGTTTGATTTCCAAAACAACACTATGGGAGCCAAGACCTGGGGTATAGGCTGGAGCCCTTTGAAGGCGTGATAGAAAAAAACCACACTCTTGGGAGTTACAGGGCAGGAGGGTGGTTATGTAGAAAATCAAGTGTTGTCAAGTTCTGGTTATCTTACCCCTTCGCCCAAATGTTGATACAAAATATTATATCTTAGGGCAATTACTTTTTTTTTTTAATATCTACATAGATGGTTGTGTGTGTAAACCTGTTAATTATCTCAGACCTCTCTCACATGTATGGAACCAAGTGATATCTCAGCTTGTGTTGCAAAAACTTGAGGGCTACTTCATAATGCACAACCTGTTTGGTTGAGCCCACTCCTGACCCTTCCCAAGTTTTCACTCTTTCCTCTGACAGGCCCACATTTGCTCATCCTTCTTCTTAGCAATGGGCCACAGCAATTGTTTCCCCCCAAACCTCCAGTGTGACTACCCTACTTCAACAAGCTGCTGGATCTCCTGCAAGGACTGTCAATCCCCTGCTTGGAAGACATCAGATGTTGCATGAGTATTGCCTTCTCTTCCGCTGAATGAGGGTCAAACATGCCAAAAACTTTCCCTCAGCCCCTAGTTCCCTTCCAGTGCTTGGGATGTGCTGTTTTTTCTCACACAGGAAACATGAGGACCTCTAGAGGACAGTGCTGAGGGATTTCCTCAGCTTCTGGTCCTGTTGGAGACCCTGCTGTTCACCTGTGTCTTTGTGATGCCATGCCTTGGCTCCAACGTGCATCATTAGGCATGACTCTAGCATTCCTTCTACACTTGTAATGCTACCATTCTTTTCTCAATCTCTCTCTCTTTTTTTCTTTCTTTTTGTTTTGTTCTGTTTTGTTTTGTTTTGTTTTTTGTTTTAAATATTAGGGAACAGCAGTTTGCTTTGGAAGACCTGAAAGCAACTAACATATTTTAAACTATTTAGTTGAAATAAATATTAGTAAGATTTATGAGGACGAAGCCCAAGGAAAAAGAATACTATGATGTCTTGACAAATGTCTAGAGAATGGTAAAATAGAATTTAGTCCCATTTTGCAAAGGGAAAGCTTTTCTTGTGGAATTTTTGCAATGAAACGATTTTGAGGAAATTTTTTATTGACTGCAACATTGTCTTAGCTTTGTGAAGCACCATGAGTAGGCCTTTGTCTTCATAACTACATCTTTATATTGGGAAAAAACCCAATCACTTTGTCTCTTTCTCATCTCACTACGACATAATTAAATTGGAGTCGAAAGTAAAAGACAGGATCCTGAAGATCATCTCAGTTCTGCAGTTTCAAGCTCAGAATAATAGCAGAGGGTGTTTACAGCAGTACGGGTTCTACCTTTAGACTGATCAGCCTTTAGGGGTTTGAAATCAGCTTTCAACAGATGGGTTTCAACATAAAACTGTGGGGTAGAAAAAATTATGTTTGGAGGTTTTTTTACAGTAAATAAGTAGACATCTATTGTCAGGATGTTGTACCTCTCCTGGGCAGTGGCCTGAGGCTGCATAGGGGCTGTAGGGAGCATATGGAGGCTCCCTTCATCTGACAGTACAATTCCAGACAACAAACTCTCCTGCCCTTGGCTGTGTCACTGTGAAACCTAACTCAGCCTTGGAAGTCTCTTGTTTTTCTGTAGTAGTATAAAAGTCTAAACAGATCAGACTTTGTTTTGTCTATCCTTAAAGTTTACCACCAGTGCTGCTCATCTAAGGATTCTTAGTTTGTGATTGTATCTTCATGTGGAAAAGCAGCGGAAGGAAAAGAGAACTTTGTCTGGCTTTGCACGTGTTTTTGTACGTATTTTTGCACACACCAGTGGCTATTCCTGGATGGTGACACTCCTTACAAGACACTATGCCTGGATCACGCTTGGAAGTAGGCTCAAACACTGCACCTCAACAGCAAGAAAGAGGACTCGCAGGGAATGCAGTGGTGTATTGTGTTAGTGACCCATGATTTCAAGTACTTTGAGCGAGGATGCAAATCAAAGCATAGCTGCAAGATGTTCCACTAAGAATCTCTAGAGAAGAAATTCCCTTTTGTTGGCCAAATGTGTCAATAAACTGTAGAGCGGTTTTGCATAAATTACCTAAGGTTTGGCTACATCTCCTGCTCTGATAAAACTTTGGTATTATGTTAACAAATGATAAATTTTAAAGAGAAAGGATATGCACATAATTAACAGAGATTTTCTAGTCCTAATCCCTAAAAAGAATATGAGCTCTAGTTTCTTTCAGGTTGTTTTACTTGTAAGACCTGGGTTCTGTAAGCAGTTGTGCACATGCTCACCTTCCTTTCTGTCAGGTCTCATGAACTTAACTGTTGAAGTTAAATATGTGTGTAGAATTGATCAGTGCTCTTAAAAATCTCAAATCTAGCAAACAAAGCCAAATACAGTAAGATTAGGATTTATTCTGACAAATAGGATGTAAATTTGGCTGTACTACATTAGCAGAAAAAAATTTGTTTAGGAGCCTTCAACACAACTTAGTAAATGTCTTTAAAGTCCTGTGATTTTTTTTTAACAATGCAAATGTCATCCTTCTCTGGGAGGGGGAAGGGAAATAATGTGAAGACCCTGTAGTTTCTAGGATGTCACACTGCTTGTTTTTCACAATATTGCTGAAAAGTACTAATAGCTTCTTTTTCATTAGTGCTTCTTCGTTCATTCCTAAATCTCTATAAACTGAACATATACCTGATAAGGGATTC
>JAOXXN010000364.1:16023068-16036965 GCA_026770055.1 Myrmophylax atrothorax | reverse complement strand
AGTAAGGAATACTTTCTTCTCCTCACTTTTGGTGTTTAACGAACACCCTAACCACGTTGGATTTCGTTGGATGAGGCTACTAATTATTTTGTAGTCAGAAAGTGCTCTATAAAAGGCATAAGAGAGTAATTCAATGCAGTTTCCTTTTATCTGCCTTGCCAATTGATGTCTATACAGAGCAAGCAGGGCTCCCCAAACACATCAGTCTGTTTCAGATACACAAGATTAAGTAGCAAGTGACATTCAAGAGCAATCGGCCCACCCAGGAGGAGTGAAACCAGCGGAAAAGCTGTCAGATTCCGCCTTTTCTCCATTAATCTTGAAGCTTTTCAATGCTGCCAGGTCGCATCTCCATCAAACAAGCTGGGAAGAGTGTCGGGCTATTTTCTTTCGTCTCACCCTCCCCTCCCCATCGCCCCATTAACCCCTGCCATTCCAAGTTCTCCTGGTTTGGGAGCAGCTCTTATGTTAACCCCAGGAAGTGGGGCAGCACATAGGGCTGGATGGAGCTCAGTGTGGACCTTGTTTTAGGTGCCGGCTGACATTTAGATGGTTAGAGAAGATCATGGCAGGGGTTTCTTCCATGATGGAATTGCTCAGAATGATTATGCAAGAAGATAGGAAATAGCAGGTGTGTTTGCCTTCTATAACTAGACCATATAATGAAGTACTCTCTCCCAGACTGGCTGGTTTGGGGATTAGCTGTATTTTCCATAAAATAGATTAGAAGGAGAAGACATTTACTCTTTCCTCCATTTAGAGGTAAATTTTTGCCAGTTGTAGTTGAGTTGGCTGCATTATGCAAGGTTCAAGATTTGACCATGGCACAGATACGTATCTTACTCTTCCATGGATAGTTCCTATAGTGTGTTGGACACACTGTGTAGCTGTCACAGAGGAGGCGTTCAGGCTGGCGGCAACCTTCAGAAGCTGAATCATGGAAGCAGAGGGTGGCTGAGTGGCCGGAAAGTGGCATAGATTGTGAAATGTTCATGTCAGGGATAAGTGATAATATATGTTGGAACAGGAGCCAAGTGACTGTGTTCCTCTGATATGAGGGGATGGGTCTGACTGGCAGGAAAGAGGCCTTTTTACTTGAGTTCCTGGGGATTGCATCCTGAGGATCATATTGGGGAGGGTGTGGTTTTGAGAGGGAGGTAATTATGGCAGAGGCAAAATCCAGATCTGAGAAACTAAATCTATGAGTATAAATAATAGATTGCAGCATGTAAAGCCTATGATCCATCTAAACTGTCTCTGATGGCAAATGTCTTAGTAAGGTTATATGAAACACAGAGCCATCATACAGTGATAGGTCCTTGCATTGCTTTGTAGTTTGCAGTAGTTTGTAGATAAGGAATTTCCCTGTATTGAGGTGGCATCTCTCGATCCACCCCTGTTTTTGCTTAAATAATAGTATGGTTTTAGTGTTTACTTTTCTATATTCTTCTCACTCAATAAATCTCTTATGTTCCTTTTCTACAAGTGATAATTGAATACTTGACAATCACAGACATAGGAACAGTGGATTTGTTTCTACCATAAATCAGAGAGTGAGAACTATGGAGGAAGTGTGCCCTGACACAAATCAAATACCAGTATTCCCTTTCTCATTTTCAAGCAGAATCAAAGCTAAGCAGAAATGGTCAGGGACTGCAAACTAAAATGATTTCAAGTCTTAGACACGTGAGGTGAATTGTCTGTCCCTAGGATAAATGGAGTACCAGGAGGAGGTGGCAATGGTCAGCCTCCAGGAATGATTCCTTGTACCCAAACCTGGCAGATGTGCCCTGCAAATCGCTACCAGATCTCACTTTTTATGTTTGAGGGGGGTCATAGTTGTCTGTGATTCACCTGTAAGCTATCCACTTCCCAAACACCTTTTGTAATTCTGTCTGTGCCACCCCAGCAAAAGGGAAAGAAAAGTGATAAGATTTAGTTTACAGGGTTTTCTTTTAAAGCAATTTTAGGGATTTTTTTTTACTAAAGCAGTCAAGGCCACTCCCTTTTTTCTCCCTACTTGTTACTGTTATACCAGATGTATTTTATTTAAACATGCATAAGCTGCATTATAAAATACCTTCTGCAGTTTCTACTTAAGAATGTCACCAGTGAATCTATCTCAATATATATGGTTTCTTAAGCTATGTTTGCAGACAATAGGCCTTCATATTTTTTATAGAATTCTGTCTTTAATGGCTAGCTGTGTGTAGTTCATTCTGCTCCTGCTCTTTATCAGTCTCCTGTCTGAGTAGGCCAGTTGTTTCAATTGGTCATTCTTTCCATAAAGTGGAACACTGCCTGCGTGGTAACTTTATAAACTCAGTTTTATATTAAGACAGTGCAATCTGCAGCAAATGGGCTATTAACACATCTAATGGTTATGAAAGTAGGATCAGGGTATTGGGAAAATGGTTAGGTCATTATCAAATAGGCATGCAGAAGGACAAATAGTGTGTGATGCAAAAATAGTTTGTGTGTGGGAAAGCCAAAGGTGAGAACGGACTGAAAATGAAAGCAATAGCACAGGCATAGTGGGAGAAACACCATCACTATGATTTTGTTCAGACTACACTGCATAAAGGAAAAACATACTTCACAAAGCAATAAAACACTTCTGTGCCGGCTGCAGGAGCCAAATGCCCCTGTTTGGTATGACAGCAAAAGTGAGACCTGTCATTGTAGGGAAAGAAGGAGGCATGAAGAGCTCTGTCAGTCCAAGAGCACTGACAGGATTAAAGACTGACAACTTTCTACTGGAAGGCTGAAATCTTTCAGAGTGATGATCTGGCAAGTAAACTTTCATCTATTAAAATAATAAATTTTAGGTAATGAAAATTCCATATGTCAGAAGAGATAAAGACTTCAATATCTAACCAGTGTTGATCTCTGAATGACTGGTTGGGGCTGGACAGCACGTTATGCATTGTGACCCAGTGTAGCATGGTGTTAGCAGGTCTGATCACACAGGCCTTTATGAACGATCATCACATTACACTTGAGTCACTTCCCCTCTGCCATTGCATTGAACATGCAGCACAACATATGGAGGTGATGAGACTGTCACTAATGTACTTAGTGTTTACTATTCTTTGGTTTGTACTCAGCAGACAGAGCAGGAAAAAAATAATGACATTATGGTACTGGTGTAAGAGCTGAATAGACCACTTGAATAAGACACTCTTTCCCAATGCTCACAATTCACCCACGCACCTGGCATTCACCAAACCCACACAGCCAGTATGTCCCACTCCTAATTTTACACAATAGCTAGACATGAAGTTTTTCCATTATGTTCATCTATAATTCAATGACATTTATCTTTACTAACAACTACAGTAGCTGTCTGTTCTCCACAATGGATTACTGCCAATATACATAAATGAATGACCTTAAAATGTCTCCCTAAATATCTCTCTACAGTTTCTATTTCCATGCACAGTCTCTGCCATACTCCCCACCTTTCAAACTGCCTCTCCACACCAGACTGAAAAATAAACTGGTATCAATTTCCTTGTTCTAAAACAAAACTGTTCTCCCACCTTTATTTTTTTAGTTTTCTTTCAATTTTCTACGTTCATCACCCACGTCCTTTTCTCACTCTTGTTTTCCTGACTGTTGCTGCCTCTATTTATTTTTTGTTTTCCTATTGGTTCTGTGTTCCCAGTTAATGGTAACTGATCTGTTTATAGCCCTCATGGCATCTATACTCACATTATGTCACACCTTTCTGTAGTGTAACTACTTTTGTACTGCTAATTGCTCTAGTCTTCTCTCACTACATTTCCATTCAGGCCTTTCATCATATACCAAGAGGTTTAAGCTTCAGTGCTTTTCCTTTCAGTCATTGGGTTGTATTTCTCCACATCTTAATCTTTTTATGCAGGCATACGTTAAAGATGAGGTTTGGAACATTTTGTTTGTGCTTGCTAGGCTATGCTAATTAAGGCCACAAGACCTTCCTGACTTGCAGCCTTAAGTGGTACTTCTGCATAATCCTATGGGATAGCAGTATATAACTAATTTTGGAACCAAGATTCTTTCTAAATTTCCTTTTTTAAAAAAAGGAGGGGACACATACACACACCTTTGATGTCACCTTCACTTAACTGTTATGAGTCCAACTGTTAACCCAGACCTACCAAGTCCACCATTAAACCATGTCCTCAAATGCTACATCTATGTGTTTTTAAGTACCTCCAGGCATGGTGACTCTGTCACTTCCCTGGGCAATATGGCCCAGTGCTTGAAAATCTTTTCCATGAAAAACTCTTTCCTAAATTTCCACCTAAATTTTCCCTGGCACAGCTTGAGACCATTTCCTCTTGACCTGTCATCTATTACTTGGGAGAAGAGACTGACCTCCACCTGGTTATAACCTCCTTTCAGGTAGTTGTAGGGAGTGATAAGGTCTCTTGCTAGCCTCATTTGCTCCAGGCAAAATGACCCCAGCTTCCTCAGTCACTCCTCATCAGACTTGTGCTCCAGACCCTTCACCAGCTTCATTGACCTCCACTGAACTTGCTCCAGCTCCTCAGTGTCTTTCTGGGAGTGAAGGGCCCAAAACTGGACACAGTGTTAAAGCTGTGGCCTTACCAGTACCAGTACAGAGGGACAGTCCCTGCCCTGGTCCTGCTGGCCACACTATGTCTGATACATGCCATGATGCTATTGGTCTTCTTGGCCACCTGGGCACATGCTGGGTCATGTTCAGCTTCTGTTGACCAGCACCCCCAGGTCCTTTTCCACTGGGCAGCTTTCCAGCCATTCTCCCAACCTGTAACACTGTATGAGGTTCTTGTGACCATTATGTTCCATTTCCACTAGTTTATCCTCCCAGATTGAGTTCAGTGTTGCATAATGAAAACCCACGAGAAATTCCAAAGGTTGTGAAAAAAGGTTCATTATATTACTGTCTCTCTTTTACTTACTTCAATTCCTCCCCATTTCAGTTCCTGCTCATTTAATCTTTCTATGTACACAGAGTTCAGACACACATATCTTAAATTAAAAAAAAAAAGAAAAAAAGAAGTATTTAATCTAAAGCTACAATCTATGACTAAAAAGATATTACTTTAACCAAAACGGTCTGTTGAAACCTGCACTATTTTTCCAGAAGCACAAAAATAGTTGGAAAGAGCTAAATTACCACTTTATTCTCTGTCTTCCAGTGTTTCCTAAAAGAAATTCCAATTACCAGCCTTCATGGGATCAACAAGTTCAGAAAAGTGTTTTCCTGATAAGGTGAAGTTATTATCTAATGTGCATGATTAAAACATTGATGTACTAAATAAATGCCAGCAATCAGTCCTTGGACCAAACTTACAGATAAATAAGTGAAAAAGGTGGTAAGTTCAAAATCTAAGGTAGGTATTAAATTCAATGTTTTCATTGCAATCATTAGGAAAAGCTAAGTAAATTTTTGGCAGAAGAAAATATTATAAATACTGCAAGACCATTAATACTTATTTCTATTGGGGATCATTATGTTCTTGCAATGATTCTTAGGGCAACATGTTCCAAGGACATTTAATTTCTTATTCAATGCTCAAAAGAAGCTTGATTCCTGACTTTCATAGGCACATAATATAAAGTAAGGGGATCTCAATTTTCTTTATAACCTCAAATCAGAATGGCAAAATGAAAGTAATGAGTCTGCCAAAGAAAGGAATAAAGTTATTCAGGTGCTGTGTGTTTCTCTGAAAACTTTAATGTAAAACTTAAAGTTTGAAAGAAATTAGGACACGTTTTCATCTGTGTGGCATGAATTTACACAATGAGTAACTACTCCAGAGGAGCTCTTACCTTTGCTTGAGTAGAAAGGAACTCTGGGAAAGTGAGTGTTTTCTTGCTGGAAAAATGCAGACTGAATTCCAGATTTCGAAGTTTAACGTTAGACCATTCAGACCTGCAGTGAAGCTTTTTGGGGAGTGGAGAATAGGGTGGGGTAGTTTCTTTTACCTTTATGAACTTTATTGCCTTGTGATTCACATAGAATCGCATGCATATTAAGTCAAATAAAACTTGTTTTGAAAGCAGAAAGAAAATCACCCAAAAGACATAAGAAGATGTAATAGAATGTCTAACAGATTGTTAAATTTCTCCAAACATAAAGTCAGCTGGACTTTAACATCCTTTTGCTGTAAGATTTAAAAAATGTGTGCTTTTTCATAAACTGTTTTACTCTATGGGCTTTTTGGAATTCTTGGCCTGGTCTACTTTTTTGCTGGTAGCACCTTTTTCTTTTTTTTTCTTTTTTCTTTTTTTTCAAGTTTTATATTTTGCATGTCTTAAAATAGTCTTTCTTAGCCAATAGAGAAAGGGTTACATTTTCTGCTGTTTGGAAGAGTGATGCAAACAGGAGCTGTGGACCACAGAATCTGGTAGCTGCCTAACACTGGAGTCAAAACTGAAGTCTGGACTTGAAGACGGATGCTTCCATGTAGGTATCCTTGACCACTTCATTTCTAACCCCTTGTCTCCTCCCAGTTCTAAAAGAGAGCTTGTGCAAAGTAATAAAAGAAAGACAACTCAAAGCTACAGCCACTGGGTTTCAGGGCAACTGCTATATATTGCATTACAGCAGCCAGGAGCTACAACAAAACTTCAATTTTCACACTGGATGTATTTTCTAACAGAAGAGTAAATTGACATTATTCTCTTAGTAAAGTAGAATTCTCTGAGTCACTTCGTAGTGGAGACATGTGATATGTTCAAGAATCCACACAGGATTCTTATTCTACACACATAGCAAAAGTTTCAGTGAGTAAATTATGTAGAAATCATAAAATATACACTTCAGCAGTAATGTAGTAGCAGAGTAGCTGAAATTATAGATCTGAATTCTATGTAACTTTTTTTTCCAGAGTATGTAAAGAAATATGCCTTTCCCCACTCAAAGGTATTTTGTTTTCTGAGCACTGTCCTTCTTTCTTCTGAGTAAGAATGCCTACTTTAAGTGTTATTCACATATTGTCAGTCCAAAGACTTAGAGAATTTGTTGACAATTTTTAGGAGCGGTTTGATTTATTTCTGAAAAAGTGGATTTTAATACCAGAAACTATGACAAGATTTTCCTTGTAATAGTGCTGTACAGTGGCAAGGCATTCAAAAGAAAATTTTGTAGTAGACTTCCAATTGTGTGCGTACATGTCAGGCAATAGGTTTTAAAAACCATAAAGTGCAAAACAAGAATAGTATAGACTATTCATTATAGAGATAATATTGTAAGGATGACAATAAAACACTGTTATACATTGCAATGTGGAAAAATGTCCACTACCTTATAACACTCATGTGAAGTGCTTGTTGCTGCATGCTCATCTCTGCAAGCTTTGGGGCAGCCACTGAATCCCCTGTAGACGGCTATTGCACAGGTACATCAATCCACAGCAGCTGGCTAAATATTTATCCCTTAAAATCCCCCCAAAACTATGGAAATGTGTTACATGTTGCCTCAGTTCTTGCAGACCTCCATCAGATTACAGCAAACAACAAAGGCTGAGCAAGGTTTATAAAACTGTGGTGGGAAGTCTTTCAGGTAAGAAGCACCCTTTGCACTGAGTTGCTACAGAAATTTTGCTCAGTCTATAGCATAATAATAAATTCTTCCTCTTTGTGGGGATTATCTTTGGTGCTGCTAGGTGCTTTACAACAATAATGCTGACTAGCATGTAGATTCTTTCACATTAAGAATTAAACACATTCAGATTGATCCTCAACAGGTTAGTTTGAGATCACTCTATCTTGCCAAGAGTTTCTGCCATGCCTCATGAGAGAGGTATCAGATATACCCAACAAGAGACATCAAGTGGAAAAGAACCCAAGGGACAGGTAGTGCTCAGCTGAGCTAATGTGTTTTTTTATTCATTGGCTTACCATGCTGGATTGAAAGGACATGCCTTGCTCCCTGCCATGGAGAAGGCACTCACAGGGTCTGGTTCTTAATACACTACTGTTGTTTTTTGGTTTTTTGGGGTTTTTTCCCCCTGTCTGGGCCTTCCTGAGAAGTTGTTATGGCTCATTTTACCAACAACTACATTTTTAATCACACATGAAATGCATAAAGCTGTTGCACTGTTGTGAAAGGCAGTGCTGTCTTGAAGGCTTAGACCTGATGCTTTCAGGGAAGACGATGTAGGAGCAACAGAATACACTGTGATGAACATACTTGCTCCTTCCAGTCTACCAGCTCTGAATGCTCTTCAAGATACCATGTCCAAAAACACAGCAGCAACTTCATCATTCAACAATGAACGGACCGTGTGCAATTTTGTCTCACTTCTGGAATCCTTCAGTTTGCTCTTAAAGACAATGGGGACTTTGGCAGAGCATTAAGGATTGATTAGCTAACACAGCATATTTTATTCTTATCTTTTTATTTCCACTGTTTGTATGCTGCTATTTCATATGATAGTCAAGGGTTGTTTTTTCTGAGAACTCAGGTTATTAATCTCCTTCCAACAGCTCTTCCTGTACAAAGAGTAGTAATTTCCTCTTCACTGGAACACCCTAAGAAATGGCATTTTGTGGCAAAAAATAGCCACTGCACTTCAGTTAAGAAAAAAACCACCATTATATTTCTTTGCATACCCACTTCATCATGCATTTATTTCTCATTGTTTTTCAAAGTGACCAGTGTCAGTATCATGAAACTGAAACGTGCAAGTTTACTACCTTACAGCTGTGGTAAGCAACCATCTAAATTCTTGACACAATTTTGAAAACATGGACACCCAAAAGTGTTGCTAACACCATCTGAATGATAGGTGGTTTCCAAAACCACTTCAATGCCAGAACAGAATGGATCGTCCTGTGGCCACAGCCAAGTCTCAGCTCTTCATAGAATAGTTTAAGTTGGAAAAGACCTTTAAGACTATCGAGCCCAAACGTTCACACACTTACTCCCCCCTTCTGTAAGCTAGAATATATACCTATGTATATCTCATCTGGTGTCTCCCTCTGTAAAAAGCTACTTCAAGTCATTACATGGAAATGTATTTAAATGACTTGTTCCTCAAAGTTGTAAAGTAAAACAAGTGCCTAATTAAAATAGCTATGTACTACATAGTGAGCTATTCACTTCATCACTGTTGTCAGTTTTCGAAAACTAAGGTTCAAAGAATATATTTTGCCACAGAACTCTGAAATTTCAAGACGAAACTCACATCCTGTTTGGCAATCTGTCAAAAACTGGACTTTGTTTGGATTTGGATGACAATTTGATGAAAATTTGCGTTGCTTACATACTTGGCTTTTTTAAGGAAGAATTGTTGCCCCTGTTGTGGAGGAAGCTGAAGTCCTTGTCTGCTGGAAAGAAGCAGTTTGATAATTTAACTGGGTTATTAATTTCATCAAAACCTAAAAATTTAATTATGGTGTTCTTCTTAGCTCTAAGGTTAAGTTGTAGTTTATTTAGCTGAATGATTAAGAAAATATGCTTCAAGGAAAGTTTACACTTTTTATAATAAACACATCGTTCTTCAGTCCTTAAATAAGGAACAGAAGAGTAAAGCTATCAAAGGAATATTTTAACACATTGCCTTTCCTAAACAATTTGGGCTTAGCAAATCAGCATTTGTTTCAACAGTTGCAATCCTGATATACACGGGCCATTGTCACATTGCAATTTGCAGTCTTGATGAATAACTTCCCTTTCTCCTTCATCTATCTTATTTGTGACTACACACAAATAATCATCAGATTGGCAAACTGTGTTGCAAATGGAAGGTAAATACTAGTAGGCAATCACCACCATAGGCACCATTGTTCTAGTAAGAAAACAACTCCCATTTGTTATTTATTGACTATATTTAGTTGACATTCTCCTTGTTGTTTTGAAGTTTATAGAAAGAAAAGTTTGTAGAAGTTTGTAGAGAGAGCTGACATTTTAGGTCAATTGATGATAGAATTTTCTTTGAAAAAAATACCAAATCAACACAGAAAGTGAAAATGTTTACTCTCTATACTTTCAGTGCTCTAAATGCCCATCTGTTTTAAAATGTTTTTATGTAATTTTATTCTAGCCTAGGTCCATGGACACATCTCACATATTGAAATAAAATTGCTAAACTTGAAGTATTTCAGTACCATCAGAAAGCACTTAAAAACTACTCAATCAACTCCATGTTTCACTACAATTTGTTAATGAGTTGCAAATTATTTCCTTGAAAACAGCAACAAGAATCAGAATAGTAGTTTGGGGTTTTTTTCGCCAGTGTTTATCTGAAAATTTTTATTGTCTTCATTTAATAGATTGACCAGACTGGCATTGTGGACTCCCCACTTCAGAATCTGATTTGCAAGTTACTGCCAAATTTGTAACATTTTTTACTTCTGAGAAAATTCTTAGGCTGTGATTTTTCATACTTACATTATGAAATGCTGGTTGGGGCTAACTGCACTTTGTGGCAGAAACACATTTCTTCCATTTCCAGGGCATAATCAGCTCTAATGCAAAGAAACCAATTTCTATTCCCACTTTGAGTAATGTTTTGGCTTTGCATTGGGCATGATTTATGGATAAAAGGAATAAAAGCAACAGCTACCAAAATGATCTGGCAAATGACAAGCCACTCATCTGTGAGGAGATTAAAGAAAGAATTTGATGTGTTACTTTGTAATCAAAGGCTACAAAGGAATCTCATTTGGTACTTGAATTCAGAAAGCCCTTACCAGAGAGAAAAGTGGTTAAACTATGTAAGTGGAAAGGTGTATAAACTGATTAAAAATAAAACTAGTCTGGAAATAAGAATGGAATTTCAGAGATGAGCCATTCTGGAGTGGTGTTTGAAATAAGGACCACAAGGAATAAAATGTTTAATGCTAGCAACTCACAAATGTATAAGTGGGATTTGATGACAGGATAGAAGTGATTCTGCTGTTGAAAGTTAAAACTTGTGATTTTTATCTGTAGGTGGTTAACTTCTTGTATCTGTAACAGAGGCTTGAAAGGAGACTGCATTTCCATATACCTTTTTTGCACCATATTTTAAATACTTTAATCCTGCCAGCTGTTTACCTGCAGGGGCCAGATTTACATTTGCCCTCAGCACATAACTTGGCTTTTGGGGAATGAAGGTAGACAGGGTTACTTTCCTTTGAAGCAACAGAAAACGGCCACAGAAAGTAATGGGATATTGGGGCAGAACTTGTATTTTCATGATACTGCAAAAAAACTTGCATCTGTTCAGTTGCTTAAGAGGACCTTGATTGTCACATATATAGTCACAGAGATTCCTGTCCTCAAGTTCAGTGTATTCATAAGAGTTAATCTTTCCTGTTTTCTGCCTTTCGACATGGGGTTAGGTAGTGCTTACTTTCTCAGATCCACTAGGCAGTTTCTTTTCACAAATGTCCTATGGCTAAGACCATGGTTGGGACAATGGTGATGTGTTTAAGTTTTTGTATTTTACTCTCACACATTACCCTCCATTATAATGGGGTTTGCTTTATGTTTTTGCTTTTGTTTTTTTCATCTTTATACTGAATCTGAAGTCAGAACAGGTATTTTTGTAGCAGCGGAAAGCTATCTATGGTTGGCTGTGAGTTATTTCAGGTCCCTCAAAGTCCTATGTTTCTTAGCATTTAAGTTCACCAAACAGTTGCTGCACCTCTGTGACTGTGACTAATTGAAAAATGTTTGATGAGTTAAGGACATGATTTAATTTTTTTTAAGGTAGGCAATCTATGATCTTGCACTAAAGTCTCCTAGACTCTTCTTCACCCGTTCATCAGCTAAGAGTAAGTTCTAATTCTGGGGTTGCAGCAATATAATACGTCATTTCATCTAGGTTTTCATTCTAACTCCATCATGTAGGCATGTTGGCAACATAGCAGCATTTGGTCTTTGGAGAATGATGCTGAAGGTGTGATGTTAGAGTCAGATCCTTCTATGCCAGATGTCATAAAAAGTATTTCTGCAATTTACCTACCATTATTTTTTGGTACCATTCTGAAAGCAATGTAAGAGACTGGACAATCTGCAGTAGGGATCTTGCTCAGCTTTTATGATGCCAGTCACAGCCTCCTATCCTTCGTCTGACACTTGGAGACTACAGACCACTTTTATTTTAATACATGCTTTCAGATGTATTAAGTCAACCTCCAGTTCTACATGAGATCTATGACAAGTGAGCCATTTTTTGGAGGAAAAACAGTAACTTCTACTAACCCAGCTCATGCTATGTGTTCATCTGCACCTTGATGATGCTGCCACACACACAGCAACAGGAAACCCTGTTTCCCCTTGAACATAAGAAATTCTAGAGCTAAAAATACTTTGCAATGTGTTTTAATTTTCCCTTAAACATACTGACTGACCAGAATAGATCTGTTATCAAGAAGGATCAGTCTTGGAAAACCTCCATGAACCACCCTGCTGTAGCTAACGTGATATCCATTCACTGAGTAGAATTGAGCAGAGATCCCTGAAAAGATGACTCTTTGTATACTGAGTGAGTAGCACCTTGGAATTACAGCTCACCTGCGGATAAAACGATGGGATGCAGAGAGAATACCAAATACTGGTTAAAAGTATGCAGACATCAAACCAGTTGGATGCCCTCAGGGAAACATTTGAACTTAAGCTTATTGGATCAGAAGAGCATTTCAATCTTTATTTAGCTAGATGGTAAGCATCTCTTCCTGTCACTGGATTAGCATCTGCAAGGTACCAACAGTGAAATACATAAGCACTCACTCAAGGGAGACCGCAGTATTCCTTCTCCTATGACTGCTGTTTTATAACACCTATTTGTGCAGTAAATCTTCAGCTGCTGCACCTCTGCCATAAATTCAGTCAGAATACTTAATCCTAAACTATTAGATGGTCTTCAATGGAGTCCCAGATATTTCCTCCACTTATAAATGTTAAAACCTTTGTAATAGCGGAGTACAGCATACATGTACACAATACAATGAACAGGTTATTTGTGGAAAGTGAAATGAGAAAGGTATAACGTATTTTACTTTTTGACATAGGTTCTTTGGCAGAAGGTAATTACTTAGTGTCTGAAGATTAAAGTACCACCTTATCAAAATAAGCATACAACCCAGACTTGTCCCGCAGCGAGCAGCATTTCATAAATACATAAACAGGTGGAATAGTGCATACTCCAAAGATGGGCATATTTCCAAAAGAAATTGCAGAAGCTTTTATGAAGTAAATCTTTATCTGACTGGGGAGAAGGTTCTCATTTTGCTATCTGTTAATGTACAATATTTGAGTTAGCAATCCATATGGATTCGTTTTGGGAGAAAATCTGCAGCACTGCTTGCAAAATAGTTAGTTCTTTCACTCTCTCAACAAAGCCAGTCACCTCAATCAGGCTAGGAATGTATTAGTAAGATGCAAGTAATTGTAAAGTGTTCTAACCATAGAATGGTTTGGTTTGGAAGGGACCTTAAAGATCATCTAATTGCAGCCCTGTCAGTACACCTTTCACTAGACCAGGTTGCTCAAAGCCCCATCCAGTTTGGTCGTGAACACCTCCAGGGACGGGTCATCCTCAACATCTCTAGGCAACCTGTTCAGGTGCCTCAGCACACTCATAGTAATTTCTTTCTAATACCCAATCTAAATCTATACTCTGTCAGTTTGAAGCCACTCCCCCTTGTCCAAACACCACATGCCCTTGCAGAAAGTCTCGCCAGCTTTCTTGTAGGCTCCCTTTAGGCTGCTCTAAAGGTCTTCCTGAAGCCTTTGCTTCTGCACACTGAACAGCCCCAATTCTCTCTCAGCCTGTCTTCACAGGAGAGATTTTTTTATTTTTATAGTAATGAAGTTACTGACATGGAAAGCTGCAACTACTCTAAGGAGAAATTTTGTTTTGGGATTAAGGTAATTTCTATTGGTTTTCAAGAAGCAGAATTATAAACCTCATGAAGTATCCTATAT
>JAOXXN010000364.1:16001602-16023048 GCA_026770055.1 Myrmophylax atrothorax | reverse complement strand
AAACAAAAGGATTCAAAACCCAATCCTTGTTTATTGCACCTATGATGCTCAAAATGAAGGCCTAAAGAACTCCAGAGCGCACACACAGTAATTTTTTTGAGAATGTAAGAAGCTGGATGAATTGCTGCTAAGTTAAGTACAAAGAAACCCTGGTACTTGCTCAGACTCTCCAGGTCTCAGGGAAACAGCAGGAGAGCTCATTTGGATGAACATGAGATTGCAAATTCTTTTTATCAGCATCACTGCAGGTGAAGGTTGTGAGAACAGCCTTACATATACTGTAATAGGATCGTTCCACCAGATATGCTAGAATGTTTCAGTATCTGAACCAGGATGTCAGGGCAGAAATTCCTGCATAAAACAAAGGTACAATCTCTTTTCAAGAGAAATGGATGACTCCAATGTTACATGACTCTGATTCAGGGTTATTAAGGCCCAGAGATTTCTCTGAAATTGAGGTTAAGTTTTTCTGATTTCTGTTGATCCTCTGAAAGCCAAAGTTTGCAAATTTTGTATTAGAAATTGGATTTCTTTTTCATTCTAAGTCAAAATTTGGCAGAGAATTGTGAGGCAGCACATTTTGTCTGTGATCTGGCAGAGAAGATATGCTAAGTTAATTAGAAGTGGGTGGGGAAGTATTATCCCTGAGGACCTTTCCTGAAAATAAAACCTGGAGCTTTTGAAGTTCCTTGCAAAGAAAAACAGAAAAAGAGCAAGAGAAATAAACTAGAGCAAATAACAGTCACAGCAGCTACCTAGGAGACAGAAAATTAGGGCTGAAGTTGTGGCTCCAAATCAGACATTTGGGCCTGGGCTATTCCTAGACGAGACGAGTATCCTATCAGTACCTAGAGTCCCTGCTTCAGCCACTTCTTTGGAGCAGCCCCATTTTGTGCGGATAACTGGGTATTAGTTGGGT
The DNA here is from genome assembly GCA_026770055.1 of Myrmophylax atrothorax. Lineage (NCBI taxonomy): Eukaryota > Metazoa > Chordata > Aves > Passeriformes > Thamnophilidae > Myrmophylax > Myrmophylax atrothorax. The sequence continues at coordinate 16,022,129 of JAOXXN010000364.1, read as the reverse complement.
CAGCAATAAAGAGAGGAATTCCTTAGCCTAACATTAGCATTAGGGAATGCACTTTCTCAGACCTTGCACTTTTCCTGCTACTGGCCACTCTCATCTAAGTTAAGTGGTTTTGATCTGAAATCATGCCCAGGCTGCAAAATATTTCAAAACTAATGTTTACTTCAGCTGGAATTCTCCCACAAATCACAATGATTTCAACAACTCAACATTTCCCAATATTACTTAATTTTTTGCAGCATATGTCCAAGCTGCCAAGACTCAAGAGAACTTTTTACATTGCTGACAACTCAAACAGCAAGGCTGAAATAGGTTAAAAAAAAAAATCAAACTTAAGCCTAAAAATGAAACTTTCCTGAGTTAGCCTGCTACTAGATTAGTAATACACCAGAGATAAAAAAAATTAAGCACCTAGACATGACTAGCAATTCTAATCACAGATGAGACATTTGGCTACACTCTGCCATTTTATGCCCTCAGGAGATGGTGCAGGTCATTTAAGTGCACAGATGTGGGATGCTGAGCCTACTAGCCAAAAAAGAAATGCCAAACTCCAGAAAACGTAGCACCAGGATGGAGCACACATAACCACATCACTCAAAGAATGACTATGAATCTTTAAGGCAATGCAAAGAATAGAAGGCCCAACAGGCGCCAATAAGAACTGGATTTTTGTTTCTGTGACACCATTTGTTTTCTATTATGGATATTTGCGTCTTAAGTTAACATTCCTCTGAGATAAGACCTCCTACCTGATAACATTCATCCCCAGGCCAGGCCATGGCTCTATATCCCTGGCACCATACAACTGTTTCTGTGTGGAATCCAAAATACTTCCAAGAACCACATCACTTTGTGTTTCAGTTGTTTTTTTGTCCAGAGAACTGGTCAGAAAAATTGTCCAGTGAGAGAAAAATGAATCGTGATCCTGGAAAGAGACCCTGAGCACGTAAGAAAGACCATATGGTAATGATCAAAGTTGAGAAAAAACAAAAAGCTGCTTTCCACCTGCAAAACAGAATTGTCTGAAGATAGAGAAATGGGAATGCTTTGAAGATAAGCCATCATGTAGTGTGGGAAAAGGAGGCAAGAAGTGAAACCTGGTATTGAGACAATTTCCTAAGGTGCACTCTGTGATTGGTGGGTGGTGGAGCCAGGTGCTGATTATTTTCTACCCTGTTCTAACATGTAAAAATCAGCAAAAGAAGTGGTAGTTGTATTTGTTTCCTGCTTTTCCTCATAACCAGCTTTCCAGTGTTCAGAAAGCAGGCAGAGGGGAATCTTAAAAATTGTCTCAGCTCTTTCTATCAAAATATTTCGGGAAGTAAGTCATCTGTCCCTCCAGAAATGAAATTTCTGTATTATCTTCCATGATGTTCTGCATCTCTTCAGGAAAATAAAGGTTTCATTTCAAACACAGGGTCTGCAATTTCCCTCTTCTGTGATTCTTAACACAAAGATAGGCACTGATGTCAAGTGAGGATGCTGTTTTTGAGGTCACATCAAGAGAACTGAGTATACACAACTCTTTCCACTTCTCTGTTGCACTTACTTGTATCATCTATGCCTCCTTCAGAAAGCATACGGAATCTTGAGACATAGACAGGAGTTTGATACTGAACCAAACTACTAGTCTGGAGGGAAAAAAAAACAGGCAAAAAAAATTTCTTAGCCATTCTTTCTAACAGCAGTGGATGCTTCAACCATCGTTTTTAAAGCAAGAAGGATAAAAACTTGAGGGAACTTGAGATAACACAGAAAAATAAAAATATGTACATAATTCAATCTTAAAATGTGCAAAGCAAGGAGCTTCAGACACAGAGATACAAATCCAACAGTTTCATCACCACTCAGAAGATATTTAATTCATCAGAAATTAATTATCTCTCAGACATGAAGAGTGGTATTGATGATTGAACTTCAGGTGTTTACAGTGGAGATGACAGCCTTTTAACTGGCCTCTGTTTACAGTCACATAAGTGGTTGTGAGAACATGAGGTGGTTATGGTGGCTCCGTCTAGCCCAGGACTGGTTTCTGACGGGGAGCAGATGTAGACAGCTGTCTCGCTTTGCAGGGATGCCTGCTGAATCGTGTTCCCTTGCTTACTCCAACAGCCTTCAGCCATTTATGCTGAAGGTGGCTCCTGTGTGTTTAATAATTCTTAAGATATTTTTTCCTCCAAAAACTTGTTTAGTCTCTCCTTTGACATACACACTTTTCAGCATTCATTCACATCACATCCACAGCAACAGACAAAAGAATTTCTAAAGTTCCATGCATCTCACCTCTTCAGATTTTTACACTGGCTAAATTAATAAAATCCACCAGCTAATAAAGGAATCCAGTGGATATCACCATTGGGGATAGGTGGGTAATTCTCACATCATGTCATTTTAAAATAAATCTGTAAGATGCTGCCTTTTGCAGTTTTACTTCAAGTTACAGTGATGGGCTGCAGCAAAGTTGTTTCCAGCTTACTGGGTTTTTTAATTTTTGGATTATATTCACAATGGCAGGCTTTTATTTTTAAAGCCTAGTTATTTAAAATAATTTTGTTTAAATCATTTTACCTACATAGTTCTTACACCTGCACAAGTGCAACCTGCAACCAGGAATCTAGTTACTGCACATTCTCAGTGCTGTGGTCCTGTATTCCCTGTTGAGGCAAATACACCTTTTCCTCCTAAGTTCTGTTTTATGCATAACTACAAAGAGCAGTTGCAAACTAAGGATCATGAAAGTGGAAATGAAATAAGACTTATTTAATAGTTTCACACTGCCTGTGTGAAGCTCCTTTGTCTGTTATAAATGAGATTTTATGTCTGTTCTAGTAATTGGATACTTTATATACCTGAAGGCTATACTTTAGGATGTTGACTGGTAAAGGAACTTTGCTATCCATACCCTAACAATAAAGTGGAAGTTTGTCTTGCCAGAAAGAAAGAGAAAATGCACCATCAGAAAGCTAAAACCTGAGTGACCCATGCAACAAAGTACACAGTGTGCAATGTAAAGGACACTGTAACTGCAGCATTTCCCCACTCATGTTACTCAAAAATATTTTCTCAGGCATTGTGCAGACATCCCAAGTGAAGCAATAAAAGTGGTCAGGTGGGGGAAAGGGTAAGAAAGCAAAAATAAATTTCAATTATAACCAACTTGTAATTTTGCAAAACACCTATTTGGCAACGACAGTGTAAACAAAAACAGTGAAGCATGCAAGAACTGATCAAAAAAGGTGCTGTAATAAGCAGAGAATTTATTCAGGGCTGTTTGCAATAAGCAGTGTATCCTGGTTTTAAATATACAGTACTTCTCAGTTTGATGTTTTACTTCCCTTAGCTGGTTAAGGAAGGCAGCAATGACAAGCTTGCATTCAATTAAGAGAAATCATCTCAGTAGACTGACTACAACTTTGCATACATATTCCTGTAACAGACAACCAAGGCATGCCAAAAGACAACTGCTTTACTTGATAGACATGATAAGAATTTTCTCATCTTCTCTACCTAATAACAGTGAAATTGAAATACCTTCCAGTATTTATAGGCACAATACCAGAATAAACAGTTTTCTTACACTTCTTCTTAATGGTATCTTTTTAAAAAAATTGTAGTTATTTATCCAGTCAAGCCATTTTTTTACCAGGATGTTTCAGGAGGTAAACTGTACACATATCTTCATTAAAATATTTCTGAAGTCTTAGAGAATAATTTTGAATCTGTGGCATTTAGTCACATAAAGGTATCTGAGTATGATAACCTGTTTTAAAAAACCTGATGATCACTGAAGATCACGATGGTCAGCAGGAAATCACCTTCAGTTTCAAAGTGGAAATTGTTTGCGGTCATTTCTTCACTATAAAGAATATAGTTAGTTATCAGAAAACACTGACAAAACACAATAGCACGCAAAGTTGGAATGCCATACTGGCATACAGTACAAGGACAGCCATTCTGTGCCAGATCAGGATATTGACCAGCTTTGGCTGTGGCTGATAATGACTGACAAAGAACATAAAATCAGGGATACTCCAAGGATACACCTTCCCGGCTGTCACCAGCCTTTAGCTGAGGGATCTTTCTAAACAGGATACTATTTTATATTTATTGCAACTTTCATTGCATGAATTTCTTATGTTGAATTTGAGCTAGTGCAAAGTTACTTTTGGTAGTCAGAAGTTGCCAATGAATTTCAAAATCTGCTTTATGAAAATTTACTTATTTGTTTTTAAGCTGCATTCTCCTGAGTTTATCTACCTGTTTAAAATACAACGAATAATCATACACTATTCTCTGGATTACTTATAATTTTAGTGACCAACCATAGTAATACTCAGTTCCCTCTCCTCCACACTACAGATTTGCTCCTCTAACAAAAGATATCTTTAGGTGTGCTGTTGCCTTTTTATGTAACTTTGTAAGAGACCTTTCTGAAAGCCATCTGTAAATCCAAGTGGACTACTTTGAATTACCCTGTCCCCATAATCGCCAACCCCCATGAAGAATGAGAAAACAAGTAATGCCTAAAATAGCCAAACTGATGCATCATTTTTGTTCACAGCCAATATTTGTAGAGATCTTGGAGGTGTGGGGAGAAATGACAGAAAACCCACTAAACCAAAAAACCAAAACCTGTCATCTGTTATTCATATGAGAGTTTTAAGCAAAATGCTTATGCCACAAATAAGTTATGCAGTTTCAGATCTTAATTTCTTCAGGATTCTCACAAAACTCTGTCTGACTTTGGTATTTATTCTAATCAACTTCTACAATAAGGTGTTAGTTCACATCTTTTGTGCAGAAAGCGTTCCTGACAGGGACCTTTCTACCTTCCCTCATGATGAATGTGAAGAATCAATATTTTACATCCACTGAAATCTACATTCTGATACCATTTCAAAATTATTTCCCCTTTTCTTTTTGCTATAAAGTTTTTGTAGTCACAATCTTGTGATGCTAGTGATGCACTCCAGCAGATACCACTCCAGCATCAACCAACAACCAATTAAATCTAAATCCCTCTCAGAATGTAGGAATGAGAAAAAGGACTTATCAAAGCAAATTGCCTTACCAGATACACAAAAACTTACCATACTAAACTGCCTAAAATTATCTTCTTAGGTTATTTCAGGTTTCATTATTTGCATCTTTTTTTCTTTTTGGAATAATAAAGTATGTTGGCAACTCCAGTAAACATATTCAGGTAACTGTACCTGGCAAAACAAAACTACATAAGTTCCTGGTGTGAAATCACAAGCAAAAGCAGTCCAAACTAGCTTCTCATTTTCTACACATGAAAAAACTTTGCAGATATGGGTAGTTAAATTTTCCATTTCATAGTATCCATTAATAGTCTGATTTGTTTTTATATTATCCAACAAACTGCACAGTTAAGGAATAATCTGTAAAAAACTGAAAATGTGCTTTTAGCTTCCTGACAGTCTTTAGATTCCATTACAACATCATGATTTTAAGAATTTAAGAATTGCAGGGCCTTTGTTATAAAAAAAAAAAAAAAGAATGCTGCCAATCTTCAAAATAACTAGATATCCTGAAAATGTCATTGTATCACAACAGAACTAAACAAAATATATCAAAGTACTTGAAGGTATACACCCATATTTTGTAGAGAGTCTTACACTGCAAAATAGATATTGCTATCTGTAATCAGCAATAGAATAGGGAGGATTTACTTCCAGCATTTCAATTTGACTGAGCTAGAAGACATGTCATAAAGACTAGGGCCATTCTGAGCCTTCATAAGACAGCTAAACAGGGTTGGTTTCTGTTTTATGTTTCTGTGGCTCATGACTAAATTGACAGAAACAGGCATAGATAGAACAGAATTTGTTGCAAGAAACTTGGAGAAAAAGTGTCAGGAAGGTAGAATGCAAATGTGGGGTAAAAATAATGCAGTTATTACTTTATTACTGAAGTTAAAACTTCACCAAAATCTTCTTGGTTTTACATAAAAATTATAGGACTGCGGGTGGCCAACCTTTCAAAACTCATGCATGAAAATTTCAAGTGTATAAGAGACACTAAGGAAAAATAAAAGTATATACCATATACCTTACAGAGTTGATGTGAGTAAAAGTAGCAGCATATGGGAGGAAAACAATTACGCTGCTGCTTCTTTCTTAGAAGAAGGAACTTTCACTAAGACTTGACAGAAATAATTCAAAACTCATTATGACATGTAGCTGGCTAAGACACCAACGACAGATAATAACTCTTTTCAAAAATGTGGTGACTCTGTGGACTAATTTGCTAGAACTGAGAAAGGACTTTGTCCAGCAGTGGAGTTCCGCCTCCAGTACTTCACACAATGTATCTACAGAAGTTCAAGCCTAAATTGCTTCAGATCAGCCCATTTTTTTGTGCGTTCCACAGCAATGGAAGTGACAAGATTGTAAAGACAACACCTCAATGCAAGAACGTAAATGTAACATCTGTGGTACATTATTCTGAAATGGTGGGATGCAACTCTCTTGTAATTCTTTAACACTCTTTTTGTTGTTATTGCCATGGAAGTGGCAAGATACTGGAGGTGCAAGCAAATCTCACAGGGTAAAGAACATGTTCTGTTTACTTGGGAGGTTTACACTTCTTTACCTAGCAGTCATGTTGCTGCTTCCACAGGCTTCAAATATTACTCCTATGAAGATCCTGGAATTAGTTTTTTGCAGCACAGCCAAGATGAATTTCTAATCTCATTCACCATGAACGGCCAATTATGGTAGTTTACTTGTTGTGCCTTTTCTTTTGACATACATGAGATTCAGGAGCAATGTGCCACAACACATTGCAGAGTGGAGAGAAGTTGGAGTTCACTTATAAAAGCTTCACTTCTGAAGGTACTTAACTAAAGACAGTCAGATCATATTGTTAAAATTTCAGTTCCAGCCTACAGTTAATAATCCAGTAAATTAACAAAAGGACCCTGAGATTAGCTCAGTTGGTTCAAACTTGGTTGTAATAATGCCAAGGTCATGGGTTCAATCCCCTGTGTGGGCCATTGACTTAACAGTTGGACTCGATGATCCTTGTGCATCCCTTCCAACTCAGAATAGTCTGTGTGTGACTCTGTGTGTAAAGTTTAGTATCTAACAGATTTTTTTATCTCTAAAATATATTCTTACTGGCACTGGCCCTCTCCATGCTCTTGCCCTCACTATCAGTTCTAGGGTTTGAACATTACAGTGACAATAATCCACTCTATTCCACTGTCACCATGGTCATTCTTAAGAAGTCATCCATCAGTATCAAAAATCCAAGTCCCAGGAAAATGATCAAAGGAAAAGAAGGTCTGAGCTCAAACACAACTGAAAGACTTCAAGGCGGCATGCATGACACAGAATCATAGTGAACTTACGCATTTAAAACAAAAAAAACACCACACAAAAATTTTCTCCCTTAGAAAGGGAAGGGGGTTTATCAAATTCCCCTTTAAGTAATTCCATTATCTTTGCAGAAGAAACAAAAAAACCAAGAAATTGTGCTCTACGTGAAACTGATTCTACTTATGAGAAGCATGGATTAACAGATGACAATTTCATGTATTAGGAGTTCAAAGATAATGTTAGGTATGTAACATTTGTAAGTCATTCCCCTTGACTATGCAATTTAAAAACCAAGCTCTGTCTCTGCTGCATTAGATATCTATGGACTTCTTATGCTGATGATCTGATAAAGTTTGAAGACCTTAAAATTAAGATCTTGTTGCTCTTTACTTAGAAAGACAGAGGAAAAAAACCCAAACGGCTTTTCTTATTACCCTCTCTTCAGTAAGATCAGTGTATTAAGCTTAACTGGAATACAAAAAGATGCAGCACATTCAGGCCTGTTAAAGATTCCAGTTTGGTGCACTTTGGCATTCCTGGAGAACTTCAGGCTCCACTGCACCAGGGCAACATTCAAAATTCAACAGATGAATTGGAATAACAGTTCTTGTCTATGATAGGAAAATAGTGCCCTCATGTAGCTGGTTGATAATGCTGAACTTGGGCCAAACCCAATGCTTTAAATGAATGTTAACCAACATATAGGGTAGCTGGTTAAAACTGAAACAAGAACATATGCTATAGATAATAAAAGCTGGGCAACACAATGTATTTTTATGTCTTCTTTTAGCTAAGATTCAGTGCATCGCACTCACACTGTTACTTAGGTCTTCGTGGAGAGAACTGTCTCAACTGTATATTTTGTGACAGTTGAGATAAAACTCTCAGTTGCACAGGAAGAAGGTGTACCTTTCCCCAACTAGGAATTTGTACATTTCACTGATCATGTGTCACTACCAAAATTTTTTAAGTGAACAAAGCAACAACCACAGATACATAACCAAGGATTCCAAATATAAAATTGTACTTTTAAAAAATTAGTAATTTAATGTAAAGCTTAGAATATATATTTGATGTTAAGGCTGAGATGCTATCACACATCTGTTAGGCAACAGGAAACCTCAATGCAGATAAACATGTAACTAGCAATAAAAAAACCAGAACTATAATTATGTAATTAGTACATGCTGATACAGTGTGAGGCACCCGACACTATTTGGACTTCATTTGTGAATGTTTAACTGGCTTAAGTTTCACTTTTCAAGAACATCACAGAGAAACAACTGCAATCTCAATCTTTTGGACTAAACCTTCCCCATACTCAAACCAAAACCCAGTGCTTTTTATTCCAGTCATGCATGCTTCTGGAATAATGACAGTATTACTTGGACCAGAAAGAAGGTTGTTATCATTTACATTTATACAGAATTATCCATCTTCTATACCAAATTAAACACATTCTTTGCTCTTCATCTGACAAAACTGTCTTGTATAGAAAGAAAAAACACCCCAGCTTCTGTTGAAAGAATTTGTGTATGTAAAGCTTATCAAACTTATTAAACTTCAGAAGTTTAAACAGGATAGTGGATATAAGATTACCATCAAAGATCAACCATAATCTCTAAAGTTGCAGCTGATTCCAAACATCCCTTTTGATAGATTCCTAGTACAGCAATATTTTAGAAGTATGAACACTCCAAATCTCCTCTATTTATAGGGAAGTTTGTAACAGGTTCAATTGGAGACATCAAAAACATTTTAAATAGACATCACAAGATGCATCTGTAGTTTAAAGGTCAAATTTATTAGGAGATTAAGAGATGTATTATACGTGGACTATAAATATAGCACAGCTGACTTTATTCACAGTCACACAGCCAATGCCAACCTATTTTGTAGACACTCTTGTCCTTTTGTTCCAAGAAAAGTTTGCACCATAAGACTTGGATTTAGGTTTTGGAATCTTCTTCTCTTCAACATCGTAACTCCAGCCTGTATGTAACAGGGGTAATGGCAGAAGGAGACAAGAAACAAGAATTATAAATTTTCTCAGCATACAATATAAAGCAAATGCAATTTAAAGTTTTTTACTTTAGTATCTTTCTCCACATAGACATCCACTAATCTATTCCTTTCTAGTTGGTGTCAGAGAATACTGAAATGCCATAAATGTGACAAATGCCCATTCTCTCATAGTTGCTAAGACTTCACCATTCTACAGTGAAATGGAAAAAACTGGACAGTCATCAGTAAAAACCTCAACAGGGAACACTGACTGTCCTGCAAGTTCATGGCCCCACAACTCCATAGCATCGCAGAAGCACTAAGACTTTGTGTATGCTGGCACAGGAAATGAAAAAGATAAGAAAACACAGAAGAAAATAGCATGCAGAATTTCAACCCCAAAGGCTAGAAGAGAATGAAGATCTTGTAAAGCTAGGAAAAAAGAAGGGTGGGAAGACCAAAAAAAAAAAAAAGAAGAGCAACTTCAACATTATAAAAGTGTTTAATACTTAACATTTTTATAAGAACATAAAAAATTAGGAGTAAAAGAAAAGGGAATGAAGTGATAGAAGACAAGTAAATTATGTGATAGTTAAGCAAGAGAAATGCTTAAAAATGTCAGAAAAGAGGAGGTGGAGACATTAGTGTTTATGTAAATCAAAATGCAAATTGGCTGCAGCCTCCAGGTGCCTGGAAAGTTGCCAGGGCAGCACTCAGTATTCCAAAGTTTGGTCTCTTTAGCTGCAATATTTCACTCAAAGTAGAGATACTTGAGCTGAAGACAGAAGTGGTTAAATATGCAGTTTTAAATGGTACTCATAAGACAGTACTTTTCTTCCTTAGTTTAAACCCCAAACTTGAAAGCCCTAGTATGTTTAACATATATCTGAATTTTTGTATTTAAGATGCTCATAGAAAATACTCAAGATACACCTACACATTAAAATGTTCTGCAAGACACACAATTTGTCATGTCACTGCCTCAATTTTGTGTATTCACAAATCTTACACTAACATTTTCTTTCTATTAGTCTCAATCAGTGTTAATTTCCACCTTAACTATTCTCCACAAGAAATACTAAGCAGAGATTTTAAAAACATATTCTTTCCATCTGTGAGAATACTGGCTTTTGTCTCCTGTTCTGATTAAAAATATAAGCTTGAGTAAACAGCCAGAACTAGATCCAGAGACAGACTTTGGTATTGCAACATTCAGCATTATAACACCTAACACTGAGGCACTTGGCTGATGGAATGGAATCTACAGCCCCAAGGTATTGCTTCATCTTTTTACACACTAGATGGAGAGCAGCCGAGTGTCTCTAGAAGAGATTCACAACTGCCAGAACAAGGACTTGGACTGACGCAGCCATCCAAAATGCATAAGGGCAGTTACATGTAAGGATTCCAAGGGGCCACCATGTGTGATTAGGTTTCACACTTTGCAACAGACTCCTTCAGTAAGGCACCTTGAGTTGCTCGTGACAGAGAGCAGAGGTCACTTTTATAAAAATACCACAATGGTGGCAGACACTGTGCTTGCTATCCCTGCCATGCAAGCCAAGCAGACAGAAAACAGATTTCATATTCACAGGTATAACACCCTCAGCACCTGCCTAAAAGTTATTGGGAGTAGAAAAACCTCTCCATCCTTGTTACTTCAGTTGTATGTTTTTAAACCACTGCCTCAGTGATGTCAGACAAAGAATTTTAGATCAATAGGCAAAACTTGTAATTTAATCAGTTAAAAGGGTTTTTTTCCCTTTCTTGACCTCAGATCATCCTCAGCTACAGTAATTTGGACCGTGATCTCTCCTGTTACTGCAACCAGTGCTGTTATTCCAACATTAGGAAACATGTCGGATGTGGAAGACAGAAGGATAGCTTGCCTTATGTTCCTGAAGTTCTCAGAAATACCTTTTAAGCTTACCAATCCTATCAAAATAATCTGCAATGTTTAGAATTTGCAGAAATTAAACTTTGGGTTCTTAATGAATTTTGGAATGGAAAATTTGCATGGTTCATACAGGAAGGACAGAGAGGTAAGTATCTGTGTTCCTAGGCTTCGATGTGTCTCAATAATACCTCAGTTAAGAAGCTAAGTTGCAGAGTAAATGTGTGCCTAAATTCCTAATTTCTTTTTAAAGGCAGAACTAAATACTGTAAAAATTGTATTTCCAGCTACATCTGATACTGAAGCTATCACTACAGAAAATATTATGCACATACCATATGCATAAATAAAATGAAATAATAGTTTAGGCAAGCCAGTATCTACAGAAAAGTACATCTCAATTATGGAAAAATCAAGAATGCAAGATAAGTGAATAGTGAACTACTAATATTACTATCAAGCAACAACCTTGGTTCAGTTGGTAGAATTTTTTTGTAGGTTTCATACATAATGGAGTAATTTCTAATTCAGTGAAGGCCTAAATTCTCTATACTCAACAAATGTATTCTACAATCTGAATTTTGAAAGGACAAAGTATAACACTGACAAAGAGATGACATAAGCAGCTCATTATATTATTTTTTAATCTTACAGGCTGAATTGCTCAAAAAACAAAACAACATGAACAATACAGAAGCATAAATGAAGCAATACTAAATTCTCCCAAATTTCATGTTTGTTCATAAAATAATACAAAATACTAATAAAATTGCTCAGTAATTTGTACGCCCAATGCAAATTATTTCTTGATGAATATAACTTATTTTTCAATAAAATTAAGAGTATTAAGTAAAAAAAAATCCATTCAAAGAGGAACAGACGTATTAAATACTAGCCTTACTAGTCTTTACCATAAGTGCAAATACATTGCACATTAAATAGTTTAGTTTCTCATAAGTACAGGTTAATGGACTTATCATGCTTTTGGGGTGTACACCAGCCATCTAACAACTCTGCATAATTTGGTCTGACCAAGAAGCTTTACTATTTACCCCAGACTAAACATAGGTGAAAGCTGGAGACCACAGGGAAGACTTCTGAAGAAGCTTACCCATCATGTACATTAGTCTTGGCTTTAACTCAGTGTAATTAAACTTCTCCACATCCATAAGCACTAAGCGCCAAGACTAACTCTTCAAGGAAAATGGAATTGATTTAAAAAAGAAAATAGAGAAAAAAAGAAAAAAGAAAAAAAAGAAGAAAAAAAGAGCAGCGAAAAATCCATGCAAACACAAAACCAGGACTGCTGAATATTCAAAAGGCCAAGATTATGGATACTGCTTGAGGTACTATCATTCTGTGAGAAAATACAAGCCGAAATAACTAAGTTTACAGATACATTCCTTCTCACACGTCATTAGCTTGGAAGTATTAAGCAACAATACTGTCTTTTCTACTGTCTTTTTCTCAAGTATGAACAATCATCAAGTGCAAGTGTTTAGACTTTAGAGCTGAGCAGAGTTAGGCATAACATCCTGAATGTACAACTTCCCCATGGAGAGCAGCGGAGGAGGTGTGCTGATCTGCTCTCGCCGGTCACCAGCAACAAGACACGAAGAACAGACTGAAGCTGCATCTGGGGAAATTCAGACTCACTGTGCAAACATTATTCACTGAAAGAGTGGCTGGTCACTGTGAACAGGCTCCCCAGGAAAGTGACCAGGACACCACACCTTGTGAGAGTTCAAGGTGCAACTGGATGATGCTCTTAGCCATACGGTTTACTTTTAGGTAGTCCTGTGAGGAGCAGTGAGTTGGACTTGATCATCTTCATGGGTTCCTTCTACAACAGATCTATGCTGCAACACAGCCAAAATTGAAGTCCAACATGCTTACTTGATAATAATGTAATTTTAGTTTTTCTGAATATCAAACATTCACGAGGGTTCTGACAGTTTCCCTAAGAGGCTGGAACACTACTCTAGAAAGTGGAAAGTCTAGATTCAATGCCTTCAGCATCCTTGGAAATATGCCCCATTCCCGCTTTCCTCCTCCTCACACAGAACACTAGTGATCTACCAATCCTGTGGAATAGAGGAAAGATGTTTTTTCTGTTGTTAATACTTTGAGATCAAGATTGCCTATGGAAAGATGAATCCCTCATACGCAATACATACAATACGTACCATTTTTTTCAGCAAAGGCAATGGCATCCTCTTTAGTAGAGAAAGTAAGAACCATGTTGGATAAAGGATCAGCTCTGTAAGAAATCAGATGTCAAATCTTAGGTGTATTTGAAATAGCAAATAATTATATCTGTACTTCAAATGTTAGTCAAATGCTGTACTGCACAACTCTCCGTAGTACACCACCTCACAAACCATTCAAAATCCCTTTATTTTTAATCATTTCCAGGATCAACACTTACATTCTGCAGAGTATTGTTTCAGTCTTTCAGTCTGTTAAATTTCCCTCACAACTACTTGCAAAAATTAATCAGGTTTTTCATTAGACAAACATCTCTAATGACTTGATAAGGTTATAGTAAGTGCTATGTCACAATATTTTTAATTTTAAAGCTTTTTGGAAGATCAAGAGGCTTAAAGTAAATATGAACATTTCAAAGAGACCAAGTGTCTGTAGAGCAGCTAGAGGAAGAATAATCTCAAAGAGAAAAGAGCAAAATACTGAAGTGAGCAGAGCAGGAACTAATTGGAGAGTAAAAATACTTAAAAAAATGTTAAATGTTCTGCTTTGGCTACGGACATGACCTCTACAAATTATTTCAGTACAGCAAGCAGATCACAGGTCATCACCAAAAATGAAGCTCTAAAATGCAAACTGCTAGCTAACAAAATGCACAGTGGTTAGTTTTAGATGACCAACTATTTTGCAACTTCACTTTTGAAAGGAATCAAGCAGCAAAAAGGTTTTTGAAACAAAATCTCAGTTAAAAGACTGAAACGTCTTTTTTTGTTGCTATAAAAGCTCAATTTAAGAACAATGACAAAGGATGAACAAAAAAAAAGAAAGGGTTCTAACTCTTAATGAAATGAGAAAATAATATACTGGTTGTAGCAACACAAACATTAGATAAAGCCTCCCTGAGACTACACCTTCTATGAGCCTGAGAGACAACTGGGAAGACAAGACCAAATTGCAACCAACTATTGAAGGAGATGCTTCTCAGTTGTTCTCCCTCTGAAGCTGGAAGGATAAATGAAGAGAAAAAGCAACTGAAGATACATTGAGCTCTCTACAATAAAGGACAAAGCCTGTGATTGGTGGAGTGGGAGGGCAAGAGGGGGGAATCTAGCTTCCAGCAAAGACAACAGTGTAATTTTATCTGATGTTCACATGGAAAAAATGGAATTCACTCTATATCCAATATATTCCCCAATAACAAAAAAACCCACAAACAAAAAAACCAACCCCCAAAACCCCACAGCACACAAAAAAGAAAAACATGATAAAGGCACAAATTACACTTTTGCAAGCCACTGTCATTTAAAGGCTTCTCTTATAAAGGCAATATGGAGAATTAGGAACTAAGCATTTGTTCATGACATGATCAGTGGAGAATCAAGTGCCCAAGTATATGGCAATACTGTGAAAACTTTTGCTAATAGTTATTGTCTTCCATCATTGTGTTTGGAAAAATCCTCTCAACACTACTAAGTGGAAACAAAAAGTTTTAAGTCTGAAGCGTAGTGAGGAACCAGTTCACTACTGCAAATTTGGCAAAAACCTTCCAGGACAGAGGCAGTTATGAAATGAGCATTGTGTGGAAATTATTTGTTCTATTTTCATGTTAAATCATCCCTGATTCCATCTAAGTATATTTCTGATTTCTTCCCAAAAAGGAACTAGCTATATGAGCAAACTGGAGATCAGGATGTCCAGCATGATGTCCTGATAGTACCATTACTGCAGGATTTCCTACGCCTGGCCCCGGTCATTTCATCAGACCCTAAAAACTGGGATTTCTTATTTTGTTCTCTTATGAGATCTTGTACAATGGGAACCATTCACTACCCATGTTTCTTTGCTTACAGCTTTAGATTAAAATGTGTACTCAAGAACTATCTATAGGCATACTGGTAATGAAACTCCCAATTAAAAAAAAATGGCATGTGCCCATTTTACTTAATCTACAATTGGATCATTTTCACTGAAAAAAGCCACAGTATCCAAGAAACAACAAATACATCAAAAAAGGCAAACAAGATTGTAACATGACAGAAATACAGCAAAGATCAACAGGTAAATAAGTATATCAAGTTCAGAGGAAAAAGGGCTTTAATCTCTAAACTCTAAAGGGCTCTAATCCACTAATCCCATTATATTATTGAAAAGTAAATGGAAAAATGCCTAAGAATTGCTCTTTGCAGAAATAAAATCTCAAGAGAAGAAACTCTTCCTAGGTATTTTTGCATGTTGAATGGTAACACCAGAGCATCCACTAAGAGTTTTTGAAAGAATGTCTTAAAAATGAATGGATGCAAACTAATTTACGAAACCTTTAACCTAGAAGTTTCAATTCTCAATGTAGTACTTCCTTTTATCTACCCAGAGCTTGCCTACACATGACAAATTCCTTTTGCTACTCCAAAATAAAAATGCATGTAGAGCTTCCGAAAAATTTTATGAGAAATCAACGTAACAGAAGATTTGATTTCAGAATTATTTTGAACTAATATTTATGGATACATTTATTTTATAAATAAATAAAGAAAAAAATTTCTGTGACTGGATTTAGAATGTCAATAAATCTCAAAAAATGCACCCTCAATTTATTTCATATTGAAGTTTTTAAAGTTTTTTCATAGACTTTTGCATTCTTTGATCTTAAGTGCTAATATGATTGCAGACAGGTATTTTCAATACACATTGAATCCTTTCTGAGGTTTGAAATACAATCTTTAGTAGTTGATTTTGGTTTATGCATAATAATTAACTATTCTGAATATGCCTCAAAGACGACAGCTTCAAATCAAAACTACAATACTGTCAGAGGAACTGCTGGCATAGTCCTCACAGCTTACAGGAATTCTAACCACAATATGAAATGTAGGTAGTGTACTGATGTAATAAAAAAAGAATTAAAAATTAGATGCATTTAAGTTATGTTTGCAACTCCAAATTACAGTGCAGTTAGCTAAGAGTAGTACTTCCCTAGATTTTTTGTGTATTTAAGAGTTTATAATACTAACATTACAATATTTAAAGAAAGACCATATTATTTTAAATTGCTGGGTTTGTTTTTTTTAAAAATTATTTAAAATTCTGTTTTAGACCTCTAGGATATTAATAACACTTACTAAAAAAACCCCCAGAAGTTAAGCATTGTTGCTTGAGTTTAAAAGATGCAACTGGGATCTGAGAATGATTTACTGCTTTAGGTAACTAATAACCTTCTGGCCCTGCTGATGCCACACAGTAACATCGCCACAAATGTAATTGTTGAAATTTCTGGTTGTTAACACCTTTTTAAACTCTTGCAGATGAGCTAGAATCTGCTTTTAATCTTAACAGATCATTAATCATACAACAGAAAAACTCAAGCACTTACTGTATATACTGTAAAAACACAATTAGATTTACAGGTAGAAAGAAGATTTCAAATTTACATGACTAGTAGGAGCTGAATACAGAAAAGAAGTACTTTCAAATTCAGTAAGTACTCACGTAGATGCCCAGCCCATTAAAGGGTTCTCCCAGCGCTCCCTGTTATCAAACTCCATCTTCCATTTCTTTGTA
Source organism: Myrmophylax atrothorax (assembly GCA_026770055.1). Taxonomy (NCBI): domain Eukaryota; kingdom Metazoa; phylum Chordata; class Aves; order Passeriformes; family Thamnophilidae; genus Myrmophylax; species Myrmophylax atrothorax. The sequence continues at coordinate 16,005,128 of JAOXXN010000364.1, read as the reverse complement.
TTGTTAACTCCTGACTGCATTGCATTCCGTGCTGGAACAAAAATGTGGACTTTTCTGGTTTTGATGTGCTCATCTGGAACACCAGTTAAAGCAGTGATATCCTAAGAAAAACATAATGGGACTTGTTAAAAAATAGTTTATGTAAGAGGCTTGTAAAATAATATTCCTTACACTTTTTACATAATTTCATGCTTTAAAGTTACCAAAAAAGAAAAAAAATGCAGAAAAATACATTATGAGTTCAGTTCAACAAAGTGAAGCCGATAGATGTTGAGGCTGCTATCATACTACTTCCCCTGGCTGAATTTTACTTCACATTGTTAAGTTACCTGAACCTGCTCATCTCCCAGCTACAAAACAGCTAGTGTCAGAGAAAGGACAGGAGATTTGCCCCCATCCTTCTCTGTCCATGGCTGCAAAGTCAGGAATGCTTCAACTTCCACCAGTTAAAGCAAATGTGGGAATGTGTAAACTCTTATTTCTTCCTGAAAGAAAATATTAGAGCATAGACTGAAACACTGACAAATTCAACAATTTTACATTACCATTAGGAGCCTAAACTTCATGTGAATGGGACTATTCAGCGAAATAGTAGTCAGCCAAATCCGTGCTGCGGTGTAAGTGCCTTCCCTTGGGCTTGCCTCTGTATGTAACTAAGACACATGAACATCCGTACTTGACTTAAGAAGGTGTGCTTAGCATGAAGGAAGAAGCAGAAGGTAACATCTTTTGCACAATATTCCACTGATTGATTGAGATTGCACAGTAGGTACTAGAATTCAACTCTCTCTATTTCTTTAGCCATTAGTTATTACATAATATTGATCCCCTCTTCATGTTTCCAGCTATGAGTATTAGCTTTTGAGAGTTAGTTCTTCTGCTGATGTTCAAAATCAAGAAAGGGCCATTTGATACTGGTAACATTCTTCATTATTTTTGTGAAGGACCTAAGGATTCAAGAGATTTTTAACCTTCAAAGAGGAAAAAAAAATGACTTGCCACATTGTATACAGTCAGCAGTAGGATGTCCCTCTCTACTAGAGAGGCATGAGCTTTGTTGAGGGCCTCCAGAAATAACAATAGATAAAAACTGAAGGATCACAAAACCACCCTAAAAATATTAACTGACTTTAACAAAGAATAAGATGGGGAAAAACCTCACAAGAATTGCTGTGAAAAATTACCCTCAGCAGCATCTGATATAATTAAAGTGAACATTCTCACTAAAAACTAAACAGTAATTATATAAAATTAACCTGTCAGTTCACACTAGTAAAGAGTGAAATCAAACATCAAATCCATCTCTAAGGAAGCTAAACTGCTCCTTTCCCTTTCATACTTAAAAGGCCAGTGGGAGCTCCTCGGTCTCCCTCCTTTCCCTCCCCTCCCCTTCTCTCTCTTTAGGAACAAGTAGTAAACTGATAAAAGTCCAGAAAAGTGCAGCAAAACTTTGGGCATACTGAACTAATCTTGGCAGTACTACCATGAGTTGAATGAAAAGGCAAACAAGTTTTAATAACACTGTGGCTTTCCATAACTGTACCTACCAACTTTATGGAATTTTGTTTTGTGGCAAATTTGAATCTTCTTGATGCAATCACCTGACCATCCTCTGAAATGCGGCAGTTCTCAGTTTCCATTTTACATCAGAAAACAAATGTTAGGAGCCAAGTCCCTCAAAGCTACAAAGGGGAGCAAGTATAAAGCATTTGACCTGTACTTGCAATGAGAACAGTAGGGGCAACAAACAAGCATGCACACTTGTTTTCCAACTTCTGACATTTCTGCCCAGACTAACACAAGAAACTGTCAAAGTACCCTAATAATTCCGTTATAAATACTTCCACTAGAACCAAGTCATGCTTATTTTTAATCCGAGTCCAGCAGTGATATGAAAGAGAAGAACTACCAGCCATTGGAATGTTGCAACGTGTATGTAAAATACCTTCTGACAGACTGGCATTTCTCACTGCTGAATCTTAAACCACAGTTTCAGAAGGAAATTGCTCAAAAGTTTTCTGATTTGATTTGGCAAAGTCCTCTGTTTAACAAAAAGGGGTTTTTACCTGCAATAAAGTTTTGTGGGGATTCAATGTCTCAGCTTGCCTATTAATAGGAATAGGCTAAAATATTAGCATTTATTTCTGTATTGAACAAACATGACTATTGAGAAAATGCAATAATATTCACATAGTATGTCTTATCCTTCTCTCAAACAACCTGCTACATGCAAAAATTCTGGGGTTGTTATCATAGAATACTTTCAGATATGCACACTTCAATATAGCTCAAAATTTTTTCCTTTACTACTCTTATTCTCAGAAACTTGTAACTTCATTATGAATTTTATGCTTGAGATTTACAAGCTTTTCAATTCTTCCATAATTATCTAGAACTATTAAAATAAGATACTCTGTTAAATAACACTATGGACAAATTTCCTCTTTTGAAGCCTTCACGGCAGAGAATCATAAAAGTACTACACATTAGTGCATACAGAACACAATCTAAAAAGAGGGATAAAACCAGCAAATGCTGTATATATGAGGTAACCATGGTAAAGATATGCCTAGACTTGTTCATCTGGATGAACCTAAAACCGAAACTCCAGACAAATGCTTCAAGCCATATTTCCTTGGGCATTTAGTTGGCTTCAAATCAAGGTTATTTCACTAATAATGCAGGATTCAGCCCATAAAAATATTTTCAAAATGAAAATTAAAACCTGCTTGCTTTCCAAAACTAAAGTATCTACATGGTGTTGCTAGCTCTCCACACTTAGATTTCATTATAGCTAGAGTTTCCATGCCTTCTGGGAATCTAGCAATTATTTATTGATATCTTCCCCTTTTTAAAAGCTGGCAATTGAACAGACAGTTGTTAGGACAATGAGTTTCTGGTTGCTGAAGCCAAAGTTGTCCTGACATAAAATCACTGGTTTTGCTTGCTGTAGATATGTAAGGTACTGTAGCATAGCTGAGCTGTTGCCAAAGATATGGAATAAAAAGGCTTGGCATCTATCACATACTTGACACCTAAAGAGCACAGAAGCTCTAAAATTCCTATTCCCTGTAGGCGCACTCTTAGTCTAGACAAACTGATTTCTCACACTTTTAAAATGCATTACAACACTCTATTGTGATCATTTCATCCACACAGCTCCAGCTAGTGACAGAAGAACCTGTCCTTTAAGCGACATTTCAATGGGCTAAAGCTCCCGCTCCAAGATGCCATTAAAACAATATAATACTTGAAAAGAACTATGCTGCACTGGGTTGAACTCTTTACTGGGTCTTCAGTGCTTTGTTCTGAGTTCAAGTTCTCATTGAAACTACCTGTGAACCAACTTTCCAAAACAAAGATATTTCTGACAGCTGGTTTCACATTACTATCTTTCTTCTTAAGTGTTCCTTAATGAATTTTGCTGTATTAGCATATTAAGACACTAGTGAGGTGTTCAGCATTCAAAATCTTAAGTATATTAGATGACAATATAAAGACTTGAGATTTGAACTCTATTTTGTTT
>JAOXXN010000364.1:15990180-16001502 GCA_026770055.1 Myrmophylax atrothorax | reverse complement strand
TATAATTTTTTTGTTAATTCATGTTTATATTATAATTTAAATTTAATACTTTTTCTCGAATTACATAATTGAAGAAGATGCAACGATTAAGTGATTATGTCATGAATGGTAAAGTTTTGTGATGTTTATTATGCAATATTGTTTCAATAATCACAATATTTTAACTATATTTTAACTAAGCTTTTTAGATTATTACATATTCATGGACATGTTGTAATTGTTTTTATAATCTCATCATTTATAATTTATAAACTACTCTCGGTATTTATTAATTTGTATATATGAATTATTGAAGTTGTAATTAAAATTTTGTACATGATCTAATTTAATAACATTTTATTTTTAATATATATACGTGTACATATAAAGTGGGCTTTATTTCAATAGTAAACAAGAAAATTGAAATACTCATTTTGAGTAATTTTGTCTCTTCTTGGAATAAGCTGAAAGGGACAAAACACTTTTTTTGAACAGCAGAAATCACATAAAATTGCTTACAAATATATGTGGGTTTGTGTCTATTATAACTTACACCATTTAAGAGTATTTGTCACAGTGAAAAGCCTGCTAAAGCTGATCTGGAAACGTAATAAGAAATCATAAATGTGCTATACAGCAGAGAGAAAATCTGATTCACACAGGCAGTGTCAATGAAAGCACTATTCAGCATGAAGATGACTTTAAAAGGAAATGAGAATTTCCTTCTTTTAAGTACTCCACTAATAGAACAAATTCCAAAAGGGACAAGAAATGGAACTCTCTAATTAATAGGAAAGAGGTTAAATGATTGTAAGTATCTGTGATAACAAGTGTTCTTGAATAGATGGGTCAGGTGTGCATAAAGGTGTCATGTTTCTTCTAAGGCATTTCTTTCACCACATAGACAGAAACTGTACATAACCACTATTAACTATCTACAGTTTAGCACTCCCCCCAGGTTTTTTTGGGTTTTTTCTTTTAATAAAGGAAACAGGGAACAAGCAATGGGAAGTTGATGTCAAAACACAGAAAAACCTCCCAGCAAGCTTCCAGCAACCACCCAGGATTTAGAGTCTTGCTAGCTGCTCTCTTTTCAATACCAGAATTTCACACATTTCAATGACCATTATGACTTCAAAGAATCAAATTTTCATCATTGTCCGTCATCTGCCGGTTGATTTGTATAAAGGAGTTCTTCTGCATGCATTCCAGACAAAGGGCTCCTTACTTTCGTGGCTATATATCAAGTTTAAAAGTTCTGTTTGTGACAGTTGTGTCTGTGGTAAATTAGGGTAACACTGAAGGAGTGCAGCTGCTCTGCAGGAACCTCCTTTTTGGCATCATTTCGCTTAAATAAAAACTGAATAATTAGCTTCTGCCTTTATTAAGCCACAAAAATGCCACTGGCCTTAGCAATCACTTCCGGTTGCCCCACCTACTTAACCTCAATAGTTTTACACTTGTTAGCATGGAGGGAATGCAGAAGTTTTCTGTATTTTACAGGACTTTACAGCAGCTAGCTCTCTTCCCCACCTCCAACATGTTTTACTGACGAAGTGCATAAAGTTTTGCTATAAATTCATGTTGCAATTCACTTTATTTAGAAGTTGTTATATCAAAGCACAGAACATCTTGCATAATACCCACAAAATAGCTGCTGTGAAAGGAGTTTTTTATTTAATGTGCTCAGCTGCTCAGACTGTAAGTCAGGATGAGAACATTTATGTTTCTACACTTCAATACAGTATTTCTTGAAGGAAATGTAAGAGAACAGAATCTACTATGCAATTTGCAAGTAGAAAAATGGAGCAGAACGAACTAAATGCGGTCAGACAACATTTATCTAACAGCTACAGACAAAAGAAGGCAAAAAAGCATATTTGCCCTTGGGAGACTGTATCACACAGAATAAAGTTTTCTTTAAGGCTTCACAATCATTTTGCATTATCACAGTAAACTCTTAACAACATGGTGTTACCCATAACTTGTTCTCCCATCTAACCATCCTGCAGAAGGAGTAAAGAAGTTAAAAAAAAAGCAGTGAAAGAACCATATTTTTACAAAGAAAACCAAACACTGTAAAGAGGAAACAAAATTTGGTAATAATAAAGGTTTTGTGAAAGCTTTCATTTAAAGAAAATCTGTTTCCATAAGCAGTTTTGTAAAAAAAACTAAAGAGAAACTGAGAATGGAGAAAAGTGTGTCTAACAGAAACAGAAACTGTCATATTACTGGATTGAGCCTAATTCGACCATAATACTTTTAGATTGCTCACTGCCATTATGCAGAGGATGTGTCAGCATCCAAAAGAGTCCAGCACTTGGCAAGGGCTGTAGTTTCAGCAAACTCTATTGATCAGTTTGTATGTTACAGCTGAGGAGATACTACTCTAACAGGCAGGATGGCTGAGCATTCACTGCTGTTGCAACTCCTTGAGAACTTTCCTGTAGTCCTGCTGCAAAATCTCACTCCACTTTCCCAATATTTTACATGCCTAATATTATTCCATGCTACCTTGCATGAGATACTACAAATACAGTGGCATAAACCAGTCAAAAAATCAGTAAACCAACATCACTTGGGTCTGTGTTCAGAGAAAACACAATGAAAGAGCGAACAGGAATAACTACTGGACTTCTAAAAATCCCAGTTGCTCTCTACCAACTGGAACGTGACTTCACCCTAGTAAGTATAAAAATTCCTCCTCAGCAGCCCTTCTTTCATGTCTTTAAGACACTTCACTCAAACTCTGTTTGGTTTCACATTCGTCTCCTACAAAAGTCATAGAAATACAGTATTTGTAAAAGCGATTAATGGCAACTTGTGGCAAAAGCTTCTGAATTGTGTTTTCCTTACCTTAAACTACACCACTAAAAAAATCCCACTCAGATTTTGCACCTCTCAGTACCCCGACAAGCTCAAAACAGAGCCATTTTTCTTGACATACACACAAAAAATACCATCACTGAGCTTGCATTCTGATGAAGAAGTAAAAGACATTTTAGAAATCGAACAATCAAACATTCAAAACACCTAAGTCCCACTTATAACTATTTCATGTTCAGTATAATTTTTCTTCCAAGAAACAATCAAAAGCAACAAATTTTTAAATGGTGAGAAGAGACAGCCCTACTTTGCCTGCATTTAAAAAAACAAAGAGGATAACCAAACAATCAAAACAATTTGATTTCTCTTAGAATAACTTACAGGTAGGGCAACACTTCAGTGTTTTACCACCATAAGCAACTGTTCTTACAGATACTATTTCTCAGCTGGAAAACAAAACAGGCAGAAAAGAGCTTTAAAGGAAAACAGAAGTACTTAGAGCTAGAGCCTACCTATAATAGAGAGCTTTGTACCAATTCCGCTGATCAGTTCAATGTTGTATATACTATTAAATAAATAGTATATTGTAGTTCAATGGTGGTATACTTCTCAAACATGATTTATTCAGTTCAAAGTCCTGATCATTTATACTATACTCCCAGCATAAGACACAATAGCAGACTGTCTTGCTAAACTAAACATAGTATTTCAGTAATATCCTGGTCATATTACTACTGATGACTCATTACTGATGACTCTTGAGCTTTGAGTCTATGAAATGTCTTAACCAGCAGCTCAGAATGAGGTCTTAGTATCTTACACGAAGTCAAAATTCACGCTACTCTCATGCATTGGGAATAATTTCTGTATTTTTTGTGTGTTTCTCCTGCCATTTTAATGAAGTCCTTATTTTTACTGTTCATTAAAAGTTATGTGTATTTACAAAATAATCTATAAGCACATGACTTAAGCGAATTTTGTAAATTTACTGGTTTTCAGGAATTCTGTCAGGAACCAGAAAATTAGAAGTTACTACCTGCTTTATGCCCATTTGAAAACCTTGCAAAGCCTCCTTTAAAGTACCAATTAAAAACATTTCCAAATAAGGCCCAGATAGCGTTCCCAAATTTGAGTACCACTTGCGGTCTTCAGCCTTTGGAGGGAAAGGGGTCCAATCAATGTTAAATATGTAGCTGAGGTGTGTTTTCTCAAAGCTCCCTTATCTACCTAAGCTGCAAAACACCCAAGGGAGCGAACACTTAGAGTCTGGAAGTGAACTGAGACACTGCTTACACATAGGCAGTTGAAGTTCTGCTGTGAAGCAGGAACACCTTGGCCAATTCCAAACCTAATTCAGACAGTAAATAAGGTCTGAGCTGTTGAGTGCAAATTTGGATGTTCAGCAAAGTCTTAAAAATCGATAGGTCTGGTAATATTTCCTGTGTTGGAAGTCTTAACACTTAGATTATGTCTACAGTGTATGAAACATTAGTTGTGAATTCAGTTTTAACAAGCTAACAGTGTCCCTGGGCTGGCAGCTAGAGCAAAGAGTACTAAAGTTTGAATTCCATTATCATGCATTCTAGTGTTCTTTTCCTTTCACCTCGCAACTTCCAATTAATTAATTCCCTACTGAATGGTAGCTAAGGAACAGCATTTAACTTTAAGGGTTAAAATTTAACAAACTATTTAGGCTTTTGTTTATTAAAAAAAGGCACCCATCAAAGGCAAGGGTGAAAAAATGGCAAAAAGTGGTGTTTTAAAGTTTAGCTTGTCACACTAGTGTATGGTCTGCTACTAAGAACAGTATCAAGAAATCCAACCAATGCCTGCCTTCATTGTAATGTATGTTCTCTATTCTTCACATCTCCTTTATAGAGAAAGTGATTTCTGTAACAGAACTTTGCCCACACAGTTACAAGTGGTGTGAGACATAGGAGAGAAAAACAGAAGCAAATCCCCAATCAACAGATGCAAATTTAAAGCAAAATCCCTGTTGGTGAGTGCTTTTTAGAGGAAGAAAAGTTGCACTTAAGAAACTACAAGGAAGTCAGACCTGTTAAAAGCTGTCCCTTGCCCTAACGCAAGATGTAATGCTTCTATGTAATATGCATGCACTTTAAAGGTTGAAAAAAGTGCTAAATAGTGTACATAATTTCCATACACAGCAGGTAGTGAAGCAGCAAAAGAACTGACACAGTTACCCTCATTAAAGAGATGCACAAAAGAGAACTGCTATGCAGCGTTAGCATATTGAAGGTCTATGGAGCAGGGATGTTGCGGCTATTAACAGCTTAAATGTTCACTGTATTTTGTTAATTAGTGCATATAGCTTTTAAGCCTTAACTGTGTTTTAGAAGGTTCTTTTCTAACAGTACCACAGTTATTACTCCCTGGTGGGGATGGGAAGGGTTGATGGGGCTTGGACTGTTTCAACACTATCAATATAATACACAGCTTAATACAACTGGACAACACTGGTTTCTTTACACTTACCTTGTTGATTTGTTAAAATGCTTTCAAAAATCTCTCCCTAAAAACGGTGAATCATGACCAGAATGCCACATTGTTACTTTACAAACTGGTTTTAGCTTGCTCTATCTAGAAGCCTGTTCTTGTAATTAATGCTTTGGTCTTTATATGGTTGGCCTTTACATGGATGGCCTTTAAGGTTATTTATAGGACAGAAATAATGGTTTTATACTTTCTAACACAATAGAGAGAAATCCATCATCAATTAAATTCAGTAACTCAACCTGGTGATAAAAAGGTAAGAATTTGTATTGGAAATGGATATGACAGAGAAGATATTCAACTTCTGACTTGGAGAACCAGAATTAGTTGACTCAAGAATGCTTTCAAATGTAGTCAACATGTCAACAAAAATGTGGTTCTAAGAAAATGCACCTAAAAAAATACAAACCAGAAGACTAAAAAATAAAATAGTAGTGCAAATTACAATATTTATCTTAAAACAGCTTCTGGCTGGTTAATATGTTACTCAGTGAAAACTTTAAAAAGACCATGATTTATACTGATGATATTGGTCTACACAGAACAGTAACTACTTACACATGAATTTACCTACACATCTAGAAAATGAACTGGTAAGGAAAAACTATGAACTTCTTCAGAAATCTTAATCAGAATTGCTAACCACAGCCTTAATTTTTAAAATAATTCTGTAACATAATTATTAAAAAATACTGTATTTTGTATGCCTTATCAGCATTTTATAGAAATGCCTCACAACTCAGCTGCTTCTTGCTTTTTAAACCAGTTTTCAGGCTAAAAGGTAGTGTGACAAAAGTTATTTTCCCATCAGACTGTCTTCTGCTCTGAACATAAGTTAATGGACTTTATGGAGTGAGTAGAACAGAGTATGCCAGAAAGACACATAAGAGGCCAAGGAAGTTCCCTACAGAAATGCTTCAAGCCCCAAGAACTAAATTGCATATCAAATGTCTGGATCTGAACATTAGATGCTCCCTCCATGGTCCATGCCCTTGCTTAACACAGGTCAACTCTGAGAGCCTGAGAAAACAGACACGAATGTATTTCAAAGATACCTCACAAACATGCCAACAAGAACTTGAAAAATGTATGGCTCCACCTCATCACTGACGATCTGAGTAGAAAGAGGAAGTACTGAAGAAGCACCAAGCTCTCTTGCAGCATGAGCAAGATGTTCAAGGATTCCCATGGGATTACTGGGCTTTCCAGACAAGGAAAACTCTCCTGACTCGATAGAACAATTCAGCTAGAACTTCGTAACTAGAAACAGCTTTCATGCCTGTACACAGAACTTTGTTTGTTAGGCTAGGACTTGTGTTTTAAATCTACAACTTAGATATACCACAGAAATGCAGAAAGACACATTTGAATGGATAGAAAAGCAAGCTCTCTACAGGGAATTGTTTGTTCACTATTCCTGATAAGACAAAAAGAATTAATGTCATCTGCAGAAATATTTAATAATGTGGGGGACTAATTCATGTGTTCTAGAAAAGGTTCAGACAATGGTACCATTTCATGAGAATATAAAAATACCATATGGTCTTTAAAAAGCAAAACTATTGAATAAAAACAGCTTCAAAGAATGAAGTTACTTCTCACTGCTGTTGGTTATTTCATTGTGTCAATGACTTACTTTTATTTTTTCTAGCAGATTAGAAATGTGGCTTGCATACTTAGACCTCCAAAACCCAGTAAGTAGTTGCATGTTGAATAACCCTTTGGAATCCAGAGAAACTAAACATGGTACAATGGTACTCCTTCCACTTGTCCTGAGCAGCCATCATAGCAAGCTCTTCAAAAGCATTATTCTTTGATAAAATTGAAGTACTATGTAATGAAACAACAACAACAAAAATTGCCTGCATACCCTTCAAAGAGACATATTCTTTGACCCAGTGCTCCAGATTAAAGCCTTGAAATTTTTGCACAAGAATGCCGTATGATGGAACCCAGACAAAACAGACACTTGAGATACTAGAAGGTTGTGTAACCTCAATCGCAGACACCTCTCCTTCCAACACCCAGCAGAGATAGCACTACCATGCACTGAAAAAAGACTCTCAGACAGAGAAATCACAAGCCTTTACCCTAGCCTACGAAATAATAAACCTACAGAGGGATGAGAGGGCAATTGCTCCCATGGATATAATGATCTATCGCTTTATACAAGGTTCTGGCCTACTTGCAAAATGTGCCACAATGCTTATTGCTTAGAATACAGTTAAAGGTGATGGTATTTTTTTACTTGGCCTGTCAGAGTTATAGAAAGAGCTTCTTTATTACAGGGAGTAACTTGTTGCCTGCAGACATTCTTACAGAAAGCTCTTTATCAGCCAATCAGGTTTTCTAAACCACTGCAAGCTTCATCAAACTACAGTTGCTCAAGAAAACAAGTTGTAGCAAGTACTAGAGACTGAATTGTGCTAGGATAGTCCAGCTGAAGAGGGATTTAACTGCCAAACAGCAAAATAAAGTGAACTTGCAGTACTGAAAATGTGTACATAACTAAACACCTGAGCTTATACTTTAAATAAGACCAAATGCAACTACCAGTCATAACTATAAAGAAGAAACTGTCAAATTATTTCAATTAAAAACAACAAAAACAAAAAATTTAAAATTACTATTTAGAAATAAATGTATGCTCTGGCAGACCAGCATGGTGAACCTAAGTGAGAAAGATTATCACCATTTCCAGAACCATTAAAACCTTTAAATAATAAATTTTACATTATCTGCTTGTTAATCAAGAAAGTTTTTTCTTCTCCAAAACAGTATTTCTTAGTCTTCACCTGAAGTGGGGGGAGGTGGGAGGAGGGAAGTGTGTGCAGGATAAAGCAAACAAATAGAAAAAAGAACTTTTTAATAGATTATGTTTTGCAGCAAAAATGCAGTTTCACAATGCAGTTTCATAAACTACCAGTGACCACACAGTAAAAGCCTTTAAGTATTTAACTTTATGCAAGCCCACTCTTAAATTAGACATTTCTGTTAAAACGTATTTTTTCTTGCTGTCTTCTCTTTTGAGTACTTTACTGTTATTGAAATAATTTAATTTTGAAATAATTCTAGAATGTGATTTTATACCTTATTCAGCCTCTAGTATCATTCAAACATCAGAGCAGTCAAATATCACATCTGCAGATGTGCAACATTCTAAGTATTGCATATGAGGTGAAATGAGAAGACATGACACACTACATTAAATATTTTATAAATCAACAGCAAACAACTTTGTTTTAATCTTGAATTGCAAGTACAACACAGTTCAAGTAAGCTGATCACCTGTTTACTTGACACAACCATGATGGAAGAAAGCACCTTTCCAAACCACAGCCTCATACACAAGGCCTGTTTGGTCAAAGCTAGAAACTGTTTCTCAAAACATACGTACAAAGTAAAGGATGGAAAGCACCCTTTTATTAACCTCACATTTTAGATAATATCTTTATTGATTTTTATTAATTTTTCACTATTCTGAAGCAAAATCTAAACTGCTAATCTATTTTAGAGACAAAAATAACTAGAAGGAAGACAACCCATAAGAGGGAAATCTGAGCCTAGGGGGAAGGAATGGGTAACTGTCTGAACCCGAAGAGATTTGCATCCTGGTACCATGTACCTGTTCAATTTAAGCCCCTATCACAGACCTGTACATACAAAGCACAGAAAAACTTGAAAGTTACATTTCTCATCTAAAGAGGAATGCTGTCCTAAATTGAATGCTTTATTGTAGCCACTTGAGTAAATGCTGCAGTTAACAGTGGATTAAATGAAGGAAAGATTATTGCAAACTCTTTTATCCCGTTAAGTTTCTTTAGAGACGGCTTGAACTCACTGTCAAGTAATAACACACAATGGGTTAACAGCGTTTTGAAAAACCAAAACATAGAAAATCCACTCTATCCTTATTATCTAACACAGAGGTAATGCTTGGAGAATTCTTGGCTGAATAGTAGTTTCAATAAAAGGAAATCTAGTAAGGCTGTCCTTAATAAATGCATACTTTGCCAACTGTTTCTCTTCACTTGAGTTTCAAAACCAGCTCCTCTACACAGTCTTCAAATGCAACATCACGCTGTCTCACACATAATTTTTGACACTTTACTGAGTTGGTTTTCAGAGTAAGGTATATTATATACTCAGTTCTTTGGAAAGCAATGATCACACTTTAAAATGCATGTTATAGCTTGATTTGCTGTGCCCTTTGTTTCACAGCACTGCAGACAATTATATCTAGATTTGAAGAAGTTTCATCATTCCAGACGATTTTTCACTTCTTTGTATGTTTTACTTTGAGCTGCAGTATTATCACTGTTTATTATAGTAAAGTCTATGCTTCTTTAATCAAACAAAGATTATACAATTTCAGTAATTTCTAATCCTAGCCAAAATTGGGATTTGGATGGGGAACAAACTATGACTCAATCCTGAAAACACCATGTGATGTTTGCTAATAATGCAGTCTTCTAGAAAAAATGGACTGGAGTGCCTCCACAACTTTTTTGCTGAAAAGGTTAACATTCTGAGAATCCTATTAGTACACTGTTACTCCTGGATTATCTAGCAGTAAACACTTAGACACTAAATTCTACCTCTAGACAGCCAAGAGGAAGCTGCTAAGATTCTTGATGCAGACTTCAGAATAGTTACTAGAATCATAGAATCATTTAGGAAATAACTAGAAAGGCCCATTATATCATTTGAGTCCAACTGTTAACCCAGCATGGCCAAATGCACCACTAAACCACATCCTGAAGTGCCACATCTACACATCTTTTATTTATCTTCAGGGGTGGTGACCCAGTCAGTTCCCCAGGCAGCCTATTTCAATGCTTGAGAAACCTTCCTGTGAAGAAATTTTCCCCAATATTGAAACCATTTCCTCTTGTCCTATCACTTAGTACCTGGGAGAAGAGACTGACCCCCACCTGGATACAACCTCCTTTTGAGTAGTTGTAGGGAGTGATAAGTGTGTTCTGAGCCTACTTTTCTCCAGGCTAAACAACGTCTGCTTTCTCACCTCCTCCTCACAGGACTTGTGCTCCAGACCCTTCACCAGATCTGTTACCCTTCTCTGGACACACTCCAGAACCTCAATGCCTTTCTTGCAATGAGGGGCTCAGAACTGGACACAGGATCAGAGGTGTGGTCTCAGCAGTGACCAGTACAGGGGAACTATCACTGCACTGGTCCTTCTGGCCACACTATTGCTGATCCAAGCCATGACACCATTGGCTTTCTTGGCCACCTGGGCACACGCTGGCTCATGTTCAGCTGCTGTTGACCAGCACCACCAGGTCCTTTTCCACTGGGCAGCTTTCCAGCAACTCCAGCACATCAATACTCCTGCTCAAATTGGTGGTGCCTGTGAACTTACTGAGGGTGAACTCATTCCCCTTGGCCATTTCATCAATAACAATATTGAACAGGACTGGCTCTGACAGTGAGCCCTGGGGAACACCACTTGTGATTAGCTATCAGTTGGGTTTAACTACATTAACCACCACTTTTTGGGCTTGGTCTTCCAGTATTTAGTTTTCAGTCATCCAATCTTTCAAGGACTGAAAAGTACACCCACCCAGGCCATGAGCAGGCAGTTTTTCCAGGAGAAAGCTGTGGGAAAGCACTTACTATCCAGATAGACAACATGATGGTTTTCCCCCCTGTGCCAGGTTGAGCTGGCAGAATGCCAAACTGCTCAACACAGAGAGTTAGTTTCTCTCCCCCCTGCAAGTGAAAAGGGAAAGGAGAAAAAAAAACCTAGAAGTAATACTGAAAACTTAAAATGGCAAGGTTTTTATATTTACACAGAAGAAAATCAAAAACCAAACTACAACACATATATATAAATGTAAACTCCACACAAGTCGTCCACCCAATTAATACAGATTCAACCACCACAGCCAAGAAACACCCAGCAAGAGAGGAGAAAATCAATGACAAAAAAATGTGCACTTTCTGAACCAAATAGCTGTGAAGTGGTGATGAGGCCTTACT
>JAOXXN010000364.1:15966281-15980173 GCA_026770055.1 Myrmophylax atrothorax | reverse complement strand
TTCAAAATTACAGAAGACAAAAATAAAATTGAGGTTGACTAAAAAAAGTCACTTGTGTCCTCTGTGATTTTGCATATACTTTCCCACAGTGAGGCGGCTCCTTTGACTTCTGAGACCCCCATTCAAACTGTCATTTAGTTTTTAATTACAAAAGTATTTTCTCTCTGTCCCATGCTATTGTACTGGGCATATAAATTCCTTAAACTTGATCTGTATGATCCTGCACCATTATTTTACATTATTATAAGTTAATATTTTCTATAGTTTATTTTAATTTCATTACACTAATGAACATTACACTGTAATATTGTATAATAATATTTTTTCTATACAATCTCATCAGTTCAGCATAGATTTTGCTTATATTTGTGCTAGGAAACAATATAATGGTATTTCTGGGTTTCAGTGTTAGGAATTTTAAAAAGGTTAAAGTAACTTTTTCAGTCACAGTGCACAGCTCTTTAGAGAGGCATTCTACAACTGAACACTGCATTTAAAATGAGTGAGGGCCACCACTTGTTATTTTAGAGTCTCACAACAAATCTAAATGTCTTCTATACTGTGTAGAGAAGACAGGGATAAAAACTTGGCCAAGACTACACTACATGGTCTTCTTATCAAATACTTGTAAACTTACATCAGCTCAGTAACTTGGAATGAATTTATGAGGACTACTAGTGAAAATGTGTATTTTTAGAGGTCAAAACTTTCTATAGGTATCATGTCCTGGAAAAACAAATGCTGTGGTCATCCAATCACACCTTCCATGAGAAGTGTGTACTCCCCTTCTGCCATCATCTGCTGCTCATCCGCCAAGGCACAAATGGGTTCCACATCTCTGCTACACAAACGAAAGGGTCCAGTGAGAAGCTCTCCAGCCTGCCAGAGAACTCCAATATTCATACCAGTATCAGGTCTCTCAACCATCTTTTCCCACTGTGGGTAAGGACAGAGGTCCTTGTTGCAGGAAACCCACTTAGGTCTCCTCTTTGCTTCTTACATTAGAGGTCCCAGCTCTGCTGATGCCATTAACAGGTTCCATAGAACAGGAGAAACCAAATGATAAAAATTAAGACAGTCGATCGCTTTTGTGATATCAAGACAAAGGATATTAAGGTGTCTGACTTGTATTCAATCTCTAAAATTCAACAAATTTGAACATCTTAACTGTCTGCTAAGTAGCCCATGCTTAACCTCTACATGGCTAAATATGGTAAGAAGGTGCCATATTTACATGGCATGAACTTGCCTTCCACAGAGAGCAACGCCATGACTGGAATGTTACACAACACCTAGATACAAAAACTTTTATTTACCTGATGTAATTCAGTGGCTGGTACTTAATCCATTGCATAAAAAGATCTCTTTAACCTCTTCATGCAACACATCTGACTATTTGATCTATTAGCACCCCCTTTTGGTCAACTGTTGGAGACATGTTAAAGAAAATCAGGTACCATGAAACAGGTAATCAGATCACAACACAGAGGTGGAACGAAGTCTTGGAAAAAACCTCATGAGCCACATAAGAGACGAAGACAGTCATTAAGAAGCAAGTCTAAAGGGTGTTTTAAGTATTCTGATACTGAATGACGAGGACACCAGGAGGTGTGACTATACATATATCCAGGAGCAGAAGCCATGATGAACCGTTCAATACATTGAATAGTCATTAATTCTTACAAAATAAACCATTTTTAGTATTATTGCATTTTTAAGGAATAATATAAGCTTCATAATGCACAGCCACCAAAAGACCATTAAGTTCAGACTAAAATGAACATAGAAATTACCAGTTTACAACTTCCACAGCACTCTCTAGTCATACACTGGGATTAAACAGACTACAAACCAATCAGTAGAAAGTTTTTGCACATAAAACACAGGCATTAATTGCGTGTTACACAATACTGAATACAGGACAGATCACAGTATTCAGCCCCAATATAATACATTTTTATAAAGACAGCTTATAAAGTAGAACTTGTGTGAAATGTATTTAAGTAGAGTAGGATAATGCTTCCTTGGTATTAAATTCACTATTGCAATGAAAGTGACAATGACTTAATGGAGTCAAAGGTATTTATTTTTACCCAGAGTCATTTACTATTCTTACTATAACCCAACAGAAGCAAAATACAGAACACAATGCCAAACACTGCCTGTGGAGACCATGTAGTTCTATTTTTTAGCATGAACTGTATGAGTAACTTTTGTGTTTGGAGGAAAAGTTAAGTTCCCCATTAATCAATCCATTTGTGCTTTGACAATATTGGCTAATCAGACTTCTTCCTTTGCCTACAAAATGTTAAATTATAAAGAAGTCAATTATGTTTCTGAATGGATGAAAGAAATACCATTTAATCTCAACTACTGAAATTTCTGTAGTAAGTGGTAAAAAAAGACTAAAATTGAACTAGAAATATAAAAAGACTGCTTCTACTTGCTAAAATGTTCATATATATGTATTTTTTTTCCTCATGTGTGTGTTTGGAAAACAGGGCAATAACTAATTATGCTTTTCTATTAGGCAAGCCCTCTGAAAATAAGCAATGGTTATACAAATGTACTGAATAAACAAGAAAATAAGCATTTGACTTGTGGTTTGGAACTTACAGTGTGCACCTTCAAAGCTCAATTTTAAGCTTGCCTGCCTTTACAAACATTAAACTACAGGCCTGTTAGTCTCACTTTAGTGCCTGATAAAACCATGAAGATTATTCTGAGAGTTATTGAAAAGCACCTGAAGAACAACACAGCCGTCAGTCACAGCCAGCATGGCTTCATGAGGCATCAGTCCTGCTTATCTAACCTGAATTCCTGTTATGACAAGGTAATACATCCGGTTGATGAAGGGAAGCCAGCTGATGTAATCGTTTTGCACTTTAGTAAAGCTTTCCATACTGTCTATCACAGGATCCTTGAGGACAAAACGTCCAGCACAGCTGGGTAAACACATCACATGGTGGGTGATAACTGGCTCATGGGTCCTTGGCTCATGGGTACAGAGGGTAACAGTGAATGGGGTGACATGAGACTGGTGACCTGTCACTAGTGGGGTTCCACAGGGCTCCATCTTGGGCCATGTGCTCTTCAACGTCTTCAAAGATTACTTGGACACAGGACTGGAAGGGATACTGAGCAAGTCTGATGATTATACTAAATTGGGAGGAGCTGCTGATTCCTTCAAAGACAGAGAGGCCGCACAGACAGATCCTGACAGAGAGACACGCAGTCACCAAGCATGTGAATTTTAACAAGGGGGCGTGTTGGACTCTGCACCAGGGATGGGGTAACCCTGGAGGTACGTACAGACTGGGCAATGAGAAGCTGGAAAGAAGTGCTGCAGAAAGTGAAGGGGGGGTCCTGGCTGACAGAAAGTTGAACATGAGTCAGCAGTGCCCTGGCAGCCAAGAGGGCCAACCGTGTCCTGGCTGGCATCAGGCACAGCATCACCAGCTGGTCGAGGGAGGGGATTGTCCCACTCTGCTCTGCACTGCAGCCACCTCATCTTGAACACTGTGTGCAGTTTTGGGCACCATAATGTAAGAAAGATACAAAGCTACTATAGAGAGTCCAAGGGAGGGCCACAGGGATAGTGAAGGGTCTGGAGGGAAGCCTAACAAGGAACAGCTGAAGTCACTTGGGTTTGTTCAGTCTGCAGAAGAGAGGACTGAGGGGTGACCTCACTGCAGTCTTCAGCATTGCCATGAGGGGAAGTGGAGGGGTGGGCCATGATCTCTTCTGTCTGGTGACCAGTGACAGGACTCGAGGAAAGGGCCTGAAGCTGTGCCAGGGGAGGTTTAGGTTGGATACTAGGAACAGGTTCTTCTGCCAGAAGGTGGCTGAGCACTGGAACAGGGTCCCTGGGTAAGTGGTCACAGCACCAAGCCTGACAGAGTTCAAGAAGTGTTTCAATAACGTTTTCAAGCACATGCTGGGATTCCTGGGCTTGTCCTGTGCAGCGCCTGGAGTTGGACTAAGTGATCCTTGCAGGTCCCTTCCAACTCAGGATATTCTATGATTCTGTGAAATTACTTAAATTTTCAAGTAGCAAATCCTTCATTATGTAGTAACCAATCAAATTTTAGATTCTACTTCAAGGATCCCACAGGTGGGAAAATGCCAGTGGCCTTTCTCTATTCAAACGAGGTATCAGCTGACCCACTGCACAATGCAAAGACAGACGTGGTCCTTCCAGAACTACCAAAGGACCAGAGCACTGTAGCCAGTCCTGAATTCCACTTAAGTCCCTAGGACGCAAGTCAGCTCTGCTAAGACATGAATTGAGCTGCCCACCATCAGCTTTCCTCATTTAACCAGCTTTCTTGTGATCAAGAAGTAATAAGAAGGGTTAGCTTTGACTTAGTACCAAGCCTGGTACTCAACTCAAACAGGGCCCACTTGAGTAGCCAGCTAATTGAGCTGACACTGCTGAGCACACAACAAAGTCCAGCCCTTCAGAAGCCTCCACATCAAGCAGACAGTACACACAGGCAGGCTCAACCTACTCCTGCAGAGCTACACAAGAGTTTCCACCATGCCTTTGAGTATAAGCATACACACTTCAGACAAAAACTCAGAGAGCTAGCTTGGGTTCAAGTCAGCACAGCGGCAAGCAACAGCTGCACATCCTGAAACAGTTCTCTGCAAGTCCCACGCTGATATTAGACCATTTCTCAATGTGCTTGGACACAAATTTAGTAATTATTTACAACTAAACTTCTGGAAAGAGTCATGCCAGTGCTCTTAGACCCTCACAGACACATGACTCAGAGCACGTCATGGTCTCTGACAGATTACAGCAAACAGACTAGAAACGCTTTTGAGAGAGAGTCTTAACATGTTAAGAATAAAATAACCCAAAATTATTTAAATATTTTTGTTGTAGGAAAAGAGAAAAGTTATGTAGAGAGTTAAGATAAAATACACAGGTGACACATTTGCTCTCTTTGTGGCTTCTAAATGTCAAACTCCCCACACATACACATTCAGGCATCCATGTAACTTGACAAAACTAAAAAATGTGCTCTTTATAGAAAGAACAACAGAAGTCAAAGGGTTTAATTTCAAAACTGTGAGGAATGAAACTAATGTTCCACAACCCACCTCTGCCTTAGTCTGTGAATTTTGAAAAAGAGCCTTTGAATAATGTAAAATTAACAACAACAACAAAAAAGTAAAGATCCCTCTATGTTTGCAAACTGGTATGTGGCATAGCATTGTCCTGTACTTCATCCCTATCTTATCTTATTGAATTAGCCTTTTCCCTATGACTGCACATACAGGATTAATTAATTCTTATTCTAATAATATAACATCTGTAAAATATGGCATATATTTAAAGGCAACTTTTTTCTTATTTAATGCTTTCAAACGGTTGAACTGTAAACTACAGCACACAAAAGAACCCTTTAAAGTGTTACTGGAAAACTACATCTTGGTTTATAACGGTTTGTTGAAGTCGAATAAGCTATTTGGCTGGTAAGGCTCAGCTGTTGGACAGCTATGACAAACTGTATTTGAGAGCTATATATTTTGTTTGTAGTACAAGCCACTTAGAGACAGCCAAATGTCTCACAAATGGAACGCAACATACAGAGGGTCACTTTTCAGAACTGTATGCTCCTGGTAGTTGTTGTAGATGAGAATGGGATAATGTCACTAATATTATTCTGTATGATTTTATTTCACACTTGCTTTGCGAACTTTGTTTTGTCTCAGCCATCTTACTCTTCAATTTCCTTTCTGAATCCAAGCTTTTGTCCTCAATTCCCCTTTGAACTGTTGCCATTCCGCAGTTATTGTGTCCCTTAGTCCTCTCCATTATGTCACACACCTTAATCACACCACTTGATCTGTCTGTCCAGATTATTCTTTGGCTGACATATTTCCAGCTTCCTTTCCACACATCTCTGAGGGGAACAATCCCCAAGATATTTCAATACATTTTTGACTACGGAGTTACATGCAGAGAAGATACACCAATGGTGCCACCTCACATGCAAAAATATAATTGGAGTTTTCAAGTGCTGTATTATATTAACATCCTGAGGATGAACTCTGTCACACCGTGCATCCATGACTCTAAGGGCACTAACAGGTCCTAACTGCCATGACCAGCCTTCCCATGGGGCCTCCAGGAACACGTCCAGCTGTAGACCTGAAGCTCCATTTAAAAGCTCAGCTCTGGGTCCTCAGCCCTTGCCTAAAAGACAAGATTAGTGTACCCACCTCAAGCTCTGGCTCTTGTCCTGGTTTGTAAGGGCACTGTCCCTGCTGGGGTCCCCCTCAGCTTTCAGCCTACCTTACCTTCAGGAGCAGACAGCCCTGCTGCTTCCTGGCACTTTGCTGGATTAATTCCTATCAAATACAGGGGGCTTTTTCCCAGTGTATACAATGTAGCTGCACTTATTTTTCAGCCTCATTACTTTGCAACCAAAGCAAAGGAATTAATTTTTTATGTAGTCTCTCTATAATAACTACTTTTAAATCTTGTTTTAAAAAGATACTAACTACACAGGTTTTAGTTGTGGGTACCAGTCTGCTTAATTACCTTCTACAAGACACATCTGTCTTGAGATAAAAACAAATGGTTGGCTGAAATGTAAGTAACCCATGTAAGTGTCTCAAACAGATGTTTTAAAACGAGTATCACACCAAAACTTTAACTTCTACTCTACATACAAATGCAGGCAATAATTACATTGCACTGGTTAAAAAAAACAACATTCTTTTGCATACTGT
Source organism: Myrmophylax atrothorax (assembly GCA_026770055.1). NCBI lineage: Eukaryota > Metazoa > Chordata > Aves > Passeriformes > Thamnophilidae > Myrmophylax > Myrmophylax atrothorax. The sequence goes on along the minus strand of JAOXXN010000364.1, from coordinate 15,973,426 downwards.
ATCAGCATCTGCAATCTTGAGACAACTCTTTAAATTGTCACAGGACAAATTATTATGAGTTACAAAAGTAATACAATAAAACTACCAACCTACATAAATTAAATCTACTTTCAAAGCAATTTGAGTGCTTTGTTTTTCCATAATTATCTGACTTAATTTTCTTTCCATTTAACATTATCTGTTAAAGTAAACACACCTTACAAGCATTTTTGGAGAACTCACCTTTGAGAATAAAAATAACCTGATTAGGTAACCTATTTGTGTGTTCACTTGTACTCTCATGTATACACTGATCCTCTCCTCCTCCACTAGTACTATTCTTTCTTTCCTTTCATACTCTTATTATCTAAGCAGCTGTTAGCTCTCTGAAAGGAGACTGCTAGTCTTGGTATTACTCACTCTTTTCTAAAGTGGAATAAACCCTCGAGGCAACACTGGTGTTTCAAATGCAAACCGTATTCCTGAATTCCAGTTCAGACAACAACATTCAGATTATTTGTCTCTTTCTCTGGTAGACACAAACATTGACATATGACAAAACATCACGGCTGTAGAATTTGCCTTCCAATAACTTACACAGCACATACAAATTCTCCTTGAGTATGTGACAGCACAGCATGAAGAACTTTCTGGTTTTATTCTTCATTTAAAATACAGTAGAAAATTGATGATAGATAGTAACTTGTGAATACACAATATCCCTAAAAATGTAGTCTTAGAACTACTGAAATATATGGGAAAGATGAAAAATTAAACAGCCATCCTCTGCAACAAAATTTTAGTTTGGACTTCAACACAAATGGCATCACTAACATTTAGTAGTAGATTATTACAATCAGAAATATCAGAACTACTCACATACAGAATATACATTCATAAAAGACAGGTCTTCAAATATTTTATATAAAATACATAAAATATGATTTAAAAAAACCTAATAGGACCTGTTTATGAAACCTTTCATATTAATACTCCAAAAATAAGCAGCTGCAAGAACTGTTTGCCCACACACATTCTGGAGCTGCCTACAGTCTGTCTTCTTGAGTCAAAAGTTACTTTACTTTATCAGCATCACTCATGGGTCAATAGAGGATTCAGACAGAAACTACTGCAGCCAGAAAGTGGCTAATAACAAAAGGTGGCTAAGGACAAAATGGTACCTAAACATACTGTTACACTGCCAGAAGAGAACAATTGCACTTTTAAAGTCAGAGAAAAATAATGCCACTTATTTCTCTGGAAATACGCACTGCAAAGAAGGTAATGTTGGCTGCTCAGCCTGCCTCTTCCTAGCTTAGCAGCGTCTTTTATGAGAAACACTAAAGGATGTGATCTTAAGACAGTTTGGAGATACACTTTTTAACACGCTCAGAATCAAAGGCTTACAAAATAATTTTAAAAGCTTATCAAAATCCACTGTATTGTCACGAGGATGAAAACAGACATGGGTAAAACATATAAAAGCTGTAAGTTCTTAAGGATTATACACGTTTACTGCAATTCTTAGTACTAGAGAAATTTTTTTTCAAAAACTTTGGGTTTTTGAAAACTATGTGTGAGCAGGTTGTAACTACATTGCTAACTATACAAGCCTCTCAGCATTTCAGTCTCTTATAACAGTCAATTTTATCAAAGACAGACAACAACAAGGTTAATTGAGCCATAATGCTCAAACCTACTTTAGTGCAAAATCAATGTAATTTTTAAAATCCCTATTTTAAAAATCCTCATTTTTCCAGTATGAGTTAAACCTGCTGAACAGTATATATTAAACCTCCATCACTAAAGCAAATTTTATTATTTTGCCAACACTGATTTGAAATTCTAACTGTTGACAGCTGCCATTCGAATTCCCCTTCCCCATGTATCCACGTGGCACTTCATAATCTTGTTATTAATTAATTAATTAGACAAAAAATGTGCTTCAACTCACTGCAACAATTTCTACAAGTGTATTTCTCAAACTTTGAGATATCAAATATTTGATATTAGGAAATACCAACATGAAAGCCTTTTTCATAAAGAATGTTTGGTGGGTTGTCTTGAAAACAAAGTGTCATTTTCAAATGCAGTGCCAGAATTTTAAATTGTTTATTCCCTGAAGGAAAGTATCATGTTCTTCTGTTTTAGCATGCCACTGACAGCAAACTTCACCTCTACCCTCTAAAGCTTTTCTGGGGTTTTGTTTGGTTTTTGTTTTGGTGCAGTTTGGGGGTTTTATTTATATCTCCAGTCCTCTTCAAATCTTCAAAGTAGAGAGAAGATTATTAGGTTCTCAAATTAGTATATTTTGGAAAAAAATTATTATCACATGTAAAAATGCTTTTTAAAGGTATGCCAAACTTTAGGTAAGCAGTCTACAGTTCTGAGCCCAAATGCCACAGAGCTGGTTACAAGAGCTTACAGCTATTTCAGCGGAGAAGCAAACACATTGCTTATTTACTAGTTATCTTTCAACACAAGTATACCTTAAACATCTGTCTGCTTGTCTCTGTGGAACCTTCACTTGCTGAAGACCATCATTCCTCTCTTTGGGTTTCTAATTCCAAAAGTGAAGGACTTGAAAGTAATTAAAATTAAGTCACTCCAAGTTATGTGCCCAATAATAACAGCAATTTAAGAAGCCTTATCAGGAACATTTTGCCATCATGACATCTGGTCCACTTACCTCTCCATAATCATACTAGAAAAACAGCTATCTCTTCCTTGTCCCCATTCTCAAACTTTGACTCACCCACCCTTTTCCCTTTCTTCTTCTCTTAACTGCAGAACTTTCTATCTATCCTCTTTGTCCTATGGACCAATGAAGTACTTTAACTTCCACGAACATTACAGGAATCCCACACAACTTTAAGAACTCGAATGATCTTGATGTAAGCTCACTACTAAACTACACGATATATGGTATTTCACTTTTTCATTGAGACAGAATTCACATGGACAACAATACCCTATTGCTCCCATGTTTCATTATATCCAACGTTTTTGTTACTCCATGGGGGCCTTCCAAGGCTTGCTCTTTACATTTCAAAGCAAACAAGGAGCACTCCTACACCTTACTTCCTCTAATGCCAAACAGAGAGGGCAAAAGCAGGAAATCAAGACACTGTTCTGGTTCACCAGTCACTCTACATCCCCATAAAGGTGAATATCCATGAACAACCAACAGTCCAGAGTAAGCCTATGTTGTCCTGTTGCAACTACTCAAGTCATGGTGAACTAGCAACTTTGAGATCATTCATAAAATACTTCCAAGAGGGCTCAAGTCATCCCACATGACAGCAGTGTACTCTTCTCTCCCTCAAAGCATGCAAACTTGATGGGGACAGAAAGAGGGCTTTCCTTCACAAGAGCCAGACACCAGGTCATCATCAAAGGACCTCACTGTAACAAGTAACCACTGACAGTGCTTTCCGTCACTGTGAACATGCAAGATTTGGCTTCTAGACCCTCTCTCAACCACACAGTAACAACCTGAAGTGTGCACAGAGTCAAAGGGAATGGGTTTTAAATGAATTATACACTTAGACAAATGAAACACCTAGTCTCAAACTGCTGGAGGGTGTCTGCTGCCTGGAGTCTTGTTTTTGAACTGTTGCTCACTAAGTGTACAAACTACACCTATGCCCATTTGTCCCTCCACATCTTTCACCTTCTGCCTGCTCCAGTGCTCCATGTCACCACAACCTGATGACCAAAAAACACGTGGAATTTTCTTCCAGATTCCAATTTACAGTTGTGCTATTTTGTTTTAAGATAGAGTGATTCACTGTACCTTCTCTGACACGTATTAAAAACAAAACAGATATTCAAGATAAAAGTGTATTTCTGTATTTTATAAGGTCTTTTTCCTCTGTGAATAACCAAAATGAAACTGTGTATGAGCATCACTTATACAGCAAAAGCAAGAGTGCAAAAAACTTTTTCAACTGCTCTTACCATCACATTTCATTCCAGGCACTTTATGCAGATGGTATTTGTCACCAGAAATAATTTTAACAAAGTTAAATGCTACAGAACTGGTTTTTATTCATGAAAACTGAAGCTTCTGATGTGTCTGAACTTGACAACACCACTCATACTCTCGTGTATTGTGTGGGGTAATATAAGTAGCAGACATGCATTGTATGTATGTATGTATGGCCAAACTTCGCTAACGCAGCTTTGGGCAGGGCTCTCCCCACGTGGGTGTGCCCTTCCAGTCTGCGCAGGGGATTTTTCAGGTGAGGCTCAGCGTGTGCAGAACTGGCCCCACCGTTTTAGTCCTCAGGTCCATTTGCCATGGCCGAGCGAGCTTGGACAGTGACAGGAAAGTCCTCGGGACTGTCACAGCACCCGGTACTAACCGGGGTTGACCCTGCTGAGCATCCGAGATCTGACGGGATCAGATGTCAGGGAGGCATTGAACTGCGAGGGACGGTTCCACTGAGACGTGCTCTCCATTACACCATGGGACTGCCCCTAGCAGACATGCATTACAGGTGGATGAAATAGCAAGTAATACAACTGCTGCAATGTGCTACTTACTACAAACTTGAAAAAGATCTCAAACTCTCTACCATTAATGCTGGCCAAATTGTGGTTCTATTACCCAAATTCAGTCAGGGGTTTGTTCACCTTCATACAGCTTTCTGTTCTACCCAGATCTGGCTTTGAGAAGTCTACTAAGCCCTGTTTTAACATATACCTTGGTATGGACATGCAAGAAAAAAATTAACACTATTTCAAGAAAGAAAAAAAACCAAACCAAACAATTACACAAAAGGATAAGATAGTTATCTTGAAGTAATTTTTTTGGAAGTTAATAAACACTGTCTCTATCTTCCAGGACAGGACAAGATAAAAAATTACACGTTTTTTTCTATGTTTTCTAAGTCCTGTATTTTGCCACAAAAATGGCCTCACTGCTGTTTGCCGAGGGAGGAGTTTGCTTAAACAGACAGGAACTGAAAACTGAGACTTCTGTGGCATCCCAGGTTTCCTCAGCTTCTTGAGCTCAGTTTCTTGAGCAGGAGTTGAAGAGCAGGCTTTGTACTACACAAGCATCCACAATTCTTTGCTTTCACAACTTCACGTATCCATTTATGATGAACTACCAAAACATTTGTTATTGTATTCAGTCTCTACAACAGAATAACAAGGGGAAGGTAATACATTTTAAAGAACCATCATCTACAACTGAAAAATGACATGAACAATCCATTACCACGAAACGTAGAGAGCGTGTGGCCAGGCATCAGACTTGCACCCAAAACCGCTATGCTTCTGCAACAGAAATTAGTATCTCCGTATTCTGACAGCAGATATAAAGGGCTTTATATTGTGATACAAAGAGCTTCTCTGAAATACTCTGAAAGTGGTTTTGAAACAAGTATCTGATACCCTGTTCACCAGAAATTTGAAGTTTTCTTTTCCCAGCTTCACCTGTCCGTATTTTCTAATGCAAGGAAAACGCTGCAGTCTTTTAGGTCAAACTCCAGAGAATGTTCCACATAATTTCAAGCTCCTGAAACCTTGACAGATCTTAAACTATGAAAGCTTCAAAATGTGATTTCAGCAAAGGATGCACTTCTACCTTCAGCTCCAGCCACCTGCCGATGTCTACTAGGCTCACCATCCGATAAAATGACTGACTCAGTAACCATGGCACAAGGGATTTAAAACAGGCACTCAGTATTCCATGAAGATACAAGGGATGTTGCTCCATGTTGTCTTAACTTTGCCCCGAACACTCATGTTGTGTTAACAGTAACCAGTTTAGAATCGTCAGCCGTGTAAAACTTTGAGTAAGAGAAACTCATAATGTTCTTCCCTCCTGCTTCTCCAAGAAACCTACTGAGTTATGATCAGGCCACTCTCCTAAGGAATGTGAAGCGTAAGTCCCAGTCCCCCTCAGGCAAGTATCTTCAACATGCCTCCTACTGAAAACACTAAGCAACACTAATTCTTCCACTTCCTCTGTGGCAAGGAAGGAACCTAAGGCACTGTTTCAAAGAAGAAATACCAACTTAACAGTTCCTACCTCACATTTCCCTGCTGTTCATACCCACCCCTGCTACACCCTACTATTTTTCTGAAATAACTACTTCAGATGTAGAGTGGCAAAACTTTAAAACAAACAAACAAAATTATTTTTAACCTGAATCACTTGACTGACCCAATTTACCACATGGCACAGGCAACAGTTCTGTCAGCTCCACAGAGGAGTAAAAGAAAGACAGAAACAAGCAGTCAAACATGAACAGTAAGTTTCTTCATCAGCACAGAGGAAATCCTAAATTCATACACACAGTTTCCAAAACAATTTTAGGAGACTGAGAATTAACCTTCAACACCATAACACAAGTGTCATTTTAAGAGGGAGGAGGTAGGAATAAGCAATGGGACAATGAGCACATAAAAATGTGAAAGAATAGTACAGCTAAGTTGTTCTTTCTCTGTGTGTGTATATACAGCTTTCTCTGTGTTTACATATATGTACACATATATGTACATATAAAGACCCCCACAGATTCCAAAAAAATTACCAAAACTAATCTGAATGTGTTATATGTAAACACTTGAGTAGCATAGAAAACCAAAGCCTCCAAATCGCAATTAATGGCATCAAACTATGTAATTTCACTGTATTAGAGGGCAGTTTTACAAAAGCGTGTGCGACACACAGCAGCAACACATGTACGCATCTTTAGCTCGAGGTTGGTTCTCGTACTGGGCTTTTAATACACATCTCTGCATGAAAGAAGCAAACAGCAAAGTGCCACCAAAAATATAAAGCTATTTCCAGCACTGTTTTTAGAGCAGTGAAAAAGCAGCTTGGGATTCCCTGGAAAAGGTAATGTACCTCGGGGAGGGGATGAAGAGAAAAGGCTACAGGGCACAGAATAGTGCAGTGGGGTACAAACCCCTGGGAAGGCTGCGGGCGAGGGGAGGCCCTCGGGCAGCCAGGCCGTGCCGACCCGCCCTCGACCTCCGGGCGCCGCAAGGACACGGGGCGGGCGGTCACGGCGAGGCAGGCGCCAAGGACAGGCAAGGACACGCACGGACAGCCATGGACAGACAGGGAGACACACGGAGGAAGGCTCGGCCCGCCGCCCGCCCAGCTGCCTCCCGCCCGCGGCCCGGCCCTGCGCAGCGCCCCCGGC
>JAOXXN010000364.1:15879548-15900285 GCA_026770055.1 Myrmophylax atrothorax | reverse complement strand
CACTGCGCAGGCTCGAAGGGCACACCCACGTGGGGAGAGTCCTTCCCAAATCTTCGTTAGCGAAGTTTGGCCATACAATACACACATGACACACACATACATGTGTCAGGGAGTGGATTCTTTCCTCCCTCCTTTTCATAAGCAGGTTTACAACCATGTTTCTTTCTCTGTGGCAGACATTGTTCACCTTGATGCTGGGCAACTATTGTTAGTGTAGAATGATGAAAATATTTGCTAATCCCTTTTATGCAGACACACAGAAATGTGTAGCCATTTAGTATGAATAAACCATACTATTCCTGATTAAAACCTCTAACTTGGTTTAGAGCATACAGCCCACTTAACAGTGCCAGGCTTTCCCTAGATCCACGTGCTAGTGGCATTGTCACAGACATATAGGGTCAGTTCTTGCTGCTGTGCGCTATTGATTCACCAACTTTAACAACAGCTGCACCAAGACAAAACAGTAAAGAATCAGATCTGCCATAGCCATCCACTTATGGATTTATGTAGTGGAACACTGTGTATGCTGCCTCCCACTAGGAGCTGTTCTGTGTGGACACTGTTCAGTTCTTGTAAAGTAGCCTCAAAGGGTTATCCTGAAAACTCACTGGACAAGATGCACAAAATTAACTCACCTGTCTTATCTGCCAAGGATGGTAATACAAGAAAAAGAGTTGTTTGCTTTATTACCAACAAAATACAGACATAAGATTTTGCCATGCTATTGAGATACTTCTGTAATTTATTTTTTCTCCTAAAAAGCATTCATTATACTTGGCCTTATGTTAGCAACACATTCAAATGCTGGCACAATTTATTATTAATTCCTCTGGTGTTTTTGTAACAATGTTAACCATGATGAATTAATTTGGTACCAATATGGATGTCATAAGTACTTTATCAGATTTCCAACTCAATTCATGACTAATTACCTTTTACCATTATTTTAAGGAGTTACCCAGATGTGCTTATGATAGAATTAAGGTAAACAATGACTGATGGTCAGACGTTATGATTAGAGCAGCTCTACACAATTTGACAAAACCTCATGTGCCTTTCAATATAAAGCACCTGCCAAGCCACATGTGCACCAGATTTCTCAAATTCCTTGTCACTCATTACTACAGATGTAAAACATATTTTAAAAGTCAGTGTGTAGAATGGAGATTTTGTTTTTGAAGAAAGAGGCAAGTTTCCTCTTCAAAACCCACAAACTCTGTAACTGAAATTTTTAGTGGCCCACTTATTTGCTGTTTGAAATAGTTGTCACATGAACTAAAGGGTTTTTCCACCCACTTCAGTATACCACATTAACACAGAAATAGCATGCCTAAAAATGTATTTTCACAAAATGCTACAATTTAGGTTTGAGAAGGGCCTTTTACCTCAAACTATCCAACTTCTTGCCTTTGTGAAGTTGTTTTCTACTTTAAAGTAAGTAGGGTTTAAAAGGGTTATTTCACTCCAGTTTTGAAAATCTCCAAGAAGCCTAACCACTTCCCCAGGGAAACTATTCCAAAACCTACTATGTCAAAATGTCACTACATAATTCAACCTAATTACTACATATTTGGTGTTTACATCTTTGGATATTTGAAGACTTTTCACATGGTTGTTCTGATTCTTATTTCTGCAGACAAGTGGGTGGCATTTTAATAAATTACTTAATAAATATCAAAGAACTTGGTTTACAAACTATCTGGGGAACTCTGATGCCTTTTGTGAGCTACATATTTGGGTTCTGTGGTGGAAGAAAGTGGGGGTCTGCTGGGGAAAGAGTACCAGAGGGTGAAATGACCAGTTTGCCACATTTGAAAGAGTGTATCCAGCTCATCTAAGAGTGAAGAGAAGAAAAAGTGTCTTTGTTTACCCTGGCCTTTAGTCCTGTATTTCAGAGGTGCAGGAAGTGTACACATTGCAGTCTGTCTAACTTGAAAGCACTGAAGGCAGCACATCCAGAAACCTGGCCAGCATTCTGATTTTGTGCTGTCATGGAACTTCTCTTATGAGAAGCCAGTCACGAGGAATTGTTTTTAAAATACAATTTTAAGAAATAAATGTGAGATAGGAGACCAAAAGAGCGCTAAGAGAGAATATGGTACTGTTCACAGATTTAGAGATGTATAATTTCTTGTTCCTAAACTCTTTCAGTGAATAATTTTTTAATCATCCCTGAATTGCTGTAAGTCACTTTTCTTCTTTCACTGCCTTGTACAGAACCATAGGATAACATAACATTTTGGGATAATGTTGGACAAGTGTATAGAGTGGTGACAACTGGGTGTGAGTACTAAAAGTATAACCAATATTTACTTAGGTACTCTATTTTATTCTTTCAGTAACATCTAGGACTTATGTAGCACTCATATCTAAGTATTGGTTGGGCTTATGTGCTTTGATGCTTTAGAAAATTGTTGGTCTGCATCTTTAAAGGCTAAAAAATATAAAAAAATAAATCACAACTTAATTAAACTTACTAGCAGCTTTTTGCATAATAATATGTTTTGACTTCTTTCTATTCTCAGGTAATTTTTTTTCTTTTTATCAGGGCTTATGTGGGCAAAGGTAAACTGAAATAAACATATCCCACATGATACAAGATTGTTCTGACATTCTTGTTTCAGTTATCCTTTTCTATAAGTGTTTTGCAGTGTTCATTGTATTGAATGAAGCAAGTAAATATTTTTGAAGACTTTTGTGATCCATAAATTAATTATTCACATTTTAGCTTTTAAATGTAGTAATTTAGGTTTTTAGAAATAAAAATTCTGTGAATATTTTGAAAATGCAGCATTTTTCTAAGTATTATGTTACAATATTATGTAAAGGCAATTGTAGCTCAATGTGTCTATGCCATTTTCATGAACAGTCTAAACTATTTCTAAACAATGACCCTTCCAGCAAATTGGTCTCAAAGACAGACTTCTATAGGCAGGTCAGAAATGGGAATATAAAGCCAAAATTACACCAATCCACAAACTGGATTGTCTATTTTATTAGAAGTTTTTTGACCCAGAAAGTACTTTGCCTGATAAAACACAACCACATGCCCTGAAAAACAGAATTTTTCTTCATTATGAGTGCTGGTAGCAAAGAGTTGAGAGTTTATTTTTGATTCACTAAGCCTTTTATTAAACCACTCAATCTAAAAAGACAAGGAAATGTTGTGATGAATGTTGTATCAATGTTGTGCCTTCTGAACTTAATGCTCCTCTCACAGCCTTGAGTATTTTACTTCTGGGTAACCACTGCTTGAGAATTTTACCTGAGTAACCATGAAGAGAATTGGTCTGTTTGCTTTCAGTGACTGCAAACAGAGCATTGAATTTTGTGTCTTGTATTCATCTCTGGTGTTTGATTATGGTCTTAGTGAGTCCTTGCTCCTTTCTTCGATATTTCTGTGAGTAATTTCAGAGTCTATCCTTGGGTCAAATTGTTAAAATACGGTTTGAGGTCTAGAATGGTGCCTGTTCCTGGTTGTTCACCTGTAGTTCCCCCCATCTCCTCTTGATCCTGGTGTGCACTTGGTCTATGGACTTCTGAGCAATTGTAGTGCCTGGATATGCAATACTTGAAGGAATAGTGGGATCTGGCTATTTGCTTGCTACTGCTCCTCTGGACAAAATTGCAAACCCCTAATACTTATTCAGCTTGGGCTTTTACACTGCTTCCAGTGCCCCAGGTGAACAGGCCAGGTGGCCTGGTTTTATAGTTCTTTTACATGACCTTGTATCTCTCTTCCCAGTAATTTTCTTAGTCTGTCCCTCCTTCTAATAAGCAAATGTTGTAAAATTTTTTAAAATTGGAGATTGTACATTCTGAACAATACAAATGGTCCTCAAGCCATTTTTCCACTCCAGCAGTTTCCTCTGCAGCTGCTGCTTAGCTTGTAACCAACGTTTGGAAGGGTTAGGGTATGTTTTGTGCCCTGATGGAATCTGGTGCTAATAAACCACCAAGGAGTGAGATGTGCTGGGACTTGCTCCACTCCTGATGTTTTAAAAGTTAGCCAGCTGTTAAGCCTATTCACTGCCCCATTAGACTCAGAGTTGGGCTTGAGGCATTTTATTAATCCCTTTATTCTTGAAAAACCTAGTTAGTTGCAATCAAGAAAAAAGAATCCCTGTTGGATTTCTGAGTAATACTTCAAAAAACCTTAGATCTGGTCACTTGTTAAGAATTCTGCTACTTTTAACTTCTTGATTTCTCAGTGGGCAAGTTTCAGATGATTTCAGGACAAGGACAATCATGATGTCCTCAAAGATCATCCTGACACTTTGTGATGAAGTGTGGGAAGTTAGGGCAAATAGAAGCATCTGCCAATCCAAATTTTCCTTACTGAGAGTTACAGACGTACTGGAGACATATTGTGATTACTCTGTCTTATCACAGTTCTCTGACTGGCTCAGCACCATGTGAGGTGTCTGCTAGTGAGGTCTCTGATCTGATTTTCTTCTCAGTGTGAATCATCTGCTCCTAGAGTTCTTGCTACAACTCAGCATTTTTAGCAAGTTCAAAGTTGGCTACACCTTTCTCAGCCTCCCTTATTTTCCAGGAATCCCTCTGATCTACAACACCCAGATTGCTGATTACCTTTTTGATTTCTCTTTACCTACTGAATTATGGGAGCATTTGTTATTGTTTTTCCTAATGAATCCAGACAATTTGTCACTGATGGACTGAGGTGTTTCTCTTCATTCTTTTCACTTTTTCTCCAAATCCTTCCTGGGAAGTTTCCAGATGCTGTTTCACTTACTTTTGTGAAATTTCATGCCATGACTGGAAAGCATCTTTAGCTATCTTGGACTTTAGCATGCTCAACAGGAATCTCAGCTCTCTATTTCTTCTCCTGAGGAAATCTTTTATTTCCTCTTGAAAAATTATCTCACTACTAACACAATTTTTACTGGTTTTATAAAGTCAGTCACCAAAATTCATATTTTTGCAGACAGTTTCTTTTGTGAGAGTGGATACATAATATAGCCATGTACTTTGTGACACCAAGCTGTTTATTTACAATGTGTACAAAAGACATTTGGATTCTGTGAACCAAATAAAGGTGATGCAAGACAAATAATTTCCGATGTTCACATATACAAGCATTTTTTTTTCAGCCAGTGCTCTGTCACCCAAATTCCATGAGTTGACTTTCTTTCAAAGCCCCCTAGTACTTGTCTTGCTGGTTTTTTGGTTTCTTTGCTTGCATCTGGCTACTGCTGACCATAAGCATGCAAGCTTTTACTAGGCAATATGTAGTTTAAATGAATTTATAGATATTTTCCAGCTAAAATCCCTCACCATCTAGTTCAGCTTCTTATTCAGCTTGCATAGGCTAGAGGTTTAGGTAGTGACTCATGTGTTTTAGCTGTTTTATGTGTCTTACGCTAAAAATGACTACAATGGCTTTTTCTATTTCCCTTATATGAGTGCAACATTATCAATGATGTCTCATTCCTTCACCATAATAGTAAATTCATGTTTAAGGAGGGCTGCCATAAAACTGCAACACAATTTGGTTTATGCCCTAATGCATTTTCATCCTCTGGTTTTCTCAAGAGTAGTCCTCAGAAAAGAAATTCTGTGGCATCAACTGAGGCAAAGTTAATTTTTTACTTTTTCTGCAAGGCATGGGTTAATGAACACAACTGTTTCCTGTTCAATCAATTCCTTGATCAGTCAATGACACATGAGATTGCCAATAAATGCAGCTTCAACATTGTATTATTTCTACCCTTCCTGTGTCAGCAAGGTATTGTATTGGCTATAGGTGCCAAGGTCTTGATCATGGAGGGCTTCAGTGTGTCCTGTGTAGTAGGAAACCAGGAGCCCTGCGCCCAGCTTGTTCCAATGGACCCATGTCAGGATGTGGCTGAGGCCACTAGGCAAGCTGGTGGCACCTCTGGGAACACAAAACCAGCGCATGATCAGAGGGCAAGGGAACAAAAGAGTGAGAAACAGCAGAGGGAACACTGTGTTCTCAAGCCTAAATTTACAAGAGCAAATTACATCTATATCCCTTTACTAGGAACATCCTGTAGGCTAGAAAGTTATCTCCATAATAAAGTATGTCTGGGGTGCTGAGCCCTGAGCTGCTTACTGTCACACACTTGGACACAAAAGGTAAAGGCTTCTAGGTAGAACCGGAATGGCTTAGTCTCCAGTTACAGCTCTGCAGGGTTTACTTGCTGTACAGTTCTTTTGGATTTTTACTAGTGAAAAACAAAATAGCTAAATTTTACCTATATGTGTTTTATAGAGACATGACTTTTCAGTAGGTGTGCTAAACACATTTTCTCTTGTATGTGCAGACAAATGATATCTGTAGGAGGGCCCTGGTCAGGACACAGGATCTAAGTGCTTTCAGGCTGTGGAAATACAGATATTTAGATCTATTTATATTCTTCTAACTTATTTTGTAGTTATAACCAGTAAAAAACAGTTCAGAATGTCAGATGCAAAAGGTTTAGATGTGACACAGAATCCAGTGAATTTAGCATATATGATTTAAGTTAAAAATAAATTCATGCTATATGTTGATCAATGATCATGTGAAACAAAGACTTCTTCCCAATAATACATTTGTATTGATTATTTGGAAAAAAAAAAGTTATATTATTAAGTGTTAGTTGTGAATATATGCACATAATTTTTTCAAGGAATCTGTGTAGGTCATCATTGAAACTTGATTGAAACTGCTTTCCTGCTTTCTCTTCCTGAAAACCCACATGGACACATGGTCACACAAACACACACATTTATTTGTGATGTTTACCTCCAATCCCAATAAAATTTGGCTAAGACTATGAAGAATTCAATTGCACAACTTCAGTGGGAACCTAAATGAACGTTCCATGCAGATGGAATATTTCTGAGAATGTCTTTATCCCTGAGCTGGACACTGGCCTATGCAATTTTTTTGATTTAAATCTGTTTACTTTTGCCTTAACTATTTTGGAACTTTTGTTCAGGCCAAACCCAAATCAATGCCATTCAGTACTTTTTTGTTTTGTTTAATTTTCTGATGGTCTTGTAATAATACAGAATAGGCTTTTCAAAAATCTGTTTGTTATTATAACTTCACCCGAATTCCTGCCATACAGGAGATGGTTCTTAGGGTCTCAAAACACAAAAAGTTCCCAAAGATCTCAGGGATTTAAAGGAATTTGTTCTGCTTTTAAAAATACCTAGTCAGCCTTTCTATACAAAGAAAACAAAAATAAACAAAGTGCTTTAAGAAGTCTGTAATGATAAGAAACTTGTCATTTATTTGTTCTCCCTTCACCCAGACTTTATCCTATATCTTCTTTCTGAAAAACTGCTGAAAGAATAGCATTGAAAATATTTGTGTGTTACCTTAGCAAACTCTAAGTTCTACAGAGTGTAAGACAATGTAAGGCATGGGACAGCAGTTCAGCTTTGCAATCCTTTTTCTTGCTGGGCTGTTTTCTGACTCTCTTTCCCCCACTTCACCTTTCATGTTCTGAACATTAATACAGAATTTTATCTTAGTTAAAAGACATGCCAAATAAATGTTCAGAAATTTTAGAGTCACTGGGCATCTGTGGTACCACAAATAGTTTGGTTATCCACTGAGTACACCTATATAAACCAAATACAGTTGAGTCTTTACAGTGTGTAAGACAAACACAACCAAACAATGGCAAACAATTTAGAAAGTCACTTTAGTGATGAGACATAAATAAGCTGCTCCGTCTTCCACCCTCAAGACTTGTGCTTAATTCTAAGTGCTAAATCACCAGTTTTTCAGCTTTGTGATGAATTGAGCTAAATGTTTTTACTTACATTGTATAAGTTTTGAGTTCAACCCTAGTGTGAAATGTGTTGAATTTTATTCATATTTCTTAATAAAAAGCCACATGAGCAACTGATTTAAAGACAGTTTCTAGGTAAAAAGAACAATTACCAGGGGAATCATTCTGAAAGACTTCATGATTTTTGTGTTAGAGCTTCTCTGAATTTTGTCCTTGTAGTAAAGAAAAGAATATCCTTTTAGCCTGTAGGTTTTGTGAACATTTTCTAGACGTTACAGGTTGTAACAAGGAAATTAAAACCACATGATTTGATTTGGTGGGATAGTTTTAAATATAGTTTCAATCTAAGTTACAGCAGGAGGTGTCAATATCTTTGAATATTCGTGGTCTGATCTATTCTTGTGTAATATTGTTTTATTGTTCTCAGGTAATTTCATGGTAACTGTGCGATTTTTTCATGTTAATTTTAAAATTCTAGGGTAGAATTTTTACATTTCTCATATTTTGTTGTACATCACTCATAAAGCATCTCTATTGTTCATTGATTAAGCTGATTTTCGACATGAGAAATGCAAAAGAATTAGCCCTGAGCACTGAAAACAGTAATACAATATAGACCTAATTAATGGAATGCTAGAGATATGTGGACACAATATACTATTGAGAAGGAAAAACCCACCATTTTTTTCAAGAGAGAGTAATAAGTAAGCAATACTCTAAACCTCCAAATTGTCCCAGTTAAGCAGCTCATGCTGAGAATGTTATCTGTAGAAAGACAAGTAAAATGCTCAAAGTTTGAAAAGAGTTTAAGAATAATTTACCCTAAAATTAAATAAAGAGTTTACCTACTGCTGTTTGTACAGTGTTTACCAAGGTGGTATCTTCATCTCTGATGTGGTTGAAAATGCAATTAATTAATAGTGATATATAAATAACTTAAATTCTTTTTTATATACATAAAAATGCAACAAGAAGGCAGTATCCAAAATCATGTAATAACTGGGACATATATAAAAAATCTGCCCATGTCTGCAGACCATATAGCAGTCACTGTGTTTTTCCATCATTGTTGATGGGTTTTAACTTAATAAACAACTCCCTAACTGGTCTGCAAGTTTCCTGGGTGCCTGACATCTTTGTCCACATCTGGTCACAGATAAACTAAGGACATAAGTGCCCATGACTTGCTTTAACTCCAATGCTGTATGACTCCAGTGGGGAGGCTGCCAACATTTTTTCTAAGTAACTGAAGAAATCTGGTAATTTTTCATGGCTTTGTGGCTGTTTTCAAAAGGTATCTTTATAAAGGGACCTCTTTCTTACAAGGTTGTTCTCATGCTCTCCTGACCC
Organism: Myrmophylax atrothorax; assembly: GCA_026770055.1. Classification (NCBI taxonomy): domain Eukaryota; kingdom Metazoa; phylum Chordata; class Aves; order Passeriformes; family Thamnophilidae; genus Myrmophylax; species Myrmophylax atrothorax. Next base: position 15,891,160 of record JAOXXN010000364.1, on the reverse strand, counting down.
TGAGAAGATATGCACCATAGCAATGCATGGTACTTTGGGTGATGCTCTTTTGCCAAAGTTGAAAATGAACACATATGGAGCCAGAAGATCTAATTTAAACTTAAGAATGGATGAAGATTTTTATATTTATTACTAGCAGAATTAAATTTTTTATTTATTTTTTTTCTCTTTTCCTCTCTCAGGGGAGAGACTTCTGTCCTTTTAGCCCATTTACTTTAGCACTTTTCAAAAGGTAGGGAGTGCATGCTTATACCTGCTGTGTAATCTCTTGCCTGAGCAATGGGAGCTGTGACTCAAACCTCTCAGACTGGCATGGGTCCAGAATCTTCCTTATGGTCCTTCCTCTGGCTGGAAACAGCTTCTGGGAGAGCTCCACGTGCTTATGGTCTCTACAAGATCAGTGGAGATACAGGTCATGTGGCTGGGACTGAACCTCTTACAAGATGGCTTCAAGGGCTCAACTTTCCTCAACTGGTTTTATGGGAATGTGGACACTTATTCTAGAAGGACAGGATCACCCCTCCTGGAACTGAGTGACTAAGATGCAGACAGTTCCTAAGCCAGGAATTTATCACTGAATCTCACCCAGTGCTAACATTAATTGAACAGCGAGGAAAATTCTTTTGTGGTATTTCAGTGTGACACATGGCATAATTATCATTGAATCACAAATGGGAAACGTTTAATTGTGCCTTTCAAAAACCTGCTTTCCAGTTTACTATGGGTTTATGATAACTTTACTTTTTTATTTTTTTTAATTGCTTTATTTTCTTAATGAAAAAAGCAGAGGTGGAAATCCCTCAGCTGAGTTCAGTGAGACTCTATGAGCTGACAAACTTAAAATATAGAATGCAAGTGCTCAAATGACATTGCTTTTCCAACCCCTCTCTTGGAGGTAAGAATGGTGACTTAGTAGTGGGCAGAACACTACAGCTGTCTTATGGTGAGAGCCCTTCCCTGTGTAGTACAGCACGCAATGTGCTCTGTTGTCATACTGTTTGCCACCTTTGATCTGCCCTGGAACATGAAATATCTTATGGAAAACAATTGGATATATCATCCAGCCTCCAGATTTGGATCTGTGAAATTCTTAATTAGGGCAAAATATTCCTTTGTGTCCACCCTGCCAGATGCATCACTCACTGACGTAGATAGGTATTGCATATTTCAAATGCCTGTATCCAGTGAGTCAAGAATTAAGGCAGAGTTCCTTTTCCCTGGCTACTCTGTTAGTAGATACATGGTCTGCTGTGTCACACAAATGGACTGACTCAGTTACAGATAGCCTGACCTTGTATTGACCCTATAGTTCTCAGTCTGAAAGAAATAGTTAAGTAATAACTAAAACACATATGAATTGCTGTATTTTATTTCTTTCAGTCCCAAATCTTCATTCGTGAAGCCTAGCCATGATGAACTGTGTTTGCTAACTGTTATTTTACCTAGATTTACAGTTCTTAGAAGACATCAAGTATTTTACTTAAACAGAGGGATACATTTTTAAAACTAGTAGTAAGGGGTCCTTCTTTCACAGTGTGTATATGCTCTTTCCCTAGTGCTGACTAAAATCAAGACCAGAGGAATAGTCATTGCTTGACCTCAACTTTTCATTAGGTTTGTTGTGTGAACTTTTGTAGTTTCTTACTGTTAAAATTAGGCACATTAGATCAAGAGACAAAGGGCATCAGATGCCTGCTCTTTTGCCTACATGGGAACTGAATTGGCAGGTAAGAGCATCCTATAGCAACAGGGACCACATGAATCGGAATGGGGGAACTGGTCTTGTCAGACAACTAGATAAGAGGGTAATTATCATGTGAGGAAAATCATATGCTCCTAGCATCTATGAGTAGCACCTAACAAGGACCACCTGTCTCAAAGGGCAAAGGGTATCTTATCTCAGAAATATAAGGGCTTGTTGAGAGAACTTTATACTAGATTTTAAGGGGTACTGGGATACAGCCAGGCTCAACAGAGATAAGGCGTGGGAAGGGAAGAACTATAGTGATCACCTTGGTAGCAAAAGGAGACCTAGAGGGAATACCTCAAGCAAGCACAGCAGCCAAAGGTGTAACGACAAGACAGGACTATGGAGCACACCTTTACATTCCTACTGGATACTGACACAATCAAGTGGCTCTATCAAGTACTTGCACACCAACATATGCAGTATGGGGAACAAATAGCATGAACTAGAGATATGTGTGCAATCACAAGGCCTTGACCTCTTTGTGATTATGGAGACATGGTTGGATAGCTCACATGATTGGAATGTTGTGAAGGGTTACACACCTTCTAGGAAAGACAGACCAGGAAGATGCAATGGTGGAGTTGCTCTCTTTGTAAGACAACACTTCGAGTGTATCAAGCTCTGTCTTGGAGTGGATGACGAGCACATCAAGAACTTACAGGCAAGGATAGAAGGGCAGGCTAGTGAGGGTGATTCAATTTCACCAATAGAACATAGCCTCAACCCTGCATAAACTGTGTGCAGTGTGCAGTGAATGGCTTTCACCATAAACCTCAAAGACTTGTCATGTGAAGTCCTTTTCCTCCGCTGGCATTATTGTTTTATTGTATTTTACCTGATCAGGAGAAGGAAGAGGGTGAAGTCTTTTAAAGCCTCCAAATCACAGCACTGCTTCTTGTGATGGACTTTAAATACCCTGACAGTAGCTGGATTTTGATGAACCTTGTGGGTCCCTTACAACTCAGAATATTCTGTGATTCTGCAACATCTGCTGGAGAAGCAACACGATGAATCATAAAGAGTCCCAGAGACTCCTGGTAAGCACTGATGACAACTTCCTGCCACAAGTAATGGAGGATCCCACAAGGAATGGTGTGCTGTTTGACCTTACACTAACAAAAAAGGGAAGGCCTTGTTGGAGATCTGAAGTTGGGGGCAGCCTTGGCTGTAGTAACGAGATGGTGCAGTTCAGTGTTGCATAAGGAGGAAGCAGGGCAGAGAGTAGGATTGTAACAGTGGACTTCAGGAGGGCTAACTTTATCCTCTTCAGGGACGTTCTTGGAAGAATCCAGTGGGAACAGACCCCTTCAGGGAAGAGGGTTCCAGGATAGCTGGTTAATATGGTGAATATCGTCTATCTTGATTTCAGTAAGGCTTTCAACACAGTCTGTCACAACATCCTTATAGGCAAACTCAGTAGTGTGTGGACTGGATGAGTGGACAGTGAGCTGTTTTGAGAACTGTCTGAATGGCTGATCCCAGAGGGTCATAATCAGTGACACAGGGTCTAGCTGGAGGTCTGTTGGTAGCGGTACCCTGCAAGGTGCAACACTGGGCCCAGTATTGTTTAACTTAGTCATCAGTGACTTGGATGAAGGGTCAGATGCCTCCTCAGTGGGTTCACTGATGAAAAAAGGTGGGAGGACTGACCGACACCCCAAGTGCTGTGCAGCCCTCCAGAAGGAGCTTGGCAGGATGGAGAGATGGGCAGAGATGAACCATCTGAAATTCAACAAGGACAAACACAGGGTCCTGAACCTGAGTAGGAATAACCCCCTGCACCAGTACACACTGGGGCCTGACCTGCTAGAAGGCAGCTCTGCAGAGAAGGACCCTGGGGTTCTTGATGGACAGCAAGCTGTCCATGACCTATCAGTGAAGGCTTGTGGCCAGTGGTGTCCTGGGGTGTATTAGGAGGAGCATTTCCAGCAGGTTGAGGGAGGTGATCCTGTCCCTCTGCTCAGCTCTTATGAGGCCACAACTGGAGTGTCCAGTTCAGGGGCCTCAGTACGAGAGAGACATATGGAGCTGCTGGAGTAAGTCCAGATTAAGGGACTGGAACATACCTCCTACAAAGAAAAGCTGATAGATTTGGGCCTGTTCAACCTCAAGAAGAGATGACTGAGAGGGGACATCATCAATGTATGTAAGTATATGAAGAGAGGATGTCAATAGGATGGAGCCAGGCTTTTTTTTCAGTGGTAACAAGCAGTGAACAAGGGACAATGGGCAGTAACTCATCCATAAGAAGTTCCACCCGAATATGAGGAAGAACTTCTTTACTGTGTGTGTGACTATGTGCTGGAATAGGCTATCCAGAGAGCTTGTGGAGTCTCCCTCACTGGAGGTATTCAAGAATCATCTGGACACAATTCTGTGCAGTGTGCTCTAGGATGGCCCTACTTGAGTGGGGAGGTTGGACCATATGACCCACTATTGTCCCATCTAACCTCATCAATTCTGTGGTTCTGTGATAACATCTTCTGAAGCAAGAACTGTCCACACCTGTAGGATTATATCCTTTCCTTTAACAAAGACCAAATACATAGTGACCCTGAAAGGCACTGAAACTGCCCTTTCTTGATTAAAGACCTAACTCACCAAATCCCATAGCAATATTTGCATCAAAGAAGTCTTTAGCTGACTTACTGTTTTACTGACTTAGAGCTTATGGCTGCTGCTCTGGATTCTTGGTAGGAAATACATTTTCTGTGTATTCACACACTTACAAACTGTAAGACTGTAAATATTTCCATATTTTCCTCATCTGAGCCTTAACTACAAGGAGCCAGACTTAGAGATTACTTTGTTCACCCTATGGTCTCCACAAGCCTGTGGTGTGATCTCTTCACTGAAACTGTGAACAAAAGCATAGCTATCTACATGAGTCATAAAAATGTGACTTAAAAAGGTGTGTTCTCACCATATCTACAAATGCTATAGATGGCTTTGTGGCATGGTCATATGTAAAGTAAGCTCTCATTGATCATTTATTTCATAAAAAGCAGCAAAAATTTATATTCATGATCTAAAATCTGAAGAAGCCTAAGTGAATGCCTTGATGTTAGTGCTGCTGCCAAGCTCCTATCAGTCCCTGTGGCTGTCTGGATCATTTTACAGACCATTGCAAACCACTTGATAGCAGCTGGCACCCCACAGCATGTGCGAGACAGAGGTAGCCTTGGTGGGGCATGGAAAGGTATTAAGTGCCACATATCAAATATAAAAATGTTCATTTTTAACACTCTTTGGGCACCTGCTTACTTGCCTTAGCACTTCTCTGTCATTGGTTTCAGGAGAAATTAGGTGCATAGACATATGTTTCTGTTTTAGTGGCTAAAATATTGAAAAAGAAGGCAAAACCTTCTCATCCTGCAATGGTGAGCAGGTTGTCTGGCTTCCTGGGAGGGGTTCTGAGATAACAGTAAAGCTTCATGTAAATGAAAGGACCTTCTTGCTAACTATGTCTACAGAATCAGGGCCTCTGAGGGGGAAAAGCTGAAGGAAAGGACTGGACACAGCACAAACAGGGAATCCTACTCCCTGCTGCCAAAACTGCAAATCTGGAAGCATTATTCGTGACTCAGAATTGCTCATTATCCAGACGTTCTTCACATGTGCTGCATATACTCCTAGGGTGGAGGTTTTAAAATGGGGAGAGGGAAAACAACATTTCCTGGAGTTCATTGGAAATAAAAGGTTATTACAGTTTTTATTTATTACTCTTGAATAAAATATATTTAGCAAAATGTTAGCCCTGAAAACACATTAAATGCGAGCAAGATATTGAAAAAAAAAGAAAAAAGAGAGGGAACAGCTGAAAACAGTGTAGGTCATTGCAGCTGTGTTGGAATCAGAATGGTTGTGTGATGGACTAATGAAAGATATGTGAATAATTCATTTCATATTTATCTACTTTAAGGTCACGTACAACTTCTATTATCATAACATTTGAGTGTCTCACAGTCTCTGTTGTTATCTTCACATTTCCCTTGTCAGATCCTATTATTTCCATTGTACAGCTGAGCAATCAAGTCAGCCAGCAACCTAGGGAGGATTTATCGTCCTTTCATGCCATTTACAGCACCTAAGTGAGACACTCAGCCCTTGCAAGGAATGCTTGTACCCAGTTGGGAGTGCCAGGCATTGGCAGAAGGTGCTTGAGATGTACCTGAGTTTTATCACCATCTGGGAGGGCTCTAAGTTCTGTGGGTTGGATGAGATGAAAATAAATCTCTGGAATTTGCCCACGATGACTTCAAGTTAGCCATGAAAACATGCACCCTCTTAGTTCCATGTTGCTAAACAGCCTGCCTCTGCTAGCTGTTTTCAGAGAGAAATATGCCCTTTTATAAACTTCAGGACAATCAATATGTATTACCAACTTGCCCAGACCCCTTGGAATTGGCACAGATACAGAGTTAGAAGATAAATAAGCTGTTCTCCAGCTAGCAGAATGTATGCTGTTGTCCATATATATTAACCACTACAGTTCAGCACCTCTGTACAGCTGGAAGTCTATCACTGGATTGCACACAATATGTATCTTTTTAAAGGCAGATAAACTGTAGGCTGCTCAGATTTTATAAACACATCTTCTTCTTCCCAGATGAAATACAAGCTGGCCAAAATTCAGGCTTATAGAGACACCAATTTAAGCCCAAAATAAATCTTTAAGTTATGTTGTTTCAGATTTGCATGCATGTAGTCAGGAGCAGAATTTAGACTGTTATGTTTAATCGAGCTAGACTCCTTCTAATTCTTTCCTGGTGGGAGGATACTAAAGCTTTCAAGAGTCAGTCTTTGTTCTAGTTTGTTGTGTACCCATGGCAGGTTTATAATTTTTATGTTTCATCAAAATGGAATGACAACCACATGCTATAGGATTTTTCCCCTCATTACACAAACCTTCACTATGTACTCTGCTGAGCAAATATCAAGATGATCTTGTATCAGGTGAGTAAAACTTAATGACTTAAAGTATAAGCCCCAACCTGCTTAGATTGATTCAAACCCCAATTTTTCAACTCATTCATTGTAGCTTTGACATTGCTTGTGACTTCCCAAAATTCCTTATGAGTCTTGCAAGGCTAAACTTCTCTTTAGTGGTTGTACTGACTGTGTTTGACATATTGCACTTTTGAAAATAAAAATACTTTGCATTAATACAGCTCTTAAATTTTTAATGTTCTTAGTTTAGGGTTTAAATTACTTGCCTAAGGCAACAGAAGGAATTAGAGACAAAACTGGAATAGATACAAAGTCTTTCTGGCTCGTTGACTTAGGCTCACACCTCTAGACAAGGCTTTTCTTTCCAGAACAGTAAAATTGCTCTTTCAGTATTAGAAAAGAAAGCCAGTAGGTAAACTTCCAACCTGTGATATGAGCTCACTGAGATTTGACTTAGAATTTCCCAGCATAACAGCATCATTTTTTTCCTGCCCAGCACTTGGTTCTTATTTAATTTGTGTCTTTTTCTGCTGTCAACTTTGTTTTATGTGATGCAGAAAGACACGATGTTCATGTTTGATTAATTTTACAAAACTGTTGCCAATTTAATTATAATCTCTGTTAAGACTGTGTGACTTTATTCTGAATTTCTTCTTTCTTCTACTACAGTTTTTTACACTAATGTTTATTAAACTGAAATCTAATGGTTGTTGGCATTTTATGGATTTATAAAATATTATTAAAATGATTCTAAATTTAGTTTTTGGTTAAGCAGAACAGTTAAGCAGGGCTCCTACACCTCCTCAATATAAGGAAAACCTTCAAATTACCTATTCATTCTCAAGGTTCTTTCTGTGTTCTTCTGTGAAATATCCCCCTTTTTTCAGAACTGTAAAAGAGTCAGTGGGTGGGAGTCAGCTGACCAAAGGTAGACTACTCACTCAAGAGCCCTATATGTCACTGATGAGAGACAGTCACTTTGAGGATAGATTTCAGAGGTCTACCCTAAATGAATCACGCCACAAAAGTGCCTGTTTCTTGCTCATTACTGTAAGGAAGGCCAGAGTGAATAATTCTATTTGGATGACATAAGTTAGTTGGTATTAATCCTGCTTAACTCAGGCAGGCTCTTTTCAGAAGAAATAATTTCCTGGAGGAGATTCCTTTAGTAATACATGCAAGGGTCAGTTCTCTGTTTTTTGGTATGGTGTGGGAGCTCAGCCCATGATTCGAGGGGTGTTTGCAACCTTGGGTGCTACGTGTGGTTTTTGGCCCTCCAAGGCTTTCTCTGGGGCAATGTCAGAGCTAACTGGAGGCTGGGCAAGCTGGGCTGGCAGGAGGGCAGCATGTTCCCCAGTGCCAACTCTCTGGGCAGCCCAGAAGCCATTACAGTCCTTTGGCACAAGCCATACAGCCAGAGTTTAGCCAGGGAGCCACAGAAGCTGAATGCTGCTGTATGTGAGTGCCTCCCAGCTGTTCTGCATGCACAGTTGCCCAGCGCTCTTCTGAATCTCCAAATTCTCATGTCTGCTTGTCTCAGCCTCCTTGCTGTGCACATGCATGCTCATACCAGACATTTGGCAGGTAAGGCTGCTGTAGTAGAGGTTCTTTTCTGTCGTTCTCAAAAGGTATGCAGCCTGTCCAGGCAGATAACTTTGATGCTGTTGTCTATCCCAACAGCTGATTTCCATCCAAGATCACATAGTATCTTTTTTAAGTTGTTGCTTTACCAAACTGAGCCTCCACCTTCTTTAAATAATGCCTATGTTCTTTCACACATGCTTGATTTTGTATTTGTCTGTATACACACAGTTTTCTAGTCCCTGAAGCATCAAACAAGTCAGAATTTACTTGCATCAATGACTTTAGTCATTTATCACTGCTCCAGTATTTACATGGGCTGTAAATTTTAATGGTAGAAATTTTATGTTTCTCTTCACATTAAGGATAGAAAAATGCCAAATAGTAAGCAACAAAGAACAGACTGTACAGTGACTTCAGAAGGAACAGTGACTCTTCAATTACAGCTGTAGGTTACTGCCCACCAGTCAATACATTTTGTCCTCTGTAGGCCTCACTTACCCAGAATCATGGAATCAGTAAAGCTGGAAAAGGCCTCCAATATCATCAAGTCTAACCACTAACCAGCACTGCCGAGTCCATCACTAAACCATGTATCTTAGCACCAAATCCACAAATTTTTTCAGTACTTGCAGGGATGGTGATTCCACCACTTCCCTGGGCAGGCTGTTTCAACACCTGACTACCTTTTCTGTGAACAAATTCTCCTGATACCCAGTCTACACCTCCCCTGGTGCAACTTGAGACCATTTCCTCTTGTCCTATCACTTGTTACCTGGGAGGAGAGATCAATCTCCACCTGACTACAATCTCTTTTCAGGCAGTTGTAGAGAGAGATAGGTCTCCTCTGAGCTTCCCCTTCTCCAGCCTGTACACCCCCAGCTCCCTCAGCTGCTGCTCAAAGGACATGTGCGCCAGCCCCTTCCACAGCCTCATTGCCCTTCTCTGGTGTTGCTCCAACACCTGATGTCTTTTTTTGGACTTGAGGTGAGGCCTCAGCAGTGCCCAATGCAGGTAGAGATGATCATTGCCCTAGTCCTGCTGGCCATGCTATTGCTGATTCAAGCCAGGATCACATTGGTCTTCTTGACCACCTGGAGACTCTGCTGGCTCATGTTCAGCTGCAGTCAACCAGCACTGCCAGGTCCTTTTTCACCAGGCGGCTTTCCAGGCACTTTGCACCCAGTCAGTGGCTTGGGGTTGCTGTGACCCAAGGGCAGGACCCAGCACTTGGCCCTGTTGAACCTCATACCATTGGCCTCAGCCTGCTGATCCAGCTTGTCCAGATCTCACTGCAGAGCCTTTCTGCCCTTCAGCAATCAACCCTCCCACCCACCTTTGTTGTCACCTGCAAACTGACTGAAGGTGCGCCCTTGGCCAGGTCTTCAACAAAGATATTAAACAGGACTACCCCAGTACTGAGCCCTGGGGAACACCACTAGTGTCCAGCTGCCAACAGGATATAACTCCAATCACCACCATTCTCTGGGCCTGGCCATCCAGACAGTTTTTTACAGCGAAGGATGAATCTGTCCAAGCCATAAGCAACCAGTTTCTCCTGGACAATACTGTGGGAAATGGTGTCAAAAGCTTTACCAAAGTCCAGATAGACAACATCCACAGCCTTCTCCTCACTGACTTTTCCCCAAGTGATTCTCCCTGTCAAGCAGGATCTGCCTTTCCTAAACTCATCATGCCTGGGCCTGATGCCCTGGTTTTCCTGACATGCTATGTGATGGCACTCACAATGATGTGCTCCATAATCTTTCTCTGCACTGAGTGCAGACTGATCAGTTTAAAGTTCTTCAGATCCTCTTTCTGACCCATAATGCAGATGAACTAATTTACTCAATCACAAGCTTATATAGCAGCATATCAAACATACTCCAGAATTACCATATAGAACTTCTAAGATTGAAACAATTGAAAGCAAACTAGGCAGACCCACCAAATACTCACATTTTCCTATAATTACTTGGATTAGGAGGAAAAAACTGTTCAGTGTCTTTTAATAGGCAAATTACCTTTTTTAAAAAAAAACCCCAACATCATAAAACAAGTGTAATAGCATGTAATTATTTAAAACAACAGTTTTAAAACTACAGTGTTGACTGTAGTGTAGACACAATCCAGGTACTGGAACTGCTGGTTGGATTTCCACTGTCATAAAAAAGCAAGGAGTAAAACTGTAGTGATAAACATAACTTTATTACATATGCAATAACTTGTCTCCTCTAGTTCACTGAGATTATACATTTGAACCCTTGCATCTGCATTATTTTACCTTCTGGTTGCATCAATAGAGCTGCTGAATTCAATTAACATCTGAAATTACTTGCCTAGCCAGACATTACACAAATACTCCAAGTGAAAATCTGAAGTCTTCAGACAAATTGTACTTCAGATGTGTTCTTCCTAAAACGCATCATACTGTGTCCCATGCCTCTAATTTCCATTAGTTGCAGTGTGAGTAAAGCAAAGTCCTTGTAGCCTTTCAGCTAGTGCTAAAAATTTCTGGAACTGTGTCCTGTAGGTCTGTCCCCCATCTGGACTGGAAACTGAGCTGTTGAGCTGAGGACTCACATACATCTTTGTTTTTCTAGAGGTTAAAATCATTATAAATATTCTTCCCCATTCTCTTGCCTTTCCTATTGATGATATAGTTACTAATTTTACAAAAGTCTGGAAAAGTTATATATTCTACATATAAAAGCGAGCTCTATCATTCCTAATGATATTGGAACCAATGAGAGCTATTTCCCAAATATCTCTGAGCATGATTAAAGAGAGAACACCAAGGAATTTTTCATGCAGTTTGGGAGACCATTCAAAGCACTGTCAAAGTAAAGATACTGCTTCAAACAGAACAGATGGGAAATGTATGTTTGATTTCCACATGAAATGGAATGAGGAACTGAGCTGTCCCTGGACCAGCCCTAAGCTGGAGGCAGGATGGATAGCACTACACTTTCAGGTATGTCTGTCTGATCCACTTATGCTTCCCCTATCTTTCCTTCATCTGTAGTGAGGGTGCTAAGGAGTCTGGTATTATTTACAGTATGTTTGCTACACCTGTCATAGATTTAATGGAGATTTAATTCTAATACAAGCCAGCACAGGTAGAATGTAAACAGGAGAGAAACATTACAACTGCTTCTTGTTGACAGACAGCCACCAAGTCAATTTGGATAGCTGTCCTAACTCAAGCGTAATCCACTCAGAGCAGAAGCTTTGTAGGGGTACACTAATAACACAGAGAGAGAAAGAAAGAAAGAAAGAAAGAAAGAAAGAAAGAAAGAAAGAAAGAAAGAAAGAAAGAAAGAAAGAAAGA
>JAOXXN010000364.1:15857435-15878338 GCA_026770055.1 Myrmophylax atrothorax | reverse complement strand
ATCTTGAGGCCAGGAAATGTAGAAATACTGTCCTAACCACAATAATAACTTGTCTTCACTATGTTTCTAGCCCACAGAAATGCAAGAGGTCTCCTCGAGAATCCTTATCCCACGAGACTTCCAACCTTGTTTCCAGAGAGTCGAGGGCAGGTAGGTCCGGTTAACTTTGAAATTTTGTACGCATGTCAAAACCAGCTGCAAAATCTGTAGATGGTGTAAATCAGCATTATTCCACTGATTTAAACAGAGATGCATCACCATTCACCAGCTGAGCATCTGGCTTCTCATCCCAACTATTTTTCCAGACATGTGTGCACCAAGTATTTCACTGTATCTTTCTGACATTGATAAAGTTTTTCCTCTTACCCTGACTCTCACTGTGCTTTCTAAAATAACTCTCTTACATGTGTTTGTACTTTACAACTATCATTTCCATATAATAACCATTATTTGTATTTTAACTATCATGCTGTTTTTAAGAGTACATGGGTCATTTACCTGGGTGGGGGGAAGTGTCATCTTAGATTTTGTTACTGCTTTTGACACTAATATACAGCTTTAAGTTGTATTTCTGCTATGCTTTCATAAAAATAAGAAGTAGATATTTTTTTTCCTGCACAAGACATGAGTGTTTTCTTAAAATGTATATAATTACAGCCTCATACAATTATATTTACCAGCTGGCCAGACTTTCAGATAACAATAAGCAAATGTCTTCACGGTTTTGAAACACACTTTTTCTCAGCTGGTCTTACCCCTGTGGAAGACTAACTCATCTCATTTCATACCGTGGTTACAATATGATTTGGATGGAGTTCAGGAACAGATTCTCATTCTTAAGATCTGTATCCCAGAGCAGCACTCTCACATTAATGTGAAGCATGTGGCTAAATCCCTTGAATGACTCTGAAAACATCAACCATCATATTTAATTTTTTGTTGGTGTTTTTTTTTTTTTCCTGGCTTAGCTCCTACTATTAATCAGATTTTTTAAAGTATGCTTTAAGAAAATAAAGAATAATGGGAAATATAGATCTGAATCAGTTTCATCTGATAGATTTCAGATTTTGTTCTCCACAAATTTCATTATCTACCCTTAAGAATTTAGTTTGCACCCAACTCCACACTACGGTTACATTGGTAATGGTACAAATAAGCTGACTTGGTTAAAGTCACATCAGTTAGACTGACAAGCTTTAATATCCCACTTTGACTGCAATGTAGACACACCCACAATGTGGGAGAGGAAACAGAAGTAAAGCAATATGCCCAAGATTACAAAGGGAGCCTGCAGCTGAGCCAGCAAGGAACTCTAGACTTGTGGCTTCAGGACCAGAAATTTTTCTTCCCTTCCAGGAATTTGTAGGAAGTATTCTGTCTTCCAAATTTCAGGCATAACAGCCTTTATAGTTTTGGAATATCTACCTAGCTTCTGATATCATAAACCAAGGATGACGGATACCTGCAGGTTTTTTTCCTGCACTTTTAAAATTATATACATAGTCAAGAAAGAAGTATTTTACCTTTTATTTTTTATGCTTTCTAGGCCTGAGGTATAAGTGCAATACCGTTGTTTTAGATAATAAATAATAATTTCCTTAATTTTCCACCACAATTGTTGAATTAGAACCATGCTTATATGCAATTAAAAAAAAAAAGTGATTTAACCCCCCCACAATCTATAGTGGTTCTTGGGCTAATAGGAAAAAGTAGTAAGGAACCATCCTCAGAGATTGCTGAAGTGTGATGTAATTTTGGTGGTACTCAGACACCTTGGGAAAGAAAACCTTGGAAATACTTAAAGTTCTGGTTGATTTTTTGGAGAGATTGCACATTAGGATGGAATTTGGCCTTTCTAATTCACAGTGGTTTTATAATCAGATTCAGGTTTATTTCAGCTCCAGCTACACACTCTCCCTCTCCAAAGGCTCGCTGCCATGATCCTTTCAAGGACTGCACAGGAGGGGCATTAATAATGCAGAGTGAGGCACTGTGGCATGGTTTATTCCCAGACCTGCCGTTGTCTACCTGAATGACCTCAAACAAGTGACTTTACCTCCTGAGTTTTTCCATCTGTACAGCACTTTTAGATCTGCAGATGAAAAGTGCTGTATAAAAGTGAGAATTTATTGTGGACACTGTTTAATTAAGTTATTTGTTTGCAATCAGTTTCTTGTATCACACAGTATGTTTATATTGCTTTTTTACACTTCACAGCAACATTTTCACTATTAGAACAGGGAGGACGTGACTACGAAGTTGACTCATATGATCCTCTAGGATACAGAAATTATATTAATTATGCCTGATAATCCTCATTATACCTGTCTCAGCCTTCTGGGAAAGAAAACCTTGGTTTAGTTGATCTTTTCTTAAGCAGTGGGAATTTCCCAAGTAATGTTATTTAAATACCATCTCTAAATATTCATGCTAGTTCCCAAGACTGCCATTTCTTCTGAGGGTAAAAACAGCACAGTACATGCATTTCTTTGGATCAAAGCAAAGAAATGCCTAAAGGTTTAGTTTACTGGCATTACCTAGGCGGTTTTGATTCTCCAGTTTCCTCGGGGCCTTGTACCTTCAGTAGGCAGACTGCCTGGAAGACTACAGGATGTGGAAATGCATAGTGCAAAGTAATGTTATTGCCATGCAACTGCTTATTACCTTTTTTAGGAATGTTGGGCAGGCAGAGATTTAGGGGGCAAAGTGTTCAGACACACGCTTCCTTCCTAATCAGCTTACAGTGCAACCAACAACAGCATAGCACTGAGACTTCACTAGCCAAAAGATCTTATTTAGAAAAAGAAGGGGTGTGTCTCTTAAAAAAGACCTTAATAAAATTATTTTATTTGGATCCTTGCCTACAAAATCTCAAAAATAATTGATATTCCCAGGTGCCCCTTTGGTCACTAACATAATATCCAATCTCATTTAAAGCTGTTCTCACTAGGAGAATGTTTTTCCTCTCATACCACAGAGGATCATTCCACAGCCTGATGCACCTTGTTCTCACATTCATCCTTCTTTCCTTTCCTTAATAATTTTGGTTAACATTTGGTCCTAAAATAATTCCTTTCTTATTAGGCACCCTTTATATATTTATCTGTGTGAATCTTTTTTCCAGTTAAACAAATATGGCAGGTTTAGTACTTAATCTTGCCTATTAAAATAAATTCTGTGCACCCCTATTCTTTTTTTGTTGTTCCCTCAATCCTCTCCAATACACTGATTTTTATTCAGGACATGAGTTCCTAAAATGTAGTGGAGTGTTGGGAATGGAATTACACCTTCAGTGTTCCGAAAACAACTTTTGCAATCCAGCCCAATGAGGATGTTATCTTTGCTTATGCAATTCACAGTTGCAATACCTTTTTGCATATTATATCATGTTCCTAAGTAGTTTCTTACTTTCTGTCCACTCTCACCGACTTCTTTAAAAGAAAGGTTTTCCAAATTCCTCTGTTCCTCTGAGTGTGTTTTCCCTTATATCCACAGGCCTCTTCAATGATTGACCCTTTATTTCTTTTCTCCTGTTCATTTTTCAGATCTCCTTGGATCCCTTCACACTATTTTATATCTTCAATATTTGCAACACTTTAATATTTTTTGGGCTCATATAAGGGTTCCAGTAGACAGAAATACCTATGAAGAACAGACAAATCTCCCAACAAAGAGAACACCCAAAAATCCGCAAAAAAACCCCACAAACAAAACCAACCCCCCCCAAACAAACAAACCAAACAACCAACCAATCAGATATATCAAGTTATAAAACTTAACACAATGAAAAATTCTGATTATGCTTTCTTTGATGAAATTTGAGAGTTTGCAAAGTTTATGCTACAAAACCCAGAAGGATGTTTCCTCTCACTACAGACAGAAATACTGATACTCAAAAAGCAAATCCTCTGTGAAAATTGTTTGAAGTAGAAGTATTTTCCTGATGAATGCTTTCTGATTAGGGACTGGCTTTATGAACATGCAGCTCTTAATCTGCTCGGGACACTTCTTACGCTAAAAGCAGTATGGTCAGACAGTTGATATGTCAATTACATTCATATTGAGAGATTTTAGCTTCTGGATATTTCCAACATATCCAAAACTAAGGAACAGTTCAGAAGTCTTTGTTAAAAAGGTTTGAAGAAAAGATCACATTGCATGCAGCAGCTGTTTGTGTGGATTACCTAGTCTAGCCATTCTGTCAAGGCTAAAAAAAATACTGTCTGAACTGCAGGGAGAAAACAAGTCACTGAAATATCAGTTGAAGTTACAAGCAGCATGGCTGGACTTCCTCTGTCAAGCTCCAGCTTGGGCAAGTAAGCAGGACAATTCTAAACAAAGACCTTGTTTGGCTGTCCCATTTAGAGGTATTTTTGGAACGATCAAGCTGAAATGGCTATTCCCTAGCTCTGTTGTAGAGCCGTCAGATATGTGTTGCTTTTCATTTTATATTTATGATCAAATAGAACACACGTATATACAAGGCTCAGAGTTTCATTTTCTTTTTGCAATGGTAGGACCTGGCTTGGCTTTACTGGTTTCTCTGTGACATTTTTCGTTCGTTCGTTCGTTCGTTCGTTCGTTCCTTCCTTCCTTCCTTCCTTCCTTACTTCCTCTCTTCCTTCCTTCCTTCCCCTCTTCCTTCCTTCCTTCCCTCATTCCCTCCTTCTTTCCTTCCTTCCTTTCAGCAAAATTTTCTTAGAGGTATCTTGTTTTACCTGCTGAGATGCATATTTATCCTGAAAGTCTTCCACACTCTGGTCTACTCTACTTCAAAATTGAAAGTTTTTGGGTTTTTTTCTTGAATCTCTATCATCCTGCCTTCCATTCCTAAGCACTGCCCAGTCTCATTTTCACGGAAAAAATTACAGCTGCTCACAGGATTTCTGTGGCAAATCTAGACCATCTTCTGTAATGAACTGAAGATATGACAATGACAAAAAATAATTAAAATATGCCCAGTAATAATCTGTTGAACCTAGATGGTGCATGATGAAGCATGTAGTAAAATTTTCTCTTTTATAGTTGTTAATCAGTCAGCTATACAGTAATCAAAGTAATACCCACTAAAGAGGATTTGATACAGAATACTGTTTTTTTTTCTTTTGTTCTTACTTTTTTTTTTCCATTTCCATGTGGAATTACACATTTCACTGGTTTCAAACCCTCTTTACTGACATAATGGAGAGGACATGGCTCCTTGGAGTCAGTCAATGCTACTTCTAAACTGGCTGGAGGAAAGGTGTGCTCCTTCCATCAGACTATGACTACATGATACGTTGGCAGGACACATCATGCTGATGTGCCTCTGTGGTTGCCATGCTGTGGAGCTAATTAGTCCTGATCCAACCCCCCCAACTCCTGCCAAATGGGAGCAGTCATATCACATCAACATTTTAGTTGGAGGGATGAGAAGGCATAGACTCACTTGTCTTTTGCAAGGTCTAGTAAATAAAAATCTATGGCTATTTTCTACCAGCCACCTTTGGAACTGGAATAATCTGTAGAATCTTAATGAAGAGGCTGCAGCCCTAAAAGAAACAGCAAGGACACTGCCATGTGTAGGAACAGGAGCTAAGGACTTCAGTCTTCTTTCTCTGCATATGAGGAAGAGTGATTTATACTGCCTTCCTCACGTGGGTGCAGTTAATACATGCAAAAGTTTGTCAAGTTTTGGCCAGCCCTTAAGCTTTCTGGATTTGCAGCCTGTTGGAGATTTCCCCATGGACATGCAAACCCTTCAGAAAATTATCCATTAGTAGGTTCTCAAGTCACCTAACAGCAGGCTTATTTTTCATATCTGCATTTTGCTGAGTCCTCCCTCCACCCCAAAAGACCAGAGGTTACAATATGAACATGACTGGATGCAGAAAAATAAGTTCATTCCCATACTGATTGTATCTGAATTTAGGTACTGGCACGATATTGTCAGGTAAAACTGGCACATTTTTTTCCATCTTCTCTAAGCCTCAGTATTACACTGAGAAAATTCCATGTGCCTGTGAAAAAAAATATAATCATCAAGCACTGATGAGCTGGTTGCAAAAGATGTTTCTTGCATTTTTATCAACTTCTTTCCTGGGTTTTTGGGACAGAGATCATTGATGTCTCACTAAACTGTCAGGACATGTAGAGATTTCCTTCTTATTGTTCTTCACAAGATAACATAACTCTAAATTGGGCTGGTGACTCACCTGCCCCTGAGGGGCTGCAGTTATAAGAGAGTTAATTATTCACCTTCCAGCCGTGGAAAGATTCCATGCAGCTGTTGGTATTGGTCTGGTTTTTCTTCACCAACCACACCTACTGAACATCAAGGAACTTAGAGAGGGAAGGGGCTGGGGTTTCTTTCTTTTCTTTTTTTTTTTTTTTCTTAATTGACCAGGCAAGATCCTCATCTGTATGTGACTCAATAGCTTGACTATGAACTCAGGTTTCATGAATGTGGAGAAATCTCACTGAACTTTCACTTACCTCCCTGAACTTATGCTCTCTCTCTGTTTTAGAAGAAACCAAACCAAACCAAACATATTTTGCAGTGGATGTGGGTAACGTTCCCTGATCTAATCTGATCTGCAGTTCACTTTTTAAGTAAGAGACCTATGCAATATTAAACTCCGCTCAACAGGACTTATCTTCTAGGTAAGTTGTGCATTACCACTCCCCTTCTCCCTCCCCCACTTCTCCCCTAACCAGCCACTTAACAACTCACCAAGTTATTAGTGACACATGCCTGTGTTTGAATTTAATTTACATTACACAGCCAACTGTCCCTCCTGAGCCCCTGTTCAAAGATACAGTGCCCCTTCATTCTTCCTTGGGTTTCCAATAGAACTGTGCCAGTCACAGCACAGGTAACAATCTCCCTACATGCACATGTGCACACACATGCATATATGAGATCTACACTGTTTTATTCTTCCTATTTCTGTCTTTGTCAGCTGTGTCTGCTTTCACTCACCACTTAACTCTTCCCCCATCGGCAGCAAACCTAATGACGATTTAATGGCAAGTACAGAAACAGTTCTGGGAGCAGAGGTCAGAATCTGCAACATTCTCCTAGGCACTAGGCTGCAGAAACATGCTTTCTCTTGTGCTCTGCCTCCTTGGCTGACATGGTCCTAGAACCTTTCTGACTCTGCTTAGTGACAACAGTTTTTCAAAAACAACCATTTCTATCAAAGTGATTTGTGGTTTAAATCAAACAGGTCAGGTATTGTGCAAATACGGTTGCCATCACCAGCCCCTTGAGAGCTGGAATGAAAGTTTGTGTCTGGGAGGAAGAATTTTGGGGAAGATGATTGCGATGTGAAGAGGGGTGTCCCAGTCCTACTGCTTCTGGCTGGCAGACCTGGCCTCAGCACAGAATCCTCTATAAGCCCCGTTTCTGGTAATTCAGCTTTCCCTGATCTTTATGGGCTGTTTGATGTGTCTCCTTGACATGGCACAGGGGGACAGGCACGTACACACTTGGTATCTCCTGCCTGGGCTGTGTCTGGCCCCTGTGTCTCAGCTGTGCCTGTTCCCTGGAACAAAACCTGTCTGGGCTGTATTCCCACATGGGACATAAACCAAGCATAAAGAAGGAAGTTTAAAGTCTTTGTTGGAATAGGACGATAGTGTACTGAGATTTAAACAGAGCAATAGTGTACTGAGATTTAAACAGAGCAGGAACTGAGATGCAGACTGACTGTATAATAGTATTAGATGCTTCCCTGGGAGTCATATTCAAGCTCTCACTCCCAGATCAAGTATAAAGGATTTAAAAATCAGTGTTCTGTATTCGTATCAAAGAACACTGGTAAATTAACTATATCAAGGTGATTAACCACACCAGCCAGCAGAAAGTCTTGCTTCTGGCTGCCTTTTCTGCCATCTGTGCTCTCTGAATGTACCTGTCTGCTGGACCCTGCATAAAAGGAAGAATGGAGAACAGTTTTAATGCCAGGTTGAAGCAGGTAGTTTAGGCATATCACAAGTTTTACAGTTGAGCCCCACTAGTGTGTGCTTAAGCACTAGCACTGAGATTTTGAAGATTAGTGTGATACCTGTTTATTATACTTATGAGTATAACTTGGTGGGAAGGTATCAAAGTATTTATTCTTTTAAAAATTGATTACTTGAAGCCAGATTTTCAAAGGTATTTTGATGTCTGAAGAAATAAATATGCCTTTCATGAGTGTCAGTTGGGATAAATCATTTGCAAACCCTAGCATTGTATGAATCACCTAAAATAGCTTGTAGTTATAGAGTATTTTTGTATTGGTAGATTATTTATTAAATGGTGGTTCTGAATGCTGTTAATTCCACAAGAGTGCATATAGTATTCTCTTTACACAGGGCCCACATATGGCTTTTCACCATTCTGGTTTTATTAGTTTTATTTATTGCTACTACCTTCTGTTTATAGTTCCAGAGTAACCTGTGAGGAGAAGCTGAATGACCATCTAAGCTGACTGTTAAATACTTACGGGCACTTCACTATAGAACCCTTGTAAAATCATGTTCTCTCAGGACACTATAAAACTGCCTGGCAGCTTGCTTGTCTGGTAACACAGAATATAATAAACAAAGATGGAGGACACCATAAGTTGATTCCCATAGAAATGTGTCCAGAGAACTCGATATCCAAGATGCCATAAAACATATTTACACTTAACTTCAGTAGTATCGTATTTTCCATTTTGCATATATAGATAGTATATTTTTCTAAGCAAATAGAAATGTGTATATGGAACATATGGTCACTAGGAAGTATAAATGACTGTCTATGTCTTCATCATTAAGACGCTTTCACTGGAAGGTTCAAAATCCAGGAAAAAAGCACACATAAGACAAATAAGAAAAAATAAAACTTTCTACTCCAGCTGAATTTCAGCTCCAAATAGTTCTATTCCACATACTTTCATCATCTGGATCAGACTGAGTATTTGACTTATCCAAATACTTCAGTTCTTGACTGTTTTTAACTTTGTTACTAATTGTATTGACTCCTAAGGAGCTACTCAGAGCTATGAATTTGTATATACATACAAAAATGTATATGTGTTTATATAGTAAATATATAAATATATTAATATTTAAATATCTAAATATACATATACATGTATAGTATTTATATAGTAAATGTATATATAGTAAATACATATACAATATACACATATTTAAACTTATTAATTTAATTATATACACTAATAAACATCAGTGTGCATTAGTATATTTGCAGAATTTAAGCTTTTAAAAAAAAAGGAATTTTTTTTTCAAAAGGAGGAGTGTTACGTTTTAGAAGTTAGACAACAGAGATTCCCAAACATTTCTGATGAATGGTGAAGGTTTATAATGAGTATTTCTCATACAGCACAATTATTATTTACTGTGAGGATTGAATATGGACCTCATTAAATTTGCCTGAAGATTCTGACTTTTCTAAGCTGCAATGAGACACAATTGTTGATATGATAGATTTTACTGTTTAGTATGGTTGTGGCCATGGTAAAAGACAACTCGGAAACCATGAGTATAAAGGTTTTAAAATCCAGACAGAAAACTCATGACAATGGAATTTGTGTTAGCAGGTATGCATGGAGCTGCTGTTATTTGTTCTACATTTCTCCTGCTGTAACAACTTCTGCCATAGTGCCAGTAAGAAGTGAATCAGTTAATGATGGTATAAGAACGTAACTGGGAGAACTAGCAATTTGTTTAATCTTCTTTTTTTCACTAATTATTAAGTGCATATGGGTTTATAAGAGTGCTGTATTTCACTGCATTTTTCAAATTCAAAGAGTTTAGGTGTAGGCTGTGCTCAGTGCACATTATAGACACTATTCTCACTCAGAGAAGGTATCTTTCTTAACCTTTCCCAGGCAGTCCCATGTCAAGAGAATTCATATGATTTAGGTGCTCATGCTGAGCTTCTGACTCATCCACTATCTGACCTGTGCAAAGATCTTAATCTCAAGAACTGGAATACTGGCCCTTGATTCAAGACCTCTGACAAATAGGAGTGGTTTCCCTAAGACCTGCCCAGAGTGCACTGCTTGACAAAAATTAAAGCCAAACCCTGCTTGCTTTGAGGCAGCAAGTGGAGAACCTGCACAATGTCACTTCCAGGTCAATGTGATGTCTCTAGACATCTTCTTTTACAGGTAAATGCAACAGTAACTACTGATTAACAAATTCTTCTTCTGGTACGGACTTTTTGCCTTTAATGGCCTAGCCACATAAGATAAGTAAGAGTTGTTCCTTTTATTCTCTACTTTCCTCTTATGATTGATGACAGGCTTCCTATGAACTGGTTGTCAGAGATCTTCCTAGCCAAGTTATAGGATCTGCACCACAGGCATCCCTCTACAGTGATTCAGTCTTAGCCTTTACCTATTGTTATTGGAGACTACCATAATAATAATACAGTGGTAATAACAGGGATGATAATAATGACAATAATGATAGGAAGTATAGTAATAACAAGTAAAAACTGCAATAAGTAATACAGCACTAGCTCTGGAATAATATTATTGCCAACCCTCCCATATTTGCTTGAAAGAAAAAAACAATAAATCGGAAATATGAAAAGATAAAAAAAACTTGCCATTTGCTGAAAATGAGAACTGATTGAATTCAGCCTATCTAGAGAGAATGATGGTCAACTTAAGAGTTACTGAAGTCCCAATCAGACAGTAGAATAAATGTAGAAAATATTTGTGAAGCACTTAAATGTCGTGTTTAATCAGAAAATTTCCCAGTAGCTCTGTGTTAGCACACAGTATTGTGGTATGTGCCAGAGGTGATGCCAGAGTACCATCATTGCATGGAATGGCCATTCAGACCTGAACACAGATGGTCAATGTTAGATACCTGTTGTCAACCTGAGCATGTGTAAGGCCAAGCATAAGTTACTATAGGTCTGATACAGAGGTTAGGGAGGCTATTTCAAAGCTTAAGTGGGAAGTTTAATGTATATCTATTCTGAATATTAATAAACTCTGAGCTAAATTTTAATTATGATGGCATGTTCTCCCTTCACACAGATGTAATGTTAATCCTTTTAATGATTGTTTGAAGTGGATGCGGAAAAACTACTTTAGATTATATAGTTTAGTTAAATTAGAGATATCACAAGGTAATCCTTGGTTATGGGAGATAGTGAACAGACAAAATTAATCTTTCTAGACTTACAAATAGTCAATTAGTCAAACGGTTAATACTGTATTGCAGTGAAGATGTGGAGGTTGTAAGCATACACAGGGAACCAAACATAAATTAATCTGGTAAACCAGGAAGATGTGCTGACACAGACTAGCTTAGGCGATGCAAACCTGTCTGGTACCTTTTATACTTTCTTGAGTGGGTAACACATCTTAAAGTCAATGATGCAATGATTTCACAAAGTCTGTCAGTCATCCAGGGCATGACAGGTGGTGTCTGGGGAGCACTGCACCCCAGTGACCCACAGCTAGTATAACAAGCTAATTGGAAAACAGCAGCATTCAGAGAGGCCTGAAATGACACTGCATGCTAAACCTGCCCCAAAATGCCAGAGGCCATGGGAGGATCTTGCTTTAACAGAGCCCAGTGCCACTATGAAGTTT
Source organism: Myrmophylax atrothorax (assembly GCA_026770055.1). Classification (NCBI taxonomy): domain Eukaryota; kingdom Metazoa; phylum Chordata; class Aves; order Passeriformes; family Thamnophilidae; genus Myrmophylax; species Myrmophylax atrothorax. The sequence continues at coordinate 15,866,747 of JAOXXN010000364.1, read as the reverse complement.
TAAAATCAATTAAAATTTAAAGGCTTCAGTGGATTATGTGAAATATCCTCCTTCAAAACTGATGTATTTTGTGTATGCAACATTTTTCTTCTGTTTTTTTTCTCTTGAACACTGCAACTGAGCAAAGAGTGTAGTGTGAAAAAGCAAAACCTTATTGAATGTAGCAAAACAAGGTTAGTTCAGAAAGTTTTGAAACTGTGTGTACAGAGTACATTTCAGCCTCACTAATCCTGTCCTCCCTGCCCCAACCTCTTCTCTTTCTTTCTTACACTTTCACAAGTTGTTTTTCTGCCTACATCAATTTTCTTGTTTTCAACCACAATATATATTTGCTGAAGCCTGAACAGTCCCAGTACACTTGAACATGGTAAACACAGCATTTCACAATGCTCTCTGTGATTGGACACCGAGAACAAAATATTTCCTGAAAAGTCAGTTTCACTAAGCTAAACCGTGTGGGGTACTAAAACTGCCTGAAATACAAGAGCCCTCAGAAATGTAGGTCACACTAAAAACTTTATCTTCTGCTTGTTAATGGTGGAAAATGCTCTCCTAGGAAAATACTGGTTTTGTCTTTCTGCTGGGTAAAAAGAGAAAAACTAGAAATATGTTAGCTAACACATTACTCTTTTGTAGGGAATTTGGCTTCTGTACACATCTACAAGGCCACTGTGAATCAGGCATATATTAATAGTTTGTAAAAGGTGTATCATATTTTCAACTGATGTATTCTCAGCAATGATTTCACAGAGACAGTTTTTGAAGATTTCCATGTTTCAGATTTCTGAGGCTTTACTTAAACATATTTTTTCTAGTCTCCTGAGTTTCATTTGGGTTTTTGTGTTTGCTCAAAGTCACATCAGCTAAAACCTGCTAGATTTGTCTGATGTGAAACTGAACCAATGAGGAATCTCTGACCTCTGCAGGATTTCAAGCTGGAAGAAATTCTGGGCTAAGCAGTGTTGCAATTTAGTGCAGGCTGGTGGTCCTTGGAGAGCTGACTGGAAGACAGTGAAGTCAGACACCATACACCTTCATTGCACTGAAAATAGAGCTTTTTTCCTTATGCAGCAAACAGAGCACAATGCAATTTAAAGTATTTTGTTAAATAATCTTCATTGCATGTTTCATGTTTTTGTTTCTTTTCCTACTGTTCTGCAAATACATAACAATGCTGCTTTTCAAGGCCAAGGCTCTTACTAAGACCTGACTTTTTTCCCATAAAGTGAACCTTGATACACGAAAAATTCCTCTGTACTTCCTTTTGTAAAATAAGGATGGGCACACAACTATTTGTAAATGAATCTTTGCTTCATTAGTAGGGAATAATAATAAATGCAGAGCTGATACACATTATTGCATCTAGTCAGTAGACACACTAGCATCAGCACTAGCATAAGCAGCTTATATTTTACAGATTTAAGCACTGGGAATGTAGCAGCATGCAAAAAACTCATGGAAACTGGAACATGGCCCAGGATATTTATGTGCCTTTATTTTTTTTTAGAAAACTGTGAACTTGCTGTATTTCAATTAATTGTCCCAGAGAATGTTCCTAAACAAATGCTAAGTTTTCAAATCAGCAGTTTAAATGCATAAGAATACAAAAAAAAAATGAGTGACTTCACATGAGGTGTATGCCCACGTAAGACACAGTCGGTATTGAACACAGCATTTGAAGAAGGGACACATTTGGATGACGCTGCTTAACTGAAGCAGGAGGTTTCCTGAACTGTGAATTTCTCCTTATTCCTCCTTTTGTCCTTGTCCTTCTCAAGGCTATGATGCTTTGCTTCCATAACCCTTTGGGAATTTCTTTCTGAATCTGAGATGGTTGGACTAAGCATAAGAAAAAAGACCTATGCCTGGGAGAAACCCTGACATGAAATGATGTTTCTTATCACAGTAGTTATTCTTAACACATTGTCTATCATAAAGTTTTGATAAGTGTTTACAAGTTATGTATTTTTGTGGCTGCTGGGCAGGAACCTGGCCATGGCCCTTGCAAAAAAAAGAACCCTTTCTGCCTGTTGAATCCACTTTGCCCTGAGACAGAAGGCAGCCAAGTCTAATAATACCTCATATATGTTATTTTAATTGAAGGAAGATCAAGCCTTAGGCACAGGATACATATCCAAAGACTGTGAGTAATTTCAGATACCAAACCCTTCCCTTTCCAAATTCCTTACAAGGACTTTCATGCATTTGGACTTTGACTAGAAGGCAGTAATTATTCAGGAGTACAGCAGCAACACAGAACTTAACAGTTCAAACACCAAAATCAAATCAAATAGTGCATATCCAGGCAAAATTTCTGGGAATATTCACCTGTCAAGGCATCTGCTCATAGACTCTGCTGAAGGACCCAAATGTATATCCATAGCTAAACTGATGGAAATATCAGTGACAATGTTCAAGACAGTGTTGCAAAACTGAGTAAAATGCATCATTTCATGATGACATATCATGAAGTTTTTTGAAAATCCCCAAACCCTACCCTGTCTTGGAGTAGAATTTTTCTATATATCTCAAATAGCACAGCAGTGAAAGCAGAGGTATTCTGGTCTTTCAGATGCTGGGTTTGAGGGCTCAGGCTCTGAGGAGAAGGTCAGGTTAGGGGTCCACCTGCAGCTTCTCCACCTCCTGAGGCTCCAATCAAATACAGAATGGCCTGATTACTCAGAGCCTACAAAGCTAATTACAAACAATAAAAAATACTATAAAAGATGGATTCTGGTATCATTTGATGTGTGCTTGAGCCTTTCTGAACATACAACCACACACAGACCTAGTCCGGAGGTGATACCAACTGTAGGATGAGTTTTAATCTTTATCTCGAAGAAAGTACAGATAAGAACAGAACTAATGCATGCTTTGAAGGCAGAAGGGTTCCTACACTTTTGTGGCATATCTCTTGTGGGAGTTCCTGGGGATGGAGCCTCTTCTGGACTATCAATAAAGGTATACAGTGTGCAACCTATACTTATTCCAAAGAACCAATTTATACTTCCTAAGATATTGAGACCAGTTCTATTTCCTTGGAAATCTGAGGAGTTCTTAATATATTTTGTATTTACAATTCTCATCTTCATCACAGTTTCTTTGCCAAACAAAATACAGACTTGCAAAGCAGTAGAGTTAGTACTGGATGATGACTCTTTACTGAGACTCATTTAACACATTGCTTTTTTGAAGATTGTTTGTTATTATTTTGTTGTTGCTGTTGTTGTTTTAGCTAGTTTTTTTCCTCCCCCCCCTTCCCCCTAAGATCATCTAAAAAGGAAAATGGATCCTTTCAATTTGGAAATAAAGGTCTCCCAAGAGTTTTGTGATATGTTTTAATTAATGCCTTTATGACAATGACTTAAAGAATGACAGTATTCCTCACTCTGAAACAAATTATTTGCAGAATTAATATCTTTTTTCCCAGAGTGAGCTGGTAGAATGTAACAAAACTAAAGTGACATGATTTAAAGGCTTACAGACAAACTTCCTCATGCAGACATATATATTTCACTGTAAATTCTTGAAAGACTAGTGGATTTATCTATGTGTATAAGAAACATCTGGCAAGTAGAGTATCTCAGTACACATGCTAGGCGAGGAAAGGAAACCCAGACTAGACAAATTTCCAAACAGATAAAAATACCAAATTTCAGGCATTAAGCAGGGAGTCAGAAGATTAGATTTTAAGCATTGCCTAATGTAATGGGCCTTGATCATGGATGGGAATTCTGGCTACTTTGCTAAAGCAATTAAAAAGTGACTTGGGAAAACAGAAGATGACAAGAATCTCACTACATAAAAGGATTAGAGCAAACTGTTTTCATTGCTTGGGAGCACTGAACCAACAATGTGTAGGTTTTGATGTAAGGGTAGACAACATACCAACCTACCTACACACGTGACAGGGAGGTATAGAGGCACTTAAACAAAGTCTTCTTCTGGTGACCAAAATATTCTAATGCGCCAATTAGAACTTCCTGGCAATGGTGAAAATATGTCAAAGCTAACTTTGTGGGATACTGTGGGATACTGTGTCTTGGCAAAGAACTTAAACCAATTTTGTAGGTGGGAATTAGCCATGTGTCTATCTGCAGTTAATGATTATTTCATACAACCAAAGTGATACATATGACAATGATTTTTGCAGATAGGACAATAGAAAGAATGCATGTGGCATATGATTTTGTATAAGGAAATCATACAGGATTGTGACAATCATTTGGAGCTTACTATTTTTGCTGGGGAATATAAGATTTTCCCCAAAAGTCACTGTCAATTTAGCTTATTGCTTAACACTACATATTAGCAACACTCACCAAAAGGCATGAGCAGAAAAATACAGGTAGAGTCCTTAAAATACAGCAAAATTTCTTTCACTGCAAGGTCATGTATCACTAGATGTTTGAAAATATCATCAGAGTAATTTTTAAATTACAGTAGTGTTTTAGTTTTATATGGTAAGATCAGATGCATCTGAAAAGAACCCAACAGACCAATAACCATCAGACAGGAAACTCACCAAGCAAAAACTCTGCAAAATAAACTTCTCAGCGATAAGCAAAACATTAATACTTTATGATCTGTTATTATTTAGTAAACAATCTCTTTTCTTATTTGCATCTTAGTCAAAGCCAATTTGTGGTCCAATTCAGTGCCTAACGAGACTACTGAATAGAAATACTGACATCAAGAGCATTACTCAGGAATAAATGCTGTGATCAGCAAAAAAAAAATGTTTATTTGAATATTCAGGTCAGAACAAAACACATAGCCATGGACTAGTCTGCGAAGCTCATAATAAATCAGTCTTGCAGTCTCAGAACCTTCAACATCCATCACAATCCAATCAAACAGTCACATCCTTCTGCAGCACAAAGTACCAACTTGGAATAATGGTGTCTGAGGGTGAAGTATTCTTCTTTCAGAAACTTCTTACTGAACTCCATACTGGAAGTGATCAATCTGAACCCAAACTGACAGTGTTTAGATCAAACCATAATCTGTTGCAGGAATGTGTTCCATCCTAGGAAGGATGTCTGTGAATAAATTCCATCAAATTAAAATCTGCAGAATGTAATTGTTCATGCGTAACTGTCTGCATTGCTTAAAAATGAAGGTTATAAATAGCTTATAAACGCCTGAAAGATTGAAAGCATTCAGACTGAGATAAATTATTTCCAAGTGTTCTTTGATTTAAATGTCCATGTAATTTTTTATTGTAATTAAATTTAATTAATTTTGCAATTGTTATAATTATTTCTCATACTCTACCTTAAAATGATACTTCATATTCTTGTTGTTAATTTTCTTTTAAAAAACAAGCAAAATTTATTTGACATTGGACCAGTCCAGGATTACACACCACGCCTTAAGTGAAAGCTGTCTGGTGGGTGATGCAGTAAGGGAACACATGAACTTCAGCCCTCAAAACCCACCAAACAGGTTTGCAGCCAAACAGTCCTTGCAAAGAGGAATACCTTACTTGGTCTTCTATTTTCCTTTCCTTCTGCAGGATTTGGGGTACACATCCCCATTAATCACCTCTGGCTAGTTGTCTCTTTTGTGCAGAATCTCTTTCCTTGTGGCTTGGATTTCCTGAACTCACACTTTGTTTCTACTGCTTTAGATTACACAGTGACTGCTTGTAAGTCAGTGTGGAATGAAGCTGTTATTAGAAAGAGATGCTCTTTCTAATTGTATTGCTCCAGCAAGTGACTAAAAGCAGACATTTAAATGTGCAACAGATGAATGAATGTGTCTTGGGATAAATATCTTATGAACTGGAAATCATCGTCCTGTCCTTTCCAAACAACATTTCTATCTGCTTATGTGGTGAACTCCTGTGGTTTGTGGGCAGCTGATTTGGTAGGAGTTACGAAAAGCTCAGAGTTAGCATTTAATCTTCATTGCCTCACAGCCTTTATACAGATGTTCATTCTTACATTTTGCATATGACCAGTGTACATGCAGCATTTATGACCAAATGTCTCTGTAAATATTAAGTAATGAAGAGTATATTTGAAAACAGTTAACACCTTACATACATTGGATGGAAATTTAACATAGACTTGCAAAGATCACCAGGAGCTCAAAGTCAGTATTAGGCAGATGCTTTAATACTTTATATTCCTGTATTCAGGAATCTCAGAGACACTTTAGTTTTTTAAGAATTACTGTTTCATGGATTTTCTTTCAAATTAACTAGTTGAAGGGCTCCATATGCCTTTGGGATGTTATTTCTGCTGTTTATACATGTCCAGATCTTATTGCAAATTTGCTGATATATACAGGCAAATTGCTTAACATGGAATTTTCAAGGCTTTTAGATACTTACAACACAGAGCAGTATCTAATTAGATTTTCCAAAACTCCAAAGCCAGTTTAATGTCTAACTCCTGTTAGATACTGAGCCCCACTATGCTGCATATGCATTTTTGGGTGTGTGCCATTCCCTCTGATTCAGCCTGCCTGTGCTCCTGCGGACACCAGGGTTAGCCAGCATGTGGAGACATTAGTAACACAGGACTGAAGTCACAAAAATGCTCAGTTCAGTTCTCTGCCCTGGCAGCCAGCTCCATCATATACTTCCATACATCATGATTTTCAGTTCATCATTACCAGTGAAACTTTTCAGTGCCCAAAAGGAAAGTGGAGTAGCAAAGAAAATACAGTGTTAATTATTGTATTTGCTTAACACTAAGCACAGAATTCTATTAATCGAAACTGCATTAATACACGACTATGGTATAAATATCAATTAGTAGAATGACATTATAATGATTCCAGTTTCCAAAATAAATAAAAGAACTCATTAGCTAGCTTTACCTTTGGCCTACAAAATACACCTTGAGCTGTTTCACATGTTCAATAATTAATAAAATTTTGGATCTTACCTCTTTGTTAGAGTGATTCATACTCAATACTTAAAATCAATTATGAGAAATTAATGCTTCTCTAATACTCTGTTGTGAGACAAGGTATCAACTACAGTTGCGTCATATTAGTGATTCATTAGTCAGACTTCTGATGCTGGAGCCAATCTCGTGACATTTGTATGGAAAACTTCTCTTCTTTGTTGGTACAGTAGCTCAAACAGTTCAGTACACTCCAGTTTTCATCTAACATAACATTAGTGACTCATTTGTTTTTTCAGTTTCAAGTCTGTTTGTCAGAAATTCATGAATTGTATTCTTCTTATCTAGTAATTTGATGTCTCTAAATTGCCTTCCGTCTTTCCAGGCAGTGGTTGTTCTATTTCAATGTGAATGTCCAATGTTATGTTGGAAGTAAACCTCACCATTTACCAACCTGTTTGAAATAGGAGCAGACAAGAAGGATAAGCAGTATTTTACGTTGATGCCTGCAAAGGGATTCTTTGGAACAGCATATTGACTACAGGTCCACAAATTTATTAAAATGTAGACTCTGTAATGGCACAGAAGGCAGGCCAGGCAGTAACAAAGATGATAAAAAGAAAATGCAAGTTTCTAACCTTCAGAGGTTATTTTTTGTTTCTGTCTTCTGTCTGACAGCATGAAGGTGCTTCTCTGTGCAGAAAGGACGAATGAAGAGATACACCAACACAAACACAATGAAGGAGAGAGGAGGTACTTCATGGGCAGAGAAGACTCAGAAGAAGTCAGAGAACATGATCTGAGGTTGACAAGGATGTGCAATTTTGGATTAAGCACATATGAAGTACTAAGCATGGTCAATAGAACTTTATGACAATCCATACAGAAGCCTCTGTCTTATAAACTGGACTTTACTACTCCAGGCTTCTTTACAGGTATGTCATCCAGAAAAGACAGGTCCAAGCAGGCCTAAACAACTCTGGCAAGCTGGCAGCTCCTGACAAGGAGGAAGCTGAGGTACTCAACAACTTTTTTGCCTCAGTCTTCAATGGTAACCTCTTTTACCAGACCTCTTAAGTGGGTGAACCACAAGACAGGGCCCGGGGGAATTAAATGCTTCCCTGTGTATCTGAAAATCCAGTTCATGACCCACATGATTAAAGTCACCCACAAGAACAAGGGCTCAACACAGGCGGGGGGATGAGCAGATTCAGACAGCCCTGCTGAGAAGAACTTGGGAGCTGTGGGTGAGAGGCTTGACAGGACCTAAAAATGTGCACTCACATCCTAGAAAGCCAGTTGTAACCTGGACTGCAGTGAAAGCAGCTTGGCCAGGAGGTCAAGGGAGGTGATTCTGTCCCTCTGCTCTGGAGAGACCCCTCCTGCAGTACTGCATCCAGCTCTGTGGTCCCCAGTGCAGGAAGAACATGGACTGGTTGGAGTGAGTCTAGAGGAGGGCCATGAAAATGATCAGAGGAGGGATGGAGCACTCTCCTATGAGGAAGGGCTGAGAGAACTGAGGTTGTTCAGCTAGGAAAAGAGAGGGTTTTGGTGTGACCTTGCGTACCTCAAGGAAACCTAAATGACAGATGCAGAAAGACTATTGCCAAAAGTTTGTAGTGATAGGACGAGCAGGAATGTCTTTAAACCAAGGGAAGGTAGGTTACATTAGATATTAAGAAGAAATTCTTAACAGTGAGGGTGGTGAAGTACTGGAACAGGCTGTCCATGAAGCTGTGGATGCCCCAACCCAAAAATGTTCAAGCCAGGTTGGATGGGGCTTTGAGCAATCTGCTCTAGTGACAGGTTACCTGCATGTGGCATGGATGGGAAACTGGATGATCTTTAAGATCCCTTCCAACCCAAACCATTTGATGATTCTCTGAGAGTCAAAAGTTCCAGTTGTTAACAACTTCAGTGTGTTAGATAATACAAAGTCTTTCACTTTCATCCCTCCAAAGACCAGAAAGGAGAAAGATCAATACAAAGAGGGTGTCAGTCGCCCGTGTGGGATATTTATTTTGTTTTGGTTAGATGTTGCTACTATTTGATTTTTTCAATGGAAGTCTTGGAAGGTTTGATACCAGTGTTTATAGTATCATTCAGGTTTAATTTTGGTCAGATAGACATAAAGATTAAAAAATTCAAAGGTTCTTGTGAAAAAACTGAAATGGAAAAACTCAGAACAAACTGAGAAAAATGGAAAATAAGCAGATTTGTCCTCCAAAGCTTTCCAGACATGGAATACATAAACCTGAAAACTTAAATGCACTTTTTGTGCTTTCTCTGGCATTATATAAAGCATAACACCAAATCTATTTTATATTATACAGTTCATCCAAAATATACCCTAAAGCGAGTAATAAAATGGAATGCACTTAGACACACCCAATTACACTATAAAACCAGAATGCTATATAGCAATTAATCCAAGGTAATTCATAAATCTAAG
>JAOXXN010000364.1:15845410-15856834 GCA_026770055.1 Myrmophylax atrothorax | reverse complement strand
TGAGAATAAAGTAGATTAAACTTGATAATTTTTATTTGGCTTTAAAATATAGTAAAAATAATATATAAAACTCTAGGGCTACATTTTGAAAACTCATCCTTCTCATTTGTACCTGTAAATTACAAAACAATGTTACTGTAGTAACAGTAAAATCGTACTAAAATAAGTTATGTCACAAACATGTTTCCTTTGAGTGTTTGCCTACTACACTGTGCTGACATGTCAAACATGTAGATCAGTAAACAGCATGCATGGCTGGGCCTTTCTCTTTACTGATTTCTGTCAGGAGCAAATGTCCCTTTTTGACATTTGCCAACATGCATGCACCTGCAAAACAGACATCTGAAAATCCAGAGATCTGTGTGTTTAGTCCAAAGTCCGTTAGAGTCAATGAGCACCTAACCATTGACTTTTACAGTCATCAGATCAAACTACAGGTGACCTAAACAGCAAAAGCAAGTCAATTCAGGAGCAGTGTGGCAGCCAGCAAGCTTCAAAATATACATGAACTCCAGGACATGGATGCAGCAGTCCTAGGCAATGAACCTGACCTACCCACCTGTCTTGAGCTCTTGAGAGCAATTCCAGAGCACAGTTTGGAAGTTCAGTGATCCAGAGACAGTTTCCCATATGCAGACTTCATGCAGTGAAACTGTTCTGGAGGCAAAGGCTAATCTTGAGCCATTTGGTAGCTGTTGAACTTTAGTGCCTGGAAGACTCCCAGGCATAGTGTAGATGGAGCTGCTGCAGGCCAAGAGGTGACTCTCACAGAAGGTATTATGAGGTGGCTTTGAATAGTAGTTAAAGGGATCTTTGTGAGAGACCACTCTGCTCACCTCCACTGGTGGTTGCTCACTGCAAACCCTGGGTATGAGGCGGCTCTTCCGCAGTGTCTTGGGTGGTGGACGGGGTAACCACATGGGCTGACACCATCAGACTCAGCGGAGCTTTGCTAGTGCTACCATGCCCTGTGAGGTCTACAAGTGATTTTGGAGAATAATGGGTCTGATACAGCAAATTCTGGAACTTCATCACTTAGATGGGGTTTAGAGAGTTCAGTGCTTCAATACGAGAAGGTAAGATGTGGATAGGCTTGGTTGGAAAACAGGGAGTTCAATCAGATGTTGAAGGCAAATGGTTCATGATTCCTCCAATTTAGCAAAAACACCTAACTTTTTGAAAAATTCATTACATCATTACAATATTGGCCTAAAATAAAAACGTATTCCTTGGTGAATGGTTGGACACGGGTGAAACAACACCTGACTGACATCTGTTGTATTTCTTTTGGAGAGTGGTTCAAGAGCACCCTGCCAGATACTGATGCTGGCTGGCACTCAGCAGTAGCAGTGCCAAAATGAATGGAGCCATTGTTTCTTTCCGTTTCTTCTTCTTCTTTTTTTTTTTTTCATAAAGAAAGCTTGGCTGTAATTAAAGAAAGATAACACAATAAATCGCCTTTTAAATTCAAATGATCGATCCCATCTATTGCTTTGCTGAGCAATGATACACTGAGTATTTTGACCAGGTAATACGATGAGAGGAACTAATAGTGCTGCTGGGAATAAAAAATTCTGGCTGCCTGCACTGAAACAGGTGGTATAAATATGTTTCCAGTAATTCCTTGGCTGTATAAATTGTAGTGTAATTACAGAGTTCTTTATATTGTCACAAGTCTATGAACTATCATCTGTGGATTCATTTAAAAAAATTGCCTCCCTCTAGTAAGGGCAAAATCTTCTGAAATAACCATCAAACGCACATGTCTGCTGGAGTCTGCTGCAAATTAAGGGATTAGTGGGATGTGATTTCATAGGTGACCATTTTAACATAGGCATCAAGCAAAAGTTTTGACATTTTGCACCTGACATTGGATCCCTTTGTTTCTTCATTGCCTTGAAAAGTTGATGAGTGGTGACAACTCAAAATCACCCCTGTGTCTTCTAAAAGAGTGGAAGAGGAGACCAGGCATCACTGGCAACTACTGTGCAGATACTAAATATCATACAGCATCCCCAGCTGTTTGCAAAGCTTTTGTCTTTCCATAAGCAGCATTTACATGCTAATTACTTAAAATCTTTTACCTTATGCAGTTATTTTGTAAGCACTGTGTGAGTCAGCAATGTGGTAGTGAAGAGCACAAGGAGGAGGGACAGCAATTTAACCCAAGCTAGGACCAAGGCTTCAGGGTGATGCTACACTGCTGTAGCATAGTTTATCACTTTATGGAGGCAAAACCCTGATTTGCTAGGCTGTGATGTACTGGTGTGATTGCCGCCCTGCCTTACACACAGATGTAACATCAGTGATACAGACTACTTCTTCACAGTTGCTCTTCTTAAAGCTGCTCTTCTTAAAGCTGCTCTTCAGCCTAGCTTTTTATTTAGAAGGAGAAGTTGACCTCATGCTGACTCTTTGCACCACTGTGAACATCCAGTTTCTCCATCTCTGAAGTAGCTGTGAGTGCTCAGGGCTTTGTCAAGGTGATAAAATTAAAGGTGAGAGTTGCTCAGAAAGAGAAAACTGCACAATGTCTCAGGAAAGAGTCTTTGGTGACCTGCAGGATCATCTCTCCAGTATAGTAATATTATCTGCTTTTGTCAGAAAAGGTAAAGTAAGGTCATCCCTCCCTGCTATTCTTGCTTTCTTCTCTTTTCTCCGTTACCTGCTAACAGAGGAACTTTTGCTGGCCTTAACGGAGACCTCTTTAGTAAAATGGAAATTATCACCTGGGAAACGCAATTGACCTAGTCTTCCCTTAAACACTAAAATCAGACTTTGAGTGTTCAGTTTAGCTTTCTAAGCTATATTTGCTTTATATTGATTTTTCAGTGTGCCTTCAGGGTTCTTTACACATGTAGATGTCATTAACTAGTTGACTGATATGGAAGGAAGGGGAAACATTGTTTTTGTGGCTGTGTGACAGGTACCTACACAAGCTCCTGTAACCATCAAGAAGCACAGCATAACCAGTCAGATCCTCAGTCTTTGGCTTATCTGTGTGGGATATCTTTCAATAATTACATTAAGGAGGAGAGGTAGCTTTTAATTATGCTGTCTCTTCTAAGACAATAAAGTAATGGGTATACTGGAAGAAGCAGCTCATGTAACAGGAAATGGAAAGCAGAACTAAGCATGACGCAAGACAAGGGCTACCCATTCTCTCTCTATGCCTTGCATTGGGCAGCATGTCCATTGGTTCGTAACCCAAATGCCATCAGCAGACTCCTAACAAATGTTGCAATATGGATTTCACTGGATTACCAAGTCAATAGCAAACCTCTAATTACTAAGAGTTTGTTTTCACAGACATGAAGCAAATGAGTGTCTACTGCCCTACATATCTCAAAAGCCACAAAGACAAATATTCAATGAATAGGCCAGAAAAGAGGTCAGAGAACAGAAGGTTACTGTAAAATTACCTTAAACCACACTGTGATTTAAAGATTATGGCAAATGCATATATTTGTCATGAGTAAGGGTTAAAGACCTGGACAAAGAACCAGAATGCATAAAAGAGACAAACTTGGATGAAACTAATGGAGTGGGAACTAGTACCACCTCTGGGTTTGATCTAAGAATCCATGTTTCTCCTCTCCACAAGAGTAATTCTGAAGAGGAATATACAGGCAGCAAGAAGATTTCTGTAGGAAATGTGGGGTCAAGGGAGACTGAGGAAGGAGTTTGCTACACTAGCCAAATAGAAATGCTGGCTGGAGCCATATGTAAGTTGTGATTTACTCAGACTGAAGTTATTGGGCTTAAATCAGGGTAACTTAGGCAAAGTTAATGGCCTGTGACATACAGGAATGAATATAGATGATCTAATGGTCCCCTTTGGCCCACAAGCACTATCAAAAAAAAAAAAAAGGAAAATTTTGCATTTCTGTATAAACTTTTTATCTGGAAAAATATCAGATTTTTTTTAATTAATCGTAGGAATCATCATATTTAGCATTTTTGGTGTTCTGAATAAGCTTTAAATTGAGCTCAAAATGCATGTGTATATGTGTACATGCCTTTAAAAGTACCAGAGTCAGGAGTTAACTGAGACATTAAGTTTAATGCCCAGCATTTGATTCTCTTGCAAAGACAGACCCTTAACAACGTCAAAGTAGATCAGACCTCTATGTTGCGTCTTATCCAGATGAGATACAGTGCCTCCAGTAGGCAATTGTAATGAGTGTTATATGGCTTCAGTTGAGCATTGAATCACTGGCATAGCTTCTCAAATCAAAGATGGACAGCTCTGCATGATACAGACTTCTTGTATTTCATTGCAGTTCATATAGACTAGGGGTGGGAATTATTAGGTATACATATTTTTCTGGCCATCCTCGAGAATGCAAGTTACACCCTGTGATGGCAATTAGAGAGATGAACATGTGCAGGAAACAGAGAATTAGAAAGGGCTGGAGAGCAAACCTATATTTGTTTTGGTGGTTGGTTTTTTTTTTTAATTTTATTTTTAAAGAAGTATAAGCAAGAAACTTACCAGAGATGAACATCAAATTATGTTGCCTGGGATTTCTCCTTTTTGCGCAAACACAAACCTTCAAGTTATACTCAGTATTGAATCCTCACTATTAACTAAACAGGTGTTGAAGAGTATTTGTAATTGGACCAAACTAAACAGGTGTTGAAGAGTATTTGTAATTGGACCAATCTACTATGAACAGTTTAAGAGTGCAAAACACCTGCCTTTTCCTCATGACATCAACAATACCCTATGGGCAGTGAGTTGAAATACGTATGTCAACCTGCACCTCTGTAATTGTGACATAAGATACCCAGTAACTTGAAATATAAGGAAAATCTCTGCATTTCTGAATGTAAAGGTTAAAAGGTCTGCATTTAGGAACAAAGACCTGGAACATTTTATCTGTTATGCAGAAGCATGATGGAAAAAATGTTTCCACAAGAAATGCTTGCTAAAGAATTATTTTTTAGAAAAAGCTCTTACATGTCTTCTTTATTGTGCCAAATCTAATGCTGCAATTATTGGCTTGCTCTGACTAGGGTGGGAGTTCTGCTACTTTTAGTAAAGTATTCCTATATATAGTTCTTACAAAATTCTTTAAGTATGAGGAGAAATGAAGCTAATCCAGTCTAATACAATATTGTGCTGCACATTTGTAGAAACCTTATAAGGAGACTTGGCCAAAGGGCTGCAGTATCATGTTAATTGATGGATGTGAAAATGGTTATTTTAGCCACACAATCACTTGACAGGTAATTTTTCTTGAATGCTATATGTTGGAAATGCAAAACATGTGTCAGAAAAATCAGTTATTTGCCCCTGATAAACAACAATCAGAAGTGAATGTTGAATATCTGCCTATTGGATTCCATGTTGACTTCTTCTGTTTTCTGTATTGAAGCACAATGAACAGGACTATATTGAGTTTTTCCACTCCTAAGTTGTTTTTTTTTAATTAAAAAGTTTGTGAAGCACCTCTCTCTCGAATCTGTCTGGCTAAGATGGTATGATGCTCTTGTAAGGCTAAAGATGCTAAACATTGAGTAATCCTTCCAAGGTGATCCCTGACAGGATTTATCATCTCAGACCATTTATACTGAGGTTAGAGGCAATGCAGTCAACTGTCTGGGGACTTCAGGAAGGCTGCAGTGGGGAGCTGCAGTGTTTGTGGCAATGGCAGGGTGTACACAGGATATGGAAAAAGTACCAAAATGGACCTTCAGCTAGGACTGCTTCACAGACCTACAGAGCTCCGGGCAGTCAGTGACCAGCACCAGTGAGACACATGTACAGGAGCCGGTCCATTTCCGGTTCTCTCCTGGCTGCCCAGAAGAGAAGGGTGGGTTTGGATGTCAAGGTTTTGCAATGCCTTGAATGCGAGTGGTTAGCGATGTTCTTAATTAAGACTAATGTAAATTCAGGTAACTAAACTAAGTAGTAAAAAACATTAACTATCAGAGAAGTCTCACTGATCTTGTTAAGGTGCATTAAATTGAGCAAGGTGCGTACTCATTTGGGAAGAGACCTCTTCAAATAGCAGGCAATGGCTCAACAAAAGTTCAGTTCAGAACTATGAAAGTGTGAAGTCTAGCATTCCCAGACTACCAAGAAGCTACTCCAGCTGTTGAGGACCTTCAGGCTTAAGCCACCTGGGATGCAGTCCTGTATCTATGCAGCTACCTGGATGTAAGTAACATAAAAAATTTATTAAGCTGTTGGAAAGAAGAAAGTCATTAATATCCCAGCACAACATGGACGAAAAGTTGCCTTATGGTGGAAGAGAAAAATGTACAGCACTGTCAAGGACAGAAGTCAACTCAGGTACAAAAAATATGATTTAAGCTTTAACTAAAAATATCAGTAAACTGCTTTGTTACTGATGAGTGAAGGGACACAGTCAGGAGTGTTGATAACTAAAGGAAACACTGATGGCACAGATTTAAAGGTCAAAATTTAGTTAAAGAAATTCACAGCATAATTAAAACTCTGAGATAAAAACCACAATAATGTTACTCATTCTGGGCTTTCTTTTTTCAGAGTTGACCATATTGAAAGCAAAATTTTCATGTGGTTTTCTGGAACAGAATCCAATGTTAGCAAATTGTGAGGGTCACTAGTCTTCGCTTGGATGGCAACACAGAGATTTACAGTATTTCAGATAGCATTTTAGTCTCTGATAGAGAAAGGTATGGATACATTTCATTTTTTTAAACAACCTGATTCTTAGCTCACTTCTAATGATTCAAAAGTAGTTGGACTAAAGTTCAGTATATGCTTTGCTGTGAGTGGTCTCTCACACCATTTATTCAGGTTTTTAGGTTGCCCCATGTTTGCATCAGTAGCATCTTTCCAGTTTGTCCTAGTAAACATTCTTCACATTATTTATTCCTACAATCAAAAAGACATGTTTCATTACTATTCTGTATGTTGAGTCCTTGTGACTGTCTTAAAGACACTGTCAAATTCCATCTTTACTGGACTCCTGAAGCACGTAGTATTGGGTGTCATCCAGCTGTTCACTGAAACAGTATAATGGTTTATATGGACTTCAACAGACTATAAGTCATACCTACAGGATTCAACCAATGATGATTTTTCTTCCACAGCATACAGAATATTAAAACAACATTGGTTTTCAACTGGTGTGACAATATTTTCTCAATATTCTGAGAAAAGACCAGAGTTATCAGATGTGGCACGATGCACAATTTGCAGGTGGTATTTTAGGATTTACATCTTCTATAAATATAAGCATAAGATCATTATTTTTCTTGTCACCTCATAATTACCATTCATTTGGTTTCATGTCTCACACATCCTTCTATTAAGGAAAACCAGTTTAGTGCTTTTTTTGTTTGTTTTGTTCACAAGTACTATGAATGAGACGATGTATTATTGGTGAGATGAAAAAGTGTTATAATATTCATGGCCAACAAACAGCTTTTAGACAAGAGGTGTTACTGTCTGGATGGTAGTGAGCATTATTCCTCTATAGTGGTGTAGCAGAAATTGAGTGGTCCCAGAAAAACTTGGTTACAAAATGCCATATGCATTCTTGGAGGGAATTTAGGATTGCTCACATCCTGTCTGTATACAGGACAAAATTTGTTGTAGGGCTGCTGCTCTCCATTTGAACAGATACTCCACAAAATGTTGTATCTGGGTTTCCTCTTCATAACCACTATGGCTTCAGAACCAAAATCCTTCTTTTCTCGCTTGAAAATGTAAGTTGATGTTGTGAAAATAACCCTAGAATTAGTACCCAAAATGCATGCTGGAGGAATCAAAGAGAAGGAAAAAGATATTAAAGGGACTGCTTTGTCCAAAAAATGAGATGTAGCATGAAATGACTTTCCATAAACTACAGAAGAAAGTTTTAAACATTTTGTAATTCTTGTAGCTTCTATGTGCAAGTATGGTACTCTTCTCTAGCCTGGCCTTGAAGTCTGTCCACTCTAACCTGAGATAAATTTTTGCTTGCCTGACCCTCATAAAAGAGGGTAACTGTAACAAAAAATAACTGTACAGCATTTGGGGTACATCTTTCATACTGCTGCTTACAGACCAAATTCAGTGCTAATAATAATGAGTGCAACTTGTTTCAAACAGCTCTATCTTCTTGAATGCAATAACAGTATTTTAAAAATATTTGGTCTTGCATAGTTTTCATTGCAGGTTTGAAATGAAATAACAAAATACTTATTTTCACTCTTCTAAAGACATTAAAAGTGTATAAAGTTATATTACATGTTGCAATTCAGTTGCGGTTCTTATCTCTAAATGTGGATAAGATACTAATAAATATGAGTTGCTCCAGTAGCCTAGTTACATCTGACAGGCTTGTTGTTTTACTCTCTACAGATTTTCTACATGTTTGAAAGCATTTATATAGTTGATATTTTTCCTGGTAGTCATATTTTTAACTAATTTTCTTTTCTTGTAAATAACAAGTACAGGGATTTGTTTTTTTTCAGCTTATCATGCTGAAAATACAGTAATAGATATATTGTGCAGTTCTAACATCTTCAATTCAAAAGAAAAAAAGTCCAAGTAGGATAACGTAAAACTTTATTTAAATTATTCACAATAATTCTTTGGGAAGCTTCACCCCAGACATTCTTCATCTAAACAGAGAACTAGAAAAAAAGGAAAGTAAAAAAAAGAAGAGAGAAGTGTCTACACAGGGCTCTCCTGTTCTTAATTTTGGTTGAAACCATGCATACCCCTTTGAAGTATTGGCTCTAGTAATACACACCTTATCCCTCTCTGTGCCAGCCATATGAACCTATTTACATTGCAAGATTCAGCCAGAGGCCAGGAAAGAGATATGTACAGTAATTCCAAACACAGTCTATAAGGAAGTGCCTCAAAGATTTTCATAAAAGTCAGTGACACCTATCAAATGGCATTAGAAACATGTAAGCAGGCATGGCCATGATTACCTCAAACTGACATGATAGTACCTGTCTCAAAGAAATTGCACTTTATTGAATTGTCTTTAAAAATTTATATAAAGTAACAAAGTCAGCAAAGTAGTTTAAACTTCCACAAAAACAGATGTCTAAGAGTGACTGTGCTTTGAAATATAAATGAAGTCAAGGGTCTTCTGTTGCTTTTGAGTAAGACAAGCTGACTGAAAAGAAAAACAATATAAATGAAAAACATTGTTTTTCTGTTGTGGTACTTTTAGCCATAACTATCTATCTGTCTGTCTTTCTGTGTGTCTGCCTATCTAATAAAAGTAATCTGTGCTTTTAAAGGTAAAGAAACAGGACTACATATGCACTCCAAATACAGCCTTTAGTACTTTGGAATAACAGAGGTTATTATTTTTCATCTCTGTATCCATCTTCAGTATGGCATACTGCATACCCTTATAAGGAATTACATAAATTTCAGCAAAACTTATTGAGTACCATCAACACACATTCTAGGTATGATGCTGAATGTTTTGGAGATTACTTCAGCTACCTAGTTATGAAGAATGACAGTCTGGTGTATGTCATAAATCTATAGTAAATCAAAAATCTGACATGAATTATCATAGTAGAAGGGGAGCTGAGATAAAGCCATACACGTTCAGTAACAGCTTTGGAACACTACGGAACATATGCACGTGTTTGACTTTAAGTACTGAAACCATCTACATTCTTCAAGGGAAATATGCGCTTAAGGGACTTTTTGCTTATATCATCAAACCTTTGGAAAAACTGTTTTTCAGAATTTCCTAGGACAGAATTTTCTGAGAGGTTGCTTTTTTTTTTTCCCTCTTCCACATTATACAATATTGACAGCATTTGTCACTCTGTCACTGTCAACAACTGATTAGGCATAGATCCCTGGATACTCACACTGCAGCACTTCTCTATCGTGATCTCAGTCTCTGTATGAGCATGTGTTGAACACATTAAAATGAATCATCAAAAGGCACCAGGTGCATGGAGTGAACAGAGACATATAAAAAAGAAAGTCATAAGTAAGTGCTATCCTGCCTTGTTTTCCATGAAACAAACAAGGGAATACTGCACCATTCCATATTTATTATGGTTAAGGGTTTATTTACCTCCCAGAGTAATCCAGACCATCCCTGGGCCAAAGAGTTTCACATACTGAGATGGGGGAGATGGTGGAACTAACTTCAAAAGTGCTAAATATCCACCAAATAATTTTGCTGTGGGCTATGTCCATATGCACTTTGTAACCCTTTCTCAAACGCCAGAATTATTTGATGATGTTTCTGCTTAAACTATGTCTCCAATTAACATGACAGTTTTTGTTCTGCAGCTTGACCTCTGGTGTTTGGTGATATTTGGCTTTCCCCACGTTGAGGCCATAACTCAAGGTCTGGCATTCCTGAATGTTCACAGGGACATACATTTGCCAGACTTCAAATTCCAAACAGAAGCATGTCTTGCTTTTGCTCTGCATAGTTGCTGGATCACTGAGAGATGTACAAGGCTCTTAGATTCTTCTCTGAGTCTCCATCTCTGTCTGTTGAGCTCCACCTCTGGATTCCATCTGGGAAGTGGTTGTGGTGAGAGGATGGTCTGTGGATTCTCCCCAGTTCTGGCCAGATCTCTCTCCGTTCATCCTCTGCTCTGGTACCTCACCTTCTCTAATGATGTTCCATGTAGAAGCTAAAGCTATTCAGCAGCCAAGCCCATGGGGAAAAATCTGTTCCACCAGGCTCTGTGCTAACTTTGCCCCACCTGACTGGGACATAAGTTCCACTCTTTCTGCCAGAAGCTCTGGAAGCCATTTTCAAGTGCTTCCTTAGTACTTTTTCTGTTTACTACCTCTAGCATTACTAAGGTACCTCAAATGACTAATCAAAATAAAAATTAAAAGTGCAAAATTAATTATTTTTTGAATGATTTCTCCAAGTAAATACTAAAGTGTTGGTGAACAGCAGTTTTCATTTCAATTTCATTTGCATTAAATTGATATGAAAATCTGCTAAAAGTAACCAAAGAAAATTTGCATTTGTTACCAAGAAAAATATCCTAACATTAATGCTGGAAGTCTAGGTTATAGCCTACTCACTTTGCCTCCAGCAAAGTGAAATTTTCCTTATGTGCGTTCTGAACAGTGGTTCTGAGAATTCTGTTGAAAAAAATAGTGTTTCTTATTATCATCAATTATTCCTGCTACCACTATTACTGTTAATGAAATGTATTGCCATTGACAGCTGATACCCTGGGCCCACCATCCAAGCTCAGAATATCAATTCCAGAATACAGGAGTGGCCAACACACTTCTGGAAATTCCCTTAAAGTCCCCTCCTTTACACACACAACACAGAGGAACTGTGTTGGTGGTCTCCAGCCTGAGATCAGCTGTATGATGGACAACAAATACCAGCTGGGCAATTTACATGTCAGCCACTCCTAGCAAGAGCTTTTCTGGAGAGTCCTGTCTACATCATTCCTTCCTTTCTTTCTAGC
>JAOXXN010000364.1:15828213-15841562 GCA_026770055.1 Myrmophylax atrothorax | reverse complement strand
CCCCCCCCCCCCCC
Source organism: Myrmophylax atrothorax (assembly GCA_026770055.1). Taxonomy (NCBI): domain Eukaryota; kingdom Metazoa; phylum Chordata; class Aves; order Passeriformes; family Thamnophilidae; genus Myrmophylax; species Myrmophylax atrothorax. Next base: position 15,841,548 of record JAOXXN010000364.1, on the reverse strand, counting down.
CCCCCCCCCCCCCCCCCCCCCCCCCCCCCCCCCCCCCCCCCCCCCCCCCCCCCCCCCAAAAAAACCAAACCAAACCAAAAACGAACACAAAACAAAAAAATCCCCTAACCCCCCAAAAGATAAGAAGGCATGTAAAATAACTCATGGAGACAAAAGTTTTAGTTTCCTTTCCATGCAATATTTACTATATTTGCTATAGTACCAAAGCCATGGATGCCTTCAGAATTTCAGTTGTTAACTAACAGTAGCCATTTTAATACAGAGATTGCTTTTAAAAAAATGTAATACCACATGAAAAAAAATGCATGCTGCACTACAATCAGGAGATTAGAACATAACTAGCCAAAGAAACCTAGGAATATAACACATTTGGCTTCTAGGCTGAGAACTATTATTTTTTTTTGCCAGATTTCAAACAATTTTATTATAGTTACTAAAACAATACACCACTAAGCCACCAAAATAGTATTTTTGGAGTGAACAGAACATGCAGTAAAATTTGATACTTCCAAAGTACTGTTTGTAATCACTTGAGAGTGAATTTTTTTGCCTCCATTATTTTTTTTTGAACCTTCTTGTGAAGTGAAAGGAATGTGCAAACCAGTATGGGCTAGTAAAGCATATGACACAAAGTTTGGCTCTCCTGAAGTCATAATTGGATGAGACTATGATCCACCCACAGAAATAACACAAATCCTTTAACAAGAGACTTAAGAACAGTTAAGTAAAGCCAACATAGCAACAAACTTTCCCTGAAAACACACCTTATCTCAGGAAGTGAAAACTATTCACTGCCTAAATTTCAATTAACTTTGTCACGCTTTTCAGAACCACAGCAGCTCAAGCCTGATTCCCGTTTTGATGACAGATAATTGCTTTTACAGGTCTGATTTGGTGGAACTGTGAAAAAAGGCTTTCTAGACTGTATTCCATGAGTGAAAAACATTAAATAGACAGCTAACATGTCTCATCTCTTCCTCTACTCTTTTTTTTTTCCTATCTTTTGTAACCTCCCATTGAGGTTTATGTGTGTGCATCTGTGTGTGTCTTTGTGTCTGTGTCAGTAAAAGCCCAAACATTAGATCACAAGTTCTTGTTTATATAAGCTTCAATTTACCCTTCAGGCAGAAATTTAGAGATTTCCAAACACACAGATGCTTGCCACTATCCAAATTCAATTTGAAATGCTCTGCACAACATCTCCTTTAACTTAACTAACCTTGTATTGTTCAAATACTTCATAATGTGTTTTGATTGCCAAATATCATTACTAACTTTGCCATTGTTAACAAAGTTAATTGAAACACAAATAAATGGAATTCCATAAAATGTCAAATCATCTGAAAAAAAATTGTATTCATTTTATTAAACACACAAATCTGATTTTACAAATAATTATTATGCAAGCCATTATGGAAAAGCTATCAAAGAAAACAAAACAAAATATTGCTACCTGGTATGGTCTAGACCCTGGAAGAGACCCTAGAGGGATTGCAAAAATGGGCCATCATCTATCAAGAGTCTCAGGAATATAATTCATTCACATAGAGCAAAACGCAAGGAAGGAAGGCAAAAGCGCCAGGAAACAAAGCAAGGTTTATTTAGAGACTTGCCAAAGAATGCTCCCCTCAAGGGAAGATTTAGAAGTCTCTGGAAGACAGAGGGAGAAGGGCCAAACCTAGTATGCTCTGGGGAAAGCGAAGTTTTCAGACCATGACATGCTGCAGTTTCTCTTGATGGGCACACTGTGGAATCAGCAGTTCTGCACTCTAGAACTGACTGAAATAAGAGAGATTCAGGAAGACACAATCTGGGTGACTAACCTCTAAAAAAAGGAGGTTAGCATGAGTAACCTCATGCTGCAAATAACACAAAGGAGTCTTCAGGTTCTCACTCCTTATGAATATATTTCAAGAGACACACAAAGTAATACAGAAAGAAAATGTCATTTAGTTACAGACATCATTAATCTCCAGTTTGCTCCCATGTTGCTGGAAAGTAATGCTGCATATAACCCTTCTAAAAATCATGAAAATCCACTTCTATAGCAATGTCATTATCTGATAGCTTCTGTGCTGAATTAGGAAATGGTATTCTGCAGGGAGGTTCCTCTGCAGGGGGTCCTTCTGCTTCTACCAAGTCGTCTGTGTCTCCCCAAAAAGCAATGTGGGTCTCCAGTCTGCAATTTCCATCCTTTGGAGAATGGAAAAGTATAAATTCTTTATAACAATTAACTGATCCAGTTTTACTGTTTGCAATTTTTTCTCCAGTGAGCTCATTACTGCAGAGTAAATTTGTGCAAAAAGTTACAGTGGTTTGGGATTCTACTGTGTCTTCTTCCAGAGATGATGTTGTTTACACCCCAATGAAAGACAGACAGGATGCACTGTGTACTTGTGCAAGATACAGTAGGTATTAATGTGCATAGCATGATGTTGCAAACAGCTGAAATGCAGCAAGTTCACTTCCTAATTTTGCCAATAGTAACTTGCCCATCTACCTATATGCATTTGATACATATTGAATATACGTTGTTCGTGCCCACAGGATATCCGTATCCTTTTCTGATACAACATAAATCTATTGCAGAAATTGTTTCATAGCTTGAAAAATGTAAGCACAGTGTATTCTCCAAGATTCATGGCAACATATGTCTATGTATCTTGTTCAGTGTTGGGCCTGAAACATGTTAATGTGCATGTACAAGTAACAGCACGTAAAGGGGGTTTTGTTTTAGGCATGTTTTACCCCTGGATTTATATGGGCATGAGGTAACACCTACTTGTTTTTTTTCTTCAAAGAGCTAATCCACATGCATAACTGAAACAAGTCCTTATTTTGCTCACTATAAATATATACCATATGTATCTCTTATAAATTTTACGTTTTGTAGTGTGGTGGGATTTGCTAGTACTTGTGAGTTATGTCAACCTTCATGCAAAGGGAAATAAAAATTAAGAACATTGCATAGTAGGATATGGTGCACCCTAGACATAGTCACAGGCAAGTCTATAAGTACAGTAAACAGCTACATTATCACCCTATTGATTTATTCTGTGTAATATGATGGCTTGATTGCTGTAAACAGGAATCATGCCACTAAAACAACAAACAAAATTGATTGTACTGAAGCACACACATAGTAATTTCCACTGGGATTTAGACTTGCTCCGGTATACACTTACAGATCATGGAGTTATGATTAGCTCTTTTTTATGGACTAACAAGAAAATAAACATGTGAAAATGTTGTGAATGCACTGCATTACATCCTTAAAAATTACCTATTGAGCTGTTCACACTTTGAAGTCATTTTAAAAGAACTAATCTTGTGACAGTGCCTGGACTTTAGCTAAATAAACACTCCAGAACTTTCTTCAGAACTCTTCTGATACAAGTTAATCCTTTGAAAAATGCAGGCATACCACAGAAAAAGGTGCTACTACTTTGGGTACAATATTATGTCTTTGAAAAATGCTATTACAGGATGTCAGATATTCACCAGGTCCAAGTGACCCAATAAAAAGCCTTTACGCTCATGTTCACCAGCAGAAAATCCTGTGTGTAGTCCAAGAGATATAAAACAAACTGGAGAAAAAACAGAACTCAGCTTCAAAGCTTTCTGAGATGTTTATCCTCTCATTTTGTGCATCTGCTAAAAAGTCTCTGTTTTCACTTAATATATTAAAAAATACAACAAAAAAATAGAAAAGCAACTTGTGAACCAATTACTAACAAGTAAAAGTATAACAGATGCAAACAAAGAACTGCAGTATTTTTTGCCATATGTTTCAAATCAATCTTATTCCTTCATCGGTTGGAAACAAAGCATAATATGGTTCTAACAGTAACTAACCTTGATTTACCAAACCATAGAAAATGCTGCAGTAGTTTGACAAGCCACTTGTTCTATTTATCATAAATAGTTAATGGGATTAACTAAAATTCACCATTCATTTAGAATTATATTATCTAATTATTCCCATTTCAGTTCCTTTTGTAATTGCCCTCTGGTGTTCAAATTCCTTTATTGCTCATTTACTAGTTTCTGCTCTGTTCAGGTGGCATTTGGTTTAACAACCTCAAGTCTGGAATTTCAGGTACAGAGGTCTGGAGTTGAACCGGGTGGTGATGGGGAGTAGGACGCAGGGAAAGGGTTGTGCAGGACTGCAGCTGCTTCCCCTTCACATGCTGCAGATGGCACAGAGCAGTGGGGAGTGCCAATGCTGTGGCTACAGTCCCTGACTTCCTCCTGAGAAATCTACCTACACATAGAGGCACCTGCACAACATGGCATTTTTACTGTCTTTAAAACAAGGCATTCATCCTGAGGTTTGTAAGCAAAAAAGCTGCACATGCTCCAGTTGCAACAAGACTGCCCATGAACTTTAATGTGCATTTTAAAACTAGAGGCCCTTTTCCTGACTTCTCTCTTTCTCTCTCTCTTTTATTTTTTTAGTTTAGGCATTTATTTGGCCTTTGTACCATAGAACTCAAAATGTACTCCACATCTTCAAGTCTGTCAGCATGCAAGGGGGCCTGAGAAGATAGTAAGAGTGAGGCACTGGAGACAACCCCATAGTTCCAAGCTTCATGTGGGAGGCATGATAGGATGATTGCTAGAGAGGGTTCCAAGTGCGGTTTCTGTCATCTTCCCTTGCAAGTTCCTTGTAAATGCACAGAGAAAAATTAGTAAGAACTGCAGATGTGTTTTTGTCACCTATCTCCAGTGCATCCCACAGTGTCTAATATTGTTCAAAAGTGGTTTTACCATGGATGTTAGGGTCTCTTTTACAACCTGTAAGCAATCAGCTGCAGTGCCAGGATATTACATGCTGTGCTTGCAAACTTCTTGCCGGATTATTGAAGTGCAGCTCCCTGTGCACACAGCGGTTTAGGCAGTACTAGCAGGGGGATCTCCAGTGTCACAGCATTTACAGGCACACTGTTACCAGGTCTCTTCTCACTCCCAGCCTTCTGCTCCCATCTCTGATCAAGCTGGTGCTTGGGAGGATAAATATAATCTTGCTTGCTTTGAGGATATATGAACTACAGAAACTGAGTGTTGCAGGCCTGCCAGATTCACACCTCTCTGAACCATCTTAGCCTGCATTTGCCAAACTTTCATGATCATTGGCTTATATTCATGAACTCAGTGAACTTTGCACTCAAAACTAAGGTGAATGCAGTGACTTTTAATGTAAGTGCTATGTTCAGATCTAAGCATGAGTTTTTGCCTGCTTCAAAAGAGGACTTAAGCACTTCATTTGGGATCTAGGAGCTTAAGTCTAAAACACAACACTGAAAATACCTGCCTACTCTGGAGACACCTGGTTGTGCTGGTTTAGCTGCTGGTTAATAGGTAGTTGACTGGTTCAGCTTAAATTTTCCTCCAAAGTTCCTCAGTTTTTGACTACAGTGATCTGTCGTGGCATAACTAATAAAGTTGAGTTCTCTCTTTTTTGTGAAAAGATTCAGAGCTATACATCCTCCCTTTGAGGGAAATGTCCTGCCCCCAGATTAAACCAATCTGGGCAGATGTACAGTCCAATGGTACTCCACTGCAGTGACTTCAAGGTTTATGGGACCAAATACAATTCAGTAGTTTAAGTGGATAAGTGGCTTAGCTCAGCAGAAAAAGTTCTGAGTTCTGATTTTTTTCTCCCAGGACAGTGTCTGCATTTTAGATTGTATAGTTAAGCTATAAAAATGACCTTGGAAACAGTCACCCCAAACTGTGCCACTCAGCTGTAAGCCTAACCACTAGACTACAGGGTCATGTTCTGCCACTGTCAGTCAGTCTTTCACATATTGTGCACAGCAGCCCCACTTTCCAAAGAGGGGGAGGAACATCTTCTACCTCCCATATCAGCCTATGAGGAATAGATAACCTCATGGTGATCTCCATCTTCTCAAAAGCAGAAGAGAGATTAAAATATTTTGAGATGAGGAAAGAATTGAGTCTATTTCCTCTGAGAGCCCTCATTACTTTTGAAAGGTGCAGCACAAGTTCTAACTACATTTTAAAAGAAACAAATCAGCCCCGCCTAGCTGTTTAGAGACATATACTTTTCAGAGACAGTCCTGGCTGTACATATCAAGTACATAACAGCAATTTTTTGCAGCCCATGGTAAAGGGCAAGATCTAAGATACATGATATACTTGAGGATTCTTTTTTGCCTACCTCCTGGTGGCTGTATTCTGGCTGACATAAGGTAGCTCCTGGCTCAGCTTGCTCCCAGGTTTTAGATTTAGGCATTCTAAGATAGCTTAATACATGTGGACAATTTACAGACAACTAATTTTGGGTTCTGGTTTTCATGCTGGAGTACCAGGCAACTAATGGGGTTTGAAATCCCAGGCTGGGTATTTGAAATGCATCAAGTCTACAGTATGGGAGTACTAAAATTTCTCTTTTGTTTCTCAGTCTCTACAGCCTTTCTTGCCCAGCCATGCCATGTGACAATGATAGACAAGGTCATGGCTTCAGAACAAGTCCCTTGGTCTCTGTCCCATTAATTTTTCCTTCATTTTCATGTTCCTCTCAGGTAGGGCAGCTGAGATAATGTCCTCAGAGGCAAACCCTCCTTTCTCCTCTCATTTGTGTTTACTCTTCGCACTGGTTAAAATAAAATGCTGCCACAATGATGTCATCCAGAGGAGGTCTGTCCCAGCCTCAATGGGTGCTTGCATTGGCCGGTGCAGAGCCAGAGCCTTTGTTATATTAAAGATTTGCAGGATGATTAATTTGCTGTGTTTGCCCTTGTAGACAGCAGCAGTGCCCATGGGTGGGTTCTTGTTGCCAAAGATCACCAGAAAAGCCCTTTGCTCCTGGCTGGCTGTGTAGTGAAGGTGTAGTTAGACAGATGGACTTGGTGCCCTGTACAGACATGAAACTGGTTAAAACAAGTGCTTGGAGAGATTGGATTAAAACCTTCTTTTCTGTTTGGTGTCAAGCCTGTATTAATCCAGCAAGAGTGCCATAATTATTTACATACTAATTATAAAATGGGGTAATTCAGTGCACTTTCTGACTCTACCCATTGGTATAATCCCCAAACTGAGGTCTAGCACAGTAGTTTACAGAAAACCAAACCAGTAGCCGCAGTGAAGAGTCTATGCCTGGATTTCTTTTCCCATGTAAACATAAACGGGGTGGCATTACAATAGCCCAAATAGTGACCGGACATTACTGCCTGCTCAGGCTGAAAATGGGGCACATGGTGGTCATCTTCCCTCCTGCAGAGGAGCAGAAAAGAGGCTTTGAGTCCATGTAAGCACTGCTCAACGATAGCTAAAACATCCCTGTATTATCACTACTGTTTCCAGCACAAATGTAAAACACAGTACTATACTAGTTGTTGTAAAGAAAATTAACTCTCCCCCAGCTAAAACCAACACAAACAGCTCACAGGGTAGTGCTACTATGTTTGGATGTCTGGTCTGCCTTAGTTCTCTGAATGATCATTAATTGCAGTCTATGACACTGCTTTTATGAACAAGACAGAGTACTCCATAATCACAAAAAGGACAATGTCAGGCCAAAAAGGTTCTCTTTATTTCCATATAAAGTGACCTTGCACACATAGAGGCTGCCCATCCTCACATCACTTGAGTTTCTCTTGGATTTGGTATTTCTACCTATAGCACAGCTCCTGTGGCATGAGAAAGAACATGTGTCCTACAGTATACTTAGAGGAAAAGTACCCCAGCCAAGTGACCTGCACCCTGGCCTGACAGTTTCTCATCCCGTCTATGACTGGTCAAACCCAGCACAGGACAAAGCTCAGGGAGGTAGCTGCAGGCAAAGCTTTACATAGATGAAGAAGTCATTTTCAAAAATGGGTTTGGAGTCAAATTACTTTTATTTACTACCTTACCATAACATAGTAAAAGCCATGCTTTCATGGATGAAAAATAATGCAGAGGGGAGACTATAATTAATTTGTTGATTTTATAATACAAAGAGAGCATTGGAGGAAGAAAACCATGCAGTGTCCTAGAGTAATGGGTTTTGCATTTGGATCTCTTTACATGCTGTCTAAAACTATAGGCAGACAGAAAATTTCCCACTGAATCAGAAGATACTCATTTGTATTGTCTGTTCCTTGTAGCCATGTGGGACACTGTACTCATTAAATATGCTGCTGCCACCATACTGCCAGGAAGCCATACCTGTTGAGTAGGGGTAATGCCCACAAATATTTGAATAGAACATGCATTCCACACAGCAACACAGACAAATACCAAGGCAACATGATGTGGATGGTTTAAAGCAGAAATAGCAGTAACAAATGTATGGTTTTGCTGTTAGGACACTGGTAGGAATTGATCTTCACAGTGTTGACCCCAAATATCGGTCACAGCCAGCATGGCTTCATGAAGGGGAAGTCTTGCTTGTTGAACCTGATTTCCTTCTATGACAGGGTAACCAATGTAGTTGATCAAGGCAAGCCAGTAGAAGTAACTTTTTGGACTTCAGCTAAGCTTTTGATATTGCTTCTCACAGTATCTTCTGAACAAAATGTCCAGTACACAGCTGGATAACCTATCTCATGATGGGTGAGAGACTGACTCACAGATCAGGAACAAAGAGTTGTAGTGAATGGGGTAACATCAGGCTGGTGTCCAGTTACCACGGGGGTTCCACAGGGCTCCATCCTCATCCCAGTTCTCTTCAATATCTTCATAAATGACTTGGATGCAGAACTCAAAGGAATACTATGTAAGTTTGTAGATGACACATAATTGGGAGGAGCTGTTGACTCCCTCAAGGGCAGAGAGGCCCTGCAGAGAGACCTGGACAAATTAGAGAGATGAGCAATCAACAACTGTATGAAGTTTAACAAAGACTAATGGTAAATTCTGCACCTGGGATGGGACAACCCTAGATGTATGTAGAGACTGAGGAATGACATGTTTGAAAGCAGTGCCATGGAAAGTGATCTGGGGGTCCTGGTGGATGTCAAGTTGAATCTGAGTCAGGAGTGCCCTGGCAGCCAGGAGGGCCAGCTGTGTCCTGGGGGCATCAGACACAGCATCACCAGCCTGTCAAGGGAGGGAATTGTCCCACTCTGCTCTGCACTGGGGCAGCCTCACCTGGAATATTCTGTGCAGTTTGGGGCACCACAATATTAAAAGAAAATATTAAGCATTAGGGAACATCCAAAGAAGAGCAACTGAGATGATGAAGGGTCTGGTAGGGAAGCTCTGTGAGAAGTGGCTAAGGTCACTTGGTCTGTTCAGACTGGAGGAGACCGAGGGTAGACCTCATTCCAGTCTTCAACATCCCCATATGGAGAAGCAGAGGGGTAGGTACTGATCTCTTAGCTCTCATGAACCAGTGATAGGACATAAGTGAACAGCATGAAGCTAAGCCAGGGGAGGTCTATGTCAGATATCAGGAAAAAGTTTTTAACTCAGAGTGTGGTTGGACACTGGAACAGGCTCCTCAGGAAAGTGGTCACAGCATCAAGCCTATCTGAGTTCAAGAACTGTTTGAACAACATTTTCAGGCACATGCTGTGACTCTTGAGGTGTCCTGTGCAGAGCCAGGAGTTGGACTTGAGGATCCTGATGGGTCCTTTCCACCTCAGCATATTTTATGGTTCTATGATAATAATCTTATAACTACAAGGAAGTACAAAGCACAAGCAATTTGAATCCAGATTGTTCCACTGCAGGTGAAGAGACATCAATTTCCTGAAAACACAAAAATTTTTTGCTCACTGGGATTTCCTCAAGGTAAAAATTTGTGGATTTTGTATCCATTGGCCAAGAATCACATTACTTAAAGACATTTGTGCCGCCACTCAGCAAATAGTAGATGCATACTAGAATTACTATCCTCATTGACAGACTCACCAATTTGAAAATTTGGGTAGCTCTAATGGTTTTTTCTTTTTAAAAGCATATGTTCATTTACTCCATTTCAGTAGTACAAAAAGAACTAAAATCTTTATGAAAAGTCTTTGGTTTTTACCATCACAAATGTAGAAAGCAGATATATGGTCCTTCCTTATAAGAAATATTGGTTTGTTCTTAACTATTTTGACTACCACAATAGAAAATCTTAGTGAAGAGAAGGCAGATTATAGTATTCTCACATCTTGGCAGGGCTTGCAGATAGCAGGAAAATGTATGGCTATGGCTAAGCCACTTCACACTAGAAACAGAAGCAGGGCTACCTTCAGCAGGATTTTACACCATTTTTATTCTCTTTCTTGGCAGATAAGAAAGTCACTATAAGCATGGTGTAGGTGCAGGACTGCTTGTGATAACTATCCTGGTGCCTGCTCTTCAGGGAATCCACTTCTTAATGGCAGCAGAAATAAGTTAGTTTGTATTTAGTAAAGAATATGGTGTGCAAGAAAAAAATACAGAGCAGCCAAGTTAACACATGGCTGTGTGGTTACAAGCTTATATTACAAAGTTCTGGCATAGGAATGCTCAAGGAACTCAGATCCTTCCTAACAAAGACAAAACAACTGTGTAGATGTGCAACGGGTCTATCCAGCTTCCAGGGAGAATTCCCTGTCACAAATCACTCCTGAAACAGGCACATGCTCATTAAGAAATCAGACAGGACCTACTGCAAACAACAGCTCATTATTAGGAACTGCTATATTGCTTATCTTCCTTTTAGCTGCTAAAACTGTAAACTTTAAGAAACTTTCCTCAGCCAGTGAGATCTTAGTTTAGGAGGTATGGAAGAGCTCCTTTACAATTGCTGAGGGTGAAGAGAAAGTGGCAGCATTACCACTTCTCTTATTGAGGTCTTCAATGAACACTCCCAAGACTTATCTGATTTACAGTTACCTGGGTATTCGCAAAGGTAGGAATAAGTACTTGCAGGTAGCACTCAAACACTGCAACTACTGCTAGGTAATAAAATTAAACATGTTCAAGCTTCTTCAGAAAACATAAACAACTTCCAACAATACCTAGGACAACTTAGTTCAAATTGTGTTGCTACTGGAAAAAACTGTTTTAAATGAATATCTGGTGACATTCTCAGTGTAATAGATTAATTGGATGCAAAAGTAAGAAGGATATAAATGGTATTGCTCAGAAACTACTAAAAGTTCGACCCCAAGAGTGTTGCTATTTCTGTATTTCTCATCAGTGTATGGCATTGTAATATTTTAAATTACTTGGTCCTTTCATTTCCAGAACCCAAAACTCAGGAGTAGTAACACTTGTCTACTGCAGACAGGTGTTGTGAGGTTTTATAAGTGTCCTATACTGAGCAAATGTAAACCTATAAAATGTAGGAAGCCAGATCATCAAAACAGCAAGGATCAAGTTAAACCACCAGTTCTCTATGCAAGCATTTAGTGATACCCCAAAGCTCACGTTGAAAAGTGAGGGACTTCCAAAGTTAAGGCTGTGAACTCAGGTGCTTGTATATTTAATTACATTTTTAATATTCATAGAGACTTGAAAATGCGAAGCTTATATTCTCTCTTTTTATGTTGACATGCATAAATATTTAGATGCATATGGGATAATTTACGCATTCTGCTCCTCCATGTCTGTATTTCAGAAATTCTCATTCTTCCAGGAACAACTTGCAGGTGGCTGCAGCCTGTTTCAGAATATACAGTAACATCAACACAACCAGACCAAATGTTGTTTAGTTTGAAGTTGGACTGTTGTCCAGCTCTGAAACTCAGAGTCCTTTTGCCCTTCCATCCTATCACTTCTTTTAGAGGTTCCCTCCTTGGGCCTTTTCTAGGATTCTTTCCTGGTCTCAGTTTGGCCTAATGAGCTTTATTCACACAAGTTTACTCTCCTGCAGATGGTATTTGTCTACAGCCAGAAACACTTCCTGAGATGTATCACAGCTCAATAAATAAGTTCAAAAAGCATCTTAGAGAAAATAGTCTAATGAAATGCTGCTTGGGTCTAAACAGATATGAGCATGTAACAACCCATACGAGCACCATAACTGATCCAATCCCTTTCCACCTCCCTCCTCTTAGTTTTAACACTCTGATCTAGTACACAAGTATTGGAAATAGAAAATGGATTTAATGATGGTATATATATGATTTAATAAGACTTAGTATTTTGATCTGCCAACACCTGTGCTGCATTACAACAGGATATTGTGTGTTTCTCTAAACTGTACCAGATAGAACTGTTCGCCTATAGTGTAGTGTATTTTGAGTTGAAGGAGTGCGGCAACACATGCTTCTTACCAGGGGAAGTCCTAGCTGTGGGTGTTTGTTTTTTTTTTTGGGTTGGTTGGGTTTTTTGTTGTTGTTTGTGGGGTTTTTGTTTTTTTTCTCCCCATATAGGTAGAATTTCTTTGTCTGCGTGTCATTAACATTATTTATTTTGTCTTCATTTTAACTTTCATGCAAAGAAGAAAGCAATGCAGGCATACTGTTGATATTGCATTATAAGCATAATTTCTATAAAAATATGTCACACAGCTTAGCAGGAAGAATAGTAGGAAGCAAAATGAACTGTTTTGTTGTAGCTGAAAGACTTACTATGAAATGTTAATGGACACCATTTTCTTCATATAAATGCCCTATTTACTTCTTTTTCTTAGTGGGCTTTTAGAACAGGCTTTCACCCTTTGCATTGCAGACTTCTTGATGTAATTCTACTTGTGCACTTGACACATTTAAGAGGAACAAAGTTGAGATACACCCTAAAGAGTGATACAGTATCATTGCAAAAGTGAGGCTAACGTGTACTGCCACCACATGGTCGATTAAATGAAAAGCATGTTTCTCCTATACCCCAAGCAAAATGACCAATATTCACAGAAACTGCTTAGGTTATCTGTTAGAAAAACATGTTTTTACTCATAAAATAATAAATTGGATACAGTACTTAGTAATTTATGAATGGAGAATAGAAAATAGAAAATTAAGTGTTTCAGATCCAAGGGCGAATTATTATTGTATTAAATATTATTGTATTAAATAAAAGTGATAGAAGTTCTCTACCAACCTGCACCTCAGGAAGTCTTCCATCATCCCCACATCACCATAGCTGAATCAGAGGTTAAGTCAGTCCAACAGTTCACCTATCTGGGAAGCATCGTTTCCTCAGATGGTAAGATGACAGATAGCAACACGCTAGCAAAGGCATACAGAGCCTTCAGAAAACTGCATAAAAGAGTCTGGTCCAATAAACACCCGAAGAAAAGAACTGTCTACTCTTTTATATGGGTCTGAATCATGGGTCTTCTACTGCCACCACCTGCAGCTCCTCGAATGCTTCCATCAGCACTGCCTCTGTTCAATCCTAAACATCCACTGGTCTGATTATGTGACCAATGTGTCTGTTCTTGAACAGGCAGGGGTCACCAGTATC
>JAOXXN010000364.1:15807519-15824847 GCA_026770055.1 Myrmophylax atrothorax | reverse complement strand
CTGAAGATGTTTGCAGATAACTTCACCTTTTTTCCTAGAAAAAAACACAGTGTTCAAATTAAATTGGGGGGGGTGGGGTGGGGGTGGTGGTGTTAGGGTAACACTCACACTTTAGGCTTATTTCTGTAAAATTAGACAGATTTACTGGGGTTATGAAACAACTGTGATGGTTTCTTTCCCAGTAAGCTGGAAGAGCTTAGTTAGCTACAACCTAGTGATATGTTTAGGCAGCTTCACCTTACAGAAGTTCAAAACCATGCACCACTCCCAGAGCTGTGCTTTATCTCTATTTCAGTTCTTCTCTTGGCCTCTGCACAAACCCCAAGAGGATTCAGCCATTATTACTGTAGTTGTTATGTTCCTCTGAAACACTGGACCAAAACGCAAGTGCTCTAAGAACTGTACTGCATTAGTGTCCTGAATGACAGAGAAAGTTAGCAAGGAAAAGGCATCATCTAAATAATGGACAAGGAATCAGGACTTTAATCTGTCTTCTGCTAATGATTTCTTTGGGGCCTGGAGGAATATTGCGTATTCTGTCTGACTTTGCTTCCACATGCTAGCCACTCTGTATGGGGATAATGATCTCAAAGCTTGCTGTAAGAATTAGTTAATGACAATAAGCATGTTGATAAGGTCAACTACCAGTTTTGTGAAACAAGAAAGTGATCTTGAGCATGAATGAGTCTTTCCTGATGAAAAGCTGGTGCAAAGAAAACAGATTTAATCAAGAAAAAAATGCCTTTTGGTCAAACCAGAGTGTTGAAAAGATAGAAAATCTATTACTGAAAAAAGCAGCCACAGATTAGAAATGCAGACAGAGTAATCACTGGTAAAAAGCAAGGCCCTGTTTGTAAATATTTGTAAATATTTATACCAAGCCCCAAATCCACTCAAACACAAATCCTGCCTAGTCTCAGAAAACAGGTCAAGTTTATAAATGTAGTGGTTAACATAGGTCTAAGCACTACCACACACAGAGCAACTGAATAACATGTATGTGCAAAACCCACTAACTGTGTGTCAGTGCTGCACAGACGATGGAGAGCTGGGAGGCTGCTGCTGGGGGGAGGCTGTGTGCTGCTCTCCCTGCTGCAGTGCCACAGTGCCTGCCTCCTATTAATTTGTCCACCTGGTGGGGTGGGAATTCTTGTGTTCCTGAACAACTCATGGGCAATTCATAAGCATAATGGAAATTTAATTCGTTGAATAAAATATGTGCTGTAAGTTAGGCAATTGTCTCTAGCATGTTCTCTGAAAGCTTTGTGCATTCAATTTCAAATGATTTCAAAGTTTGATACAAGGATATAACTTTTGATTTCCTCTGGCCCTCTGGACTTTAATGTCTGAGTACTTTACCATCTGTGGCATATTTATTCTCACAAGACCTCTGTGATGTAGAGAGGGACTATTAAATCCATTTTAAGGATGAGGAATTAGAGCCAGAACAATGGTAGGATCAAATAGGTGATCCAGGCTTCAGTAGGGTATGAATTGAAGCCTCCCTGATCACGGACTAAAGCCTTAATTACTGCATGCTTCCCCCTCCCAGTATTATCTTTGCTGTGAGGTTTCTCAGGCTGGGGAATTCTGTAGACTTGGCAAAAACTCTCTGAAAAAGATTTATTTTCTTTTTTAACAGTCTGTAGGGATTTTTCCTGGAATGGAGGATTGGAATGAGAGCGAAATTTGAGATAAGTGGGATAAGTTTACAATCATAACTTAAAGGTAACTTCTGTGATATCAGTGAGATAGATATTTAAGTGAGGCCTCAAGGAGGGAGGGGATGGGAGAATTTCCTTATAGAAGTATCAAAAAAATTCACAAGAGTAATGCTTTACATGTTTTAGGAGTGTATCAAACCTAAGAACTCTACATGGCTATTACCCAGCACTGCTGACTCTCCTGTCAGAGCTGCAGATAGATTTAGTTTTTCAACATGGTTTGTAACTCAGCCTCTGCTGCCCCTTACTGCCTTCTTCTATGAGTGTCTAGCCCTGAAACATACTTTTTATTTAGGCACTAGATCATATTACACATATCTAAACTGCCCTTCATCACTACTACTTTTTATTTTTGCTGATTTCCATAAATTCTAGAATCTTTAGTTATATTAGGTCACATTTTTTCATAATGAATCACAGTATAGTACTTCCCATCCATATTCCTTACCTCTTAGTGTGGACTTCATTATTACTTCTGGCCTCCTTCATGTTTACTTCACTTTCCAAACCTAATTATTGTAGTTTTGCTATCCTTTTGCATTGAATCAATACTGACATGCAATGAGACCAATCCCTGTGACACTGTATGGATATTTAATCACCAGCTTAACCTACTGCCATAATTGTTATAAATTGCCAGCCAATCCAGAATAATTTTCTAAGTTTTCAAGACGTATCAAAAAAATTCTTCTATCTGTCTAGATTTCCTATATATATATATATATATATATATATTTAATGTCATAAATGTCACTGATGTTGATTTACACGCTACAGTAAGTATCAGAAAACAGAGGATGCTATGATCCCTCCATTTCTCCCTAACTATCTTCATATGATAATTTCAATTTTCCAATTATTCTTTGCGCAAGAATACATGACCAGGCTGCAAAGTGTGCAGCACATCAATTGATCCCACTGTTAGCCCACAGCAAAGAGACTCATTCTGCAAAGGAAAATATTTATTCTTTTCAAAGACTTTTCAACTAGCAAAGGCTGAAAAAGACACACAATTACCATAGGTTGGATAACTTATGGCACTTTAATTGCATTTTTAAATCAAGAGTGATTTAAATACTTAGAGCTTACAGTTCCACTGGCTCTGATATTCCCAGTATTACTGTATGCATATTATATCATGAACCCTTGAGAATAAACATAAGGTTAGTCTTGCCACTGCTAGTACTGTATTGCACTGAATAGCACCCCAGCTCAGATTCTGATGTGACAGGTTTCTATCTGGATGAAATGCCTTTTTTGTTGAATTATACCAGATAAAAGAGTTAGGCTTGTCCAGTATTTTGGGCAAAAATGTGAGCATTTTAGAGCCAACATTTAATAAACTAAATGGCATTTTCTTCTTTGAGTAGATTTTGAAATAATTCTTAAATATGTGTGTTTTTTCATCTTTTCTCCTGCTTAAGGTGCAGTTTCAGAGAAAAGATTAAATAAAGTTACAAGAACTTTTGGCAGATTAAATATTTATGGTAACTGTATTCCTTTTACTGATTCATGTATTTACAAGAAATCCTTTAAACACGTTGACCGAATGCAAATGCTAGTAATTAAATCCAGCGCCTCTAAATATTCCCATTATTGTTTCACATGAAGACATTTTTCTGAACTTCCCTTACTCAAAAAAGCTGTTATTCCTGGCATGGTATGGTTACCCTATTCTTCTCTAACGTCTGTAACTGCATTTCAGTGGTGGGTGAAGAATGAATTTTATATGTACAGTCTGTAAAACTCTTTGGGATCTGTCATGATGAAAGGTGCTCTGTGCACAGCACTATTATTAACTTATTGTATTTCATCAGGTTATTCTATTTCACATCATGTCACTCTACTGAAAAAGCCTTGCCAAAAATAAAAGCTGTGCAATGTCATCAATGGAGAAAACAGACTCCTTGAAGAGGCAATGTAGCATGCCGATAGCATTTGTCCCAGGGAGTTCAGGCTGCCATTGAAGTAGTGTCTGTAGGGATGTCAGCATTTCCAGCATGTGTTATGTGTAAGACATGGTGTTTTCTGATGTAAACTCAGATGAAGGATAAGAACAGAGTTAGATTTTGAAGGATGCTTAATATATCAGCTTTTAAATAAATGCCTCTTCAGAACTACTGGAAATGATCATTTATATTTTATTAGTTTATGCAGTTGGATGTAATTTGGGAAATTATGAGTTTGTTAAGCTTTTTAGCAGTCCTAGTAAAAAATACCTGAGTTCTTAAGCAGAGAATGTCTATTCAGTCACTCATTATTTCAAGAGATAAAATAGAACCATTTGATGTTTCCATTTAGTTTACTGGAAAGTCAGTGCCCATTTGCTTTAATAATTCTCCTTTTTTCCCTCTAGCTAGTTCTTTGTAATAATAAAATTGTATCAAGTAGTTTTTGTAAAATTTATGGATTATTATTGTAGCTAAAGAACAAATACAGTGAAGAACAAACTTAGGATCTTATGATTTTTGATAAGACTTGTGAATGTGACTCTTGAAATCCTACTGACATTCAACCAACTCAGGGTTTCCTAGATGTGTTCTACAGCAGTTCATTTTAAAGAAGAAAACTAGACTCAGAACAATATCTAATGGATTTCCAAGTTTAAAAAAAAAATCACATCAACACTTTATTACTTGTTTTGCAAATCTTTACAAAAACAAACAAGTACTACTGTGATTAATTTATTGTATTCCCAAGGCCTCATAAATCTACAGGCATTCTGTGACAATATAATAACAAGTTTTGTTTTGAAGGTTGTAGCTAATACTCTAGCTAACAAACTTTCCTTTCCTTAAGGCTGAACAGCAGATTTGTTCCAAGCCCAGAGCAAGAGGCTGCATACTGCTGCACTGCTACCAGCGCAAATCAGGGCTGTGCTTCCAATTTTTCAGGAACCACCTTCTGCTTTGGACCCCTCAGTGGGGTGAGTAGACAATCATTACATGAGGTCTCTGTTCCTTAAAGGGTGTGTTTCCTGGGAAATCAGGAAGCACAGCATGCTGTTCCCTCTTCACTTTGCACTTCCACACTTCCAAGCTCTCAGATGGCCCTAAATTTTTTCCTTATTTTCACTGAAAGGAAAACAAAAACTGCCAGAGATCAGATTCTCCAGTAAATCACACTGTTCTTAGCACAGGACAGTTAAAAATTAACAAAAGTAGTTCTTTTCTTCACCTCCGTAATTCTGCTCTCTACCTGGAAGTGGACTATGCTCAGTACAACTAAGTCCAAATGTTGCTCAGAATTAGACTAAGTTGAAATAGATCTTCATAGGCTGCTTTCTGGGGAAAGAACTAACTAGGAGGTGCACCATGGCCACAACCTCGGCAGCCGTGGACCCATTGGCAGCTCATCACCTGTGCTGGAATAAGATGGTACCCGTGTTGCAGTTGATATTGCTGTATGCCAAGGAGCAGGGCTGCACTTTCTTTGCAGCACTTCTTTAAATGCATAATGATGCAGTGTTAAGGTTCGAAAAAAACCCCAAACCTATGTAAAAGTAGATAGTATAAGTTAAAATAAAGACTAAGGTTTCTGATTTTAGAAACAGAGGCAGCTATACCAGAATATTTTTACCATCCTTTTAGTAAAATCTCATAGGATATTATTCTCAGCCCCCTGTGGCTGCAAGCACAATGGGTGGACTGAGCACTCGCCCTGCATATGCTGCTTGGCTTTAAGTCAGACTTCTTAACAGTATCTCTGTGGCATTTTCCCCAGGCCAATTCCCTTTGTTGTTTTTTTCTTTTTCTTTTTTTTTTCCTTTTTAACAGGAAAAAATATATGTCACTGAACAACCACATAAGAAACAGTCTTAAAATTCTGACATATCCTTCAACTCAGTGGAAATGCCCCAAGTGTTTCATCTTAATGAAATTACTGTAGGGTTACATAAAAATGTAACTTCTTATAAGTAAATGCAAGCAAAACCAGAAAAAGTATACTTGCTACCCTACAGTGAAGTATATTAAACGCCACTGCTCAGCTTTGTTAGAATGGACTGAGGAAAGAGAAAAATATCAGCAATGTGAAGCCATAGTGAAGAAGGTGAGGAGGTTCCACCAGAAGGGGGAAGGAAGTGCAGGGGCAAAGGATACTGGACAGCTGCCTGCACACAGGCCTTGTGGAAGGAGCAAAGATGGGTTTACGATATCCATCCGTTCAAGACTAGGCAAAGATAAACCACATGTGATACACTTTCTTTTCTAAACAGTTGTGTTAAGCTAACCCACCACAAGCTTTTGCAACTTGCACTGACTGGGATGTTTTTGGTAAAAATTTGGGTTCTACTACTTTGCAAAAAACCCATAAAAATTAAAAGATATTCTAATTTTAAATCAAATGAATCTGCTAGTAACTGACACTCAGTAAATATAACTGGTTAGCAAACACAGTGCATAATTGCAATAATTAAAATTCCATATATTTCATACATATTCCACACAAAGATCCTCTTTCAGACCTTGAATGTAGTCTTGGCTTAAAGCTTAATTACTCCACCTACTTCTTGCAAAGATCTAAGCTTCCACTAATGGTAAAAAGTTTATTTTTTGTTTATGACATTACATGGTTTTTATGGGTTAAGCACAAGGCCTTAGGAAAAGTAATAGGATAGAAGGGAGGGGGAAGTACTTTGAATGCTGATGAAGAATTAATTCAGAACTCAGTTCTTCCAGGCTTTTAATGATGTTTTCTTTCTGGAAAGACATTAGAGTTATTTAATTCATGTGACCTCTATGCCATTCAGGACAATGCTTTGATTTTTTTCTTTACTATGATTTCTGTTTTATCTTTTTTATCTATTATATTTAGAGGTCTTTGTTACTTATCAGATGTGATGTTTAAACTGTGCTGTAATTACTGGTTTTTCTTCTTTCTCACATTTAGTTTATTAATGTTGTTACTTACATCAGATTGTTTAAATCTTTTGAGAACTCTTCAGGGATTGATAAAGGGCAATTAATATCAAACGCTGATATTGTCTTTTCTTTTTCCCATGCTCCCAAGATGTTATCTTTAATCTAAATTAAAAGGATGGGAGAAGGAAAGGAATTCAAGTCTTTTGGACCAGGATTTAGAATCTAAATGTCTTCAAAGCTGTGCTCAGCTGTTTTGATTTAGCCTTCTGCAGTGACAGGGACCATCTGAGGACTTTGGACTTGAATCTAGGTTTGGATTCCTTGGAAATAAGCCTCACACACAGAAGCAATGATAAACACACAAACTTAAGCACAAATGTTCAAGCTGAACTGGGCCTACCTCTAACTGCATATTTATAAAATTAGACAAACATAGATGGTCAAAGAAAAATTAGGAAACCTCAAAGGTAGAAACTGAAACACTTCTGCTAGACTCCATTCTCCCCTCTATTTGCCTGTCACGCACATAAAAAGCCAGCATATTAACTTCTTCAATTTCATGGATGAAATAAAATGTCTTCTAGAAAACACTGAAATTTAAAGTGCTAAAATGTGCTGTGTGTCTCTAATGACACAAAATGGCCTCAAATATGGGCTCAGCAGTGAAAAAGAGTGGCCCTGATCTACTGCACTTATTCAGACACACAAGCTTCAGTGCAATAGAGGGAGCCCCAAACCACTGCAGGACATGGTTTGCAGAAGATTGAAGTCTGTTCCGAGAAAAACATACGGGTAACAACTGATAAAGCAGAGAGGAGATAAAGCCCTCTGAACCCACAAGTGTGGGAGACTAGCAAGATGCATGTGGTACTGATCAATTACTAAATATTGACAAAATAACAGCTAGATACATGATCTGGAAATACTTAACCAAGAGAGGAAAAATAAATTCCTACAGAATCCAAGCATACCAACTGTATTTCAGCTTTTTTATTTAGCTTTGCATTTCTTCCTTCTTTTAAAGTTCTTATATCACTTTTTCCGTACTTCTAAACTTGTCTGACACTCTATGTCTAGGGGCAGCATACAATCCATGTCAAGATCTGAATCTCATGGATTACTTTTGAGCTACTGCTGGACTCCATTCTGTAACAGGGTGAAAGGGTGAAGTACAGAGTGATGTGCAGACCACTTACTTGCTCCAAGGCAAACCTCACACAGTTCTGGATTCTGCCATGATTTAGGGTTCTAAATTTCTCCCCAAAGCCCAGATGCATATTCGCATAACTGAAGACTTTCTAGCATTCTCTCATCTTCCTCTCTTCTTCTTCCTGTCTTTCACCTACTCAGCGCAGCTCCTCTGTCCACTGCTGTTCTGCCTCCCAAAACTACTCCATGCTTCTGCTCATCTATGGCCTGTGGCTCCCGCCTGTGGGCTGGTTTGGATCTCCTGATGTGCCAGGTAGCTTGCTATTGTCAACTCCTTTACAAAAGAAAAATTATTGTGGGGTAGAAACCCCCCACTGCCAAAAATGACATTATCATTGGCATATGAAAATTGTAGGACAGGAGGACAGAAGTTAAACAGGCCACATCTGAGTGGCTCATAGGAAAATTAAATTGTTGCTCCAGGCTGCTTGGTTTAGGGCTGCCCTTGTCAGCATTTGTATTCTGTCTGGTTTCATCTGACCTAACTCCAGGTAGTTAGCCAGATACCTTAATCAGGAATGTATTCATTGCTAATAGCCTCTTGAAAGAGAAGGGGAAACCCCTTACTCAGCTCAACCCTAACACTCCCCTTAAAAAGTCTCTCTTTCTTAACAGACTACTAAGATAGCCTAGTGCAAATATGATCCTAATTTCAGTCCCTCAGTTGAAGTGCGTGAATCAGACCTTTGCAATCCTCCTGTGCCCCACAAGCTTTAACTCTACATGCACAGCACTGAGGAAGAATGAGAAGTGTAGATCTGAAGGCAAGAAAGTGATGTTATTGAATCCTGTGTGCCACTTCTATTCAGGCAGAAGCATGGAGCATGTCATTCCATGAGCTGGCACCATGCAATAGTGTTCTGGGACATACGATAACCAGACAAGGCTAAAAGTAAATGTGTTGGTCTTTTCTTCTTACATCTCCAGAGACTCAACTAGCAAGAAACAAATGTTGAGAGGCCTGAAAAAAACCCCAACAAAAAACCTGAGCCAAATAATGGAACCAGGTCTCCTACTCTCCAAGAAACATAAACAAGTAATGATATTTTCTGCGACTGAACAGTTTACAACCTAGTGGGTTGAGAAAAAATCTGAATAGAAAGAGTCCCACAGGTTGGGTTAGTTCCATCTGTGGATCAGCATTTTGTGGTCCAAACCCAATACCTGGACAGAAAGAAAAATCTAGACCATTCAGCTGAGGACAAACATGAACTCAATGGTTGGTTTTTTTTTTTGTTTCAGGTCTGATTGTGAACTTTCAATATCACTGACAAGTGAAACTGCAGTCAGAACAGTAAGCACACATAAGTATTTTTACATCCAGGCTAATAAGAGACAATGACATGGTTCTGATCTCAAGAATACATAGATAAGAGTTAATCCCATTCAAGAAACTGGTGTTAGGCTGCTATAAAGCTAGTTTTTGTGAAAAGAAATTTGCCTCTATTATTAACCAAGATTATTCAGTTCTTACCTAACATCCCAAGAAAACTGCCCCACTTTTTAAATACCCACTTAATTAGTAAAAATTGTCATTTTCTCCTCATCAGTCATTAATTTTATTTTACTAATTAATAATGGCTCAAATTTGAGTAGACAACAAATGTGTGATCCTGAGCACAGGGATCTGTTGTCAACTGAAGTACAGGAGTTGAAGAAATTAGCACTTTCTGCAGAAGTCCTCAAAATAATAGACTAAAAGGAGAATCAACTCTAGAGGAGAGCATGGGACAACATCCAGTGCAAGCACCTGCTCAGAGCAGGACTACTTGCAATGTCAGGTCAGGCTGCACAGTGCCTTGCTGAGATGAGTTTGGATGGAGGCTCCACATCCCTTCTGGGCAACCTCTTCTAGTGCCTGCCTAATTCCACTCTGAAAATACTTTCCTTAGCATCTTGAAGGGGTAATGCCTAGAGTAACAGCAGGTATCCAATTATCTGATTCAGAGGTCCAACGCTTAGTCCCCAAGTACAAAAACTCTTTCCTGAAGAAGAGAAAAGAAAAAGTATTTTCTTCCTGGAAATTTTAAAAATGTGTGTTATAGAATTATTCTTCATTTCCCCCTTAAGAAAGTTGTTCTTGGAGGAACAGCCTCTTCCGAAATTGGTATAGGTGGAAACCCTAGAGATGCCAGAGCAAAATGAAAATAAAAGGGGAAGATTATGAAGGTACTAAGATTTTTGTTTCCTTTGCATAATTCTACCACAGAGCAATCTATACTTTTTTGTTTTGCACTCAGAAGAATTAGGACAACAAACATCAAAAGAGGTATCATTGCCATCTACAACTACACTTCTGGAAGTCCATTCTGTTTCAATGCTGACAAAGTATCAGTGTCTCAAAAACAGCAAGGGAAAAAACCTGACTACTTTAATGGGCCCTGGCTGCAGAGCCCTATAATGAGACAACTGCATTGTCAGGGTCAATTTGAAACAAGTCTGCCCTTGATCCCTGTTTCCCTAGACTATTAACAGCAACTTCTTTCCACACAACTAAATGTAACACTGATGTAATGGCCAATACTGTTGTTAAATGCCAAGAGCTAAAGGCAAATGATATGAGAATTACCCATCTGCAAATTTCACCAAGGAAAGGTACTGAACGTGAAATAGTTGCAAAATTTATAGTAGGTATAACTGCATATTATCAACACCTAATATTTTCCTGTCATGCACTCTTCAAATTTGTCTGTCCCACCAGAGGGATACTAGTTGCTTGGGATGGCTCAGTGAAAAGCTGAGGAGATCCAGGGTCATGCCCCACTGCAGGGAAGGCTAGTGAATTCCCAGCACATCAATGACCAAGATGTGCAGCTTCTACAAAAGGAAAAGTAGCAACAGAAGCACTGAGGAAAAGAATGATTACCTTGGGGTCACCAGAGGAGGCTGTGCAGCATTTGAGACCCTATTAGGTTTGCTACAGATCACATTTATTACCCAGGTCTGAGATCTGAGTACTGAGCCCAAAGGAAATTCCATATCAATTTCTACTTTGGAGAGTTTACTTTTACAGCAAAAGCTTTATTCCAGATTAGTTGAGTAATCCACAGGCCCTCACGTAACAGTAGGAGGTTATTTGATATTCTAGAGATTTCTCATTGTAACTTCAAATACCACCGCTTTTAATTCAACTAACTACTTGTGAGTGTTTAATTGGACAAAAAAAAAATCACAGGATCTAGATTTATTCACAAAATGTAGCACAATTTTACTTCCCAGGAACTACCCCTAGGTCTGCCACAATTATGGCCTGTGTTTGGGGCTACTAGCACCCTGACTTCATCTGTAGAGGGCAGTTGATGATGCACATGGACAGCAGATGAAAGGCACTCATTAACTTGCACCTTAATTTCTTTGACAACAGCATGAATATCTTTATGCATAAATTTCTGACCTGCTTCTTCTTTGTATTTAATATTGAGAGAACGATTACATTCTTGTATCAGACACCTGAAGTTCTTCTGAAATCTGGGTTCACTTTTCTGTTCCTAAATTTATGAATGACTAACAGAAGACTTAATCAGTGCTGAGTTTCTACTTACATATCACTGTTATATTGGCAACCCTTACTTAGCAGACCCATGAGCAGTTTATTTTGGCATATGCTGCTGAAATAAATGATTCCACTTTCCCACTGCTAGTTCCTACCAGTACCTTCTCTCCTGAGCTGGCATCAATGTCCATGCAGCTGCATGGCAAACCGATACACTTTCTCTGCAAAGTTTTTTTTGGCTGAGGCTAGCTGGCTTTCAGTAGTTACCACATTTGATGCTGAGGCTGCCTACACAAGCCGAAAGTGCTTACAGAATTTGACAAGCTACACATGTACCTACTATGGCAATAAGTGCTTTGGTTAGTCTTTTAATATAAGACCAGTAGTCATTAGCATCACGTGGATTGAAGGGTATCTGCTCATTATCAAAAAAAGGGGTAATCACTAGCTGGTTATCAGCAGTACTTTAAGTGCATTACGAATTTTGACAAGACTTGTAAGTGAAAATTCTTCAAAGAGACCACAAAGGGAAGAAAGTCCCCATTGAAGAAAGCACATAAAGCTGCAAGCAACTCAAGCATGCAGATACAATGCTGCATGTATAAAACAGATACGGTATGCTTCAGACTTCCAGCTATTTTTACTTCATGCTGTTTAGATGTGTAGACTTAAGAGGAAGTGACAAGACTATTCTTAGGATTAGCTGTAAATTCTGGCCAACCAGGAAAAACTACATTTCAGTAGTAGTTTTAACCCTGCATCTAAAACAGAAAGGCAAAGAGACCTTCTTTTATTTTAATCATTATTTAATTTCCACCTGTATCAGTCCTGCAGAATTTGAGTGAGAGATATCAGCTCTCCATAAAAGCTGATTTGCAGATTTTTATGCAGGGTTTGCAGTTCTCAAACCCTGTATAGTGGCTGGACATCGTTATAGAGTAAGCTTCTCTCAAGCTGCTATGGGTAGCTCTTTTGACATACTCTTTGTTGTGGGTTCACCCTTGAAACTTTCTGTAGCATATCTAGGTGTATTGCAAAAGTGAGGACAAAAAGAACTGCTGCCATGTCTCCATCAGAGGAAACACCAGCCAGGAGAAAGTATGTTCATGTCCTGCTGCTGCCTAGGAAAAAGAGGTTGCAGGTTTCTGGCTGTCAGTATATATTTCTTAAATATAACTCCATAAATATTAATTAAAAATAAAAATTTGAGGAGGCCAAGAGAAATCCAGACTAAGGACGGACAGGCCAGAGGACTGTCTTGAGGCTGTGCTGGGAAAAAAGTGAGACATTCCCCAAAATAAAAATAAAAACAAAAAAAGTAGCAGAGCAGAATAATTCTACTTGAATATCATTTATACTAGAAAATGATTGCTTTAGCTGGCAGTTTGACAAAAATTGTCATAACTGCAGTTTGCTGTAGTATCTTTACCAATGATACCACTACTTGATCTCCATGGTAGAGGTGTCTGGTGAATCATCTGATTTAATCCAGGGCAAACACGTTGGTGCTGTTCACAGAAGGATTACTCTTTTAGTAAAAAGATTAGTTGGGTCTGCATTTTTTTCTGTTTTAATTTTAATCAATATTCCAAACACATCACTGGAAAATCAGTAGCCTTTTAAGAGATTTTAGGCATTGTATCACAGAACTCCATGTCATTACCACATTTGGATTCGGATTTTGAAATGGTTCACTTGAACAAATCTACGATTCTTTGTGTATTGAAGATTCAAGGAAGAGGAACTCTTATATATGCAGAAAGATCCATGCTCTCACTGAATACTTATTAGGAAGAGAGACGTGTTGAGTGAAACACCACACATAATCCCTGTTCTTACTTTTAAATTTTTTCCAGAGCAGCCACTTCCCAGTACAAGGACTCCTGCGTATTCAAAGCCTGAACTCTGTTCACACATGCATGACCATGCATCTGGATTGTTCGTCTATATCACTGCTTTCTCCTATCCCACAGTAGTGTAATTATTTGTGTGTTACTTTTAGTGCCTGGGTCTCCATGTACCAAATATGAAACAGAGTTCAATTATTAAAAAGTTTCTTATTTAGAATTATAAGCCATGTAGCTGTCAGGGCCTGCTTGACTAACCTCTAGAGCCTTTCCTTCATTTATAAGCAGACCATTTTGTCCCAAAAGGAAATCAGGTTAGCCATCTAATGTCTAGATGTGGTACTTGGGGACATGGTTTACTGGTGAAAATGTCACTGTAAGTTAATGGTTGGACTTGATCTTAGAGGTCTCTTCCAACCGTAAAAATTCTATAATTCCATGTACAAGAGATCATGAATTAGACACAAGTTGCAAATACACATCACCACTTAGAAATTGATGGGACTATTTCAGTGAACTTTGTCTGTATAAAAGTTATGTATCTAGTCAAGTCCCGGATGATCCTTCTACAGAGGCTCCTGCTTGTGCATCTGTACAGTTGCCTCTGTGTATATATATATCTATATATCTATCTATGTCTCTCTCTCTCTCTCTCTCTCTATCTATCTATCTAATCTATCTATCTATCTATCTATCTATCTATCTATCTATCTATCTATCTATCCAGCAGATATCTTACCCAGGTTAAGTATCAAAGATAGATTATGTAAAAGAACTGAAGCACTATTCTGAAGATGTCTCTACTTCGTCATTAACTATAGGGAAAACATAGGCAACAAATTAAATAACCCTGGGACAGCTACAAGTAGATCAATGACTCTCATCCCTTCTGATAGACCTCAAATCAGAAGCTTCCTACAGAAATCACTGCTATCGTAGCCAGAGTAGCCACTGCTCCGTGCTACAGCTTTAGTTTATGGTCTTTTATTTTTCATCCTTATCTTAGTTCTTATAGTTCCTACAATGACTTTCTAAGCTTCTCTGAGTGGTCCGTACCACCTAGACTCAAGAGGCTGTGACTCACACTCCAAAAATCCTGTGGTGGTGTCAGCTTCACAATTCCCCTCAGGAATGAACACTCCTACAGTGCATAGGGTACTGACCTTCTCAGGGTTTTATTCAGCAAGAAAGCTAC
Organism: Myrmophylax atrothorax; assembly: GCA_026770055.1. NCBI lineage: Eukaryota > Metazoa > Chordata > Aves > Passeriformes > Thamnophilidae > Myrmophylax > Myrmophylax atrothorax. Next base: position 15,810,517 of record JAOXXN010000364.1, on the reverse strand, counting down.
ATTTTCTGCATGATTCCTGTTGTCTCAGTGGGCATTCTGAAGTGTCTGGTTCCCTATTATGCATCATCAGCTGTGCCATCTTTTCTAAGGACATGGAAATTTTGTTTCTGGTAGAGTCATATCTTCTCAATTTTTTAGTATCTGTTCCAATGCTCAAGTTAACCTCTCAACGTTATGGAACATGCTTCTGTCCAAGTAACTGTGTTGCAATAAGGACTAAGGACAGTCCTTAGCTTAATATCTTTTCTGTTTTTTCCAACCCTGTGGCTTTCTGCTTAGAAGAAAATTTCTTGGCTTTCTCCACTCTAGAGGACTACACTATACCATGATATCTAATCTTGGAAAAATGGTATTTTCTCTGTGACTAAAGGAGTGAGAGGAGCGTATTCTCTAAGACCAAGATTAGTCTCAAGAACCCAGTTTCTCCAGTATACCCAAGAGTCAATGGAGAAACACACTTTGGCCAAGGGAAAACAAGAGAATAAGTTCATTTAGTTCCTCTGCATTATTCCTTGGAAAAGCCTAACGGTTTCCACAGCTTGGAGTCTAGGAAGACTAGCCTCACTAGGCTAAAACTTTTTTGTAAATATCCTCTAAAGCCTTTTGGAAGTTCTGACAATTTTTTATTTCCTTCAAAATGCTATACAGTTTGTTTCAAAGAAAGAAAATACTTATATCTCTACCTTTCTATCACCTCTGTCAAACAACTCCGCAACTCTCCCTCCCTATGTAGGTAACATATTGTTATATTCTCCTTACACCATGAAGTCTGCTGGTCCCTGAAGAATACCTCAACCCTTTGCAGTTTTTGCCTGACACTTTAGGAGCTGGGAGATGAAATAAGATTGTTCCTGTACTGTATGCTGGTCAATGTTCTTAATGTTCAGCAGGGAAAGGAAGTGGGCAATTGTGATGCTGGATCCTCAGCCTTAACCCTCAGTCCAGCATTGATTATTCTTTTTTTTTTTCTGCTTTAAGACTGTTTTTATTATATATAATAATATTAAAAATAACCTGACTATGCTTGTCTACAAATACAATGGGTCTTGACTGTGTATTTTTTTGGGCTTAATAAAAATGAGGCTAAAAACTTGGGATTTTTGTTCTCTTTTCAGAGACATAATGAAGTTTAACAATTTTAATGAATATTCCTTCAGATTCTATTATATAGCCAGTTTAAAAATTAATTTTGATTTTGTTTCCTCTAAAAACTTAACACCCCCTTTACATTTGATTAAAGTATATTTCAAGATTTGTGCTGCATGTAGAGTTTAGTGAAAGTGAAAATAGTGTGGCCCTAAGAAATGAAAAAAACCTCAGAGTTTGAGAACTGTAACATTTAACACTTCAATCCTTACTCTAGGTCTGTAAGAATGGAGTGGCCATTGATTGACGTGTTCATTTCAGAAACAGATTACACACCGGTCTGAGAATAAGATGTTTGCTGGTGCCCTCATGTGGATAAGCGTGCCATTATATATAATCAAAGAGGAAACTTTTAGTCAAAACAAAGCCTCAGAAATTTTAGCATCTCAGATTTGCACACAAAATTTGGACAGCTTATTTAAGAGTCTTTCATTACTCACTTGTATTGCAGGCAATGCCATATTACTTAGTTGTAAGAAGAAGTTTCCACTTGGATGCCAGGATACAGCACAGCTCAATGCAACTTTGAAGTACAAAACTGATTTCATTCTTATCTGCACAACCACTACCCCTCTCCTCAAAAAATCCCTATGGATTCATATTAAAAAGTAAAAATACCAAATTATTTTCAGAACTAATCACATAACCTTTTTTCCAGGGCTGTTGGGAAGCCCTCAGTGGATTAGCCTCAGTGGAAGATATTATCAGTCAAGACGTTTTTCTGGAAGTGTGTAAAACAGGTGCGTGGAAAGAATACACTTTAAACAAGAATATTAATGCAGTTTTATATACCAACCACATAATGATGAACACCTGCAGACTGTCAGGAGGGATCCTATGTAGATGGCAAGTAGGCAGGTATGAGAACACAGCAAGATGCAAGCTGCAGCCCACCCCCTGCCAGGGCCAGTGCAAGTACACTTCTGATGTCTTGTGTGACTGTCCCTTTGGAATGCTTATAAATGTGTATGCACTTTTGACTGAATTACTCAAAAATGTTAAACTCTAAGTGTAGAATTAATAAGGTTGTACAGTATTCTACAGAACCAGCAATAAAATATTTACATCTTAAGTGTAAGGAAAACATTGAAAGCAGACCTTCTAGAACACTTCAACTGATATCAAAAGAATATAACCATGTTATATACTCAGAATCTAAATCTAAGATAGAGCACCACTTGCAGAATATCCTGCCACTATTGTGCTGTGTGCTCCCAGAGGCAGGTGAAGATACTGACCTGAAAAAAGACACTAATCTGAAATATTAATCTTCAGTAAAAACCTGGAAGTAAAAAATTCAGCAAGCTGAGTAATGCAGCTACAATGATTATGAAGAACTCAAAGGCAAGTTAGCTGCAATCTGTAATCTCGTATGACAAGTTCTGAACTGGTAGGTAGAGGTTGACTTCTTTTTCATCAGCCACCCACAGATCTGAGTAATTCCTGTGGAATTCCATTGGCTTCACCAAATCAATATTCTGAAATGCTTCTTACTTCGTGCAGTATTTCAAATTCTTACACAGTATGATAATTAGACTGCCAACAATTTAATCTGGGAATATAAACTAAGACTGTATTATTTATCTGCCAGAGTTTCATGTCTCTCTGTTCTAGGTGCTTTACAAAAGAAGGACAGAAAAGCATGTAAACTAATTGAAATACTACAGAGACATTGTATCTTTCTAAACATAACACCAGATACCCGACTTGTAGATTTGATAGCATTCAAAATTCCTTGCCCTTATAACCACTTGGTTACACAAATTCAACACCTTTGCAAGAAGCAATGCATTTTCAACAATACAATCTTTTTTTCCATGACAGATAACACATCAGATATTTTAAACATTTA
>JAOXXN010000364.1:15789896-15802092 GCA_026770055.1 Myrmophylax atrothorax | reverse complement strand
CCGCCCGGCGCCGCTGCTCGGGGCGCCGGGCGGGCCAGGCCTGGGCGGCGGGAGCGGGGCGCGGATCCGCGGTCACTCACGGCCCTCGCCCTCCCCACGCTCCCCACAGCCGGCCCGGCGCCGATCTGCATGGAGGAGAGCCTGGGGAAGCCTTTCCCGGCGCCCTGGCTGCGGCTGCGTGTGGATTTGTGTTTTGCGGGAGGGCCCTGAGCGCTGCCTGTTCCCCGCACAGGTTTCGGTGCTGTATTTCGCCAGGAGCGCGGAGCTGGCGGGGCTGCGCTGCGAGAGCCTCTCGGTGCCCCGGCACATCACCTCGCTGAAGCTCTGGGAGGAGATCGTCAAGGCCCACCCCAGGTATCCTGCGAGTTACCAATGACAGGCACAAAGAAACGTGTTTTGTTGTTGTTGTTTTTTGTTTGTTTGTTTGTTTTTCTGTGAATGCACATTCGGCCCTTAGAGTCGAGCTGGAACACGTAGCTTTGCCTCGACAGCACAAAACAAGTGATGTTACCTTCTTCTGGTAATCTGCACCAAGCGTTTTGTGTTTTGTGCGGTTGGAAGCCCTGTGGTTTTATGTATACAGAAGGAAAGCCCAGGTACAGTAAATGCACCCAGAAGTTGATCCTGAGTTGCCCATTGGTCAGGAGAGCTGTGTTGCTGTGGGAAAATTGAACTGTGTTATTAACATGTGGAGAAGGTTAGATGTCTCAAGGAGGCATCATGCACATCTGGGACAATAAATATGAAATAAGTGATCGTGTGCAGGTGTTTTTAATCACTTAGGTTGGTCATTAGGAAGAAATTCTTCACAGAAGGGGTAATTAGATATTGAAATGGGCTGCCCAGGGAGGTATCATCCCTGGAGGTGTTTAAGGACAGACTGGCTGTGGCACTCTGTCTAGTTGGCATGGTGATGTTTTGTCCAAGGTTGGACTTGATGATCTCAGAGGTGTTTTCCAACCTAATTGATTCTGTAATTATCTTTAACTGTACAGTTAGCTATTGGTCTGAGCTTATGGCACACTCCAGAAGGCAGATCAAGAAGGGAACTGAAACTCCCACTGGCTTCCAGCTACTCAACCCTGACGCAGGAAATAGGTTCAGCCACTTTCAACTTCCTCTTCTACGGAAAGTACCAGTGTTGATTGCACTTCACAGGCAGTCTGGTCCTGAGAGACCACTATGTGTGTGGTGTAAGGGCCTCTGCAGCACTGGTGCTCTTTGGGGCATTAGCAGAAACGTCCCCTTATGTTAAAGCTGAGGAAAGGTGCTGAGTTCTATCAAGAATTAGTCTGATAGACAAAGATACAATACCATTTTGTGAGGGCAGAAGGGGGTAATAAAAAAGTAAGGCATAACAGAGGTTGAGGGCTTCAGGAATTAGAGTGTAATGCTCTGCCATTTCTGAATCAGGTGTCAAGGCACAATCTTTCTTTAGCAGATTACTCTCAAAGGCTATGAAAAAAATTAACTAGCAATGGTAGCTGCTTCCAAGTGAGAAGCTCTAACAAAATGTTAGACCAGGGCCCTTTTCCTCAGAGAGAGTTGAGATTAAATGTGTTTTGGGGGAGGAGGCAGTAGGGAGTCTGTATATTTACTTTGCAGTGCTGTTGATTCTTGTCCCGGGGACTTCACTGTCACCATCCAACCTCGCTTGGCCGTGGCAGATGAACATCAGGAGTTACAGAGTGGGGTCAGTTTCGTGCATGCTGTGCCACCTAAAACAACCCCACTGCGCAGGCTGGAAGGGCACACCCACGTGGGGATAACCCTTCCCAAATCTGTGTTCCAGAAGTCTAGCCATGAGGATGATGATGATGCTGTCAGAGTCAGCAGCAGCACCGTTGGTTGGTTTGCCATAGTTTGTCAACTTTGTCCTTTTATGAATAATGACTTGGAGCAGTACATTTTGCATTTGCAGTTACTTCACAGTGGCCTTCTTGAAAAATGCTTCTGTTCCTAGCTTTTCTGGAAAAACTCAATATAATTGTAGGGAATTGACCACAGACTTCTATTCACATTGCTAATGGATATTCAAACAGCAGCTTTAGCATACTTGACAGTGTTCTTCTGTTCCACCCATTTTCCCCAATGAATTAGCTTACAAGTGACATTAATTAGAGCCTATCCTTCTAATGGTCACTTCAGTTTCATGGTTGTGCCCAGTTCTTCAGTGGCTTGATTTACTTTCCTGCAGTCTCTCCCTTCAGTCTGCCCTTTGAGTCAATGCTACTGTGTTTTGCTCAGCCTGTGCCTTACCTACTTTGGGCTATCTGGCTGGTAGGAAATAAGATCATTTTTACTTGTACTCTTTTGGTGTACCTACTTGTTTCTAGTCAATACAGCTCTGCTGGCTGTGCCAGATTTTGTAGTCTCCAACAATAACTGTTACCGTACCTGCGCCATCCAAAGTAAAATGTAGGCATTCTTTTTTCTGATGTCTTAACTACCATTGTCTTCATGATTGCTGTGTAATTGCACTTATTTATGAAAGTGACTCCCTGCCTCATGGTACCCAGAGCTGTGGACTCTCACAGCAATATCTCAGAGATGTGAAAAAAAACCCACATAGAAGGTCTGCCAGAAGGCACATCACATCGTCTCTCTTATTTCTGTGGTCACTCCTTATCAATAGCAAGTTTCAGACCTGTAAGTGCAAAAGGCCCAAAGCCTCATAAACTCTGAGCACACATAACACGAGCAACTCTTTGACCACTGAATCTTCTTGAGATTTCATGAACAGCATCCCACAACGCTTCTTGGTCTGTAAGAAAATTGCTCCAGTCCTGCCAGGCTGTATCAGGGCAATATTTCCTTCTTGAATGGTTGCTACCTCTTGAGTTACCAAGTCTTTTATTACAAACTGCTGCAGTGGGTGTGGTATACACTGGTTCATTCTGATACAGGCCTGTGACAAATCCATTTCCTGACTTTAGGAAATTATACTGAGTTGGTTTCTCCTTAGCAACTGCAAAAAAATCCAAGAGTAGGAGGTGGGTTTTTGTTGTATTTTTAACAGTGTCTTGGAAGCAAAGTTGCATAAGCCTCAATAGTTTTTACCTCAGTTGCCCTAGACTGTGCACCAGTTTGTTGTTTAATGAAATCTCATGGTTAAATGCAAACACTCTATTTAGAAACCTATTTGTGCTCCTGCCAATCCCCCTCAGGCTTGCTGTCATCCGGGATCAAGTGGTTTTTGCTGTTCGGCAGGAGTACGTGCCTCTTGGAGATCAGCTCCTGGTCCTGCACTCTGGAGACGAGGTTGCCATCATCCCACCAATTAGTGGAGGCTGAAGCTGCCCAGATTCTGTTAAGTAGGTATCACTTCTTGGTTAGTTTCCAGTGGAGCATAATCCTGTGCTAAAATATCTCAAGAATTCTGTATGATGTTCCATTAACCTTTTTTTTTGTTTAGATCCAGAGATGTGACTGCAATTCTCTCCCTCCACCCCAGTACTCTTTTGAGAGAGCCTAAATTGGGTTTTTGTCTGGAGAATACAGCTGTGCTGACCAGAAACTATAAACCAGTGCACCAGTAAATGATTAACATGTATGCAGTAAATGGAAGACAATTGCCAGAGAGGTCGGGCATTGTTTTGAATCTGGGTTTTAGGTCTTGGTACTCTGTGCTGGTTGTTTCTGGCTATCAGTAGATGCTTGGCTTGCCTAAGTAAGATAATAATTAACAACCTTCTGCCACTTTTTAACAGAAAAGATAGTACAGAAAAAATACTTGCACTTAAAAATTTTTTTCTTTCTTTTTTCCTGTTAAAGGAACAGTTGTGCTTAGAATAGCCTAATTTTGTTGCCCATTTTCAAATGCCACTCCTTGTACTTACTGCAGCTTGTTCCATTGCTGCTGCTCAAAATGCTTCTCTTTCTCCTCCTTCTTAGGTGATCTGATGACTGCTTTCCACTCAGAAAAGTTAGAAGTGTTGCCTGTGTGACTGAAACAGACTGATAGTGTGAGGTCCTGAATATCCTGGAGAGCATATTCAACTTTAGTACTGGAACTCTAATCCATGTTTATTAGAAATCTCTGCTTTAAACTGTTTGATTTCAGGATAAGATAAGTTGGAGGAGCTGACAGTATCACTGCAGATTTACCAGCACTACACAGTGGTCCATGCTGGTTGATTTATTAAACCAGGGCCTTGGACTGATTTTGTCCCATTGTACCAGACTTCCCTGTCAGAAAGCAACATGTATGCATTAAAAAACAGGTCTTGCTTGATATTCTCTTAGTGGGACTGATGAGAAGTGAGTTTGACATATAGACTGGTCTCTCAGGGAAATAGATGGTGCATGTTTTCTGCATAAATTGGATAAAAAGCAATTGGCTGATGCTAGTATCTTCAGAAACAAGAGTCTGTTTGTTTTCAGCTTTTTTAGTGAGATATGGATGAAAGTGAAGATGTGCCAAAAGATTTTATCAAGCTCAAGTCTGAAAAGCTTTCTGTAGATGAAGTGTCAGAGCTGGTCATTTCACCTTCCTGTGGGGCAGTGTCTCTGTTCATTGGTGAGTTTAATTTTTATGAACTGGATCTCGGGGTGTGTTAATGGTCTCATAAATGGAACATAGATTGTCCATATCCCACACCTATGCTTCTCAAATAAATCAATTCCTCGTCTGAACCTAGGATGCTTAGAAAACATGTTCTGAATTATTAGAGCAGGACCATGGCTGATATTAAACAGTTGCACTGGGATAAAGTGGTGAGAAGCTTTCCTGCTGGTATGGCCATCCTAGGGCTGACCAGAACAGCAGCTCTGGAATACAGAACTGCCTGGAAGGTGTTCTCTCTATACCCTTGGACACAGCTTGTTTAGGGTGGGAAATAGAATGTTGTGGCTATGCAAATCACATGCCCACACCTGTATGCACAGTCCTGTGACTCCAGTCTTAGTTGAAAGCGAAGTACTGTTTTACCCATGGGCTGGTGAAGGTAAGGCTGAGAGCTCTGTCCTGTGCATAATTTACATGGCACACATCTGAAACCCCTTTGTGCTTAAATCTTAGTGCTACTGGACTGCTGAATACTGAGCATTTAAATATTGCCTAGGCAAGTGCAATAATAATAGCACCTTAGCAATTACCATAGAAGATGTTCCAGCCTTGGGCATTACAGACTGCGGGCTTGTGTAAACTAAATTCTTTCTTTTATAGTAAAGATTTATCCTGTTCAAATAATCTCTTTAAGCAATTCTAATTAGGGTAGGTTGTTTCTATTTGCACAGTGCTGACCTTGACCATATCAAGAGATCCTGGGTTTTACTCAGTATTAATATATTATATATTATTATCTAATCAATATATAGTATATATTATAAAGATACAGTATGTATTTATTGATTCAGTGCTTTTGGTTGATAAATCATTTTTGTTTAGGTACTACAAGAAATAATTTTGAAGGGAAAAAAGTGATTCACTTAGAATATGAAGCATATACTTCAATGGCAGAGACCGAAATAAAGAAAATCTGCAGAGATGCAAGACAGAAATGGCCTTCAGTGAAACATATTGCAGTGCACCATAGACTTGGGTATGTATGTCCAGACCTATCTTTCTGCAAGTGGAATATTAATGCTTATCTGGTGCATGGCTGTGCTTACATAGTTGAAGGACCTGCAGGAGTGTTCAGAAGCTGTAGTGCAGCAAAGCTGGTCCCAAGCTAAGTTTCAAAAATTGAAATTGTCCTTTTAAAAATGAGTGTATTGATAGTGTTTGCTGGAGTCTGCATTTAGCCTTGCAGTATCTTTGATGCTGGTGTGATATTTTGGAAGTGGGAAGAAGGGATTGGAATTTCACTCCAGAGAAGGGAAGGCTGTTGGTTTGTTTTATTTTTAAAAGATGTGAAGTTGTCAGCACACTCTTTTTATTTCTCTCTTCTGTTGAGGTGCTGCAGAATGTCCTTGTTGTCAGATTTAAGTCAATTTATGCCATGAAGAGATCTGAAAGCTTAGGCTGTGGTGAGTGAAGAGCCACAGTAACTGCAAGCTGTGCTTGCAGGAGAACCTCCTGTTGTTCCTTGAGTCTTGAATAAGCATTTTCCGTTAGGTTCAAAGCATGGAACAGTAGTATCTGACATACTCTGGAGCCTTCCCTGTTCATCAGATTTCTCACTGAAACCAGCAGTATTTGTATAGTCCGAAGGAACTTAGGAAGTGATTGCCAAGGGTAAGATATTACATCTGAAGTGTAGTTTCCTTAGATTTCCTTTAACGTCAACAGAGAGAGTGGCTCTCTTGAAGACACCTCAAAGCATTTGAGATTTTTTCCTATGAACTGTTTGCTGGAGGAGTGTTACTGTAGAGGGGGAGTTGGGAGGCAGCTTTTGGGAATACTACCATTGTGAGGAGCAAAACAAAACTTTGTACTTCTTAAGTTTGGAAAACAACTCACCAAATAGTAAACTTCAGAATTTAAAATCAGAGTTCAACAGAAATCAAGTTTCATTGCAAAATCTGCATAGTGTGGGGCATTTGATTTCTTCTTTCAGAAATTCTTGTGCAAACTGAGATTTCTTAGGTTTTCAGATAAGAACTGGCTGTTCTAACTTGCTTTTGTTCATCATTAAGCCAACTTCCAGTGAGTTTCCTATGTATTGTTGCAAGTTAACAATATTCCCCTCTTAATTCCATAGGCTCAATTTAAAAAAAAGAAAGAATAGAAGAAAAAGGCTATGTCTGGTGGGTTTATTTATTCTAAAGTGAGGAATTCTAACATCTGGTACTGATTTTGGTTGTGGTTTTCTTTCTTTTAAAAAGTGCATAATCTTTTGGACGTGGTTTGACACTTGCTCAGTATGAATGAGTCAGGAGAGCATGTGGCCAGAATACTGACGTGACATGGCCGCAACTTTTGGGTGCTCTTGATGTTAAGTGTTGGCTAAAGCTGCTGTTGTTCCTCTTCTTTCCCTAGTGTGGTTCCAATAACTGAAGCAAGTGTAATTATTGCAGTCTCCTCTCCACACAGAGCAGAATCCCTTGAAGCTGTAATGTACTGCATCAATACCTTAAAAGCATCTGTCCCAATATGGAAAAAGGTATGTCTGGGGACAAAATTGAATTTAGGCCTATGCTAGCCTTAGACATCTGGGCTGACTAAGGACCGTAGCAGAAGGCAGTTGCTCCTGGTGGGTTGTCAGTGTCTGGCAGTGATGAGTTTCCGCTAATGGAGCCAGGCCCATATGTAGCAGGAGGAACATCTGAAAGGCTCTCCTGTAGCTACCATCCAGCTTCTCTTTCCTTTTGAAGCCACCCTGGGGCCAAAGTGAGGGAGGCCTGAGCTTTCCTCTTTTGAGTTGCAAAACTCAGTTCTGAGCAGGCTTGAGGAGGAACTTGGTGTCAGCTTTGCAGTTCACAAGTAAAAGGACCATTTCTTGTCCTTCCCTTTTCCTCTCATGCGTTTGGTCTTGAGAAAGCACAAAGTATTAAGCAATAGCATGCAATGAAGGGATAAGCAGAGGTCCCAAAGCTGGTATGGTCACGCAGCAGTGTGTGGAGAAATCAGCCCAGGTCAAAAAACAGCCTCATTGTATAGCTGCAGTGTAATGCCTTCTCTCCCAGGCAGAACTTGCCATGCAATTAATAGTGATGTTCTCCACATTACTCCACTTTCCTGACACCTCTTTCAGGAGACTGGAGTTCTGTGGTCTCAGAATGAGTAGTCAGGGTCTCAGAGCCCTGTTGACTTTGCTGACTGGGTTGCTTCTGGGTTCAGATCTAATACTAGTATATTTGAAGTATTGATGTAATACTTACTTTTTTAATACTGACATTTTGTTACATGTGAAAACTCTTCATAAAATGATTGTACAGTAAGTACAATAGATACATGACTGCTGTGTGTTCTACAGCTTTTGCATCACTTCTTCTAGATCTCTTTATTGAAATGACTTCAGTATAGATGGGTCCTTTTAAATTTAATGGCTATCAGCCCAAAGTTCAGCAAAGTCAGTACATTCTAAGGGTGCTGCACCCTTTTCTGCTTGCCAGCCAAGTGCTGTGTAGTCCTGTTGTGATCAGTAAATAATAGCGGGATGGCTGTTGAGTTATTTGGCCTGGCTGGTGGCTATATGTAGCAGAGTCTCTCAATATTGCCCTTTCTTTGTTTATATTTGCAGGAGATTTATGAGGCTGAATATTCTTGGAAAGAAAACAAGGAGTGCTTTTGGGCAAATTCAGAAAAATAACTGTACTCTTTTAAAAATAAAGTGTTACTCTTCCTAATGAGCATATTCACCTTTGAATTGTTTTTATGGAGTATTCATAAGTTTCTAAAGAGTTATAACAGAGGTTTCAATCTCAATAATTTAATTTGAACTGAGTGATATGAAGTGAGTATTAATTAGGGTTTTTAAGTGTTCTTCACTATCCTTTGAAATCACCCTTTGTGCATTTAAACATGGAGTCGGTTTTTAGAACAATCCTCCCTAAAATTCTCGGTTGCAAGGTGTTTAGACTTCTCTGTGATCTATTACTGCTTTAATGTCTTTACATTGGTAGTTGTGTTCTCTGTCTGCATGGGAGGTCACTGCAGGACAATTGCATTTTTTTTACTCTTAAAAATAGTCCAGACAGGTTTAATTTTATATGACTGTAGAATCAGTTTGCAAGCTTCATGCTATTTTGACATTCTTGTAACATGAAAGCTGCTTGAAGTAGATGAAATATTTTGGTACAGACAGAGAAGAAAATACAAACTATGCCCCAGAGTTATTAACTTTTTAGTAGTGGTTATGTTCCAGTAGCTCTGTCTCACTGAAACATTTTTACTGTGCAGCTGATATTACAAGTCTATTGCATTAAAAAAATACAGACAGACCTTGATTCAAAGTTAGATCTAATACTTTACCAGCAACAAACTTGGATTAGCAATAACATGCCAAGCTGTAACTACTTAATGATGTCTAAACATAATTAATTTTGAAGATGTTTTTTTAGTTGTGTATTATTACAAATAGACAACTATAGTATAATTAGTTTTAGCAATTGGACTTTATGTGTATTAGGATTAAAAGTCATCAAAATGGAGTAGTTTTTCAAAGATAAATGAGTCTGTTGAACTTCAGTTCATATATGCATTTATATTTACATTTATGATTTCATTTTAATACAGTTTTTCTCTTATTACTGTTTTGATATCTAGTTAAACCAACTGACATAATATGCCTCTGCTTCCATTGGAAACAATGGGCTGTCTATCTGAGTAAGGTAATTTTATTTATGTTATTGTACTGTGCCATGGTAGTATTTAGATGCTGAGGGTTCAAGGTGACCTCGTGTACGGCATTTTACTAATGCTGAGAGACAGTTTTATCTAGTCATCATTATCACTGTAGACAACACAGGTATAGGGGAAGGGAAATAATGTAAAGTAAAATTATTTGCTCAGTTTGCTCATGTATCATATATATCATCTGGGTGCAACTTCGTGCTCCTGAGTCAGGGCAATCCCAAGCACAAATAAAGGCTGGGTGGAGAGTGGATCAGTACTAATGCTGGGGGTGTTTGTGAATAAAAAGCTTGCTGTGACCTGGCAATGTGCACTTGCAGCCCAGAAAACCACCTGTGTCCTGGGCTGCATCAAAAGCAGTGTTGCCACCAGGTTAAAGGAGTTGATTCTGCCCCTCTAGACACCACCTGGAGTACTGTATCCATCTCTGGAGCCCCCAGCACAAGAAGGATGCGTCCAGAGGAGGACCACTAAGTTCATCAGAGGACTGGAGCATCTCTCCTTTGAAGACAGGCTGGGAACTGGGGTCCTTCAGCCTGGGAAAGGCTCTAGGGAGATCGTGCAGCACCTTCCCGTACCTAAAGGGGCCTTACTAAAAGGCTGGAGTGGGACTTCACAAGGGCATGTAGTGATAGGACAAAGGGGAATGGCCTTAAGGCTGAAGCCAGGGTAGATACTGAGAAGAAATTTTTTACTGTGAGGGTGGTGAGACACTGGAACAGGTTGCCCAGGGAAGTTGTGGATGACCCATCCTGGAAAGTGTTCAAAGCCAGATCAGATGGGACTCCTGAGTAACTTCGTTTAATGGAAGGTGTCTGGGCCTATGGCAGGAGGGTTGGAACTGGATGGTCTGTAAGGTCCGTTCCAACCCCAACCAATGTATGAGTCTGACCATTTTATCACACACTGGTGAAGCCTCAGCTCTATAATCAATTTCCTTGTGTCTGCAGTAAAAGTCTACCAACAGCTGCTAGCTGCACAGAGTAAAAAAGGAGGAAAGCAGATGATGATCCTTTGCCCCCGGGGATTTCAATAATTTTTAATACTTAGTTACTGTATCTAAATTAAGTAAACGATAATGAAACATTCAGCTTCAGGCAGAGACATGGTTATACTGTGCTTATTAACTTACTGATTCACTTCCCTCAGTGGAAGTGAGTCCTTCTGCAGGACAGCAGCTGCATCTTGCGTGCATACATATACACACCCTACAAACCATGTGGGCCCTATTATCTAGGCAGGGCTGAGCAAGTTCAAGATTGAGTTTTCGTTTGTTTTGGAGGTTGGAGAGAAGCCCTCTGCTGTTTGAATGTCATTTTTATCGAGAATTGTACAGAATCCTAAGCACAGATCGCTTCCTCTGTCAAATTCTTTTTCTCTTACAAGAGTCATACATGACCTTTTCCATTTTTTGGTGTTCATTGATGTTTTCCATTACCACACAACTAATTAGTGCACAAAAATAAATGTTCAGCTTATCTTTCAGTGGACAGTTTATGAATGAAGTAAAACCTATGTCTTGCTTGCATCCTGGTGCAAGGGATAGGGAAGAATAGTGGTATTCAGAACAGTTAAATTCTACCTGGACCCCATGATTTGGGGCAATTCCTAGTGCCCTAGGGCTGCTCTAGTTCCTTTCTAGTGCTGCAGTCTCCTGGAAGATTTCTCCAGGGTGACCTTAAGTGCACCTTCCCCATCCGCAGTGCAGCTGGGAAGGAGGGTGCAGAAAAGGAGAGAGAATAATTGTGTACTTCCCCACAGTGACCAGGAACAATGAATGGAAGAGATGTTGTACTGAGTCACAGCTGAGTGTTACAATGTGTGTATGCTGCCATGGTAAAAACAATGAAATGTCATTTTGTGTCCCTAGCTGTGCATGAGGCAAGTACTGCTTTGTTCTGGAACAATGATGTATCAGTCTTGTGTAACTTTGGGTTCTTCAGCTGGCATCTAAAAGCGAAATGGAAATGCCTCTAGGAGGGATGTTGTGCATAATTAGAGGTAAAATGTATCTCACTGAAATTTAAGTCCATACTCCAAACCCAGTGTTCTGTCTCCCTCTGTAGGGCTACCCTCTCTGCTAGGGCAATATTATCATAAAGAGGGCAGATTATTGTGTTTTAAGGTAGCTGCCTAAGAGTATGTCTAGAGTGACCCAGAAGTGTTTCCAAATTTCTAGGCCAGGGAATGAATCCCAGCTGTGTCTTCTCTGTGTGTTAGGGCGAGATGTGGCTGCATATGTCCTAATATCCACACATACAGGACTATGCTGGTGGATGAGGGCTACTTTGTCTTCTGGGGAGGTCCGCTGAGTGGAAGGAAAGGCAGCTGCAGATAAACACACAAGGAAGTCCCAGGTTTCTGGAACGAGTCTGGCTGTTTCTATGTCTTGTCTGCAGGGGAGAGTAGTCATGCCCCTCCATGGCTCTACCAGGTGTGTCACATTGGTGGCTCTGATGCAGAGAGATGTTCCAGTGAATAAATTCTGCAGACCAGAGGGTCATCATGTGATTCCTGTGGAGATCTGCCAGATAAGGGCTGTCAGTGAAAGGGAAGTGCATATCTTCAGCATGGAAATTTGTCCTCAAAAGATGTCTTAGTCTTGGCTGGCAACATTTGAATACACTGCTCCATCCCTTTGGCTGAACATCCATATACCAGCATTGCTTAATTTTAAGAGTTTCCTTTCCTGATAATTCTGCTCTGTTCTCAAGATAAGCTCAGCCTGATGCACACGATGAAAACAGTAACTGATGGACTGTCGAGGAATAGCTGGGCAGGGTCAGTGGGCTGTGTTATAAGGCACCTACCCAGAAGATGGCAGCCGAGAGATGGCTGAGCGGCAGGACTGGCTCCTGGCCGGCTCAGGTGCTGGTTGTGCTGGTAAGTACAGGTCCTTGCGTCAGCTGTTGCTCATGAAAGTGCCATTGTTGCACTCAGGAATGAAGCCTTTAGATT
>JAOXXN010000364.1:15765974-15780098 GCA_026770055.1 Myrmophylax atrothorax | reverse complement strand
CTATCCAATGCTTCTGGTTTTCTCCATTTATTTTTTTCCTATCAGTATGTGTTTCTCTCCACTTCTCAAATCCTGACATGACTCTCTCAGCCTAAACAGAGATGACAAAAATCTTAGGCCAATTCCCATTTGAAAAAGAACCTTGTGCCAGATCCCACTTCTGTGGATGTACTCGGAGGAGAGGAGCATGGCTGTATAGACACTGACAGCTCACTGCTGCTCTCCTAGAGCACCACCAGGAATGGCCTCAGGTTTGTGGGAGCACAGAAGCACTTGCTAGCTGAACCAAATGCTCTGTCACTGTGTCTCCTCAGTCATTCCTCTGTGGCACAGCCAGGTACCATGGGCCTGACACAGGAGACATGGGCAATAGTGGGTCTGCAGCAGTTGACACATACCAAACGAACCATCCTTGCCCTATAAGTTATTGGACCCTGCACTTTGGCCATCTGCCCAAGTGGTCTTTCCTGCACACATGAAAGTTTAGAAACCCACTTGAGTGCTATTCAAGGTATCTCAGTTCCTGAACACATCCTTGCTTAGCAGGTACTGGCAAGCCTGCTATGCCGTTCTTTTACAATGGCTGATTGCCACTAAATAGAAAGGCTGATGAGATGCACTATTGAATAAGTGCTTTCAAGATTATTTGGAGAGAACTTTGACAATCAAATAGAAAATTACAAAATGGGAAATACAAGGAAACCTGGCATAAGATTTTTCTTTCCTATTGGCCAGTGATAAATTATTTCCACTCACTTTCTTGTGAGGGTAGCAACATTTTGTTCAGGTCTCCACATTCTCTGTACCTTGACAGCACTAAAAAATAGTCTTGACCCAGATGATTTTAAAAAATACAAACTATAAAAAGACAGACATGCTTTTTGTTGCACACTTGCATAACACACTTTCAATGTCAACCTGACCTTTTATTTTCAAGAGTTGAATGCTAAAGCTGACAACAGCCCTGCTGCTAAATGTCAATACCTGCAATAGGACTCACCAGACAAACTAAAGAGACTGCGTCATGTTTCTGACGCTTTAGGCAAACTCAGGACTCCAAGACCATTTGGTTGGTTGCCTAGCTAAAAAGCAAACATGGTCTGACTTGAAAATTCTGTTACCTCATGATGAGTTAGATTCTGGAGGACACATGGTGGTTTAAAATGTGAAAGCCAATATATTATGGATAGATATTTTTTAGCCTCTTGTAGGTCTCTAAGCAAGGACTGTTATTTTGACATCTACTCTAATAAAAACAAAAGTCAGTTGAAAAACGTTTTCCACACTTTCCATAACAAATAAAACTGGCAGCATTAACAAGGTTTTGATATTTTGATGTGACTTAAAAAGAGTACTATGTAGGCTGTGATGTTCAAAAGCTCAAAGCACCGTTATTTTACAGGCTATGATGATATTGTACTCTGCTCTCCTATGGTGAGTTTTGTGGAAACTGTAGTGCCCCTTGAATGAATTCAACAGATGTAGGAAATGTTTTTTTCAGCTGTGAATGTTGCATTATTGACAGCACTTTCAGATTTTGTGCTGGACTGAAGTTTTATCAGGTCCAGTATTATGCAGCCTCACTACTTTACTTTTAGATTCAAATTTTCAATCTGGAAAAACACACAGACCTATGGAAAGTAAAGGAAGATAATTCTAGATTGCAAGATCTCTTTACTGAACTTTGAGAATTATAAGAAGTTCAGAAATACTTGAGTATTGGATCCTTCATAAAGATGGAGCTCATACTCACAGCAGCAAAGGTTCCATTCCAGATTTGCGTGGACACATTCACAAAGTACTCTCCCTTCAGCATAATGTCTTCCAGTTTGCATGTGATGGCACTGCACTTCACATTCTTACAGTTCTTCCAGAGGAAAAAGCAAGGAGAGGCACAGCATGCATTAAAAATACATTTTAAAAAATGTTCTTTTAACATCCAGAATTTTTCGTCTTTGTTTTTTGCCATTTTATGCATACAAATGAAGTGCTTGCAGGCTGTGAACAATGTGCACTTTTTCATCTATCTGAGGCAGACATAGTATGTGTGAAAACGTCCACAGGCTGAACTCCAGCACTATGAATGAGGAATGCCACCCCACCACAGCTTTCCTCATAAGTACAGCAATGGGCTAGTGAGGATCAGCTCTGCGTCCCTGTCCTGCTTACTGCAGTCTAGAGTCTTACTCACCAGTTCTTTGGAAGTTCTGAAGTTCTCTTTTGTGAAAGATGGAGAATAAGGTCTTTTCCCTATTTGCAGTGGATTCATCTGAGCTTCACAAGTAACACCTCTGGCCTAAGAAAGATGGCAGGAATGAGATTGGATGACATCATACTCAAGATTTTATCGTCATCATAATAATATATATTTCTGGGACAAGATGGTGTCTGTGAAAGGCTAGACTGTGAATTATAGAACACTGAATTATCTAGGAAACTAAGAGAGACTGTATGTAGTTTTGGTCAAAATTAAATAGTTCTTGTGGTAATTTCTTTCCCCCCTCAGTGGACCCGAGGGTTCATTCCGATCTAAAAATTCCATTTTTGGGTAGCTTTCCCAGGAACTTGTGGATAAACCTAAGTGAAGAGATCCAGAATCCACAAAATCTCATCTGGCGATGTAAAGATGTTCCAACTCTGCCAAGTAATAGGCCAGTATACTGATCACATCATGGTCCTCCCTTTATGAGGAACGGACAACAAGAAAGGGCCTGGATTCTCTGAATGGAAATAATTATGTTTATAGTGCTGATTAACCCCCAAAACATAGTTTGGTTCTACACCTGATCTGTGGTGATGGTAGTTAGGTACATCAGTGGGTTGTTTTTGCTGGTCAGTTCTGGAAAATAGATTTTTACAGATGCCATCTTTACTGGAATATTTCCTGTTGTTACCTGTAAAACAAGTAACTCAGTTAATTCAGGCAGCTATGCTTTCATATGCATAAATAATTTGATATAGCAATAAAATCAGAACTCATGGATGAGTATGGAAGAACTGAACTCCTTTTGCATCAATATATTTTGTACTGAGACATTAGGGTAGTTATTAGATTGTGCAAACAGTAAAGCAGAAAGTGTATTGTTTAGCTTTGGGTTCCTGTCTGTTTCCTTAGCAAAGCTCGTATTAACTGCATGAAATATATTTTGAAAAGCAAATATTCTGCCACAGTCAATAGGCCTGTTTAGTTCTTTGGAGCAGCAGTTACAGGAATGTAAATGGAACATAATTTAAGTTTCTTCCATGTTGCATACTTAGATCTAAGTTTTTTTCTGAGTTACGTAGTAAGTGCTGTCATTTGGCTAGTTCTTGTGTCTGGTTTGAGCACTTAAACCTCACCAAACTTCAAGTTTCAAAGTTCAAGCCTGCAAAGACTTGTTTTCCTTTATCAAGTTGGCAGAAGACTCTGTGAAAAAACAGTCCAAGTTGGCCTAAAGTTAAACATTAACTATCTTCTAAGGATGTAAATAGTGCAGGACCAATCCCTCCCCCATTCTACTTGTGCAGTAATTGCAAATGTCATCCTTAACCTTATGAAGACTTTTAAGCATTTATTCCTCAGCTATTTGCCATTTTTTTTCTTACATGATGTATTCAAAAGCCTCAAGATCACGCAGTGAAATCAGGAGTGTTTTTTCAACTAAGTTTTGGGAGCAGGCTGCAGAGGGAGCTAAGGCAACTTCTCAAACCAGAAGCAAATATATTTACTAACCTTAACTGAGAAGTTGAACGTGGGGCCAATATCTTCAAAATTATTCACAGTGGAAGGAATGTTATGACCAGAGTATACTTCATAAAAGTTGATGTTGGCAAGCCTAGTTAACAACCAAAAAACAATACATTTCAATTTGGCAGCTGCTTCGAAAACATATGATACTGGATGTGCCTTTGTGATACAGGTCAGAAGTATGGCCGGAGGAAAACTTGGTCACTTTTACTGCTGTTTGACTTTTTTACAAAGTTGGTTAAGAAAATACATGGTGCATTGAAGCCAAGAGCTGGAGCAAGTGTGTGAAGGTAAGACTGGAGCGCTGCAAGGGACGCAGGCTCTGCTCAGGCTTCTGGACCCTGTAGTGTTTCAGTGCCACACTGCAAGCTCCTTCCCTGGGCACAAAATGCAACTTTGAGCCTTGCAATCTCCTTCCTCAGAAAGGGTCCCCTCAATGGTCTCTTGGTACATCTATAATGGCAAATACCAGCAAACTCTGAGGGAGATCCTGGGCCCTAATGTCACAGACCACAGGCAGGCTTGTTTTCACACTGCCTGCATATGTAAACACATATCACCTTGCTTGTGTACATGGTACATATCATATAGCTCTCAGTCCTCTCTGTGTCACTTTCTTTAGTAATTATGGGGTTTAAAATCAAAAATTTCCAAAGTAACATGAGGGTGGTTTCAGCCCACCACAGCACAGAATTACAGATGTGTCATGGAAGGACACACTTTGAAAGGTCTGTGGGTGCTCAAGGAGCTCAGCCAGTTAGAATCATGCTCAAAGACTATGAAAGCATCCCTGTGCAGTGCATCGCATCCACATCCCTGCTACCTGTGAGCAGGCCCTCTGCTGAATCACCTCAGAGCTGTGTCTGCTTCTTCATTATTAGCTTTCTTTATGAGGCAGTCAAATTTGAGCAGTCAAAAAGTAAGCTGGCAAGTGAGTTAACCGGAATTAGGGTCTATCACAACTCTTATATCAACTCTTCCTGTAACAAAAGCTGCAAATCCATCCTCTTTACTCTCTCCTTGTTTAATCTGGGTAATATCTGTGTGTACAGTCCCAAGTTAACATGTATACAGTCTCACAGAGGTGGTTCATCAGTTATGTTCCTCCATACCACACTGTG
Source organism: Myrmophylax atrothorax (assembly GCA_026770055.1). NCBI lineage: Eukaryota > Metazoa > Chordata > Aves > Passeriformes > Thamnophilidae > Myrmophylax > Myrmophylax atrothorax. The sequence continues at coordinate 15,775,250 of JAOXXN010000364.1, read as the reverse complement.
GATCCTTTTTGATCCTCCATACCTCCTCCTATGGGCCCTTCCTTGAAGGGCCTTCTCACAAGGACTCCAAGGAAAAGACACATGATACATTTTCTGCTTCCTTATTGCTGAAGACTTCAGTCATTCCAAGATTCACAGTGACTGCTTCCTTGTCCTTGGAGGAGTCAGTGGTAAGACTGACGCCCTACATCTTCTGGAAACTCTGGAGATTATCTGCGAAAGGCTTCACTTCAGCAAAACAACACTTTCTTCTTGACCTTTGTATTTTAAGGTATTGCTCCTCAGCTATATTGTCTTCCTTTAGTTCCAGGTAAATACTTCCTAAGTCAAAGAGTCTAAATTGTACCAAGGCTTAATATGCATTTCATTTAATTCTTTTAAATTGATTATCTCCAAAATAATTTTCTAGTCGTAGGGATTCCCTCATGCCTTGACTTGCATATGAAATTGCATTTTCTCATACTCACGAGATGCACCTGAATTCAAACCCCTGATTTTATAGCATTCATACTTCGCCTCTTCTGAAGCACTGCATTTCAGTTCATATTTCTCAGCTAATTAAATTTGCTGATTCAAGTTTGCACCATCTGAATATCCTAAGAAGCTACTTAGTTGCTATGGTAGTTCCCTGTACAGATGATCCTGCAAGTCCCTGTGCCACTGCTACCTTTGTTGACAAACACTCTGCTTCTGATGAGGTCTCATGCAACTTTCTCAGGGATTTGAAAGAACTTGCACTGCTGACTCAAATGCTTCTTTGCAATTAAAATAATCTCAAAAGTTCTGTGTGACTCTAGAACTGGTGCACCTAGTCACAGTGCAGGGCCTCCAAATATTCTGAAACTGCTTCTGCAAAGCAGGTCCTAACACTAATCTTCTATACTGTGGTCCTTATTCCAGCTCAGGTCATCCTATGAGCAGCCAACAGTTCTTGTAGCCATGGTGATCTTTGAATATTAACTTCCTGAATCCATTGTTGCTGTGCATTTTAAAGCAGCTTCCTCTTTTTCAAATTTTGGTCATTCTTTATTTTCTCAGTTTGTATTTACTAATTTTTGAATGGTTTGGGATGCAAAAGCATTTTTTCACCACGAATTGGTGACCAAGTGCATCAAATGTAACTACATGTAGTTTATCCTGGAAATTCAGTACTTGCGAAAGAGAAACAAATCTTTTCTTTAGTGAAACGTAAAATATCCTACTTTGTTCTGAGAGTCAAACCAGTGTATTTTTGTTTCATTTCTGAAACAAATGTAAGTTAAACTCTAACTGAGTTAATTCTTGTTTAGAACAGTAACAGCCTCATTATTGCTTGAGTGCATCCCAAATCACCAGGGGTTTCCAGGGCCCAAGAGAAGAGGTTTCAGGGGCACAATAGGAAGATCAGTCTGAAGGGATTTTTGTTGGTCTCTCTCCCCCTGCCTGCTCAGCTGCCTCTCCTTGCAAATCACCCTTACCAGGGTAAAGAATCCCTCTTGCAAGAGCCCCAGCTTGCCTTCTCCAGGGAGGGGAAAGCGCTGGCACCAGGCAGGGAAGGGGTATGTGTGAGCCAGAATCTGGTAGGGTGCATGGGAAAGCAAGGTGTGCTGCTCCCAGTGCCAGTGGAGCAGCATCAAGGAGAAATCTGCCATGTGCATCTCAGTTTTTAGTTCAAATCATTATCTCAGACTGCTGAAAAGTTCCTATTTTTGGCTCAGGTTCAGCAGAGTTGTCTATAATTTTTTTCTTCCCCTCCTTTGCTGGAGGCTGGGGCATATTTTTCTTTTTGCTCTAGTTCTTTTTTTTGGTTTTGATCACTTGAACTCCAGATTGATCCAATGTCATTACATTTGAGCCCAAAGGCCCAAGCTTATTATACAGTATATACTACTTATGTTATCAAAACCAAAAGCACTGTTTGGCTTTTATACCAATTCCATTCACATAAGCATCTGTAACAATTGTTCAGAGGTAAACATAGATCCACAACTTCCATAATTTTTCACATGCAGGGTTGTTGGAAGGACACATAAATCTGCTACTACTAATGAAGTGGAAATTTCTTACAACTTACAAAACAAAAATCAAAATTTTCACTGTATTTTCAGTGGCTTTTCAAGACTGTTACTCTCTTGAAGTACCATGACAAAATGACAGTTACTCCTTACATTATTCAGCATACCTTGTGAAGTGAATTTCTGCATCATATCGCAAAGGAATTGATAAGATGACCTTGTTGTCCAATTCTTGCTGTTCCTTACTTTCACTGTTCATCAAAACACATATAAGCGTTACAAATGGAGTATTACTGCCTAACTTGCTTTCATATGATTATATACTTTACCTCAATGCAAGAAAACTTAGATCTGCCTCATTCTGAAGATTTTTAAGGTTGAAATCAAAGCTAATATCAAAGGATACCTATGGAAGAGACAAGGAACACATACTGAGTTGATGATACAACACCCAAAGGACTTCCCACTAGTGACGTAATTATTCATACATGCAACAAACTAGAACTGTCCCCTATATCTGGATTCTCCACAGATTTCTCCGTAATATTATTTCAGTAATTTCTTACTATTCCAGAGTTGGTTTGTTCCCCAAGTTGGCATGCTTACATAAATGTGAGCTATTTGCACTTTAAAATTGTGTACAACTAGCTACAAGCTGCAACAAAAGGTGTTCAGGATTCTTTCAATTACATGCTTTTAAACTAGCACTGACACAAGCCTTGTGTTCACTCTTATCTTCCATTTGTTTCAGCAGGTCTGCTTTGACCAACTCAATTAAAATCTCAGAAAAAACTTAACTTTTTATATGCTTTTTTTTAATAATTCTGTATTCCCTACCACAGAATATTATGTTTCTTTTCTTTCTAGTTTCTTACTGCTGCAATTGATTGTGTTAGAGGCTAGAACCTTATTTCTGTTCTGTCCTTGAGGAATAAGAGATTCCATAAACCCATAAGTTTTGTAAAACCTGGGATATCCTGAGGTTTATGGTATATATGGGAAAAAAACGATACATGATCCATCCTAGGGCTGTGTGGGCCACCCATCTCTCCAAGCAACACTGCTTTTTGCAGAGATGAGATTCACAGAGCAGGTGAGGGAGTTACCCCAGGTTCATGCCGCAGAAGGTAATTGACAGGAATTGTGCTCATTTCTCAAGAGCCTGCGCGTGATGCTTTATGCTCCTCTGCCCCCAGCCTTCACCCTCCAAAGGTTACATAGCTGCAGAAGCATTTGAAAGCTGTGGCTTGTGACAAATGTGCTTTGAGAGCCTTTGGCTTTAATCTGGCAAGAGTCACAAAAGTTTAACCTTAGTTTTCTTCTTTTAGTGCCTCTGTTGTCAAATCTAAGAAATCTGCATCAGCAATAAATGCAGATTTGGGGGAAAACAACAGCAAAAGGTTTTGGATATCATTCAAGGTTATGTACACATGGTAGCTGTACCTGTTGTCCTGTTCTGAAAACAGGGTAACTTATTTGGCAAATGACTGTACTTTGTGATGTTCCTGTTTGACACGAGACTTCAGTCCCATCACTCTGCAGAGAAAACAGGCAGAAATACCATGTTAATACCAGGTTTTGATTAAAGGAGAGAGGCCATTTCTGGTCTATATCTTCAACAGCACATGCTAAGGAGTAGTGAAAACAGGTGTTTAGGAATTACTGCCCTGAGATGCAGGTGGGTGGGACATAGGCAGGGCCAGGAGAAAAGCAGGAGAAAGATGGAACAAGGACCAGTCCCATGCAGTTTTTTTGTGAGCTGTAATAATCTTGTTAGAACTTTGTGCTGGGTTTGGGAAAAAGAATACAGGCTAGAGAGTACAGGTCACTTCCAGCACTAACTTCCACAGCATTTTTTTACAGAAGTTTTATAGAACTTTTGAAGACGTATTTACACATTCTTAGAGCTAGTTAAGTACCTTAAATGTAATAAATCGTGTGCAAAAGGGAATTCTATCATGCTTTCTGTAGGAAAATCTACAATAGATGAGTTTGTTTACTACTTTGCAGAATATTTGGCATGTCATCATCCTTACATCAAAGACAAACTCATAGACCATAGCCAGTTATCAACCCTTTAAAAAGAATTCATTAAAATGTATGGTCTTTTGTAAAAAGCATTCCTAGCAGAAATTTACCATTCATGAATTGTGCTACAAACCCCCCTTCAAAACAAAACCCAAAACAAGACCTATACATACTCAGCTTATGCTTTTCTTCCTGCTTTGAAGAGGACACATTTTTGGTCAAAGCTTCACTTGTACACTGAAGTACTTCTAAGCAAATGGGGGCTTTTAAAGCAAAAGAAAATCCTAGCTCCAGTGTGGTCTTTTGACAAGAGTGGAATGAGTAATTTTGCTGCACAACAGGATGGGGAGGTAGAGGGGCACCCCCAGCGCTGTATGTAGTATTTCTGCCAGTTCATTGTTCAGAATAATGCTGCTCTTGGGCAGTGATGAATGCTATCCCTCCTCTCCCATCAGTATAGGGATTGCTCTGGATTTCACCCCTAGAATTATCACGCACCTCTCCAGTAGTAGCCTGACCACATAAGCCAAACACTGACATCTGCATTTCATCCTTCATGAATTGTTTGGGAGCAACAATTGAGATTATAGATATACTGCATTCCCCAAAATAGTATGTATAATTCCTCTCTTTCCCCTTTTCTAATAAAAAATTTGTTAGAAGAGCTTCTGGTATAGCAATCATGTCAGTCTGATTAACTGTCTAGATGGAACACATGGCCTTGGCAGTAACACTAGTTCTAGATCCAAAGTCTGTGCTTTTAAGGAAGCATCATTGATGCTGCATGACTGATTGATCAAATACAAATTCCCTGTGGTACAGCAACTGCATCAGGCATGGTGCTAAGAGTCAAGCAGAAGATGTGGGTGCCAAAGCCTAAAGTGAGGAAAAGATGACTGAAATACTGAGGTGAGGTCAAACTTAACAAGTTGCCAACTTCTATGCTGAGTTGGCAGTATTTCTCCTTGACCTAAATAAACTGATATGCTGAGGGAATAATTCTGGTATCCGAGAAAATAAATTGTGAGAGAGGTTTGCACACACATTCTTTCCTGGAAGAGACACTACTAGAAAAAAAATAAAAAAATTTCTCTGAGAACCTCAAAAATCGGGGCAATAACAGAAACAGTTACTGAGGTTGGGTATCACGCACCGGTAAAGATGATGAAGCAAAAAACAAGTTGTCTGAAAATGTAGCCTGGATTCTGGTGTTATATGCATTTTCCTTTTTATTTCTCAATTTCACGTTGAATGTTAGTCTTCTGGTTTTGCTGCTGACAATAAACTGTTGTTTCCTATTGGAAAATAAAGTCCATTGTTGTAAACAGAGGTACTAGAACAGCTGTTGATCAGGAAAATATGTTGCCTATAGGCAATAACAAATAACAAGCACAACAAGACATTTCCTACATTCTACTCAATTAATTGCTTTCTAAACCTGTGCATACAAGAAATGTTGTGGAATTAGTGTCTTCTCAAAGTGCAGGACTTTGATTTTCTATGGTCAAAGTCTCTTTGCTGAATTTTCAAGGACTCTGCCCTGGTTGGAAGGTGGGCAACAGACACGGACAGCAGCTCTATGCATGTATCTGATATGGACTTGGAATGTCTGCTGCCTGAATGGCTGAGCACAGCACCCCATTGGCACAGCCTACTCCAGGATCTTTGCTGCTCCCTGAAGGAGGGACCAAGACAGCTGTTGCAGCTGATGTTGTTCTCCCATTTGGTTCCTTCCCCAGCTGCAGCCAGTCAGGCACAACTCTTCCAAATACTCAATGTGTCCTCATCTCTAGGGTACCAAGACTTGGGCTGGTCTAAGCTGACAAAAGTCCTGATTCCATATTTGTGTTCCAATGGGCTTTGTTATATCCTCTTTTTCCTTGTTTAGGTTTAGACAGAAATGCTGTTTTGATCCCTGTCATTTCTAAGTAGATGTTGAACTAGAAAGGCATTCTCATCTAGCAATTGACCCCAGGTGACCAACTGACTGGTGAAAACCTAATACTGGACCCCAACAGTTCCACTAATTCAGCTCTTACCCCTCTGCTGCCTTCCGCTGAACATTCAGAACAAGATCACAAATACAAAGTTCATCTTCACCACAGTCTTTAACAAAAGGAATCTAGGAAAAAACAAAAGCATTTCCTGAATGACAGGGCTTAACTTTTAACATTATCTGCAGACGCTAGAGGGCAAACACCTTTGAGGTGAAGCACATTCTGGGTTGGCAAATAAGAAACTGCCTCTGAAGGACATGAAAAATTCATGGCACATGAATAAAGTAACACTGAATAACGTCATGCTACATGTCAAGTGATCCAGAAGAATGGTACATACAGGTTATTGTTAACCCACAACAGGGGTGATGTAGTCAAATTAGTTCCATCTCTCTCTTATGTACTGTTTTATTGTAGGATAAACTGACGTAACAGAATTCATCTTTGCCATCAACTAAAAGTTCACATCAAAGGTCACATGGCTGAACCAACATGCTTGCTATGCCACAGTGGCTGATGTGTGTGTGACCAAGCTCATGCAGTACAGGCAAAGGTATAAAAGGAAACAGGGCACACCCCACCGTGTGATTTAACTAGACCACAAGTTTTCACTTGCATGTACCTCTTTGGTGTTTGTGAGGGCCACACATTATGGATGTGTATAGCCAAGCATTTCTCAATAGTAAGTCTGCACACTTACACTACAGGCCACAGATGCAGGAGAAGATATATCAAGGACAGGGCTGGAGGCAGGATTTGCAAGGCCAATGTCAATGCGCAAACTAAGTGAATTCACTGCATCCGAAGGTTCCTGTAAAACACATGGTTCAGATGACAGCCGTCAGCACAGAAAACAGGGTAAAATTGGCAATTCTATCATAAATTGAGAATGTACAGTAAAATCATACTTGATCTAAACAAGAAGCAGCTTGATGAAAACAATTTTTTGAGACTGCCTAGTGTGGACTCTCTAGCTCAACAGTTTTCAGTGCCATTTCCATGACACTGTACATCACAATCAATTCTGTAGCTAAGGAACAGATTATCTGTGGCTGTAGGAGCTGGTCCTGAAAAGCCATCACCAGGCAACTTTCATCTGGCTGCAGAACTCAAATTCCTATTCCCTTCTGCCTTACCATCACAGGGAGCAGCTGGGCCTGAGTGACACCAAAACACAAGACATGCCATGTTTCCTCTTTTTCTTACTACTGGATGAATAAACTTCTAGTCCCATGGCTCATGGCTCCACATGGCACTAAATGTGATCAGCAAGTCAAAGGTATTTACATTGCAAAGCAAAGCAGGAATTGAAGTCCTCTACCTGACCTAGTATCATGCAGTGGGGCTAAGGCAACTCTAGAGATTGTGTTTGGTCTTTTGTTCTAGACAAGGATGGATACCTGCTTATTTTTATTTTATTCCTGGCGTATGCCTCGGGCTAGAATGCACCGTAAGTCTTCCTGAAATATTGAAATTATGGACTATGGGCTCTGTGTTAGGCCAGAGTTGAACAACAGATTAAGAATTTTCTATCCTAAAAATCTGTACTGAATTTGTCAGTTATTAGTTTTTATGAAATCATAACCTTACTAAGTATTTTTCAGTTGGGGGTATTTGGGAAACCTAAATAATTCAGTACACCATGCATGAAATTCACCTTACAGACCAAAAATTATTCAGTGTCTTCCTCTGATCATTTCTGTTATGCAAGACTGCTTGCAGTTGCACTTACCTGTACACTAAAGACATCGTGAACACAATTCTCTTCATGACGTACCACAAGATCCCGCTGCATGTACCTTTCATTATTTTCTTTGAAAAATCCTCTAGAAGTCACTCTGGAGGACTGGAGGTCTGCATCCAATGTTGCATTGTACTTTATAGCTACAAGAAGAATAACAGTACATTTTTTGCTGAGTATGATTGTCCGTGATCTCATTACTATGTTCAATATTTTAGTGACCAGGCTTTCCAAACCACACTAAATATTTCACCTTTTTCATAGCTTGCTAAAAGTAGAGCAGTCTCAAAAGAAAAACATTTTCTCTTGTGTTTTCCAAAGCAGTCAAAGAGGTTTAGATCCTGATATAAGTTCTGATCCACAGAGAGCACATTAAATGGCAATCAATCCAGGTTCCACTGCAGATGTCTGAGCCTGCAGCTGAGGCAACAGGCCAGTCAGCAGGGCCAGGATTACTCTAGGTAAAGCAGCGTTGCAACAATATCACTGAACTCTGAGGAGAGACTATTAGGAATCTGCACCATCTCTTCAATCACATAATAATTTCTGCCATCTTCTCTTCATGTTATGACTAATAGCTGTTGGAAGTTCTTTGTTATTTTACAGCTTGTAATCATGAGTTCCTAAAGGCACTACATGTAACACTGAAGCTGTCCAACTGGTGTTATCTGTAAGGTTTAACTTAATATCTTCATGAGAGGCCACTGCTGGTCTCAGAAATATTCCCTGTCCTGTAAAGAAGAGCTTCCCCCCACTGACAACTGCATTGAGCTTATGGAAAATATTTTTTTTCTGAAGATGGTAGAAAAGTCTGCAGTCCGCTGTTGAAACCAGCAGGTTGAAAAGACCCCAACTTCTCACTAATGACATTTTTTGAGTATTGCTGAACAGTAAGGATACAGCTCTCCTTTATACCCTTAGTTCCCCACTCTTCAAAGATTACAGAGCCAGTGATGAAAGTAGATCTTCACAACACTTTCTCAGGCACTTAAATTTTACACTAATTCTGCCATTCTTGACATTCAATCTAATATATCTTTAGACTTTCCACCATTCATTTGAATAATGGATTTCTGAGGAAATTAATATAAGACAAGTCATTGAAATACCCTTACCCACTTGATTATTTCTCTTAGCAGGTCTAAATGTAGCCTGAAAACATATTTTGACAGTTACTTCTGTATTCTTGTTCAGCAGACTGATTTTGTCAGGTTTAAATGAGGCAATTATGGACACATTTGCAATGCTTCTTGACCTGAAAAATATTTTTAAGGGTTACATGGGGTTTTCAAGAGGACTGTCTATGACTATCTGTAAATGTTAGTTTCGATTTTTTGGTTCCCAATGTAAACTTATTTTAATGGCACTGGTAAAATTATTTTTCTTTGCATATAAGTGAATTTGTTGATACAATAGCTTTCAGTAATGACAATAATTTATCATGTCGAATTAATGGGTAATCAATGTCTTTATACTAATGCTCTAATCCTTCCCTTAAGATTACAGAGAATGAAGC
>JAOXXN010000364.1:15718241-15746744 GCA_026770055.1 Myrmophylax atrothorax | reverse complement strand
ACTCATATCCCTCCTGGCATCGTTGTCCGGAGTAAAGTGATTTAACACTAACATGTTTATTTTCACATACTTTTGGTCAACAGATGGTCATTTTATATCTTTATGGGGGGGGCAATCCCCATTTGGTCTTTTCTCTCTTTTTTTTTCTACCGACACGAATCATATTTATATTTATCACATATGCAAACACGAACCCCATTTTACACTTAGTTTGTAAACACAGACACACACCCCTAACTGGTCTGGGGAAGACAGAGACACTTGCCCTTCCAGCAGGCCCCCCCCCAGGATGCCAGGGAGGAGCTCTTCAATGATACGGAGCCCTGGCTAAGCCAGCAGCTGTCTTTAGGACCTACACCATTCCTGCTTCATGGTTGGAGCTTAAAGACCCGAATTGCTTCTGTGGGTGACACTGAGACCGCAGTGCCTCGAGCAGCTGGCACTACAGGCCAGATACCCACACCCTGACCTTACTCCAGTGGCAGGCACCAGTGTTTGCTCAGACAGACACAGGTCTCAGCAGCAGCAGGCACTGAGCCCTTGCAGCACATGCACACGTACACACCCCACAGAGACTGAGAATATGCAGAGATCTAGGTAAGAAAAGGTTTAATAAGGCAAATTGGCCTGGTACAAAAACAACAGTAAAAATTAAAAACTGCAGCAAGACTTTATTAGTTACAGCTTACCTTGTAAATTCAATTTTTTGCATGTGGTTTTGGATGTACCAACAGGACATGCATATATATCTCCAGTTCTGTTAGCAGGATAGCCACTCCAGGGTGAACCAACCAACAACCTAAAGTAACAAGAACTTCATTAGGTCCTTAATGATACTGGAAAAGTCCAGCAGCATCATTGCATGGAACACTACAGTTAAGAGGTAAAGAGGCTTTCACAAGATAGAGCACCCAGGGCATTCAGGGGTAGTAGAATTGTTCAGAAGCTTTACTTGCATATCAGTACGCTGGGCAGCTTTGCTGAAAAAGGGGAGAGCCTTTCAGGATTCAGCTGCCTTAAATGTGTGTATTTTTTTTTCTGTGACCATATATCATAGGTCAGAAGAAATACAGCAAAGACACTAATATGTATAGACACATAAAAATTCAAAAAATATATATGTTGGGGATTGAGAGTCACATTATTTATTGTTCTATCAGTTAATGGTTAACTGATTTCTTTTATGGTATTCTTTTAACTGATAAGAAACATTTTCTACAGGATCTGCTCAGCAACAGTCAAACACTTAAGCCTGAGCTTGAACACTACCACACCTTGGTAACACTGAGTCAGAAAGAAAATACTGCAGATGGTAACAATATGCTTCGTGAAGTCTGTAATACTGAACAAGAAAGTTAAGACTTCTGATAATTTGTGCCTACAATACAAACTGATTCATGTTCTCTGACTCATTCCTTCATCTGCCATAAGGTTTTTCCTCCAATATCTGCACCTCAAGACTCCCCTAATTTTTAAGTGAAAACCTTCACAAAACTGCTATTTCACCTCCTGGCAATACTGCTTAAGAACACCTATTTTTCAAAACAAGTCTCTGAAAAATGATGTCAAGGGATATGAAAAAAAATAAAACAGATTACTGAAAAGCAAGGACTGGGTATTTGCTCCAACAACAATACGGATTTCCCTTTCAAACAGTACAGTCCATGGTAGTAATTGATGCATTTTGGGGACAGCAAAAGTACAAACAGTAGACCCCAGTACAGAATATGAAGTTTCATTAGAAACCATCTTTTTCAGTTGGTCAAAAGGTTTCCTAGAGCAAAATTGTTGTCCTCCAAAATTTTATAGGTGTTAATTCAAATATACCTTTCACCATTAAAAAATCCAAATTTTGGGAAATTATTGTATTTCAAAGCAGTTGCTATGTATCATATTAACTTTCCAGGGATTATCTGATTTTACTGCTGCAATTTTACTGCTGCAATTTGAATAAGATGTCTATGACAAAAATACATGGTTTTAGATGCAGAAGAAATATTGTGAGACCTTTTTAGCTTTCTCATAGAAAATATTGCTAAAGGCATTTTCTTTTTTTTTTTTTTCACTTTATTTGACCTCAATTAAACACAAACTTCAGGGCACAAATAACATTATTCTGTTTACTAGTTCAGCTAGGGGTTAATTTTCAGATTCTATTTCTTGTGTGTCAGAATATTTTAAATATGCAACTCGTTCTCAATTACCTGGTTGAAAAATTGATTTATGCAGGCCACAGGAACAAGATTATGTGTACTTTTAGTGCCTCTAAATGTGCAACTCAGGTTCACATAAATACCTCTCTATATAAAAACAATGTACGTTACACTAGCTGCAAAGAGTTCTCTGACTTTCTTCTGTTTCTGTGTCTTTCTGAGCCTTTTCTGCACGGTGGAAACCAGAACCATCACAGCTGTGGACCAAATAGCAAGAGCTCATATGCCAACCAATACTATAACTTGCAAACACCTACAGTGAGACAGAGGACTGGAGATGGTCAATAGTGATTGACAGGAGGAAGACATGGCATTACACTCTTCTGCCTTGTTAGGTACTACAGTTAGGTACAGTTGTAAAATGCTAACTGGGCTGATGGGAGAGACGAAGGGCTTAATGTTCTCATGGAAACAGGAAACAGTTTTAAAATGAATGGCAACACTGCATGTGCAATATCTGAAACTGGAACAGCTTTTCAGCATTAACTGTCAAGCTGGACATTGTGCTGTGTACTTTTATAAATACTTGTATGTTTTTTTCTGAGTTTCCCAGAAGGCAAACATATTTCAGAGTCCTTGCAGGATGACAGCTACTGTTCAAAGAATGACCTTATGTCTTGAAAATACCCTCTACCACCACTCCATCTGGTCGTGAAACTCACTGTAAATCTCTGCACTGTGCTAGCACTACTCTGCAGCCACAGGTTATCCTGAGAGCCCAAAGCACATAGTTTCACTCACAGGGTGAATACCAGGGGAGAAGAGGAAGAGAAGCATGCTAGAGCACTGTCTGTCCCCAAATCCAAGCCTAACTCCAAGCCTAACTGCAACCCTCACCTTTGCTATTGGCATAAACTAGAGACAAACATCATCCATAGAGTTAAAAGCAGTTCTCTCCCTTTCAGCATGCATACTTTTGCTCATTGCTCAAGCTATATTTGGCTCCCATTTTCCCCAACCTCAACATTAACCACAACCCAGACATCTGTTGATACCAAGGAACTTTCCCTCTTTATACCCGATTCACTTCTACACCTTATTATTCACATGATAATTTTGCTTTTGCTAGCCCTGAAACTAACCTTGATGGTCTTGCATGGTACAAACAGGAAAATGTAAGATAAACAAGATGAACTCTTCTAATTTTAAACCTAAATTTAAATCCATGCCAACTGTGCCCAAAGCAAACTTGATTTTGTCTGTCATTTACCTTGGAATCCTCATGGCTCACTGGAAGTTACTTTAGTAACTTATTTTATTGTACTTCTTTTAGATTTACAGGATCTGTGGATCTCAATGTCACATCTATGTTGTAGGCCAAAAATGCCACTGCATACACAGAATTTACCATCAAAACTGACTATTACTGACTGATTTTCAGAAATGAACAGAGCGTTTAAACCTCTTCCATTATTTGACTTAACTAGTCTAACCTGTCACTGATACACACATGAGAAAAAGTTATTAACCAACTTATGACAAGCTTAGCCCTCTACTTTTTGTTGCCAAGCTTAGAAGCCCTAGGAAATAACCTAATTATTATTTCTCTTGTATCCTGTGCCTTACTTAAGCTTAATACTAGCCCTAACCTACATTAGAAATCAGAAAGTCCTACTTGCCTTTGAAAATTAGCACAGACCATTAGGGAGTCTCAGTAGATAGTTACACAATACTGCTCTGGGAAAATGCATGTGTATCTTTTTGAAACATCAGAAGTGAAGACAGCAAGAGAGTATCTGGCTGGCATCCTGCTAACTACAAAAATGTTTTTTACTATGATAAAACAGGATGCACATGAGGCAAAGTGAAACAGAATGTATCAGAAAAGAATGCAAGAAATGAGTACTAAAATACTTGAAAATGTTTGTTTCCAAATAAACTTTACCATGTATAATGTATTAATTAAGGGTCTTTTTCAGCCATGAGTTAAATATTTATTTTTACAAAACTTCCTTACATGTCCTTGCAGATGTCTTTACACAATACTATAGTGAAGATAATGTAATATTGCCACTGATTTTATTATTCATCTCCTTAATGAGTCTCCAACACTGTATACAAAGCAATAGAACTACATGAAGTCAAATAAAGTTCAGCAGCAATGTCCTACCACACAAGCTGCAGGAGCAGCAGATCAAAGTGCAACAGGAATTATTTCTGGGAAATTACACCATGACAAAGCTAGTAATCAGCAACGTGTGATGTAGCAGAAAGCAAAATCAGAATTCACAGTGAAGGGCTAAATTCCCAGCTGTTGTCAGAGCATGTTTTATACTTTCTGCTTTGTGTTTGGTTTTTTTGTTAGTTTGAGGTTTTGTTTGTTTGTTTTTTACTTTTCATACATGTGCTCTTTATTGTTTTTTGGGGGTTTTGTTTATTTGTTTGTTTTTCCAGAACACAAATATGTCTAATAGGAAAATAAAAGTAGAAAGAACCTCTAAAATCATCTTGCCCTTTTACCTACAATTACAGGAAGCAATGAGAGATATGAAGACAAGAAAACTTCACTTTCATAGATGCTTCTCTGCACACCCTAAAACACTTCTCACCATCTAAAACTTTTGATCTTTTGAACAAGACTCAAAACTTCAAAACCTACAGCAAGCTATGTCAAGAGAGTTTGACTTAATAGTCAAACTTAATAGTCCTAGAAAACAGCTGCCAGAACTTGTCCAAGCAGGAAGAAGACAAACTGCAGTCCATGTAGTCCGGGAAAGCAAAAGCTGGGTAAGGAACTCAGCATTAGCGGTGGTGCTGGCACTGAAAAGTCAGAGCTGTAACAATGGCAGCTTTCTGCTAAAAAAAAAAAAAGTTACTACCCTCAAAAGAAATGAAGAAATGGCCCTCCTCATTAAAATTAGAAAGCTTTGAAATTATACTGATTTAACCAGCAGTTGCTACAGAAATGTGTCTTTTTGGCAAAATGTCTTATTGGTCTGAAGAGGCATCACAGCACCTCCCAAAAAAGACTGCTGTATTTGATAACCAGAGAGCAGTATGCAATGATTTTTAAAATTATTTTGTAATGCAATAATTATGTGATGCATCAGTAAGTGAACTGCACATTAAGGTGTCATTACTGACATATGGGATGAAACAAGGTATTTTAAAACAGAAAAATCCCGTAATATAAATACAAAAAAAAAAACAACTCCCCCCCCCCCAAAAAAAATAAAAATCCAAATTCTAAGCACACAGACACAGCTGAGCATGTGTCTGGAGACACATATGGCTAGGAAAAAGCATTTTTACAGCTATATGCAGCTATTCAACCTTCCTGACCTGAGGCAGATATAAAAGCAATTCTCAGCATGGAATAAGTATTGTTATCTTTGAAGAATGAAGCTTCTGTTCAGAACATACACATTCAAGACAAACTGACAGAGTACAATCTGGCTTTCTAAAAGATTGTATTTGTAAAGTAATAGAGATTTTCATCTCAGTTTAAGATTCAAATACAGATAACCTCACAACAGGGAGAACCAGAGCGTAAACTGAATGATGTTTCTGTGATGGCTAATTACTTGTGTGGTGGACTCCTTAAACTTTTCTAACTAATGACTTTCTTTGGTATTCACAATTTTCCTTCAGTTCATTATAGAGCTCCTGTTTTGAAATTCCCACCAGATGCTGTGAATAGCTTGAGCTGTGCTTGACTTGCAAGTTTGTCCTTATTTTTGAGCATCACATGCCATCAATGCCCATCAGAGCACAGCAGACTGGTGCCCAATTATCCTGGGTCATCTGACTCAACACAAAAAAGTCTCCCTTGCTGGTTTGTGTTACAGCATCCCAAAATGTACCAGCCCCTTCAACAGTTCTGTCCTCCCATTTGGACTGTCTTTTTTTTCTCTCTGAAGTTATCTCCAAGCAAAAGTGAAAACCTACTGCTTCATGGAGTACCGATTCTGCAAAAAATCTTCTCTATAATTTTCTATAGCTCTTATTGCCTCAGGAGGTGCACCTCCCAGAAATGCAGCTGAATATTGTAGCTAGCGTCTGCTGTATTTCTCTGTCTCTCCTTTTCTTGAGAGAGTACAGCAGGGTTTTAAAGCTGCATTTTATATAGCACCTTGTGAATTTATTAAGCAAAGCCTAGGAAGGGATGAAAATTCTGGTGGATCTCAGATTCTGGATAGTGTGTCTTGGGCAGAGACAATGAGTCGCTCCACCTACTGTGCCTGGACAGTTTTCAGTTTTCTTGCTGCACAGTGGTGATCTCTTCACCAAAGCATATGATGATAAATGCACCCCTCCAACAGAAAGTATCACCCTGATCTTATGCAAAGCTCAGAGTGTTTATCTTGCTCCCAGCCATGTCAACAAGCACTCTGTGCATGAACTGCAGCCTCTGCATTTACTATAGGAGAAAACAACAAGTGTTCTTTTTGGCCTGATGTTTTTGGTTGATTGTTTTTTGTTAGGTTTTTTTTTTTGTTTGTTAATTTATTTGAGTTTTGTTTTTAAAAAATGCACACAGGAAAAAAAATAAAATAGCCTAGAAATGAAGAGAACAAGAGAGTAAAACATGACTCACTTTTTTTTTTTTTTAAGCTTGCCTAATGATTGAAAGAGAAAGAGAGACTAAGAAGAGTTTTTCTTCACTGAAGAGTCTCTATCAAGTCCCAGTTACTCCAATATGAGCTGATAAAATTTCCCTGACTTTAAGAGCTAGGTCAGACACCATGCATTGAAATAACTAATGATAAAGTGCCTATATACAGAAATGTTTACCAGATTCAAAATAGTCATATACTTAAAAGAAGATTAGTTGACTTCAATGATCTTAAAGGTCTTTTCCAACCTGAATTATTCTATGGTTCTATAAGATAGAAAAAGTTAAACATTTTCCCCCCAAACTCCAGCACACATGATCCAAGAAAGTGAGTATAAAAGAGGAAAATACAGAACATAAATAGCTTGGGTGAGTCAGACATCTATAGCTTCTGCTACAAGATTATAGAAAAGCTCAGAAGACATATAAAACACAGTGCAATTTCTCCATGTGTGAGGCAAAAGCATTCAAATCACTTCAAGCAGACATTTTTGTTCTCCTTCAATGTCTTTACACAGAAGTTGTGGTTTTGTTGAGTTTGTTTGTTTGTTTTCCAAAAAAGAGATCTCTGATCTATGGGTGACTAAACACATAATTAAAGCAGTCAGAAACACTGTGACAAACCACCACAGCATCAGATGAGGGGTGGGGGTAGGCCGGAAGCCTACCCAATGGGCGGAGAGGAAATGCCAAGTTTTTCATTCAGAGTATACAGCTCTGCTCTCCTCTTACTTTGTCTTGTGGTCACTGGCATGAGGAACACTGGTGACATGTAGGTGGTCGTACGTGTTTGCATATGCAGACAATTGAACTGCACGGTGCTCCCAAGCAGCACAATGCACAAGTGTCTCAGCTGGCTCAGTATATTTGTATGGACTTTGGTTCTAAACTTCAACTATAAAATATATTTTCATATGTAGTTCCATGGATTTCAGATTTTTACATCTTACTTTCTTTTTACTGAGAAAAGTTCAGTTACTGAGTATCCATCTACTGTCACTTAAGGAAATGTGCTAGTTTGTGGCTATTTTGATTCTGACACAGTTTCAGGCTATGGAGGATGACAACTCTGAAATGTCTTGGCTTATGATAATATATGGCTTTCCACTACAGACTTAAAACCAGGTACACACCAGTAACCTCTTGAGAGTTCAGTGGTTCCCAACTACTAGTCCTTACTGTGACAGACACTTTAAGCGTTGTGGCTGCTGATACTGCAGAAGAGGAAACAATGTGTCTTCCACTAAATGTGCTTACTGGGTGCTAACATGTTAACATGGTGAAGTTCTTTTTGAAATCAACATTCCTAGAAAAAAATATTTTACTAATTGCACATCAAGCCCAATGTTGTGGCAACAGTGGTTTTCAGGTTAAATTTTATGGCTGAAGAGATGCAGTAGATAAAAAGCTTTTGCTAGGATTGTGTTATTACATACAGCCAAATGCACTACCCCTTAAGAAGCAAATGGTTAATACTGTATCAGACACATTATACAGATTTAAGTTAATTTAATTATAATAATCACAGCTCCCCAGCCTTAATCATTGTTTTAACCTCAACAATGTTAAAATTGAAAAAATTCATAAATATATAAAAACATATATGTAAAGTGTAAAAAAGATGCTATTGGTATAGGAAGGAATGAAATGAGAGTTAAAATTCTACAGAATTTGTAAACCTGGCAAAACTGGTGTATTGGACATAAAGGATAAACAGAAAGTAAACTGCAGATTGCGTAGTGTTAAGGAAAAAAGCCTGAATGATCACATGCATATGTCTTCAGAATATCTCAACTTTTGTTTTAATAACATTAAGTATTTATTTGTAAAAAGATAACTCTAGTATAAAAAGGAATTAGCTGGAATTATAAAAGAAGCATAAAGAGTTGCAATGTTTCTTCCTTAACCTTTTAGCTGGACATAAAACAAGCTCTTCAAACTGCTTACCATTTGCCTTTTTCATTTATAAACTGTTGAACTGCATATCCAAACTGTTCTCTTGGTGGACCAGAAAATATTTTTGCTTCCAGGAACCCAACATTGTAGGCTTCACAGCAGTTATGAAGAATGCCTGTTAACAGAAAGGTTATGATTAGCGCAGAAGCAATTAAAGAAGAATTTTGATCCCAGTGAAAAAGGCTCTTCATCTGTGCCAGCTCCCACAACAGAAGAAAATAAATATAGCCTTTGACACATGCTTGAACAAATCAGCCTGTTCGTTACAGTACCCTGCCCATGCGTAATGCCTGTTTAGCACCCTTTACATTTGTTATAATACTCTGGGCAGAGATCAATCACTTATTCACTATTTGCCTTAACAAGAGTTGCAGCATTGCTAATGGGAATGTTTTAGCTGAAGGGAGGCAAGATGTATGATTCAGAGGTCTGTTATCCTCCTTTACCTTAAGGTGTAACTTAAGTTTGTCGCACAGCAAATACAACAGTCTGATAAAGTACATCAGAATCATAGAGTCTTTTAGGTTGAAAAAACCTTTAAAATCATCAAGTTCAACCCTTAACCCAGCACTGCCACGTCTGCCGCTAAACCATGTCCCCAAGTTCCACCTCTACACATCTTTTAAATACCTCCAGGGATGTTGATTCCACCACTTCCTTGAGCAGCCTGTTCCAATGCTTGACAACCTTTTCCAGGAAGAAATTCTTCCTAATAGTCAGTCTAAACCTTCCCTGGCACAATTTGACACCCTTTTCTCTTGTCCTATTACGTGTTACTTGAGAGAAGAGAGGGACCCACACATGGCTGCAACCTTCTTTCAGGTAGTTGTAGTGAGCAGTAAGGCCCTCCCCGAGACTCTTCTTGTTCAGACTAAACACCCCCAGCTCTCTCAGCTGCTTCTCACCCGATCTGTGCCCCAGACCCTTCACCAGCTTTGTGGACTTGCTTAAGAACCTCAATGTCCTTCTCATAGTGAACGGCTTAAAACTGAACAGAGGATTTGAGGTGTAGCCTCACTAGGTGCTGAGTAAAGGGGGACACACTGTTGCTGATGCCACTGGCCTTCTTGGCCACCTGGGCACATGCTGGCTCATGTTCAGCTGCTGTTGACCAGCACCCCCTGGTCCTTTTTCACTGGGCAGCTTTCACAGCCACTCATCCCCAGGCCTGTAGTGCAGCCTGGAGTTGTTGTGACCCAAGGGCATGACCAGGCACTTGGCCTTGCTGAACCTCATACCACTGACACTGTGCCATTGATCCAGTCTGTCCAGATCCCTCTGCAGAGCATTCCTGCCCCACAGCAGATTAACAATCCTGTTCAAAGTGGTGTCATCTGTGAACTGACTATGGGTGCACTCAATCCCCTTGTTGAGGTCATTGATGGAGATACCAAGCAGAACTGGCCTCAAAACTGAGTCCTAGGGAACATGATTTGTGACTTCCGCCAGCTGGTTGTAACTCCATTCACCTCAACTATCCAGCCTCAGACAAAATGCCCTGGCTGCAACCACTAATACCATTTGTATTCTAGTTTGCAGCACTGGAGCAAAAATGAGATTATCTGCTGCATCAGAAAACCAACATTTTTGAGTCATCTCATTATCATGCCAGAAGCTTTTGTTTTCAGTCCAAACAGTCTGAACAGTTGTCCAAACAGGAAAACTTAGAAATACAAACATGTTAGGTAGAACAGCATTAGTAAATCATGACAGAACACTACAACTCTACTTAGTTGTGGCCATGGTATTTATTGCTTTTCCTTGGGCACTTGTGTGCCTAGGCACAAGGGCACACCACTCCATGCCATTTTGGAGGGAAGCAGCAATGTGGGCTGGGAACAAATCCAAAGTGTCACGATTTTGTAGTGCATGAGGGCCCATTCCTCATACATAAAGGAACCGATTTCTTTCTGATAAAGAGCTGTAGGTGGATATCTAGGAGAATTTCTGCTACAGAAGCTGCAGGGAAAAGGCTAGAGTACCCTGAAGGACTCTGCTGTGACTAGATAATTTCTTCCATGGCTCAGAGGTAGAAGGACTGAGACAACAATGGCATCCCAGAAACAAGCTACAGCCCAGATGTGGAACACCTTATGGCTCCTGACAACCCTCTAAACATGGCAACGATGTAAGAAATTATGACCTATGGTTGCACTGTAGAGTTACTCTCCAAAGTTCCCAGGTAAGACAGGTTCACAGAGTTGCTCATGAGTTAAACAACTTCCTGATGTTTCGCCTCCCTTCCTGTGTGCCCAAGCAGAATGAGTTTTATCTGCTCTACACACAAATATGCCTCACCATAGTTATTGAGTCATTGTGTCGTAAAGCAGCAGCCTTTTTAACAATCCTTTATAGCAGGGACCCTTTAAGGGCAGATGGTATCTTAAAAATATAAGCTCAAATTCTAGTTGTTTCTCTGGTTTTGATGGGCAGAGAACTCACTGTTGGTATCACTCTCCTTCAGGTCTGAGAAACAGCTTTGGAAGAGAGTTAACAGGGATTATATCAGCATAAAACAGCCCACCACAGTAGCTTAACTGTAATAGTAATAATAGTATCATAGTGAAAACACTAAAATCACAACCACAGGTTTGCAGACAAAATTCATGACCTGTAAAAAATGTCAATGTGTTTTGTACTGTTACCCATAGAATAGAAAACACAAACGTCACTAGCAGAAAACTAAATAGAACTCACATAGTTATTACTTTTTTACCACGAACTCAAAACAGGAAGTCATATATTAGTTATCTCAAACAACCACTATCTACAGCCAACCTCCGGAAAGCAAGAAATCACCCTTTGCTAAAAGTATAGTTCCTTGAGAAGCATCCTTAGAGATAAATATATTTCCTGAGTCATGCTATTCAAGACTGGGGAAGAGAACGTGTACAGACCTATCACTGCATTTTGCAATCCTCTTGACAGTAAACACAACCTCACACAATGTTTATTTCTGGGTTTTGGGGAGAGGGAAAAGATGAGTTGAGTTAGGAATTCACTGCTGCCAGTTATTCTTTTGTGATCTAATATACTTGTATTTTATCAAAATATTTTGCTCATCCTAGGTTTATTTTTGTGTCTGTTGTTAAATTCTATTTTCTTTGGTCAGTAATAGTAGGGAAACAAATGTCATATGAAGAGTGGGAACAGTGTTGCGGACAATGGAAGGAGGAGTATGGAGAAGAAGCAGAATCAGTGGGAATTGGATTTGAAGCTCCCAAAGTCTGAATGCTGAACGATTTTGCAGTTTCCCCCCCGTGCAGTTCCTGCACGCACCGTGTTCCTTTCCCATCTGTGTGTCCCCCTGCAGTTTCTCCTAATGGGCCACGGTGCTGGGAGGTGCCAGTGCCATCTCTCCTGGGCTGGATCAGTCCCACCTGGGCACACTCCCTGCTGCGGGGCTGCCCGACTCCCACTGCTGACACGACAGGCTGCTGACACTGCCATTGCCCAATGACAGCTCCATAGCCTCCCCACCACTGCTGGGGAATGCTGCCACTCCTGTGCCATGCTCGCACCTGCAGCCATGGCATCCTGGACCTGCAAGCAGGTCCAAGCCAGGGCAGCACCTCCTGGGGACGCCGTCCCTGCCTGCGTTGTCACTGGTCTGTTGGAAATGGCGCCTGTCTCGTCCGCCCATCCTGCCCCAGTCCCCGAGCCCTTATTGGTCAGTTCTCCTGTAACTTGATGGGTGTTTCCCCAATGGCTATTTGAGTTGTCAGTTACCTAGTTTACACCTCCCTTCACCCAATCGTGTCCAAGTTCCAGGACTCTCCCCTCAGACCTCCCCCTACCAACCCCTTGTAAGTCGATTCTGCCATTAATTAAGTGCTTTTTTGGTTCACCCTCAACTAATCAAGTATAGTTTAGCAGTGCCCAATTCTCAAGAGGCCATTGCAGTGCTATCCTGCTATGGAAGTACAGAACTCTCAACATGGTCCATATATTGTACATAGAAATAAACCCTGGCTTTTGAATGAAGAGGCAGAAGTATCCTAGAATGATAAACAGTTCCAGTTTGATCCCAAATCCAATGAAATCTAGAGAAAAACTCTTGACTGCCTGGACTGCTACACAGTTATTAGCGAATGACACTGCTGAATGTCTGCTGTCTGAGTGCATTGCCCAACTTCACTGCAAATACATGGGAAATATTTCTGATTATGTCCAAGGTGAGAGTTTTGTTAAATACTACAGTCAGGGCAAAAATTTCCTCCAGAACTGGAGGACGAACTGTCACAGCTAAGACCCCAAAGGAAAGTCCCATGCTAATTCAAATTCCGCTAGGGTGCTGTGGCAAGTCAGATGTGGTCAACAGAATATGTGCTGCGTTTTATGTTGCCTGTTGATCTCCCACCTTGTCCTCCCACAGGTGCTGCAG
Organism: Myrmophylax atrothorax; assembly: GCA_026770055.1. Taxonomy (NCBI): domain Eukaryota; kingdom Metazoa; phylum Chordata; class Aves; order Passeriformes; family Thamnophilidae; genus Myrmophylax; species Myrmophylax atrothorax. The sequence goes on along the minus strand of JAOXXN010000364.1, from coordinate 15,733,636 downwards.
CATCCATCCCTGGACCTCCCAGGGCCACATGCTTCAGCTCCTCGTGGTTTCTCTGGGCTTCATCACAGCTTACAGAAGCCATGCTCTTTTCCTCTTTCCAGCCTCCCATTCCTTCTGCTCATTGAACCATTTCACCCATCCTTCACATTTACTACTGGGGCTTGATTTTATACCTTTTAATCATTTGCACTACTGCAGCATCTGAGCACTGCCCTTTGAGAGCAAGGATGTCCACCTGGAATAATGGAGAAGTGGTTGCAAGATCACAGGTCTCTTCAAAACTGCCTCTATTATGTTCACTTTCTGGACAGGCAGCCAGTCAAGGACAGTGAAATCAAAAGAGAAAAAAAGCCTCTGAAGACACATCATTATCTGCAATAGTCTTATGGATCAGCTTTCATGACTTCTTTGCAAAAATCATAGTAAAAATGCTGGCAAATACATTCTGACTCAGCATGAAGTTTTATCAAGTGAACCATAGTTTCAGCATATTTCAATCACATTTTAAATTCCACAATTTTAAAATCATTAGCAGTTTTTTTAGATATACTCCATACAAACCTGCCTTGCTTTGGGCCTGGCAAGTATACACTCTCAATAATATACTAGGCATTTTCCTGCCATTTTCCACAATTTTATATAGTGCTTACAATGTAAGAACAACTTTTACCCATTTCATACATCTCTCTAAATACAGTATCCAGAACAAGAAATTCAAGCATTTGCAGCCAAAAAAAAAAAAAAAGAGAGAGAGAGAGAAAATGCTGTTTCCTTTAATTCTATTTTAAGACTGTGCAGAATAAGAGGGTCTCTTATGCATTAAAATGGTGCCAATCATTGAAGCATCTAGGTTCAAAGTACTGTATATTCTAGACTGGAACGATTCAGTATCTGTTGCTGCCTTCAGGCAATGAACTTTGATAATTTAAGAATATTGAAATAAAGAAAACTAATTCACTATCTGGATTTTAATAGATTTTGGTGACAGACTTGTACTTTGTGACCTGATGATCATGATGAGAGATTAGTTGGGCAAGTAAAAATCCACTTCCTAACTCCTGTCTGTAAATGGCACTTTATTTACAGTCAAGTAAACAGACTGTGTGGAACAAAGGAAGCCAGATATAAGCCTGAAGATTATGAATGCCCCTCTGAAGACTTCAAAAGCTGCAGTTTCTCTCTGAGGACTAGGAAGGGGGCTCGGGCACTTTGATTTAAAGAGGACACCTTTATCCAGCAGAGTAGCTCACAAAATCAAGCTTCCAACAGAAAAAAAATCCTAATCGGTAAAAGAAACTGTAAGTTTTCCAACAAACTCCAGTATCTCTTGGCATAGCATTTTTTGCCCAGGAGTTCCCATACTTTACAAACTGCATTATTGCAATGTAAGCCATAGGAGCTGCAATGTAGGAGTATAGCTGGTTTTATACTTCTGCACCAGGATGTTCTGGCTTCTAGCAGGGTGAAAAATAATACATGTTAGGACTGGGCACCTTTAAGCCTCAACGTGTGGGAATTCTTCTGAAACTATAAATGACGTGTCCAATGATAACTCTAATACCTTCTGTTTACTTCATTCTGTTTGCAGTACAAGCTGAAGCAAGTTTTATTGAATTAAAAGCTCATATTAAGTACATCCAGTTCAAAATTGTTTTGATTTTGTAAGCAAAGCTCACAGTTTAAAGTGACGAAGCAGAAAATATATATTTGATATTTTTGTTTAATGTCATGATTATAATAGTTGTTTGATTGAAAACCCTTATTCAGATTGACTATGATATGAAAAAAAAATTCAATTGGATGAGAAAAAAATAAATCAGATTCTTGGGTGTTTGATTATTTGGTTTGTGAAATAAGTCTATAAAATTCTAAAAAAATATCCTGAGCATACCATTAGTCTGTATTTTGTATCATAAGTATCATAATAAATGTGTCATTTTGGTTTTAGTCTAAATAGTACAATTAACTTTTCAATCACTTTTTCCTACATTGCAAGGTGATGTTCCAATTTGGCGTTATGTCACAGAATATCATAATCATACAGTCTCAGTTATGCCAAGTCTCAGCTGTCATTAAAACATCCCATCAAACAGAGGTTTTTAGTATTGGTTTTGAATTTATCTAGTATTAACCTTGCCAGTAGGAAACTTCATTACTTTTTTCCTTAACAATATGGTGTCCACATCTTTAAACAACTATTAGCTATAACCCAGGAAAAAGTTTGCTACATAACCCAGCTAAGTGACCATTTGTCTTTTTGAGTGAGCATTCATGCCAGTAAGGATCCTCGCCGCTCAGCAGCACAGCCACAGCTACAACCACTGCCTCTCGTGCCACCTCCAAAGGGCTGCGGGCCCTGAGAAACCCAAACTCAAAGTCATCAGCATGCTGAGGTGATTTGGGGTGGAAGGGGCATGTGGTCACTAAAGAAAAGCAAGGCCATGACCTGGCATCATGTGAAGCCAAGACAGTACTACATGCATTTTTCCATGGGTGTTTAAGTCCATAAATTGTTTTTTGGGGAAAAAACATGCCAAGAAAACCCCACTGGATTATTGTCCACTTTGTGAAGTAGTTTCTTAGATTGGCAGCCAGTAAGATCTGTACAGCCAACATTGCCTTAATTGCTCAGTCTAGCATTTTTTAAAGTATCCATTCATTCCATAAGAGGGCTTTGCTTTGCCCTTTATGTTATTCTGCTCTGAGAGCCACTACAAATTCTATGAAGAAAATTTTCCCCTTGGTCTCGAAGATTTCTACCTCCAAAAAGCACACATCATCAGGGCACTGAAGCCTATCAGACCCTGCTGAGGGCAGAGAAAAGAAAAGGGTGGGAGGGATGAGAGAACTTGTAGCTTTTGTTTTCCACTGAGTTCATCTCAAAATGGATGCATACTCTAGTTCAAGCTTTCTCCATGACTGAAATATTTCTAAGGGCTCTCTTTGGAGATAAATTTTCTGGTATTTTCTATTGTGCAGGTTCACACTGAATCTCCTTAGTTGTCAGAGAACTTGCAAAAGCACTTTTGTCTCACTCTGATACCCAGCTGGTTACTTCTTTTCATTTCTCTGCAAAAGTTTGCTGCAATTGGCTCACAGGTTCACAAGTTAGTAAGGGAGAACAGGTACCTACAGATACCCTTCACACTATAATCACATACTGTCCTTGAACTGTTAGTCAGAAGGTGGAATGAAGGCAGGAAAGGAAAGGACTAAAGTTATGAAAGAGGGCCAGTCAAGTAGTTTTTACTTCATATTAAATACATTTAGTCTTACTTCACTGGTTTTTATTAGATGACAACAGCATTTTGGTAAGAATAAAGTTACTCCCTTACTATTCAGAACCTATGTTATCAGAGCAATAATCCAACCAGGATTAGCCAAGTATTCTTATAGAAAGACCTACTCATAATTTGAAAGGGTTTCATAATACATTCTGTTTTGAATGCTTTATTGACAATACTGTGTATACTTAAAGAACAAAACAAGCACCAATGCACTTACTTTAGTCTATTGAATTGCAATAAGGATATTCTTCATTGTAGCTTTCAGAAGCCACTGACCAATTTGCACTGCAATGAGCAAAACCTTCACAAAAAAGAATCAACTTTCTATTTTCTTTTGTTACTGTATTAGTCTTCAGTGTAATCCACATTACTCTATTGGGATGTGCATTGTGTGCATGCAGAGGTAAGGATATCAAAGCAAGTTCTTCTCAGGTAAAACAAGCAATTCTATATTGGTTGCACTATTTGGGACTTTTCTGCAAATGAACATAAATATAAAACATCTTTTTCATCTATCTTTAGTATATTCAGTTATGGCTGGGCGGAATCCAACCCAACAGGACTACTTATGAAGGACTACTTATAATTCAGTCTATAAAGATGTATTAACCTTTCTGCAGTATATTTTCTCATTAATTTTTTTTTAACAGATTTTTTACTAAGAACAACCTTCTAAATACAGACAATGTGAACCTCTGACAGGAATCTAAAGGAGCAAGAAATGTGACTGGCAAGGCACTGTACTTTTTGTACTGAAAGTCAAAGTATTTTATCATCCTCACTTCAATTTCATTGTTGCTATTTCATTTTGTTTCCAGAAGCCTGAAAAAGGCAAGTGTTCATTTTATTATTCAACTATTGGTTTACTTTCTTTTATCTTGACACCAACTTTTTCTTTACAACAGCTACAGTATCTCAAACTACTTAATAATTAACAGAATTACAACATTTAGAGTACAAAGAAATTATAGACAAAAAGCCCCAAACAAACCCAGCACCCAGAAGACAGGAAAAACAATGCTTCATTTTGGAACAAGTCCTCCCTCCTACCCCTCTTCCTCCCCTCCCTTTCAATAAGTTTTCTTGGCTTAGCTGGCTTGCTGCTTCTTCCTGGAAATAGGTCAGCTTCCAGCCTGAAAAGCTCTGAGTGTGTGAAAGCCTGAGTCACTGCTTTTCAATTACAACAGTTCATCATGCAAGAAGCTGCACTGAGGAGTTATCAAACATCTGCTATAAAAGCAACCCAAACGTGATACAATAGACAAATTGTGACTGAAAATTTGGAAAGGCTGGGATAACACAAGTTGCTGTCCATTTTATTGTTCTGACACTGCTGCAGAGTAAGATATCTAATTAAATTTACCTATACCTTCATTAGTTACTATGCAAAACTTGTATTTCTCCTGATAACTCCCTATTTGTGGCTCAGATATTGCCCTTCTTGGCTCCTAGAGCAGACAAATAAACTGTTCTATGTCTGGAGTTAAGAAGTCTAGGAAACCTAGCATGTACACAAGGACTGATTCCAAATAAAAGCTTAGGAGCAGTTCCTGCAGGACTGACAAGTTCCTATGAGTTTTTAATAAAGACAGCAAGTACTACTCAAATTTATTATCCTGGCATGTTTCCATTCATGTTTTCAATGGGAAATCCTTTATTTTACAAAAAATTCACATAATTTGCATCTTTTCATTATGACACGCAGTTTTCCTTTTATCATGGTAGAAACAGGATTGTTCAACTCTGTCCCTAGAGTACCACAATTTGTTCTTAACAATCCCATAATGAGATTAAAAGTATGTGAGGACAGCAAGCTGTCCTCACATACATGTTATATGTGCAGTTAAGTCACTGGCTTCACAAGTAATGATGACAAACACAAAAAATTCCTCATGCTTCCCTATGATAACAAAATGTTTTTCAAGTGGCATTTCACTCCAGAAATTCTCTTCTCTCATGTCCACATTATCAGTGGTTGTGTTGTCTCTTTTCTAAACCATGAATATTTCCAAATATAGTCAGAGAAGCATGAGACATGTTACAACTTAAGAGAGGAAATGCATGTCATCTCATGGAAAAAAATGTGACTGCTATCTGTGTACCCTATTTGCCACATTTTCTCATGTCAGCTGTTATGAAAACATGTTTGCACACAGATAAAAATTCATGTTTTCGCACAAGTATCAAGAAGATGGGAAAGTAACCTCAGGTGTCTGTACTTCCATCCTCATATCACACTCTAGACTATATGAAAATTTCAGTGTATTGTAACATTATATTGTGTATTATATCATATTCTATCACTGTTAAATGTGACATGGAAATAAAAAGCTGAGGCACTCTTCATCACCATTGATCCCTCTGCCACTCCACTGTGGCAGCCTGCAGCATGAGGACAGCAGTGGCTTCGTACTGACCCTGCCATCATGCCATTTTTAGGACACCTTGTTTAAGACCCTGTTCCTCCCTCACAGCTTCTGAAACCATCTTGGAGCTCAGCTTTCTGCACCGTACACAGACAACTGCAGAAATAAGAACAGCCTTAGCTGTAAAACGCTTGCTACACCAGCTTCCTGCAACAAGAAAACCTCCAAAGCACCGCAGGATATATAATACAATACTTGGAAGAGCTATAATTATCAGAACAATTTTTCTTCTATAGAATTAATAACAACTTCTCTCCTGTGATTGTAATGGGAGCTCATGGCTTGGCATATTGAATGGTGGGTTGGTGGTGTCAATCACTCACCTGAAATTCCGCCTTAAAGCATGCTGAAATGATCAGTTCTAGCACTAGCTAGTGCCTGGGAAGAGTTTGGGCTCATTAAAATAAGGGAAACAATTCAGGAAGCCCAGATTTCAGCAGCCTAACCCAGAATGAATTCAAAATTACTTGTCACCTATGTTTCACAGCATAATGGTGCACAAAACTTTAGAATATGAATCAGATGTAGAAACAGACCTCTGTACCCTATCCTACTACTAAGCCATTCTAATGTAATGGCAAAAGGTGATGAATACTTCTCAATCTAATTATTTCTACTTGAAAAAATAAAAATAATTATTAAGGTAAATAGCTAAGTAGCTTCTTTCTATGCAATACCAATTTACCAAATGTGAATTAAATGGACAATCAGTCCAAAAGAGCCAACTCAGAACTCTTGCCAGCTAAGTGCCCTAGACATTAGTCCACAAGCACTGGAAACATGATTATACTTTGTGGGATCAGCTGAGTCCCAATCTCAGTATCAGGGAAGAAGGCTGCTTGCCTGACTGCTTTATTGCCTGGTAGCAAAGACACTTCTGGAAAACTTAGAGAGGTGAATCTACATCACCATGAGGTAAATGAGAGAGATGTGTGAGCCCACACTTTCCAGGTGACTATTACCATTACATCTCAAGCAGCTGTTGCTTGAAAAAAAGCTGAACTGGGTACTTCTCTTCCAAAATTCTTCCCCATCCTTGGCCTCTGAGGAAGGAGGCACTTTGTGCAGGTCCCTGAGAAGGATTTACTTCAAACATCCTTGATCCACTACTTAACTGCAGGAACCTTCTTGCTTTGCAAAAAAAATATTTTTGTGCACTTTAAAGATCCTTAAATGTCCCTGCTGAACCCAAGGCACCTAACTTGGCACTCTGGGGCATGTGGACCATTTTTCAGGTGAAGTGGGGCTGCAGCATCCACTCTTCCAGCCTTCGGTCTGCTCACCAGACTCTGACTTATCCAGATGCCAATGGTCAGGTTGGTAACAGGCTATCTCTAGTCAGAGTTCAGATAGAAGTTGTCTTTTATTTTCTTGTAAAATGCAGCCATTGTACATTTTAGGACCAAAGAAAAGGGCTCATGTACATTCAAGAAGAGTTTTCTAGAGATAATACTTGCTTCCACAAAAGCAGAACAGTTGCTTTTTGTCTTGACAGAACTAAAGTCTGTTGTAGCTGTCAGCTTCTCAGAAAGATAATTCCAGAGACTCAAGTACTTTTTTACTGTTCAATATGATGAACTGGCTTTGGGCAGTTTGGAAAAGAACACAAAAATAAAAAAAAAAAGAGAGTAGAGACAGTGAAATGAAAGGATACTTGGCTAGAGTTAAATGGATAACTATTATTAGCAGAACTACTGAAGGACTACCATCCAAGTAGTGCTGCTGCATTTTTTTCTCTGTTTATTTTGCCCATTTTAATAAGAGTTCATTCTCAGTCATTTCTATATTTGATTTACATGTATTTCTGGCATGTTTAAATAGGAACTTTATTTGATGACTATAGCTGGATGAAATGTCAGGTCACTTATATTTTTTCCACTTAGGCAAGGTTAGCTAAATCCTCATTTGAGGAATTTCAGTTTAATTTGAGTTTAGTATCTATAAATCAAATCAGTTCTATGTGCATCTAAAGTACTGCATATAAAGACAACTGAATTTTATATTCTTCAGTAAGAATACTGGATTATATTATTCTCTCATTCATTATTACAGCACTGCTCTCATTGTCATTTTCAAATTTAGAGTTAAGAAAGTAGAATCACTGAAAAAACTGTTTAATGTGCCATTCTTCAGCTAGCAATTAAAACTCTCCTCAGATAGAAATTCTAATAGGGATACAGGCACAGAGATAATTGAGTCACACACTCTCTTCTGCAGGAATATTTGTTGACTCTCTAGGATGTACTAGTTGCCCCAGGACAAAATACTCCACTTGCTTCTGCTTTGGACAGGTGCCTCAAGGGAGTTCTTCAGTGTTTTACCTTCCTTATTGTAATGTTGCTGTTAGAAAACGGGAACACAAACTCCTGACAACAGTTGCCTTGAATTTGACACCTACACAGACATTTACCTAACTAAGGCAACAGGTCCAGCCAAGAATAAATTTAGGCCTGAAGTGAACTGTTTTGTTGAAGTGTACTGGTTTGTTCTTTTAGCAGAATATGTTATGAAGTAGAATTTCTTACCCAGTGTGCTTTCACAGTTGAAGGGAAACTCAAACACAACAGTCACAGAAACTGAGAAGTTATGAGTGACTGCTGTGCATTTGGGAAAGTTAGACACACTGATAGCTAATCCAGCCCATTTACCTGAGGACAGCTGCCTTACTCCAGGCAGCACAGAGTACAACACAGGCATATCCCTCAAAAAGGGCTGGGTTGACAACTCCTCGTAATAGCATCCATAGCTGTGCTAAACTCACATGAGCCTAGCACAGGTCAGCTATTCTTCCATCAGGTAACAAGACTAATCTTGCAGTCAGATGAGGTCGTTATTTACTGGTAATCCCGTGCGTCAAGCAGTCTGGTCATCTGCAGTCTTGTCATTACATACAGCTTTGTGCATCAGTCTTAACACAGCATCAACTGCTGCAGCTTTCTGGCTTAAGGGTCACTTATGTTTGAGGCAGATAGCTAGACAGACAGGTAGATAAACTGTCAGATAGATAAAAGGCAAAAACCTAATTCAGTCTTTCACCACCTTGTCCACCCCCAATCACCCCCTGCATCCTCAAATTCCATTATTTCCTCAGGTATTTTTGCTGTGGATATGCTCCATTCCAGGAGGGTGCTGTTCACAGTTAATTTTCTCAAGATTTATTTACTGTCTGTTCCTTAGAAATAACAAATTTTATTATTCAAAGAGATTAATGTGATTGAAAAAAAGAGAAAAATATAAATTATTGTATGAAATAAGGGAAAAATGATAAATGTAGAAGCAGGTTGCAAAGGGCAAAATAAACCAGGAATAAAGCAAGAGTTCCATCAGGGCTGTGCATAACATTCTAGCCCTTCACCCTGTCTAACAGCAATTTGGAAGGGACAAAAGAATCCGTGACATTCATCATGTGTGACATTCAAGCATACACATGCCTTTCATTTGCACACAAAATGTCTTTGCTCATCCTGCATTCAAAGAGTCTGTGTTGATCTTACTTCTTTGCCTGTATAATTCCTCTTCTAAGTCCTGAATAATATGGAAGTATTATTATATTTTTAAAGCATACACATCTCCAGGAGAAAATAAAGTTTAATCCTCTGAAGATCCTGAAATGCTACAAAGGGACTAATTCAAAGTCGCAATTACTAGCACTTAGGATATTGGGTTTATTTGGTAATTCAGAATTCACAGCCTGATTCGGAAGTGGTGGAAATTCTTATGTTGACTCGACTAAATGCCTTTAGTATTCTCCACCTCCAGAAAATGAGTGCAGCATGAGCAGGAAGAACGTTATCATATATTGCTTCACAAGTATACCAACTCGCACTCAGCTAATACAGACAGAAGGTATCATTTATCCTCTGCATTCACATTCACTTACTTTTATTATCCTTTTATCAGTGCCTTGACAAGGGATATGTTCATATAATTATTTAGTGTAGATGTATGTTAGTCTTTCACCTAAAGGTTTATAAAGAAAAATCCTTCTCTGTTATCTTTCTTTAATAGAAATGAAAACTAAGGCTCAGACAGTTCTCTAATGTCCTTGACTAATTTAAACTGGATCAGGACAGCCAAATTATTTACACAAAAATTAAGCTTATCAACTTGCTCTCTCTCTCTGTACAGGGTATGAAATCCTAACACAGTGTAGTATCGCAGAGCCAGAGATCACTATGTGCAAAAGAAGTCCTAAACATTAAAACTGTAATGGAAATGTCCTAAGCCAAGCAGATAACATGTGTTGGTATGCAAGTGCATGGCTATGCCGATGAGAATCCAGCCTGTGTCCTGTCTGCATTTCAGCATGGTCACCATGGAAATGGGAACCGGCCTGCACAGAGTCTAACAAAGGAAACCTTTAAATGAAAATAACAACACTGGATAGAGACTGCCCAAGATTTCTGCTGGGGAAAATGACTTGCTTTACTTGTCTGAAGATGTAGAAACTCCTTTTTACCTGCATTAATCCTAAAGGAAAGTACTTTTTTCACACTTAGCAGTTTTGACATTAAGCTATTACACTGGGAGTTCCAGTTATTAGCCCTCATGAAAATACATTGCATGAATTACTTGCAAACCCCACTTTAATTCATTCAAAATTAACAATAGTGAAGAAAGACCACAATGAATAATATTTTTATATAGTGGCTAGAAAGCACAATAAAAACAAGGAGTAGCAGTTCTTTTACTTCCTTAACTTCTTAAATGAAAGTTCTGTGTCACTGAATCAAAAAAAGCAAAGAACAATCCATAAATTGTTCCAGAGTGAGCCAACACACAGTTAAAACTTGTTGGTAGGGTCTTGTGTTGACTTTGCCCAAATTATACACAAATAAATATTAACTGTTAATGTGTATAGGTGTGTGATGGTAATACACTGTATGCTTTCTAAAATAATTCCCACAAAATACAAGTCCTGTAATGTGGTATGAATGAAGCCTTGCTTCAATGTGCAATGCTATGAAAGGCAAAACTCCAAAAATAATATGCAATAATGCTTCTACTACCTGCTACCTTCTACCTCTCGAAGAAGGAAAAACTAGAGATAGTTTTACTTCAGGAAGAGTTCACATTTGGGTCCTGCTTTCAAACCATCTCCAGATTATAGAATGGTTTTTCACATGAACATTACTCACAGATTTGAGAATGAAATAGCAAGGCATCAAAAGATGATCATAAAAATGGAGAAACGCAGAAATCAAGATAGGTTGTTAAGCTTTACGCTGGTGTGTGTGTGCATGTGTGTTACAATCATAAACCACATTTTCTCCCCAAATTCTATCTTATTTTATTGCACCAGATGCACAATTTTCATTTGCTACTCAGTTATAAGTTTAGTACATTCTGCTCTGTATGTTCCTGTGGACTTTTTATATATATGATTTAAAGCACTGCATTACAAGCTTCCTAGTGGATTATCTACATATCTCTATAAGTATTGAAGTGTTTGCAGGTGACAGAGAATTTATTTTTCAACACTGAAGTGAAATGAGAGGTTATCCTTAGCTCCATTAAAAAAAAAAAGTACTTATCCCTTCTTGATACCTAGTGATACAGCTAAAACCTTATTTTTTCAGAGTACTTAGCACATTCAAAATAAAATTTCCATTGACATCAGTCACAGCTGTGAATACACAGCAGTTTTTGCACATCAAGATGCATTTCCACAACCAGCTGGAGCCAGTGGAAGTGATGGCTACCAGTGAAAGGGACTTTTCCAGCTTTCCTCCCTCCTCTGGCCACAAGTTCTGACTGTCCCCAATGCCAACACTAACAAATAAATTGCTCAAGTGAGCAGGATCAGTTTAGCTCATCTCTAAAACTGACCTGACTCAAAAAGGGCAAAAATTATTCAGGCAAATGGGTCCCTGACCTGTTCCCCAGACCAAGCCACAGTGATAGCACACAGAAACTGGTGAGAACATGCAATCAGGAGTGGACGAAATGCCCTTGCAGCGTCAGCTCCACATTCAGGTCAGCTTAACCAGATCGTGAAAACGCAGCTTCAGTTTTGAGAACCCCTGGCTGAGCAAAGAGAAAGAGAAGAACACAAAAGCTCCAACCACATGTCAAAGATTTGATTTAAATGACTCGTCTGAAATTGTATTCAGCTTTTGTGGAAAAAGAAAAAGAAAGGAGAGAAGGAATCCACTTTTGCAAAGAAAAAAAAATATTTATTTCTTTTTATCCTACCTTTCAACCTCGTTCGTCAGATAACTGTTTAATTTCCAAACAAATAAGGCTGGAGTTCCAGCTCCTTCTATGATCATATTATCTTCCTCTGTCCATAGGCAGTGCCACCATGACGCATTGATATGTAGAAAAGAAAAATCCAGGTGGCTAACTTACTTTGGGCACTTTCTAACTTTTGCAGGTTAAATGCCATTATCACAACATTCATCCCAGTTTAAACAAAAATAAACCACAGAAAAAGTGTTTGTTAGTAGGTCTCCTATCCCTCTATACAGCTTTGTAAGCCCATTGCTAAGAAGGTCCCCCATTTCCGTGATGGAAATTCTCTATTCTATCCAAACTTTTCAGAGAAGTACACACACACACACTGGTTTCAGATAGGGCTGTTTTCTCCTTCAGGCTGCCTGTGTCCCACAGAGAGAATTCATGGCCCTCAAGTGGAACAACTGTGGCCCAAAAGGCATAACTTATTTAGCTGCAATTTTTCACTTCAGAGTGAAAGAGTTCAAGGTCTGTCTACTTCACAGCATGGGGATATTAAGACATGTTACAGTTGTATCATTCATGCCCTGCGTTTCTGGAGAAAGGTGCATGAAAGGCTTCAATGTGAAAGCCTGCTGAGATAGTATAGGTGAGGCCACCCTAAATTTTACTTTCTCCACTAGGTATGGTCCCCCAACACCACCACTTGATAATTGACTCTGAAGTGAATTATCGTCATAAAAAGGAGAGCAAGTTGTTTCACCCAAAGCCCAGGAAACGGTTAAGAGCACAAAATACAGACAATCAGCAGATCCAGAAGCAAATTGGAAAGCAGAGTGATTCAAACAACAACAGAGATTGCTGTAAAAATAACAAGATGAGAGAAAACTTCTGTGTTTGCAGGTGTAGACCTAAGACCTCACACAGAAACATTTGACCAAAGTGCAAAACAAGGATGGAATCTAATTTATGTTAAAATCAAGCTGATAAAAATACATTTCTTTCCAGAGGAATGCAGTTTTCCAAAGACTTGTTACTTGGCCAGATTTAGGTAGACAATGCAAATAGCACCTTCCTGCCAAAATTCAAATATCTCCTCTGAAGCATGAGGGCACTAGAGCTTTCCAAAGAAAATGTTACCAAAATTGAGCCCAGGAAAGCTACTGTATTTTCCACTGGCTTCCCTCTCAGAGAGAGCTGGGCTGTTTTGGCTCTGACTTTCAAGAACAGGATAAGGAAAAAAACCCTGGATGCTTAAAATGTAAATTTAAAGATCTAGAAGTGGCAAATCTACAAGCCGTGTGTAACAACAGAAAGCGCCAAGCTTTGTTGCACAGGTTACCCTATTAACTACTTCACTTATTCCTCTTAACATAATGTAGTTGTGTATGCTATATACTTTTTGGTCAACAATTAACAAGGTTAGTAGCAAAGTTGTATTATCAAAACAGTAGATCTATAGCATTTCTCTTCTTGTAGCATCTACAAAGTCTTAATGACTTTCCAGACACGAAAGTACACATCAACAAAGAGTAATCCACCACTTTGCTAACCATTGCATTAGTTTTACTTGGATTTGGAGACACAACAAAGCACCCCATGTGATCCATTTAATATAACTGACTCAATCAATTTGAAAATTATTATGGGGAATCTGCAACAGTACCACCATAGTAGGACTCCAAAAACCCTCCAGGAAAATGCTCCCATCTCAAAACTTTTTTTTCCTTTGTATTTCTACAAGATCAAAAAGGCCTGAAGTAAATATTTACTCAGTAATGGCATCCACTAACACCAAATTTCATGACACACCTGAAATCAGAATTACAACACCTTTCGATGTATAAATTAAGATAAATAATGGATAGTGCCCAAACAAAGTAGACCTATCCCACTTCTGTCAGTCTCAATGCCAGTGGAATCCTCCTCTTACAATTAGTCCTTATCTTCTGCTTTCGGCACCACTCTAAAAACCTTTGCAAGTCTTAAGACCCCAGGAAGTAGAGAGAATGTTAACGGTCTTGGTGTGCGGTGTCTGTAACCAGAAGAATAAAGGATAGATTAAGCAAAAGTGCAGAGTGAATATTTTGCCCATTGTTACTTTTCAGAATTTTTCTTTTTTTAAAAAAAAATTACCACGTTGTTTATGCACTGTGTATCTCATCACAGGTTAATATTTTTGTATTTTATTTCATACCCTGCAGTCACACATTCCACTGCAGTGTTCGCTATAGTTACGAAAGAACAAGTTTGAACAGCTCACCAGTAAAAACTCATATTCATGCTGCCTTTTCAGTGACTTGCTAATTAAGGTTCTGTGAGAGTATGCAGTAATTTTAAAACTCTGGAAGTGCCTGGGAATTTGCTCATGGCAAATGAATATGATGGTGTACAGTTCCCAGGAAAATATATGTAATGGTAATTAACTTAGCCAAGAGAAGGAGATGGTTCAAGTTTCCCTGTCCTTTTCCAAGGAGCGACATCTGCACAACAGGGGTGGTAAACAAACCTAGGGCACTCTTGCAAATTAGGAATAGCGTTAACAATGAGAACATCATCTTCACGTTTAAAAAGGTATAATCCTCGTATAACTGTAACTTCGCAAATCAGACTTGCCAACCGTTCTATCCACGCCAGCGCACACACCCTCCATGTAAGCGAAGATGAACTCCATGCAAGACCAGGAGTTTAACCTGCTTTGAAAATGCCTTCGATGCATCGGGCTCACAAGCAGCCACAGCCACAAACGCCTCTGGCCCGGGAACCGCAGGAGCGCTCGCAAATGGGTACCCACTGCCCGTCCACGCTGAACACCACCGCCCACCTCTGCCGGGCACCCACCCCGTCCTCGCCAGGCACTCATCCCCGTCCCCGCCGGGCACCACCGCCTGCCTCTGCTGGGCACCACCGCCCGTCCCCGCCGGACACCCACTGCCCGTCCCCCCCTGGCCCCGGCGACGCGCTGAGGGGCGGCAGCCGCAGCCGGAGGCCGCCCCCCGCTCCGTACCGGGCGCGGCTGACGCCTCTCGCCCGCAGGGGGACCTTCCCTCCTGTCTGTCTTCCTTCCTTCCTTCCCAGAGCGGGGAAACAGACCTACCCAGAGCGAGGAGCAGCCGCGCCAGCGCTGCGATCGCAGAGCCCATGTCGTGGTGTGGTGCGGTGCTATGCGAGGTAGGGCCGGTGCCTCTGCCGAGCTGGCCGCTTCCCAGCGGAGTGCCACCTGCTCCGAGCCGCCCCGAAATACTTCTCCTCCTCCTCCACGTCCCCTGGGTTCGGAGGGGCCGGAGGCAGCTCCCCCTGTTCCCTGCCCCCTCGCCCCGCACCCGTGGCGCTGGCCGGCGGTCTCCTGCAGGCTCCCCAGCCCGGTTGCTCCTCTCGGTTTTCCCCGAGTTTCATTCACTAGAGGAGACCCTCCGCGCTCGACCCGCCTGGCAGTGCCCAAGGCTGTGTGCTGTTTCCTGGGTGCTGCTCTGGAAGGAGGGATCCAGGATCAGGACACTCCCCC
>JAOXXN010000364.1:15707792-15718141 GCA_026770055.1 Myrmophylax atrothorax | reverse complement strand
CTGAGTAAACAGCTCTTTGGAGGGGTGGAGCTCCATCTTTTTGAGTTTTGGAATCAGAAAAGTGTAGAATAGTCATAAAACTCGTAGTTATTTAACAGTGTAGAGGGACTATCTTTCTCAAGTATTAAACTGCACACTTAATGACATTGAGACTGTATCTTCTCCTTCAAATGAAATTCCTGCAGAATATGTCCCTAGAAGTCCAACAGGATCCAGGAGCCTTGCCACACAACTGATCCAAAGTTGGCAGTGATGGTGAGGATGCATTGCCTATGCAAAACAACTGCCTACACTGGCTTAGATGCCTGGCCAATATTCAGGGAGACAGTGTGAATTAAAGCCAGTAAAAACAGGGAGGTGAGGATTTTGACTTGCTAGGAAATCACATAGAATGCATTGACTTGTGCAGCTCTCAGCCTACTAGCCTTCTCAGCACTGTTTGAATACTCTATATGCAGAGTATTTGAGAAACATTAATTTTGCCCATTCTACAGTTCTGGTAAATATCAAAATCTATGGCACTACCTTTTCATATGGCATGTATTCTGTTTTGTACAATGAATTCTGCGGAATAATTTGAACTTCTTGGCATTAACATGGTATAATGAAAAAGACAGTTTGCCTGGAAAACTGAAATAGAAATGCTTCCTTTCATCACCTTTTTCAGTATTTAGGTCATGGTCCTTTAGGTGTGACAAACACTGTAGCTATTGTTTCAGGAGCACATGTATTCTGTCAGCTTTTTATTTCTTTTTAACATTCTGAAACTGTTAAAATGAAGAAGCCTGTCAACAGGTGCAGTTGTTCAATAGGTATTTATTTGGACATCAGTTTTACATGGACATCACATGGTTAAAGTAACCTCTAGCAGGATATCAAAATCCACTTGATGGTATTGCAACAAAGACCTGTCTTTTATAACTGCCATTGATTTCTTTCATGTGTTTACTTTTTAGGACACACAGGTGTGTTACCCATCTTAATGCATGAGCTTGTACATGGACTTGCTGTGAGCATTTCCCAAGACACTGCCACTTCTGAACTCCAAAGCCCTTGGTCTGGTCAGTCATTACCAGGAATGACTCCTAAGTTTCTCAGCACAGTCCCTGTGCTTCCTTTGCATGGTATCACAGAAGCCCTGAAGACACTTCAAGGTGCAGCTACTGAAGGCAGAAATATCAGCTTTAGTACCAAGAGTGATCCAATGACCAGTAGGCAAATTGTGATGGGAAGAGCAGCCCTAGGTGCTTCTCTTCCCATCTACACTGAGTATGTGTGCCACTCTGGGACAAGGAAGGAAATCCATACTTTCACAAGGAAGAAGAACATTAATTAATGGATACTAATGAAAGGACAATAAAAACAAAGAATCAAACAAAAATCCACAGCATGCAGAAAAATGGTTTCTTAATAATGAAATAAACCTAGAATCCTGTTCTGCCCCACCCTAAAATAACCTCCGCAGACTAATATGTCTCAGTTTCCTGAGAAACAATGTCTTTGATTCAGTTACATCATTCTAATTATAAATATACCCTAAGGATATGAAACTTACTTTCTCATCCAGACACAATGTTGAAGAGTAATTTCTCACACACAAAGGCTCTCTCTTAGGGTGTTGCTTCCCAGACCAATATTTTTCTGTATTTACAAAGAATAGTCTCAGGAGACAAAATTTATTGTATTCTTTAACAATATTGTCGAAAATGAATACTTTCGTTTTAAAGTATTATAAGGTTTTTGACAACAACTCTCTCATATAATCCTGAGCTGTACTTCACATATTGTTGAAAACAAGAGTTTCTATATTGTGCAGTATTTCACCTTTTTGACTCACTTCAGAATTTTTATACATATGCACTTATTCAGAAAAAAATCATTCTTTATTATTGTTCACTTACACTGATAATCAACAGGGAACAGTTTGGTTAGTGCTCTTTATCTCTGCACTATAAGGTGAAGCCAGATACACACCCTTTGCTCCATGTATGTTTCTTGTTAAATAATGTTTTGTAGCACCCTGTTGTGTCTGCTTGTTGGTGATCACAAGGATGCTTGCCAAACGCACCATATCTGCCTGAGCTAGTTTGCAAAGTTTCAGGTTTGGTTCTATGCAAATACAGATTATGTGCACATTACAAGAAACTATTTTTTTGGCAAGGGCCAAACAAACTTTCTTATTCACAGTAAGAACTGCGGGCAGCAAGTTGCTTGATCAGTTCCACTATCAAATGATCACTATAGTTCTTGTGTTTTCAAGGAAAAATAAAAGTTACAAAGCAAAGATACAAAACAAATATTTGCTCTTAAAAGATATTCTGGTGAACACATGCTTAATAATAAACTTTACTTTGGAATTTTATAATTTCTGTGTGTTAACCTAGCTTTCTAATGTGACAAAAAATTGTACAGTTAATGCCAAACTTCCCAGAAAAACATTCATGTATTTCCACATCTGTCATTTGCAAGGGCTGACCACAAAATCAGAGTTTCTGTGGTATGCAAAACTTAGGAGTTCTCTGTTAATGTATTTCTGGGAGGTTCCCTTGGAAAGGTGACATAATTTACACATAGGAGGCCAAGGTGTGTGGCTCCAGATCACTCTTTGATGTAATTTGTCTGAAGATGTTAGAGGGAGGGGCTCCTGAGTATCAGTTATTATTTTTGGCAGACACATGAAGTCTGTAACAAAAATGTTACATTAAGGGCTTCACTGAAGGGGAAAAGAATAAGCTCCTAAAATAAATCAAATCTAAAAAGGAAACATTAAAATTAGCTCTAAGGATGTAGGTTAGACATTAGTAATAATTTGGTTTTGAAATTAAACTGGGAGAGGTCAAAAGCACATAAATGACATTTTAGGAATCCTATAGGCAAAGAGTAGAGGACATAACAGCACTTTGCTATGCTAACATTGAAACCAAACAGTTGTAACATTTTGTGCAAAACTGAGATGAAGAAAAGAATGTGAGGAAAGGCTCCAATACTAAGGCTAATTAAGTAAATAGTACTCTCTGCTCTTGAAAACAGGTGCTTTAAACACATATAGTAAATATATATTAGAAGGGCCATGGATCAGGCTGATGAGGTCAGTTGTACTTCAGAGAAGGATGTCTTATCAACCTATGACATAGCAGAATAAGCACAAACAGAAGATGACTCTTCTCCCAGGGATCATGCAGATGTAGATGGCAGTGCTGTAGCATGGTGGATGTTTAAAATTAAACTGGGTTTACAGTCAAGGTAGGGAAGAAATATATACCAACAATTTCTAAACATGGTGAAATACTCCCAGCTTTAGGAAGACCTTGAGCTGCAAAAAGGCTGCAAAGCGTGTTTACAGGAAGCTGATCGCCAGCTTGGCTGGTGTTATGGGTTTAGCTAGGCTAAATTTAAGCTTTAGTTTCAGATTAGGCCTCAGATTACCAGCTGACTGGAGCTGGGTCAGCCCAGCAGACAGCTGACTTCTACTGGCCAATGGTATTCCATACCATATTCTGACATCATGTCAAATATAAATACAGTAGAGTAGGAGGAGTTTGTTCTTTCTGATCATGGCTGGGGTGGAGACAGGACCCTGCTGCTTCTCTGCTAGTTAGACCTCAGCACTGCCACTTGCTACTATGGTATCTTAGGAAGTAAAACGTTTATTCTTAGTTTTCTTTGTGCTTGGGTCTGTCCCTGGGGGAGGTTGAGTTCTTTGGGGTGATTTTGTAGCTGAAATAGTTAGATTTCAGAGGGGTTCAGTTTTCTTTTGGGTGGGGAGGTGAAGGAATTATTTGTTATATTTAACTTGTGTAGGTATGTGTGTGTTACATTGTAGGTTTCTTCTTAATTTTCTTATTTCTGTATAAACATATAAACCTGTTTTAAGTTTTCCAGTTTGTTTTTTTTTTCGTTTTTCTCAGCAGGGCAAGGGGAGCTCTTACTCTGTGTTTGGGTAGTTGACATTTTGCAGCTCAGCTGAACACAGCTGGTCTTATGCTTTGCCCATGGTACCTGCTGTGGCTGACATGACAGAGAACTTGGTACTGCACAGACCTCTGGTCTGACCCAATAATTGTTCTTTTATGTGTTTCTGCTGTTCTGTCTGGAAGACAGACTTGCTAGTATGTATAAAGATGAGGATTTTTCTAATTTTTAGGCCATTTTATGACTTAATTCCAAGTCATTATTGAGAGTATCATGACTTATTTGACTTTGAAAGATATATTTCTGTATTCTTAAGATTGTATTAACAAAACGGTTGCTCTCTAATACTGAGAGTCTACATAGAGGGCAAAAGATTAGTAACAGCTGAAAACGTCCTCTAGTCTTGTTTCCCTTTGAAAGCCTCTGCATGCAAAAGGTGGACAGTTAATTCAGGCAGCAAGGCTTCTTCTACATAGGATCCAGAAATACCTGTGCTGCTGACCTGAAGGGAGAAGCAGTCATGTAGGTTAGAAGGACTGTCTGACACCTGAAGTAATACATAACATATAGATTAACACGTAAAGTGGTACATCAAGCCCCCTTCACAGGCACATGCTCCCGTACACCCTGCAAGAGGCAAACTGAGCCCCACCTTTGGGACCTCTTCCTGAGCCTAGCATTAACTTTTGAAAAGTTACAAAGTACTGCAGTTAATGGATCATCCCACCTGCCACAGGGACTCGTACTCTTTCTATCTCACTCTTTTGGCTGTGCTTTTAAACCTGGTGAGAACTCAGTCTTCTCTTTCCCTGGCTGTGCATTCTCAACTCCATCTTTGTGGTGGCAACATCACTTATACAAGGGTGTGAGAAAGCAGTCAGGAGGTCAGTGTGGCTGAAAGCACATACACCCAGAGGCAGACACAGAGGAAGTTGCAGATGGGTAACAAAAGCAGGAAAAAAGGCAGATTGGTTTAGAGTCCTTGGTGTTACGTTCTTACCTCCCTGCTCATTTCAAACTCTCCAATAATCATTTTATCCACTTTGGGAAGATGATTTTCTTATAAAGAGTAACTTAATCTTGTTACATAAGCCATCCCAGATTACAAAATTTAACTCAAGTAACCTGTTTTACACAAAAATTGTTCAAAATTAACAGAATAGGGATAATAGAGAAAACAAAGACTCAACACAGACTATGGCAAAATGTTTGATAGTCCTGCTGGGTCAGCATGCACTTGGTCTCTTAATCAGGTAATATGAACTTTGGAATGACTAAACAGGATTAAAGAAGTCAGGATCTTAGGAAGAAAAGAACAGCAGCCATAGGTAGCTCAATGCTCCTTTTCACTACAAGCAAAACCAAGTACGCTAGTGTTCTGATCTAAAGAGCAGTCCAGCAGAAATAATATTCATGTCCCTTAACATGAGGCTGTCATCTGAAAAATAAATACGAAATTGATTTTCAAGGCAGGATTCAAAGTAAAACTTTCAAAAGGTGTATAATGTAGGCAATCCTCAGCAATAATTGTGTCCCTCTCAAGTCTTGCTCTTGAAGAACAGCACCACTTCCTACTCTGGATGTACCAGCACACATTTACCTGTTTCCTGTTCTTGTGACTGAACTGTGCACTACCTAGCACAGAATATATACACATATTTTTCCAGCTCTTTTCTCAGGTGAGGAAAGCTTATGCCTGTCATGGGGAAATTAATAATGGGATATAATGAAGCCAATGAGGAGGTTTTCCATTCACCTGTGATCCCCAAAAGTGAGGCCCTATAGGGGGGCCTCCTAATGCAACCTGTGTAACTTCAGGGTCTCTAGAGCAGCTGATGTGCTAATCCAGGAACTTTAGCCCAATTAGCAAAGTATAAACCTTCATACATCTACAATAACCACATGAACTCTTAAAAATAGCGGGTATCTTGAAATTATTTATCAGACAAGAGGGGTTCTGTAGGGCTCCATCTTAGGCCCTGTGCTCTTCAGCATCTTCATAAGTGGCTGGGACATGAGACTGGAAGGGATATGGAACAAGTCAGCAGATGGTAAAAAGCTGTGAGGAGCTGTTGACTCCCTCAGAGGCAGGAAGGCCCTGTAGAGAGACTGTGACAAATCAGAGGACTGGGCAATCACCAACCATATGAAATTCAACAAGGGAAAGTGCCAGATTACACACCTGTGATGGAGCAACCCTGGATGTATGTACAGACTGGGGAATGAGATGCTGGAAAGCAGTGCTATGGAAAGGCATCTGGGGGTCCTGGTTGGTGGCAAACTGAATATAAGTCAGCAGTGCCCTGGCAGCCAGGAGGGCCAACTGTGTCCTGGGGGGCATCAGGCACAGCATTGCCAGTTGGTTGAGGGAGGGGATTGTCCCACTCTGATCTGCACTGGGGCATCGTCACCTGGAATATTGTGTGTAGTTTTGGCATCACAATATAAGAGAGATATAAAGTTGTTGGAGAATGTCTAAAGGAGGGCAACAAATATGGTGAAGTGCCTTGAGGGGAAGATGTATGAGGAGCAGCTGAAGGCACTTGGTCTGTTCAGCCTGGAGAAGAGGAGACTGAGCAGAGACATCATTGTAGTTACAACTTCCTTGTGAGAGGAAGGCATTGTGATGACCAGTGGCAGGACCTGAGAGAATAGCCTGAAGCTGTGTCAGGGGAGGTTTAGGTTGGATATGAGGAAAAGGTTCTTCTCCCAGAGGATGGTTGGACACTGGAACAGGATCCCCAGGGAAGTGGTCAGAGCACCAAGCTCGGCACAGTTCAAAAAGCATTTGGATGATACTCTCAGAAACATAGTGTGACTGTTGAGAATGGTCCTGTGTAGGGTTGAGTTGGACTTGATAATCCCTGTGGGTCCTTTCCAACTCAGCATATTCTGTGATTCTGGGATTTTCTGAATCATAGAATCATAGAATCAGCTGGGTTGGAAGAGACCTCTGAGATCATCAAGTCCAACCCTTGATCCAATCCCACTTTGATTGCTAGATCATGGCACTAAGTGCCACATCCAGTCTCATCATAAAAACCTCCAGGGACTGTGAATTCACCACCCCTCTGGGCAGGCCATTCCAGTGCCTGAAGTACCTGCTGAGAAGACAGTAACATCTATCTCCTTGGAATATGCCTTTGTTTACATTTTTGACCATTTCGATTTTGAAAACATAGTAGTTGTTTTCTGGTTTGTTGAAATAAGACCTATCAACTCTTCCTTTTTATTTGCCTGCCACAAAAAGTTGCTCAAGAATTTGGTAGGAGTTTTTTAGCAAACCTGACTGTCTTAACAATTCCCACTAAATCACACTGAATTTTAATTAATTATGTGAGAAATATTTGAGTCTTATTGCATTACTTTATGAGAGGTCTTTTTGAACCTCGTACCATTGGCCTCTACCCATTGATCCAGCATGTCCTTCTGCAGAGCCTTCCTACTCTCCAGCAGACCAACACTCCCACCCAACTTAGCGCCGCCTGTGAATTCAGTAATGGTAGACCCAAACCCCTCATTCAGATCATAAATAAAGGTAGATCCAACACAGATCCCTGGAGAACACCACTAATGACAGGATGTCAACTGCATGAGCATCATTCTCCACCATTCTCTGGGCCTGGCCATCCAGCCAGTTCTTATAACAGCAAAAAAGTGCACCTATCCAAGCCACGGACTGCCAGCTTTTCCAGAAGAATGCCATGGGAGACAGTGTCAAAGGCTTTACTGAAGTCCAGGTAGACATTCACAAGGAGGAGGGTCACCTTCTCATAAAAAGAGATCAGGTTGGTCGGGCAGAACCTGCCCCTCATAAACCCATGCTGGCTGGGCCTGATCCCCTGGTAGTCCTGTATGTGTCATGTAATCGCACTCCAGATGGTCTGCTCCATAACCTTCCCAGCACTGAGGTCAGGCTGACAGGCCTGTAGTTCCCCAGATCCTCCTACTGACCCTTCTCATTGATGGACATCACACTGGCCAACCTCCAGTCATGTGGGCCTTTCCTGGTTAGACAGGACTGGTGATAAATAGTGAAGAGTGGATTGGCAAGCTCTTCCTCCAACTCCCTTAGCACCCTTGGATGAATCTCACCTGGTCTCATAGACTTGTGGGTGTCTAAGTGGCACAGCAGGTCACTAACTATTTCCTCCTGGTTTGCAGAGGGTCTGTTCTGGTCCCTGTCCCTGTCTGCCAGGTCAAGCCACGAGCTGTCCTGAGGATCACTGCTCTTACTGTTGAAGACTGAGACAAAAAAGATATTAAGAACTTCAGCCTTTTCCTCATCTTTAGTCACCAAATTCTCCTCCACATCCAATAAAGAATGGAGGTTTTTCTTGGCCCTCTCCTTCTTAATAATGCATTTATAATACATTCCTTACCAGACTGAAGAAAACTTATTCACCCTTTAAAAAAATTTTCTTGGGGAGAAGAGAGAGTCCAATCCTCAAAAGCTGGAATGAAATCTCAAAGTTCTTTGCATGAAGGGCTGTTGGGATGGCCATGGTAGAAGTGACCCCTTTGTGGGGCATTGACATGTGACTGAAACTATGCCATGTGCAAGTGAGCACATGTTGCACATTTTTAGATATTTTCTGTTCACTAGTGGTGTTCTGCAGGGCTTAGTTCTGCTTGACATCTTCATCAACAACCTCAGCAAGGGAATCAAGTGCATCCTCAGTTGGTTTGCAGTCAACACCAGTTTAGGCAGGATTGTTGATGGGCTGGAGGACAGGTTGGATCAAGGGGCTGAGGCCAAAGGTCTGAGGTCCAACAAGACCAAGTGCCAGGTCCTGCCCTTGTGTCACAATAATCCCAGGTTGCTCTATAGACTGGGGGAAGAGTGACTGGAAAGCTGCCCAGCAGAAAAAGAACAGGGATTACTGGTAGACAGGGTCCAAACATGAGCCAGCAGTGAGCCCAGGTGGCCAAGAAGGCCAAAGGCATCCTGGCTTGTATTAGCAATAGTGTGGCCAGCAGGACCAGGGCAGTAACTGTCCCCCTGTACTCAGTACTCGTGAGGCCACACCTCGAATCCTGTGTCCAGTTCTGGGCCACTCACTACAAGAAAAACATTGATGTGCTAGAGCATGTCCAGAGAAGGGCAACAGAGCTGGGGAAGGGTCTGGAGCACAAGTCCTACATGAAGAAGCTAAAGGCATGGGGGCTGTTTAGCCTTGAGAAAATGAGGCTTAGGGAAGACTTTACCACTCTACAACTAGGTGGGGGTTAGTCTCTTCCTAAGTAACAAGTAACAGAACAAGAGGAAATGGTCTCAAGCTGCACCATGGCAGATTCATGTTGGACATTAGGAAATACTCCTTCATGGAAAGGGTGGTTAAGCACTGGAATGGGCAGTCGAGGGAAGTGGTGGAGTCACCATCCCTGGACGTGTTCAAGAAGAGACTGGATGTGGCACTTAGTGCTATGGTTTAGTTGATACACTGGTGTTCCATCGAAAGTTGGACTCCATGATTGTGGAAGTCTTTTCCAACCTTAATGATTCTATGATTCTATAATTCTATGAACTATGTTGTAGCGGTATCTTATAAGGCATATTCTTGCTAATAGCTATTTGCTGAGAGCTATAGGCAGTTTTCCAAATACTGGAAATCCCTGACAAAAAAAGAGTCAGTGACTCTGAGTTAATTTTGGCAGATCCCTCCTGTGAACAGCAAAAAGCAATAAAGTAATTTGTGAGTCTCAAAACCTTCAACACCAATTCCATCAGAACTGTTTTGGTTTTTTTCCCCCCCCCGGCTAACAGGGTCATGGGAAATTTTAGCTGAACCCTAGAAGTTTTGAGACGTAATAGCATCTGTTTCGGCACAGTGTAAAATGGCTGAGGCTGGAGTAGTATGCCTTTGTTAGTGAGATTTCAAGAACTGACTAACAAGAAATTAAGCTATTAATGGATATTAATTTGGGCCATGAAATGAGAATACTCAGGAAGGTTTCTGTGTGCATGTGTTCCTCAGAAGGAAAGAAAATAATCTACTTTTCCCCCAGTATGTCTACTGTCACTGATCTTCAAGTGCTTTGCAAGAAAAACTGAGGAGATCCTCTGTTTCTCTTCCACTACAATGAGGTGAAAAGGTCTTGTAATGGAAAATGATGTGAAAGCAACTTTCACTAGAGAAAGAGATCCTATTTCTTTACTCCAGGAGGAAGAATAATGACACTCTTAACATGAATAAACCTTAAGGACCATATGTAATACTCAACCAGGTACGTGAAGCTTTGCAATGAAGATTAACTTCCAGTACTAAATAAAGCTGAACCATAATGGAGAACTGTGGTATCACCACTGCTGAAAGTGAACAGTGAATGTGCCAAGACAACTTATCCTCTAGATCTGAAAGTACAATTCACTTCGAATACTTCTGCTCACCCCCCCATTTCTTTCAAAATCCCCAGGAGATGCAACATTCAGGGAG
>JAOXXN010000364.1:15694095-15707692 GCA_026770055.1 Myrmophylax atrothorax | reverse complement strand
AGTAAGTGCACAAGAGACAAAAAGCAATGAAGTATCTCAATTCCCCACTGTGCTAGGATCAGAAGAAAAATCTGCCTGAAGGTCTTTTACTCACTTTTATTTTGTGTGAATTAATGAAGTCCAATATCTCTGAGGTGTCAGGTCTTTGTGACTAAAATATGATTTCTTTAAGGATAGATATATCATCCACTTATTTAAACAGAATCCATGTGTGCTGTCTAAACTGTGGTATAAGTCAGTTGTTACTAAAGCTTCATAAGAGTTTTAATCTTTATGACTTTTCATTCTTACAGGGCTCACACCCATGCCATGCTATGCTATTATCTCTGAACTATGGAGTGTTAAGGGCTGCTTCTGACAAATGCTATGAATTGTAATTCCACTTCCGTGCAAATCACACATAATATTACACTTCTTGCTCTGAGAAAGTGATTCTAGTTATTCATTCATTTCATTGAAAAGCAATTTAAAACAAACAGATAGAAATTGAAGTGGATTTTTCCCAATTTTCATTGAAATGCTCCCTTGAAAAATGTCCTGTAAACTCTTAATGATCAGATATATACAGAACAGGACATTTGGTAAGCATTCCCCCATGACTTGACAGGATGTTGCTGTTAGAGAATTGTGATTCACCATCAAAGTAGTCTCTGATGAGGTAACAGTTATGACACATTTTGTAATGTTTTCTAAGAGTTAACTGTAATATAAAAAGTGTAATCTTTGTCTTCTAGGAAGTTTTGATATAAATGTTTACTGGCTTTAAGGAAGTTAATGTGAATCATTTACAACTACGCAAGTCCATGGACTGAATCATAGAAACAAGTTGTTCAGAAGAATTACTGTACATGAAGAATAGTTATAAGAATGAAAGTGTACTCAACTTTTATTTAGTGTCAAGGAAACAACTCTGTGTGAGGAAGTCATATGATCCTCTAAAAAGCTTTCAAACATGCATACAAACTCTATACATCTAATATACAATACAGCTAATGACAATAACTATACAACTAATGACAATGTGTTTCTGGCAGCTTGACCATATTCAAGATTTCCTTGATGTTCTGCTGTGCAAGAATGCTTTTTTCTACAGTGCCTTTCTATTGACAGGTAGATGAATTTGTTTTTAGATACTAAGACACATTTATATCATTGAAAAGCAAATAAACTACACAAGAGGCTTGTTAGACTTAATTTTTTTTAATCAATAAAGCACATGGAATAATTTTACAGGAAAAAGAAAATGCTGTGCAGAATGTTATGATTATCTTCAAAAGTATGAAAATCCCCTTATATTCCTGTTAAGTGGTACAGTTAACAGCAGTACATTCTGATTATCTTCTCTGCTTTTATTTTTGAATGGATCATCATCTATGCAACAGTCAATTCAAAAATTTAACCTATTAGACTATGAGGAATTCATTAGATGAGTATACCCCTAACTCCAGGCTCTCAGTGCCAGGTGAAATGAAAGCCCTTGGCTTTAGTTTAAGGTGGGTTCCTCTTAGTCGAGGTCTGAAGCAGAGGAACATCGTGCTCAAAATGACTCAGCACAGGATATGTACTCAAGGGTTCAGGTTAGGGGGCAGAATAGGCGGATTGTGTCTGGAGTAATGGCTCATAATAATGACTTAGAATGAAACCAGACAAGCACAGGAAAAGAAGCAGCTGCCCCAGGAGATTGCTCTACTGCAGATGCTGTTTCCTAAGTCTTCTAAAATTACACATGGGATCAGCAACCTCTAGAACAACCGGAAATTGAAGCAGGAGTGACTGTTTAAAGCCCTTGTTCCTTTCCAGAGAAGTTCTATGCTACAGAAAAGTAGCTTGTCCATTCCCATCAAGTTACCTACTTCAGTGCTGAAGTTAGAAACTGAGCTGGGAGAGACAAATTTCATTGCTTAATCTTACTATATTTTTACAGGCTTTTATTTCCATGAAAAAGATTTAGATTATTAGTTATTAGAATCACATTACAACCTAATGTGTCCATTTTTAGGAACAAAATAGATTACATGCTGTTCTGACACTCTTTGTGCCTGCCAAATTTCAGTGAGATGTTCCTGATGTTTGCAATATTCGTTTCGGTAGGTTTTTCTGTTGTGTATCACAAAAAGCAGTAAAATACTGCTCTTACAGTGCTGTGTGGAAAGGTTATCATGAATAAAAACAGCGATTTTACTAATCGCTAAGGATTGTGTAAGAATAATGTGCTATAGTGCTATCCCCTTTACATACTTATATGTATGTATGTATACTTATATTTTAAATAGATATTATAATTGAAACCATAATAATAGGAGAGATGTGAAAAAGGAGAAAGCGCAAAAGATGAAAGCAGTGTGGTTATATGAAGCCTATTACTGTTTTTACAGTGCAAAGCAGCTCTAAAACAAATGGAACACTGATGTTAAATATACTCTGCATTGATAACATACTACTGGTTCAGTTTTGCATAGTCTTTATCTAGGGAAATAGACAGTTCTTTTGACTTACATATTTTTCAATTAGGCTGATACTTAAAACACGAAATGTCATGAGAAAAACGAAAAGCATTGGTTAACAGCTTATCATAACTAAAGAGTGAAACACTAAAATATGCTGCATAAGAATTATGTGTGTCCTGCAAAACATTTGAATAATTTTATGAAGCCAGGAAAAATGACCTCATGGTTACAAACTGGATGAACAATAATAAATACAAGTATTTCCTCTGCTATCATAAACTTTCTAAGTGTGCATAGGTGAGTCAAAATTCCTTCATAATACTGTTCCTTTACAAAACCATAATAGGTTGACAACACAGCTATGCTTTTACAGAGATAGTGTAAGGAAAAAAAAAAATTACAATTCTGAGGCATTCAAATGCATTTAAATATTTCAAACAGATTGGCAAAATCATAGATTTTCTTACAACAAAACCTGCATCTCATTAGGACTGAAAACACAGCTGTGAGTATTAATTTAGCTTCACTGTTCAACAAGGAGATTTTTGTCTTCCTTCACAATAAATGAAGCAGTGATTCTACCCACAATTCCTCTACATCATTTTTTGCTTCCATTCATGTCTTTCTTCTGTACCCAGAACCAGGGCAGCTGACACACCCCTTCAGCAGGGTGTATTTTCAGCTGTGTACAGGGGCACAGCAAGCAAGTCCACTGAGTCAGTGGGTCTCCCAGGCTCCGCAAAGAACAACCACCCACAGTGTTCCCACGGAGAGCTTTGCCTTCTCCCCTGAGTCATACTGCTACCTTCAGCAGACTGCTGCTATGAAAAACACCACCTTTCCCACAGGCTCAAGGAGAAATTGCAAACACTTTCAAACTTAATCCTACTTGTGGCATTCACATAACTCTTAGCCTGTCCCAGTAACCTCTTTCTCTAATGTAGGAACTAAACACAAGAGACTGAAGAGTGACAGCATCTTTCAAGCTGTAAAACATCTTCTGGCACATTTTCAGAGTTGTTCAACCAAATCTATGCTGTCTTCTTGAAAAAAAAGTCTTTAAAGTATTTATAAAATTCATTAGTTCATTTTAACCTATTACTATAAAGACAGTGATAAGCAAAAACATTTTGGAAAATTGTAAATTTTTTTCTTTTTTTTTTCTTCTTTTCAGTGATATTTGTCCAAAGAGGAGGAACAAATTTTCCTGGCTTCCTTGGCAAGTCAAAGGTTTCCTGCAAACAAGTACATCTTATAGAACTTAGTACATCTCCTCAACATTTTATTATCTACTGGCAATCACTACTGAGTCACCTCATGCTGAGACAGCATCACACTTTGCCAGTGTGCCTCCTTGTTCTTCTGTTAATTTTATGTGGCTGCAAGTAATATAGGAAGCTCTCAGGGACAAGGCACAGACAGAAGACCCAGGAACAGAAGCATGTGAAAGAAAGCAGGAAACTGAATGATCTAATTAAAAAGAAAAAAAATTCTTAAAGAAACCTTTTGCTATCTACATTTCAGTGTATTCTCATATAAACTTTTACTTTTTGACACAAAATAAACATTTCTTAAGTGCTTATTTAGTATGCAAATTCTTCATCACTTCTTAAACTCACAAGTAATAAAAATGAGGTGTGACTTATAATACTAGAAGAAGCTTACCAGTGCTGAATTTTCTACTTGTGCTCTTTTGTTAATTATAATTTTGTACACATTAAACTCATTGGATTAAATAGCTACACAATAAATTTACAATGACAGTTCATGAAGCACCCTCCTGGCTACTCCAAGATATACAGCAAGAGTCAAACTTTCAGGGTGCCTCTAAACATCTGCATAAATATTGTCATTTCTATTTGCAATTGTGCTCCTGCATATTTGAGTACAGTGTGCAATCAGATGGGCTTGAATGTTTTGTACATACATTTTTAGGCCTGCCAAAAATCTGTTTCAAGTTCAAAAAATTATCTAATTGAATGGATCAATCCACTTGACCATAAAAATCTCTTCCTTGGAGTATCCTGGGTTCAGCTGGACATGATAAAATGGACAGAAAGTGAAATCCAAGGTATTTCAGTAATTCTCACCCAAAATTCTGGAGGTACTTCTGTCTTCTGAATTGTCATTGCATCACCTATAATACACTATTTGGTGCATTCAAAGTTTGCATGCTTTGCTTTGTGAACTGACAGTCTGCTTTCACAGAACTGACAAGAGGAAATTTTGAAAATGATAATTTTTCTTTTGAAAATTGCAACACAATAAAAAAGACTGGAATTACTACACACAAGCTGACACATTGTGTAATTTGGAGTGAAAAATGATTCCACATACATAGGTATATAAAAATATGATTAAACATTTTCCATATTAAAAACCATTAGAATCTTTGAAAACTCAGTTACTCCCCAAAAAGGAGTAACACTTAAAAATATATTCTTGAGTATCACAAAATGCTGTAAGGTTGTTTATTCTTTCTTCACATCATTCTTTTGCATGTGTGCTTGATTTGCTTTTTGTTTTCTACTTCTTGGGATTTTTTAATGCACCACAGTTTAGAAAACATTGTATTCACTCCATTTAAGTTTATAATTTTACAGCAATATTTTGGAGGCAGACCTGAGTAAAATTCCACAACCACCCCCACCCCCGCCCCTCATTTCTCCATTTTCTTCATTAGTGGCCTTTTGAAAAATCCAGCCTGCAGAAAAGAAGAAAGGGACTAAGTAATACTCAAAACATACAAACCATATTGGTCACATTCAAGTGCTGGTTCTTCCAACTATTTTAATACCTTCAACACAGTAAAAAGTTATTTAATAATTTATCACTGAACTACAACATTTATTTCTTGAAATGGAAAAACTAAAGAGATACGTCATGAAAGCAGAGAAAAGGAGTACAGCTAATATATAGTAGAAAGATTGTTAAATCATTATTATGCTCACATATTGTCAAAGGTTAAAATGTAATAATAATATTCGGTACTCAACCGAATAAATAATATATAGTTTTATAATTTGAAAATTTTCAAGTGATTATGCATGTTTAAATTTATAAACTGCATCCATCTAACACAGTTAAATATTTATTAAAACCCTCTAACACGAACTAAATATTTAGCCTGGAGAAGAGTGCCGACTTGTGGCAAGACTTATACTACAGTCATGATTTTTTATCATTCCTTGCACATAGAGAAAACCTGATTATCAAAGGCCACAGCCAAAAGTAACAGGAAAATCCCTTAATAAACCCTTACTCATACTAAAATATCTTCCTATTTTTCTTTTCATAACCTAATGGCGATACAGGTTTCAATTGTATAGCAGTGCACATCACACATCAGAAAAACATAGTGTTATTATTCATTTTGTTATTTCTACAAGATTTCACTACTACTTGTTGTTATGAGCAGGAAATGACAGATGATTTAAGCATATGGGTTTATTTTCACGAAGACAAGAACATGCAGCTTACCTTCCACAAAGCAAATATAAGCAGTGCAAGAATCAAGAGTCCGGCAAAGACACTCAGGAGGATTACCCATAAGGGGACTGTACCTGGTGGGAGTTCCTTGGAAATCTTAATCATGGTCTGCAAAGTGTTCAGAATGTAAGCAATAAATAATTTGTCCTTCTAAAATATCAAAGGAGCAACAGTGATCAGTATGCAGTGATTTTCCAGGGTACCACTTAATTTTAACTACAGGAACTCGTACTAACAAATTAAGAAAATAATTTCCAACATGAAAGCCTGTACTTTTACAGTATCTTGCACTTGCTAAGTGCATTCATATCATGAGGGTGTCCTGGCAAGTCAGTAGTCACTGTCAAAGGATACAGGACCAAAACCATGAGCAACAGAAGTATATGCTACAGAGTTCCTTTAATATAATCTTCCTCACTCAATGCCTGCCTCCCTGAAAGATGGAGCTAAGCATGAGTTTAAAAGGCTGTGTAGATACTAATTTGATTTTAAACAAGGCATATCTTGTGTAAACTAAACAGAAATAAGTAATATTCACATTTAAATAAATGTGACCATGTAGGAGTTTGAATTAACTTAAGAATTTAGGCACCAAGTTTATAGTTCAAAAAAGCATTCCTATGAAGGAAAAATACATCAGTTATCATGTTCTTACCTCCAGTTTTTGATGATCCTTTCTCAAAATCAATGATGAGTTCTCACTCCTAAGTAATGCTTTCACAACAAGGGTTAAGCTGTGAATACTGGCCTGGAACAAGGGAGTAATTACTATGGTTTGTAGTTACCTATTTTGAAGTAGAAAGCTTTGTAGCAATGAGAAGGGTGAGGGAAGAACTTAATGGTTTGAGAGATGCTGCAGAATGTTAAAGTTGGTGAAACTGCTCATGTATGTCATCTTCCGCACACATGTTACTGTTTGCAAGACAGCATTACTGCTTTGAAAGGGTAGATTGCAGAGATTTTGAAGAAATGTTACTGAATCCTGGAAGACTACTACTATGGCCATAGAGACAGATTTGGGCTTTCTAAAATTCTGCTGTATCTCCCCCCTGGTGTTGTTGTTTTCCAGAGGAAAAACAAAGACATAAAACAGGTTTTCAGTATCAGAAATTTAAAATCTGAGTAAAATGGACCACAGCCAGGTCATTGTAACCATCAGACAATATTGGTGTGCTCTGAAGTGGACTCTCTCTCCTCTGCTATTTTTTGATTAAAAAAGTCCTTTCTAGACTTGAGTAATCATTCCATATTAAAACTTACTAAAAAATATGTGCTTCTATGTACCCCTCCTTACATATGCTGAATTAGAATTTGTGGACACATAACTAGCTATTAAAGAGGGACTATCTTTACAGAGCAAGTGAGGGATGTCTGTTACTGTGGTTTGAAATTCCTGCTAAATTATAAGAACTTACATTGAGGGTAAAAAAGTGCGTGTGACATAGCTTTAAGGAAATTTTACAATAGCAAAAGAAACTATTTCAAACACTAGAACAGACAAGCAAGAAAATAGAAGATACCATTTTAATAGACATTAGAAACATTTGCTTAAGTTTCTCAAATTCAAAAGTATTCTGAATACAAATAGGATTTACTTACTTTTATGATGGTAGGTTTCCATACTCTTAATGAAACATTCACTTGATTTATGTCGGATGGGACCAGGGCACAAATAATAGAGGCACAGCTATATGTATCACAGTCCTGTTTAAAGGGCACCAGCATGAATTAATAGGAAGAAACTCCTCACACTATTAAAATAAAAGCATGTAAACTACTATATATACAGATCACTTGCTATGACACCAGTACTAAACTGATCTCATTACTGTGGCTTTTTACGTAAAAATGTAGAAATAACACTGCAGTATATAAAACCAATCGAGATATTCATGCTGTGGTGGAATAGACTCAGTTTTTGCAGGTTGGCAAGGCCTGAGAAATCTGTCGCTGCAGCTACACAGCAAAAGGCATTACAGAGCTCCTAAAGGAGGCACATCCTATAAGAGCGTTTTTCTACTAACACAGCTATGGCTTTTCTGCAATGTTTTTCAAATTGTGGGACACCTGACTCTTTCAAGTAGGGCAGGATGTGTGTGTGAAAATTTAAGTATCTTTACTTCCCAGTATCACTTGCTAGCTGGGAGTACAGCAGAATTATGTTGTGACAAGTTGGAAATACTCGCTTAGCCTAGACTTTTATCACCTCTGTGAAGCAATATGATAAGCATGGCAAAATACTCTTCCCATGACATGGTTTTGTTCATACCAGAAACTCTACTTGTACCTCTGTGCTGAGGAAGTTTTCCCCTTGACATGCCAATATAGCTATGGCAGCAAAGTCAATTTGTAACTCTTTCATCGAATGTGAGAAGCTAATCCTTTCTAAATGGGATCATCAATTACAGTTGCATGGACAATCTGTCAGATCAGCATGCTAGCATTTGAATATCTTTTCAATTGGATGTGTAAAACAGCTGAAAGTGTGATGAGAAGAATGTAAAATATTATTATTTATTAACTACAATGGGAACATAGTTGATGAAAATTTATTCAGCTGTAAAATGTGCTACTGTTATTTACATACTTCTTAAATTAAACCCCCAAACCATCTAAATTAAATTCCATATACAGTTTTGTAATCAAATAAAAACTATAGTTATTCCATATAAAAAAGGAGTTTTAGGCTATTAAGACAAAGTGAGTTTCCAAAGGATACAGTTTGAGGGAAGTTTTTTTATATTTAGTGTAGAAGTATTGAGCTCCAAGATCCAGGTTAATATCTGGGATAAATATGAATACTATAATTAGGCTTACCATAATTGTATCCTTCGTAGGTTCTTTTATTTTTGGTAATACAAATGATTTCCCAGTGCCAATCTTTAAGGGATCTATGGGGTAACTGGTTTGGCAGATGGCATTCTGTTAGCAGAAACACAAATAATTACTGTCTGAATATGCAATGTATTACAAAAGATACTTTGGAAACAAGCCAAAATTATTACTATTTAATATTTAATAACAATTATGTTTAGTAACCACTAAATGCGATAGACCAGCATATTGCAAGAATGCAGAATATGAAATTCAGATGGTGTAGGTATTGAAGTACCATTCAAACAACAAATTAAATTTTTATGAGATAAACTAACATAAACTCTATGCAGCTACTTAAACATCTGTAGAAGCAGACAAGAGCTTCCTGCAAGATGGCCACTACGTGAACCAGCAAGAGTTGATTATTAAAAGAGCTAAATAGCTTTTGCATGAAAAACCACAGAGGTTCTGCCATTGCAAGCAGACTGTCAGGTGAAGTGCAGGATGCAGAATCCTTTGATGCAATGTCCAGGGAGGGGGAGCAGATGCTGGAGCACTGCTAGATCTCTGTGACTCCTCCACAGGCTTCTGGGCAACTTTGGTGTCTTTAGTGTGGGGGAATTAGCTTTTTTCAGCCAGGTCATTGACTTTCACATTGCTAGCATAAAAGGATTACAAATCCCCTGCAGTGCACTTTGGTACACTACTATCACCAGGGTGTAGCAAGCAGTAGATGCATTATGCCCATATTGAAAAGCAAACTTGTGTCAAATGGGGTGATTGCCTAAGAGTGAAAATAACAGGGGAAAAACTGAAGAAAAGACAAAATTTTTCTTTTGTATTTTAAATATATTTGTTTGGTTGGTTGGGTTTTTTGCTTTAAAGGGAACTATTTGGAGAGAGGTGCACATTTGTGTGTCTCTGATCAAAAGATAATAAAAAAATGGAGTTTAGATTGCCACTTAGTGATATTTGGGTTGCTCAGCCATCCAGTTATTAACATAGCTCTAGTTTTAATATCTACAGATCTAGATTTATGGAATTTGCTAGAATTGTGGTCTCCAGCTGCACTGGAGGATTGAAACCAAAAAACTCAAATCAGAGCTGCAGTGAAGAGCATTCGAAAGATATGACATACCATCCCCTTCAAGATGACTCAGTGCCCCAGAGAAGGAAGAAGCCAGAGGACTGCTAGTGCTGGAGAGCAGACATGCAGGAAGGTTAATTTCAGTAACCAAAAGAAGAGAACTGAACAGGATGTTGAGGTCTGGATGTACAGAGCAGGATTAGAGCATTTGCAATCAGAACTGCTGACAGTGGAGACAATCTGAGGCTCATATCTCAGTCAGGACATCTCAGCACTTGGCAATATAACAAATTAGCCTTGTTATCATCCAGTTTTTGTTCAATACAATTTTAAATCTGCTTGTTTTCTTTTAAGAAAATTTGTCTCTGTCTTCTTATGCACATCGGTATATACTCAAAAAACCAGCACCTTGTTATTTAAACTAAAAGCAATATCTATCTTGAAGCAAGGTGTAATCCCAAATGTTTGCATTCTGCATTTTCTTATAAAATAAATTCAAAATTTAAATTAATCATAAACCCACAAATTCCTAGCTTACTTGGGTATGCGACAATGCAGTGAGATAGAGAAGAGTGTTCTTGGCTTCTGTTACATTGGGAAAAAAGATCTGCAGTGTGAGGTTTGGCATTGGAAAGTGTTCACCTTTTTCAACCTATAAAAAAAAGAAAAAAATGTTTGGCTTAATTCTTTCCTTATTTTGTTACTATTTTATTGTAAGTTGTTTCCTTCCCTGTGTTTTTATTTTTTCTTTTTATTTTTACTTTTCCACAGTCAGTTACTCCTCTGAGAACAGCTTCTTGTGAATTAGCAGACACATTCTTCTGTGGTCTTTAGTAATACAATGCTCTATTGAAGAAAATCAAATTAACAGGATGAAAGGGGCCATTTTGACATGAATTCTTTCTTGTTATCTTGCTTAATGTGTCTTCTTATCATCTCAGAAGATCATCAAATGTAATTTTATTTCAATATACAATAAATGCCCCAGAGGCTTTAACAAGGGAGAGCAGCCACTGTATCAGTGGTGGCTTCTGCTGGTTCCTCCCCGGTTATGGTTAGGTTAACTGCTCCTCTGTCTGCTGTCCTCTGAGAAGATGACAGGACATATCTGTAAGCTGTTTCTGGAAAGGCTTACTGTGGCTGAGGATGGAGAAATATCTAGGTAGAATTGCTGGCAGGGGGATTGGTGGTCTTGTCTCTGATGTGGACAAATGTAATAAATGCTCAAGAACCTTTTAAGCTTTTTTCTTCTGGCTCCAATTTTTGATTAGTTGGTTGCAGAGAGTTTTGTTTACAAAATCATAAATCTAGTAGCGTTTACACTTAGAAAGCAAAGATTTGTAAATTAGATGAATAATGTCTAAATGCTAACAAAAGCTTTAAGATTACTGGATTTGAGCTTTTAGACTAAAAAAAATAGCTGAGTGAAACACTTGGTGGGTTAAAAAATAAAAAAAAGTCCTTTGTCTTTGCTATTTGGGGAGGGCAAGACTTTTCCCATGGTCCATTTTTATACAGATAGAAATTGATTCAGAGATTTTTATGCTTTTTGTATGGGACCCTTATCCAGTTTTGGACTTTGACACTTGGAAACAAGGATGTTCTCAAGATAAGTAAATTCAGTCCTACTGGAAATTTAGGCTGGGCCTGTAGTCGCAGATTCGTAGAATCATGGACTAGTTTGGATTGGAAGAGACCTCAAAGGTCATGTAGTTCCAAGCCCACTGCCATGGGAAGGGCACTAGACCAGGTTGCTCAAAGCCCTGTCCAACCTGGCCTTGAACACTTCAAGAGAAGGACCATCCCCAATTTCTCCAATGCCTCCCCACTTAATATGTGACTAATATCCAATATAAATCTAACCTCTTTCAGTTTTAAGCCATTCCCTCTCACCATATCACTATATGCCCTTGTGAAAAGTCCCTCTGCAGCTCTCTTGTAGGTCCCCTTTAGGTACTGGAAGGCCACAAGGAGGTCCCCCCACAGCCTTCTCTTGTTCAGGATGAAGAGTCCCAGCTGTCCCAGACTGCCCTTGTACGAGTGATGCTCCAACCCTCTGATCATCTACATGGCCTTGAGCAGATACACGTCCTTCTTATTTTGGGGGTTGTAGGGCTGGCTATAGCAGTCCAGCAGGGATCTCACAACAGCAGAGCCCATCTTTTACACATGATTTTACTTTGCAGTATTCATTACATCAGGAAGACCACATCCTTGGAGAATGGCATTTGTCTTTTACAAATTGGACTGGATTTTGGAAATAGCCATTCTAAACTGCAGGGGGCACAGGTACAGTTCTCATTTACCAGGTTATTCCTTCTTTCCCCAGCTGAGAACAGGAGGACTAAAACCCATCAGAACTACTCTGCAGGAGCTGACCACTCTCAGAGCCTCTGACTCACCTTATTTCGGAGCAAAGAAGAAAAAGAAAAGTGTAAAATACAAAACAGGTTTCATCTACTGCATATCTGCTCTTTAAGTAACAGGCTATCACATTAAACAATCCAAACTAAATGGGAAAAAAAGCACCAATACCTATATCATACATTTTTCTTACCTTATAATGCAGAGTAACTTCATCCCCAATCTGCTCTGTTGTGTTAATAGCAGTAGGAACAGTATCATTGGCTGCAATTATCACATGATGCTCTTTGAAAATGCTATGGATTAAAATACACAAAAAAGCCAATAAGCACACAAACTTCATAAAAGTCTAGCAGTAGATAATAATATAGTATTTTAATTATTTCATGAATTTCAGGACTAGTCTTGCAATTAAAAGTGCACTTCTATGTCCTCTGAAGTTCAACAGTTCTGTTTTCTGAGTAGACCTCACTTTTTATTTCATACATTCAGAATGTTTTGTTCAGATAAAACTACAATATTACCAAATATTATTCCCAAAAATAATTGATCAGGTTCTGAATTTGGTGTTATTCTAGCTGTGCAGTCCCTTATCCTGGGTACTGCCATGTGAAACAGGCAGGGTTCTGCAAAACCAGAACAAATTCAGCATGTTCTGAATTCAGCCTTATTCCCTATGGGACAAAAAAAGAGGCTGGATTTGAACTGTGAAATGCATCTAAAATGAATTTGGCTTAATTATTTACACCTGCACACCTGCAATGTAGCTTACCAATTGTATTCAAAAAGCTTTTCAGGTATGGAATTTAACTGAATTCTAGCAACTTCTGAAAATAAAGGGTACTACAAGACCTATAAAAACAAACCCCAAGAACCTAAAATTAAGGCTCATTATTGAAGATAGAAATCAAACATCACACCATGAAATATTATAGCGATACAAACCCATGGTCACCAGGAATTTGGAAATATTTGCTCTCTTATGCACCTGAAACACCTTGGAATGAGTACGGCAAAGTACAGGAACAAAAGGTGCTGTTATGCTTAGAAACTGCAGATCAAATTTAAATAGATAAAACGGAATTACAGCCCAATATGGAGTAACTGCTCCATTATTTCATGTAACTTCTCTTTTCACTAAAGCGTGGGCTTCTTTTTTATGAGCCTTGATACTGTTGTCTTTAAATACTGAGCACAGTTCAACAACAAAACAGTACCACATTCCCTTTGACACCTACAGTGTACTGTGCTAGCAAATAAAGTAAAAGGAAGCATGAATACCTTACAAATATTAATCCTACTTCATATTTTACTGGAATTGTAACATGCCCTCTGTTGTCACTCAGCGTCTCAGGTGGTTCTTCACTGTCACTAAAACAAAACAATATATGTC
>JAOXXN010000364.1:15677769-15693995 GCA_026770055.1 Myrmophylax atrothorax | reverse complement strand
AAAACAAAACAATATATGTCACTCAGACCAGACTGCTGGAGATGCAACACTACTAAGTAGTTGGAAAGGGATCTTAAGAAACTGAAATACCTACAGCTGAGGATATGAAAGCACACTACCCATTTCCAATTAATTACCATCTCCTAAAAACAAATTCAAAACACTATTTCCAGTAACTGATAAGTTCTGCACCAGCCCCAGCTCAAAAAAGCATCTTTCTTAAAATTACAGACTGCAGTTGACTGAATGAAGATGGGAAAATTAAGGCCACACCATCCCTGGATTTTGTAGGGACAGCAAACATTGAGGGAACGTGCATTCCTTTATTTCATCAGAGACAACTGCAATGCTTTTACTCTTTGAAGGCCAGAGCTTCTTGTTAACTGTGATTCATGATAAAGTATGCAGTAATTCTGCAGGAGAATAAACCTTTGCTGAAGGTAAAAGTACCAGAAATTATGACTTATTTGTGACTCTCAGGCTGTAGAGACTAACAGCTATTTATGTAGTCCACTCAATCCATTGCTGGACTGAACACATCTGTAAGAGTGCCAGCGCCACGGATGGCTTAACCACTTTTATGTTCTGAAGTCATCTGAGTTTTAATACAAAACCAAAACTGTACAGCTTTTTAAGAAAAAACCAAAAATCAGAAAGCAAAGACTGCAAGTCACCTTGTTGCATATACATGAATAGTAGCATTTTCCAGGAGATACGATGCATTGAATTGAAATGATATTTTGAAGGAAATCTGTGAAGAGAAATACATTACACATTGTAAAAGAAAAAATAAAATCACACTAATAGGGCTTGATATGATGAAAATTGTACAAATTCTTGATACTTTTATTTATGGAATCTTTATTCATATTTTTATCACTTATCTATGAATGAATACGCTATTTTTAATTTGGTCCAACCAAGAAGGAAACCTAACAGAAAACCTAACCTAACCACTTATTAAACAGATGACTTGAATTTTCAAAACTGAGAAACCTCAGGAAAAAAAAATTAGTATATAAGAAAAATCTCACTAAATAGTTCTTAATTTAAACTAATTCGTCTTACAAGCAGTATATGAAAACCCTTTTTTCCTCCCTCTAATGAGGAAGAAACAAAGCTTCAAAGCCTGGCAATTACAGTGGAGATGAGCTGTCTAGAGAGGGCTGCTGGAATCTCACTTAATATATGGTAAAACACCTAGAATACCAAAAAGAAATGTTTACAATGTAAATAAAGAACTACTAGATCTTAAAAAATCCCATAGTTATCACAACTAGAGCAATTCTATCCCAGTTTGGCACCTACACAAAATTTGGGAACACTGTCCCAACTATGTTCCTCTTCATGTCCTGACATTTGAGGATAATTTTATATGAAGGAAAAGTTTTCCTATTTGTTGCTGTATGGGTTTTTCAGCTCAGAATTTTATTTTTCCTCTAATTTGTACAAATGTTTATTACAACATGACCCAGAGAAAGTTGTCTTACATATTACTTCATATTCAAAATCCAAAAAACTAGCTTTAAAAAGGAATGGACTAGAGGCGCTTTTTAGTGAATCAGAGATCAATTGATTTCTGATGCGAAGTAGAGTGTGACATTTCTAAATTTAGGGCTCTATAGCTACAGACAAATTAAGAGCAAAGCATGAAAGGAAAATGTGGCTAAAGCTGGGAATGGAACATTGTGGGTACAGGCATTGGATAGTAAAATTATTTGGCTGCAAGAAGGTAACAGATGACTTAATCCCTACAAGTCCAAACCATAGGCTGGAATGTATGTGTGGGGACAATGCAAGGAGACACCTCTCATGATTCTCCCTCTGCATGACAGAGGAACAAAGAAGAAACTGCCAGGAAAGACAGTTGGTCTTATTTGCATGCAAATTGATTTTCCCCAATTCAATATCAGAACAACTTAACGTATGGCTTTTCAAAGTCTTAGTTTAGTTAAAGCTCCATCTCTTTTCCAACAGGAGATACAGACTTTACTGGAGCTGTTCAAGATAGAGTTTGATTTAAGTAGACTACTTGCTGGAGAGGCGTCTCATTCCCTGCTGAGCAGAGGTGAAGTCTTGATGTCTGACTTTGGCAGATCCACATTAGCATTTCCATATACCACATTATTGTCTCATCAACAGACCAGATTTTATACACAAAATAACTAAAGTCATAGGCTCCAGGCTGTGGAGAGCCACAGTAACTGATGTCTTACCAGTATATCCTAACAAATACCTACACACCTTGAGACAGATACTTTTGGCCAAGTTGCGTCACTTGCCTTCAAACAGTGTCAAGGATGGCAATATACATCTATTACCTACTCACACACCACAGCTGTCTGCCCAGGTACTGAATACCTGACATCTTCCCATTTGGCTCAGTACAGCTGACATCAAGGATAGCTTGGGAAACATGCACAGACAGTTTTTAGGATGAACACAAAAGAAAAGAAATTCAGAGGTGATAGGGACTGCCTTGGCTTTAGAGTAACATGGAGCAAAGATAATTTGCATGCAAGGAGGACTTTTTACTTCTTCTGCAGGTTTTAGAAATGGATATCCCACTTTACAGGTGATGTTGTGATTAGGCTCACAGGTATCTTTTTGTATATCCTAAAGGGAAAAAGAAAGTGAAAGTCAACTCCTTTTAAATTTTGACTAAGCATCACAGACCTGTTGAACACATATATACCACTGCCACTTTTCATTGCCAAAATATCGTAAGAGTCAAAGCCTGAATTGAACAAGAAGAACAAGAGGAAGCCACAAATTCTGCAAAACAATTTCCACCTATGGACATCTACATCAATTACTAGCCATTATTCCTTTCCAGTGAGTGTTTTGGAACATTTGCAATTATATGCCTACTGGGCATCAAGCAAATTAGTCAAGGGGTCTGGCACACGAACATATC
This sequence comes from Myrmophylax atrothorax, assembly GCA_026770055.1. NCBI lineage: Eukaryota > Metazoa > Chordata > Aves > Passeriformes > Thamnophilidae > Myrmophylax > Myrmophylax atrothorax. The sequence continues at coordinate 15,691,078 of JAOXXN010000364.1, read as the reverse complement.
TATAATTACACAGTTTGAACATGCAACTTTTTAAATGTGTTCCTAACGTAGCAATAAAAGTGACTTTCATACGCCATAGGATCAGCAATAGTGCTATGGATCTGTGACTTCTCCTAATGTGCAACATCAGGACTGTAGATAGAAACCAAACTTCTGATGTTTTCCACCTGAACTGAGTGGAATTTGTATAGCATATCTGCTGAGGCAGGTAGAAAAACAGCCACTTTGGAAATGCTGTCTGAGGTAGGGATGACACAGGCACTAATCCATTCTGTCCTAGCAATACATTGCTTTTCCTATACACACGCAAATGGAGAATTCTGGAGGCTCAGGAGTTCTACTGCAAATAACAAGGCATTTCTGGCTCTATAGATGTACAGATAATTCATGGTGCTGATGGTCGTTTTAGTGGCAGGCACTTAGTCTGTGTCATTGTGAAACTTGCATCAGTAGTTCATGGATGAGGCTAAGCAAGAGTCTACTCAAATCAAAATAAATAAACTCTTTAAAGGTGTATAAGTGTATAAGCCAGGATAGGAGGTCCAGGGAATCCCTTCCAATCAACTGATATGATGCTAGAACTGATTTGATGCTAGTCAAATTTAGGTTTAATAAAAAGGCTTCCTCAGATTTCTCTAGCATTACAGGTTGTGATAAATTTGATAATGCAAAAAAAAATCCTACCTCAATGCCTGCAAAAATAATATTTGGAGAGTATTGAACCAAAACTCTGGTATTATAGGCACTGTCTTTTTTGTTCTTCACAGAGAGCTGGATTGTGAACTTATCACTGCGTGACTTTACAATGAATGGAGAAGAGCTGTAAAATAAAGTTAGAATGTTTGACATCTTAACTATTGAAACTGTATTTAACATAAAGAGGTACTTCTCTCAGGATCCAGGCTATCTTGTTTCTGACTTGGAAAGGATGCCACAGAATTATTTTACTTGACTACAGAATTTATAATTGACATAGAAACTTGATACAGATATTAAGTGATACAATAAACTAATGGTAGTTACCTGTCTCCAGCTATGCTTGCTTTTACATTCAGAACAAGATCTGAAATGCATTTATTCTTGGCTCCACAATCTTTTGTGAAAGGAATCTGCAAAAATAGTACGTTTATTCTTAATTTAATTCCATTTTTATTGTTAAATACTTGCATTTTAACGCATTATCTAGTTTTATATAAGGTTTTCTGTTTGATAATGAAAGAAGTCTTCCCTAATATTAATCAGTTAAACATGCCAATCTCCTGTAAAATGTGGTCAAATATAAGCTTTCTAATAATTCCCTTCTAAGTGATTCATCTAAATTCTGAAAAGAGGCATTAGTAGAAGTATGAAAGATGCCAAGCACCATCAAAGCAATTGGCTGAGATTCCCCTCTCTTTTCTGTCTTCAGTTAACTATGTACAACTTTAAAACCCTAGCCTGGTTTGCAAGCACATTGAATCAAGCTTTTTATTCCTGAATGCTCACTTGGAGGAAATACATCCTAGACAGGCTCAACAACCCCAGCCTCTGTAGCCAATTTGTGGACAATAGTTCTAGCTCTTGGGTGGGCTATGATTTTTACCTTAAATAGTTTGGTTACTGATACAGAATCTTTCTGACTTACATATTCAGATATTGAATTTGGCAGGTTGCTATCAAGAACAGGTCCACTCTCTGGATCAGAAAAATTGAACTCCAGCAAAACCTTTACAGAGTCCTGAAAGTCAGGCTTATCCTATAACATAAAGAAAATAAAACTACTGTTATAGACATTCACTTTAGTAACTAAGGAGGTTAGAAAACACCCAAACAATGCTGAGGTAAAATATTTTTCAGTCACATTGTTGCCATCCTTGCTAGAGAAGCATCAGAATGCTTGCAATTGATGATAAAACATTTAACGTGTCAATCCTTATAAACATCTACTAATGTATTGTGTATCTTATAATAAAAATGTTATATATCCTGAGCATGTTCAACACAGTTTTATTTAAGAATATCTCAGAACTATCAACTCATAGACCTTCCTCTTTCAATTGTGCTGAAAGGATCAGTAAGATGAGCAGCACCAGCAGCATCAACTTGTGTGAAGTCAAACTTAGGTCTGCGGTTGGGAGAAGAAAATTCTGGGCACCATTTATCATTAGTCTTGAATTAAGATACAACAATGAAGTCACCAAACACTTCAAATGTGGGTAGCTTTTAATACACCACTCCATTCACTCCATACCTCGGGTACAATCTGGGCAATTTCATACTCACAGTTGCTAATTTTGTTTTTGCATTCTGTTTTGCAGTGAGTAAATATTCTCTATCCCAAATGTAATTTAAATTTTTTTTACTATATTTTACTAGGAGGAATTGTATTAAAATGCAAACTCAAATTCTAGCTCACAGACTCCTGCTGAGTGTTCAGTGCAACTAAATTACTACCCATGATAGCTGCTTGGTTCCACTAAGTGTAGTATGCTCTTTCTTATGACAGAAACAAATACATCCATAGGTAAAGAGACTGTACATATAAGTAAATAGTTTACACATGTATAAATAAATAATTAAATCTAAATACTAAACGACTTTTATGTACATTTCTTAAGATTAATTCTGAACACAGATTTGTTGTCCAATTTACAACTAATGGAATGCATATTTGAGTTATTATGGTGCCAACATGAGAAAAATACTTTAAATGATTTACTTGCCAACATGTAGAAGTTTTGTTTAGTACATTCTGACCCTTTGATAGTTATATTTCTTTGCATTTTCCTCTCATGGGTTTCTGTGAACAAGCTTCGAGGTATTTGTCTTTGTGAGTCAAGAGTAATCCAATACTGCATACCTGCAAAGGAAGATGAGATCAATAGCATGAACCACTTTGCCTCTACACATTCTTTGTTCTCAAAATATCGTGGATGCACTTTGAATAGTGAAATGAAAAAAGTTACATTCCACTTTTTAATTAAGACATGCATTCAAGCATAGCAGTTTTGCAGTTTAAAGATTCCATAGCTTAGTGCTTATCTACTTACTGGATTCAAATATATCTTCTTTTGACTTTACTCTGGTCTTAAAACAAATCGTGGCATTTATGCATATTGTTTTTCTTTTATTTATCTGACAATTTTGTTGTTGGATATTGATACTTTTAGGTGTGAATTGCATGGAAACATTTACTTCAGCCACATCACGAGACCTTAAAAAAAACACAAAGAAAGTGCTTGGAAATAATAGTAGCAACTTTTTTAAACTTAAGAATGAACTTACAAAGTATGTAACATTCAACATTCAAATACAGATCATGGAATCATGGAATCATTTAGACTAGAAAAGACTTAAGATCATCGACTCCAACTGTCAAAAGACTTGAAGCTAAAAAGAAAAAAAGCCATTAATGTTCTTTGGAAAATAACAGAAGCATAAAACCCACAATTGAGATGGGGTGTGTGGTGTGTGCTGATGGTACCGTGCTGCACTGGAGTTGCTGGCACAGTGCTGGCCATGTTATGCCAGTTAAGGGGCCATGTATTATTTCATTTTTGCTGTCTTGGCTATGTGATGCTATGAAAGCAACTGGTAGTTGCAGTGCATTTCTCTGGCACATTTTCAGTCTGCATTTGTCTTTTGCCATCTATGCAGACTATAGGACATCTGTTAATTGTCATTACAGAGAGAACTTGTAATTCAGAAAACAAAGAAGAGAGCAACACAAATAAGGAAAGAAATGCCCTCGGCAGCAAAAAGCTATAAAGCTCTAGAGCACTTTTAAAGCTCAGCCATCAATCAGGAGGTTAAAACCCTGAAGAAGTGGTGACAAGAGCAATGTGAGGGTCTAGAGCAGTAATTAACTATATATTCTATACATAATACTAGTGAAAAAGAAACTACAAAGAAAGAAGTCACAGAGTTTCTCCACAGTATTGTACTGGTTTCAGAACAGGTATCAGGTGAAGTATTTCCAAAAGCACTCCAGCAGCTCTATAGAGCCAGTTCCATTTTAAAAAGAGAATGAGGGCCAAGACCTATCATCGAGAGAGTATCCACAGATGAACATACTATTGCACACAAACTGGAAGGTGGTGTGCCATCTCTCGGGTTGTGAATCGATAAACAGACTGAGATTCACCTCCATTTTTTTCACTTTAACTCTCCTTCACCCCTGCAATGCATTCCTGTCTCATCCTTTGCTCTGATTCAGTTCCCTTTCAGCCATGAAATGCAGTATGTCAGTGTACTAAACCAGCAAAAAATGTAGGTGGTAAAATAACTTTCTTCAGATTTGTGATCTAAGTAGTGCAATGAAAGGGGATCACACTGTGTTCCCACACAGAGCTTTTAGAAAGAAACTACCAGCTGAAGGTGAGGAGCTGGGAGCTTGAGGATGGTAGCAAGCCTTCACAAACTCTATTACTTAACAGGTGAGTCAGGTGGAACAGCCGGACAGGGAAAGCAAGGATTAGCAATAGGTTAGCATTTTCCATACCAGAGACAGAAATAGTTTTATTTGTGCTTTAGAAATGAGGGATTAAATCTCATTTATTTCTCTTATTTCTTAAAAATTATATTGCTCACTATGACATCTGAATCATACTCTTATATAAGAAAATCAATTAATTGGTAACCAGAAATCTTGGTTAAATTTTTCAGATTTTCTGTAGGAATTCAAATTGTAGTTTTACTTTTAGGAAATAAAATGAGTTTGCTTAGTGACCCCTTTATATTTGAACCTGTTCTTGATACTGTTAATAAAATGATACACAATAGACCAAGAAAAAGAGAACAATTAGGGATTTTTTCCTATTTTATTAGGGTTTCCTATTTAATTAGGGTTATTTCATATTTTTTGTAGTGCCACAAGTTGAATCAGTTTCTATTTTGATTATTATCTAGGAGGACAAATTCTTCATACTAGGCTAACAAGGTTTCTACAACATTCCTGTATTTATAACTGCATACATTAAGTTTTATGCTCATTCCTCCAGACAGACACGAAAAGATGAAGATTCACAGTCAGTGTCAAAGCATGAGATGAAACCAGTATCCTCACAGACTCCAAACTGTCATGCATGCAAGTTACATTGGTACCCCAAGAAAAAGCTTTTCTGTACTGACAGCTGCTACGAGTCTCCGTACCAGAAGAGGGCGGCCCCACCAAGGCCTCCGATGGTAACATCAATCAGCCCGTCATCGTTTAAATCCATTTCTCCATGCACAGACTGGCCAAAAAACTTCACCTTTTCCCCGTCTCCACCTGATGCAATACGCTGTGAAATATGTGAAGAGGTTAATGCAGTGCACATTGAAGAGCAGTCAAGATGCACTTGATGGCAGTGAGTGGTGTATTCTTCAAGCACATTAAATTTTCATTACAATACTCCTAAAACAGTGATCATGGTGATGAACACACTATAAATTTTCAGATTACAAAACATCTACTTTTCTGGCTTTCTAATAAAAGCATGCAAATATATTTGCTAACAATACTAAGAGTCATACTATGTTAAATCAGTGTGTTTAAAAGTACAGAGCAGTTTAAAAAAGATGTTACAACTGGACAAGTTGCAGTCTGATACTGTGTTGAGGAGACGGATTATATACATTACATACATTAGATAAGCTGGTAATCTGTAAAGTTTTATTCCATACCTGTGAATACTTTTTACTGATTGCTTTGCCACGGCCATGATAAATATAAACAGCTCCACGATGGTCATCCTCTAAAGGAGAACCTATTACAATGTCATTGTATCCGTCAAGGTTGAGGTCCTTCACTGCAGCAATTGCAGTCCCGAAGCGTGCACCACAAGGCTCATTCTTAAGAACTTTGCATGTATCCTGTTTTAATGGTGAACAGCACGTCTGCTTTATTGGTTCAAGACTCATCTGATATTCAAACTTCGTCTGTGAAAAGACAGATTTAGAGTTTGTGAATTTCCATTAATGTTTTAGCAATGCAGACTTTTAAGAGATCCTGTCCAGAAGACAAACAGATGAATTAAACAAAACAATTGCATCCTATTCCTAGTGATGGAGTGCACTGCAGAAACTGTGATTCTATAACCATAATTCAAATGTTCTTTCCAAGCAGCATGTGGGAAAGGCATCCTTGCTCCCCTCTTTCTGCATCTAGATGCTTGTGCATACTTTTTGAAGTTAGAGGTTCACAGGAAAGCATAGTATCATAACAACATTTGTATGTTATTGTAAGTAAACCACTTCATTCTTTAGATAGTGTAAAGAGTTTTTCTAAAGGCATTCTCTTAATCTGAGAAGTCAGCCAGGTTTCTGATGAAACACAGATGGCAATACTGTTATTCCAGAACAAAAGATAGCATTTCTTTTACACAGACTGAATTTTGCACTCAGTAGACACATTCGTCATGGCCTAACATACATATTCTGATCCAGAGTGCACCCTAGACCCAAAACACACAGAGCCTATGGTACGTGACCAGTCTTTCCACGAGATTGGTCCCATGAGTTCCATGTTAAAGATTAGCAGCAATAAGCAGTTGCTGCATGTCTTTTTTTGGAGACAGATTAAAAAAAGCACGGGAAATACAAATTTCAAACCCCACATTATTGGAGGACATGGAATTCTTTTTTTCTCACCAACCCTATTCACCAGCAATCTGTTGTTACTGACATGAATGTAGAAACTGGAAGAATTCTTTGTCAAATATATCCAGTCTCTCCAGGTCCCTTTCTTGAAACATATTTTAGGAGACTATCATTACAAAGGTAAATTTCGATAACTGATGTAACAATACACAATGGTACTGGACTAAAAGAAGAAAAGAGATAAGGAAAAAGTATGCACAGATATTGGAAGGAGAGACTCATCAAATCAAGAAACTGAGGTGTAGCTGCTATAATCCTCAATCTAACTGGACACTTTTAAAAGCTGTTGGATGTACGGAGTTTAGCTCTAGGTTGCTAAGCAAGTCACAAGTATACTGGAGATCACACTTTTAGGATGGATGAGCCTTACTGTTCCCTCATCTATGAAAGCAAAAAGAAAATGTGATAGAAAATTAATTCCATAAATTTGCATCTCTGCCATTTTGCATCTTATAGGATATAGTGCTTATCTACAGAACACACTCCATTAGAAAGAGTTTGAGAATAAAGTCCTAAAATAAGGACATAAAGACAGTAAAGTGCATGCTCTATTCCTGCTCAATAATTGGTCTTACCTCATTGAGACTATAAACATATACTTTCCCTTGCTCCTCTTTCTCAGTTCCCATATACATAGGAGCTCCAACAAGAAGAAGGTCTGTAAATGAGTCCCTGTCGATGTCAACTGTGGTAATAACACCCCCAAAGTATGACCCAATCTGTAGGAAAACATACATGTCAGAGTTAGCAACATCATGTAACATTTCCTTTTCACAGACCTATTATGGCTCGCTTAGAACAATGCCAAATGTTAACCATTAGGCAGAAATTTTCTTCCCTAAATAGATTTTTTTTTTATTTGCCTTTGATGCTTGTTTTCAGTTTTAATGTTTTTTGTCTGATTTTTCTATTTAAGAGTTGCCCATTCACCTTGCAACACTACTGAGTTTGAAACTTGCTTTGGGAAGTAGGATCTCTTAAGACAGCATTTGAATAAAGTATCTTAGGGAAGCTAGTTCTCTTCAAGAAAAGAAGGAAAAAAGCTGGAAAAAATGCTGAGATACCTCAGTGCAGATACTATCCAAAATTGCCAAGGTGCCACTAAATGCAGAGGAACAAAATCTACACAAAAAGCTGGATACATTCCTAGACTGGGTACAAGCTTTAGGGTTTGTCTGATTACATTCACTTCATAGGTAAGCTAGACACCCTGTATTTCCTTTACACTTAAAATGAGAAGCAGTCTCTTCTAGTGCAAGATACATCTCATCTCACAGAGGTACTTCAAGTAATTAAGATCCCTCAAACCTTAAAAATCACAGAAGCACAGAATCGGTTGAGCCAGAAGGGACCATGGTGGGTCATTTGGGCCAATCTCCCTGCTCAAGCAGGGCCATCCCAGAGCACATTGCACAGGATTGCATCCAGATAGTTTTTGAGTATCTTCAGTGAGGGAAACCACAACCTCTCTGGACAACCTGTTCAGTGTGTGGTCACTGCACAGTAAAGAAGTTCTTCCCATACTCAGATGGAACTTACTGTGCCTCAAATTCTGCCCATTGCCTCTTGTCCTACTGCTCAGCACCACCAAGAAGAGCCTGGCTCCACCATTTGGCATGCACCTTCAGACACTTACAGTCATTGACAAGGTCCCCTCTCAGTTGTCTCTTTCTGAAGCTGAAGAGGCCCAGTTCCATAATACCTACTTTATTTCATCAAATCTAAACTGACTGAAAGATTATCTCAGCTGCAAACATCAGCTACACATGAAAATTGTGTAACAATGCTCCCGAGAGAAGCATTGAGAGTACTTCAGCTTGGGGAAACCTGAGTAGGTTGGTCTTTCAATCCTCATAAGCATAACATTTTCTTAATAATACTATCTTTAATTATACAATTGCGTATTTTTTTTCTTCCTGTAACAACACCTCTCAGTGAGCTGCTACTCAATATATCAAGCAACTGTTATTCTAGCTTATGCTCTTACACAGAACCTTGCCAATGACATGCCCTTCCACTTTGCAGAGATGGCAATAATCACTTTGACACCAGTGAGGTTTTAACTCGGAAAGGACTCTACAGGAGTCCACATTTCATTGCTAATTATGCTACAGGATCTGCCTAATTTTTCCTTCTGATTTTGCTTACAACTTTCAGGTTCATGAGCAATTCTAATGAAAAGTTCTCATTTGAAATAATTATTTTTATTTTTCCTGCCATATTGCTCTTGTATGTTAACCATGAGCGTATACTTACTTGTTCTCCATTTAATCTCTGAATTACTTGCACTGCTTTTCCTTCCATCTTATAAACAATAACTTGGCCAGTGTGATTGTATCGTGGCTGTCCTGCTATGTATAATACACCTCCAGGTGTCAGTGCTGAATTCACAGTATATCCTAGGAAGCAGAAAGAAGTCAAGATGTGGTACACACACAATAGATCAGAAATACATGCTGTGATTAAGAGCCTTTTTAAGGTTTATTCTACACGTAGATGTTTAGCCCTGCTTATGCTAGAGAATAACAGCAGAGTTAACTAAAAGGGCTTGATATGTATTTGCCTACAGTCTCAGAGTCCTGAGCACTGCTGTGGTATTAAACCTGCTCACAGGCTGGTGAACCATGTTCACTTTGCCATTCTCACAATATGATGGTAATGCTGAAATGAGTAGATGGTTGAAAAACTCCTTTCAAAGAACAGTTGTCACCAGCTCACTGTGAAACTGACAGTATTCCCAAAGTGATTCTGGGGGCATTTTGAACCTAGCTCTGTTTAATATTAACAACAATTTAACAACTTTGGTGAAGGAAAAGATTTGCAGATAAATCAAAACTGTGGAAGAGTTGCAATTATTATGGAGGATAGGATGTAAATTTAAAATTACCAAATCTGAGCTATAAAAAAAGGCAGCTAAATGCATTCTGCAAACAAGATAGTGTACTTAGGGAAAAAACATTACATTATTCTAGAGCTGATTCTTCATCAATGGAAGTGTGGCTTAAATGAGGTAATAGAGCAAATATAACAATGAGGTGTAGAAAGCAAGATCTGGAGAAGATCTTTTTGGTAGAAAAGGATGAGAGGATAATAGTAGCCTGTTAATATGTAAAAAATTATTATAAAAAAGGTATTGATCTTTTTGGTCTTGTCCATTGAGTGATTGAAAACATCTTAATTTCAAGCAAATACTTAGACTGAATATTGTATAAGACTTTATAACTTTCAAGGCATAGAAAAACTTGGTAAGAATACTAGAGGAATCTGAAATCTTCTCTGAACAGTTTAAACATCTCTGTTGAGAAAGCCTAGATAACTTAGATCTATGTTTGGACTACTTCTATGATTATAGAAGTAGAAATTTATTTTTTGAAAGAACAAGAGAATCATAGAGTAACTTGTTCCCAGGCTCCTAGAATATAAGATAATATTCTGCACGATACTCTTTTTTAATAAGCCTTGAGAGAGGTCTTGTAGCATTTGTTGAAAAGTGTAAGATGGGCTATTTCTCTTACCTAGATAGGCTGCAAGTGGTTCATTTCTCTCCGAAATCCTGTCACGAAAGGTGTCATTAGTTGGCATTGAAATACCACTGTCCTTCACCATGAGCACTGTGCCATTCCAGTCATATGCTCCAACTGCTCCAAGCATGACCCAATCCTTAATCAGAGAAAAACAAAAAGCCTGTTGTCCATCTGAGTCATCTTTAGATATTCTCGGTTCAAGATGCTCACGTTTGGGTAATGCTTCCTATATACTTAAGTATTTAGCCTTGCTTTTCCTATTATATCGTGATCCTTAGAATCATAGAATCATTGAAAGGCTTGGGGTGGAAATTACCTTCAAGATGATCTAGTTCCAACTGCCCTTGTCATAGGAAGGGGTGCCACCCGTTAGATCAGATTGCTCAGGGCCCCATTCAGCCTGGCCTTAAACACTTTCAGAGATGTGGCATCCACAGCTTCTCTGGACAACCTGTTCCAGTGCCTTACTTTCCTAGATGAAAAGAATTTCTTCTAACATCTAATCCAAATGCCTCTTCTTTTAGTTTAAAACCATTCCCCCTTGCCCTATCACTATCTTCTTCTGTAAAAAGTCACTCTCCTTCTTTTTCATAAGCCCCCTTTAAGTACTAGAGGGCTGCTCTAAAGTCTCCCTGGAGCATTCTCTTCTCCAAGCTAAATAACCCCAGCTCTCTCAGCCTGTCTTCATAGGAGAGTGCTTCAGCCTGCTAGTCCTCCTCTGTCCCTGCTCTAGAAATGTCTTTCAGTCATTGTCCCTTGTCATGTCACTATAGTCCCTGGTAAAAAGTCTTTCTCCATCTTTCTTAACATATTCTTAGGCTCTTCTCCTGATAGGAAGTGGTATGGGACCACTAGATTTAGAGTTCATGTGAAGTATACACTTACACCCTTAAGCTTTCATTGTTCATAACTGTTCTTTACATACATTTTACAAAAACCATAATGGATAACAGGACACTTCAAAACTTCACAGAATCACCAGAAAATATCTGCTTCATAAACTAATTTTATTTTCAATGAGTTTGTTTACCTGAGAATAATGAGCACTAAAACCAGCTTGAGACATTTCCATTTCAAATGAGGAGGCCTGCTGGTCTGTTGTGGCTATTAAAAAGAAAAAAATTAAGTTTCAAAAATGAATTAGTTTCAATCTGAAAAAGCAACTGAAGTGAAAATGTTTGTGGGATAGTAAGGAGAGCATACATAGCATACATAAACTATTGTGTGAATATAGTTTGCCATAGATTTTTAAAATAAACACAGAAATAAAGATCGGTGTTAAATGCTACCATCAAGTATGAGAGTTTCCATTTTAAGATCATGTTTCAGAACTTGTCCAACAAAGTTTCTAGGCTAAAACTGACCAGATTTGAACTCAGGCTGATGGTAAGTATGTGTGGAATGCTTGATTAATATGGTTAAGTCATTTTCCACTTCAGCTAAGTGAACAATAAAACAGCAGCCATATAACCGTGGCCTTGTATTCAAGCAATTGAAAACTTGTAGGCAGCTGGAATAACTTTAAATGAAAAACACTTGATGTTTGTATGAGCCTCTGCAAAAACAACATAGGAAAATCTATGCTGTCCAAGATTCATAAGCCTTAGTGAAGGACTTGGGAATTATAATCCTGCCCAGAAAATTACATGAAGATCTTACTGATTCTCTTAAGTGACTTTGTATAAAAAAGTTATCAGGTGACTTTTTACTAGCTTAAATATCTTGTCAGGTAGTCACATGCTAGCTATTTAACTGCTTTGCTGCCAAGAAAACTTGTAATATCATCAGGGAAGAAAAATTCTGCCTTTTCCTCTATTTAAAGGGAAGATAAGTAGCCCTTAATAGTGAAGGACTATCATTGTGACAGTTTAAAGTGGCAAGTAAGGGAACTATATTCTGTATGTTGATTCTTCCTTGAGAGTAAAATATGGTAACAGGCAGTAGTAGAAGGGAACTATGAAATCTGCTCTGATGCTGGTCCAGGAATAGTTCACAGTTTGCTACCAGCTGAGTGCTGAATTGAACCTTCAACTGTGTAATGAAACTGAGCCATAACAAGGCATGGTTGCATGAATTTCAGGCATCTGGACTGTTAAATAATACTGAACTTTTGATACTCAGCAGCTAAACCACAGAGTTTGCTCCCTGGGACATGATGTCGTTGCTTACTGTGGGGATTTTACAGCCAGTCATAGGAAGGAGACATGATCTCAAATACACAAACACAGATAATCATGTTTCACAAGATGAAGTTGCTTTGCTAAGTCTGACAAAGTAATTTTTAACCATAAAACCTCAGGCTGTGCATCTGCTGATAAAAGCTATTTTCATTAAGCAAAGGATGCTCCTTAATGAGCTGAGAAAGACAGGACTCTCACAGGCTGAGGCAGAGGACAATGTCAGTATTGTTGGTGTATGCAGCTCTGAATGCTGCTTACATAATGTCCCACAGTCTATCTTTCCATTCAGTTTCAAACTGACAAGCATCTTACAAAGGATATTTTGTGAAAAAAAACATTTGTGCCTGCCTACGGGTTGGATAAAACATAAAATTGCTGTTAAGAGGAATGTCCTTGCCATAAGACACAGAGGCATATGAAAAAGATTATATGTAAAAATCCACTGGCTGTCAAGTAAGGGTTTTTGTTGGATTTGATTTTTCAACTCTCTCTCAATTTTCCCTCTAATTTTTAAAAAACCCCAAAAATTATGAAGAAAACAAGAAATCCAAGGGAAAAAAAAATCAAGTGTACTACTATACCAGCAAGAGGCAATTGAGATTGAGAATTTAAACAGATTCAGATACTGATTTTCAACACTCAAGCTCCCTGTGACAAACAGAAGCTAGAATGTTTGGAGTCAACTAAGCTTCTCCAATTACACACATGCAATACACTGGATTCTCACCAGAAAGCTGGGACAGAATTAATCTGCTTTTCTCCACCATCAGAAAAATACATGCATGGACACAGTTGCATATCTAGAATAGCAACTGAAAGGCTTTGGGACAAGACAAGAAACTCTGCCTGAAGAATCAGCAGAAATTATACAGTCAGCATAATCTAGTTGCAACCCATTGGAGCAGCTCAATCTTGCTATGTTTTGACAGAAAGCTAAAATCCCATTTTGAGTTTCTACTCTGAGTCTCTTGCAACCAGATTACATAA
>JAOXXN010000364.1:15648775-15661740 GCA_026770055.1 Myrmophylax atrothorax | reverse complement strand
GTGATCATTGTGGAGGAATTCTCCTTCCCCGTTTCTGGGTAAACAATTTGGTTTTTCCTCTCAAACTAAGACAATAATAGAAACACATCTAATTGTAAATAACTGTTTAGATAATACAGGCAAAGAGGGGTCTTTAGGAAAGTAGGAAATGAAAGACTTGTCTAGAAAAGGAAGTTGCACATTCAATTATATTTTGTCATTAAATAAGTCCACAGTGGCTGTTTATGTTATCCAAGTTTTTAAGTTTAAATGTTGTTCTTCCTTATGAAAACCCACTTCCTTTAAACCCACTTAAAATAAAACTGTTTGTGTGAAGATACTTTGGACTGTCCTTCCCAAAGATTTAGGGAAGACTGCTAAGATTCACTCCTTGCTTCACTGCCATTGGCTTGCATACATTGAAAATACTGGATATTTGCTGAAGGATCACAGTGCTCTGTTTTCTAAATTCTCCATACAACCTGATGTCTCATTTAAGATTCAAAATTTAAAAGAAAAATAAAATTTAATAGTATTAAAGCTAAGAAACACCACAAAAATAATATAAAATATCTACTTTTGTGGGACAAAATAAAAAAACTTTATATTTCCTTTTTTATCTTCTCCACTTCAATTGGACTTGCACTTGACTAATAGACTTTTGTATTGCATCAGGATCTGCTCATGCTGGGCAGACTGCTTCCCTGATAGACCACATAGCTTGTGGCTATTTCCAGATTTTTTTTTGACACCAATTCTTCCATTGAAATTTGTTTATTTCCCTGCATTATTCCTATCCCACTTCTGTGATAGATGTTGAGATTTCATGAAAGAGTCAACAGAGCCCAGAGGGAAAGTTGTTCTTGTGGTTTTTTCAGACCTGATGCACAACACTCTCACATACTGCTAATTCCTAAGACCTCTCCTGTCCTTCTTTTCCTCTTATTGTAGGCTTTCTTTATCAGAAAAGATCTTCTCATCCTTTTAACCTGCTGAACTTTGCAGTCCTCCACCAACTAGCTGATCTGCTGTAAGGGTGAATCAAAACAAAAGTTGTTCACAGCCTGTGGCCATTTGCTTTAGGGCACAGTCTCAAACTTATGTATAAATAAAGGTGTCGATTCTATAAAGTCATACAGTAATATACAATATAAAGTTATGGTTTATATTAATTGATTTGGGCTCCAGAAATCATGTAAAGAAGTCAGAATTTTTCTAATAAGTTGTTTTAAAATAATGCTTTTTTCTTGCAAATAAGAATGGCAGTGCTTCATAGTGATATGAATCTATACTGGTATTTTGCCTTTCTATCTACTTAACAGATTAGGTTATCTGATCAAATAATTATATCAGTTTGGGACTTAATACTGAGTTAGCAATAGCTATATTATTTTATGGAAAGTGAAATTAAAAGATTTTTCTCTGGTATTCCATAAAATTTCTCATACTACTTGTATCCTATTAGTTAGTCAACACATAGACAGTAAATATATTTAAGAATATTTTAAATATTTGATAGTGAAGATTGTACAATTAATCAGAAACCACAGATTATGGGAGACGAAAAATAAGATTATGTAGAAAATGTTTTTCACCTGTAAAATACCATGAGATGCAATTATATAAATGACTATCAAAAATATTTATTAATGCAGCACAGTCACAATATTAATCACATCTTCCACACTGCATGTGCCCAGTTCAAAACCTTGGCAACTTTGTCTAATGGCAATTAAATTGCTGAAATTTAATGAGACAGTTTTGGCCTAGTGCCCTAGGTCAGTATTTCTTACTATATCATTTGACAGATATTTTCAATAGTTAATGCTAAAGGCTTAGATACCCAGAATCATGGGAAAATGTGGTATATCATTATGGTATTTCTGTCAATGAGGGAGGTCCTGCTCTATTATTGAAATTTGGTTAGAAAAATAACAAAGTAGAAACTTTGTGATTTCAAGTGTAAAAATAATAAAAAGAAATCTGGTTAGATCAAAACTATCAATAGGCTATCAACTTGTGGTATATGAGGTTTTTTTTAAACTTTATATTCATATTGAAGTGTCAGTATTTTGAATTTGATATCAGTTCAGAATTTAATTGAAATACAAAACCAACTGGAATAGTCTGAGAAAATAATGACATAGCTGATAAAAATAAGTGTTTTTTTTTTCAAGTGAATACAATTTAATCTGATCAAAATCCATACTTACGTTGCTCCAGTCAAGAATAATCAAAATGGACCTAACGCAACTTCTATCAGCTTTAAACTAAAGGCAATTCATTTAGCAAAATGTGTTGATATCTACCTCTACAGTGAGCAAGACACTGCAGGCTTGAAACTGTTCCTTAAAATAGCACAATCTTCTTGACATTCTTCACCATTCTCTGCTTGTGTTTCATCTATAATATATATTTCTCTTCTCACTGCAAGGACTGTGATCTGGTTTCCTGATGTCCAGATGCATCTAATGCTTAACAGTCTCTGCTTTTAGGACTGGTGAGTAGTTGTAGACAGGTGTTTTGATTCAGCCTTTAGTGATAGTTCATTTCTATTGTAACCTTGACTAGTGCAGAGTTGAAGAGAAGGTGAAAAAATCAAGACTTTAATAGCATCATCCTCTAAATAATGGAGTTCTAGACTGCTTTTGGTGGTCTTTTTGGTAGCAGCTGTTGTCTGTTTCTCTGTTTGAATAATAACTAGCAAGAAAGACATTTCCTAGGGTCAATGCATTTCAAATTGTCCTTATCAGTGCTAAATTAAAGGCATTTTATAAGTTGATGATACTCCATGTTCTTCACTTCATACAGATTTTTTTGACTTTTGTTTGTATTAACACTGATACAACTTTCCTGTGGCTATCCACAAATATTTGTACATTTTATGAGGGGAATACTTGTGATTCTCTTAATTGGAGCTACAACTCTCTTAATCAGAATTGCTTTTATATCACAGCTGGTTTTTTTACCTATGACTTAACACCTGCTTGTGGGGTGATTGCCTGATAAGCCTTGATGAGTTGAGGGAAACGTCTCAGCCCCCCTGGAGGGATGCTCCCAGCAGAGGACAAAGAGCTTTCAAACTGATGAGTGATGGGTGTTACCAAAGAATGGAATGTTATTAAATTAGCATGGACTTTCTTTGCCGCACCCTGTGGCACCCTGCAGACTCAAGGAGCCCACCACCTCAGGCATCTGTATCACCCCCAGAATATTGACTATAGTCACACGAAAACACCTGAAGAAAAAAAAATTAAAAAGAAGTGCAGTTTAAACTGCAACTGGGGAGTAATGCCACTGTCTCTGCTGGGGTAACTTCTAGCAGCTTGTCCTGCCTCCTCCCACCTCCTGCAACAATGTAGGGGTAAGAAAACCATGTGCTTTTTATACTCTGTACTTTATATCTTATACTTTACTGTCTTACAAAGCTTACATTCCATCTTACATCTTATGCTAACAGCTACTTTGATTTTTACTCTATAAGCACCTTCTTTACTAACTGTGTTTTGCTACTTTAATGCTAATAACAGTAACTTGCTTTACACTTTGCTGCTTTCAGTATGCAGTTTCTTTTTCAACATGTGTGTTGATAAGAAGCAGCTCTGTTCTTTCCTTCTGTTTTGTTACAGAGAGAGTGGTGTGCAAGCTATTGTATTGTCTCCTATGTTACTGAAAAGGTGTATAGATAAGTGTTTTACATGACTGTGTTTCTAGTTAGTAGGTTTTTGTTGCTAGTTTCTTTCTGTCATGAAAATGGGATACATTGCAGTATTGGAACTTAAGTTTAGTGTGCTTATCTCTGTAAAACGTGTTTTGTGCTGGTTTCTTTTGGGGTCTTTTATTATCAATTAAATAGAATCTTGCAGCTAAACGTTATCACCGGCAATGCAAAACCCACAGTAACTGTCACATACTTGTATTAATAAATAGTTCTTTTCTTGCTATTAAGTGTGGTCTCATAGCAGAGGTTAGAAATCCTTCCAACCTGTGTGCTATCCCTGTTGATAGGCAGTGTTGGGAAACATAAGGATCTGATTTTCGGGAGGCGCTTATTGCTAATAATTTCTCCTTGGCTTAAGTGTGGTCCTCATAGGGAGTCAAAAATCTTTCCAGCCTGTGTTCCGTCCAGAGTTCAACAGGCTGTGCTGGGTTCATAAAGCTTTGATTATACCGAGGACGCTTATAGCTAATAACTTTTATTCAATACAGGTAAGAATAGGAATTTTTGCATTTCTGTCTCTCCTCCCTTTCATGTGATACCTGCTCATGGGTCAGTTAGGGTTTTGCTCACAGATGGTTTATCCATGAGTACAGGATTTCTGTACTAAATAACACAGCAAACAATACTCTTTCTTAACTGAACAAGCTAAGAAAATGTGGACAGTAAATAATTGTGTCTGAGGGATGATGAAAATGAACATTTGAAATGCAAACAGTCTTTATTAGCAGAAATCTGGCTCAGGTACTGGGCCTAAATATGTGTTATGGACATAACCATCTCTATTCCCAAATGTAGCTGTCAAGAAAGTATATGAAATAAAACACCAAAGTCATAAAATATTTCAGTTTTTCTGGTGGTGCTGAAAGAAAATGGTATTTGGCTAGTTACAGTTTCTATGCAGTTTTGTGCCTCACTAAGACCCTAGTAAATTGGGTAACAAAACATTTTAGGTAATTCCTCTTACTCTTCAATATAGATGTGATAAACATCTTTTCAGTTATTGGATGAAACTATAGAGCTGTCTACACTGAGAGCTGTCAGCATTGATCAGATTATTTGTCCTTTTTAGGATGGTATCACAAAAGCAACTCACACTGGTTTTGACAGTTCTCTTGTAATATCATGAGCCAGGTTCATTAATCAATGGAATTCATCAATAAGAACATAGTTCCTTGCTTGGTCCTCCCAGACATCCTGAAATAATCAAGGAATCTCCAACCCAGCTCAGCAAGAACCACTCTTCTGATAAAAGTATGTAGTTATTTGTATTGCTAGGTCATACCAAATAACTATAATGGATCTCCTGGATGTTCACCAGAGCCTGTGTCTAGTGGCAGAAAATAAGGCACATATGGTGGTATGACCTAGCATACAACTTAACAGAGCTCCATAGGCAAAAAGAAAGGGATGACCCACCATTGTTGAAGAGAAATGGAGTCAGTGCTTTAATATAGTCACATATGAGTTAATATTCTGTAACCTCTCACACATATTAGACAGTATTATCTAATATTTGTAAATGTCTTTAGTTTGCTTGAAATAATTTCAGTACAGAGTAAGTGCAGTTGGAAAAATGCTAGTCCCATCCATAGTGTAGAATGCTCAGAAATTCAACACTGTAGTCATCATCATAATCACTGAAAAGGTTGCATTGATACTAGGAAGGATATTATTATTCCTCCATTTTGCTTCTAAGAGATACTGTCCCATAACCCCCAAATAATGTCTTGGGTTTCTTTCTACAAGCAAATCTGAATTCTGAAGTACGAGGAAGCAGATTGCAAATATTATAGGTTGTGAGGGTTTTGGTGGTTTTGGGTTTTTTTCATTCTGTGGGGCTTCTTTTTTTTTTTTTAGCAAATGTCGTAGATAATAGATACTTCAGATTTACTAAAGTGCATGATTACTCTTTAAACTGTGCATTTCTTCATAATAATGCATGACAAATAAGTTGTTGCACTGTAAAACATCACCACTCTCTCACAAGCCTCTAAAGTTCTTAAAAGCACTCACTCTTATTTGGCTTTTAAAAACTAGCTATTAATATTTACATTTGTGACTGTGCACAAATACATAAAATCATCATAAAAGCCAGAGGTTTAAGTGCCTGCCCTTCCATTCACCAGGTCAGAAAAAACTTTTAGATCTGTCTCAGAGGATTTCTTGCTATTACAAATATGAAACTAGGATGTTTAAATGAAAAAGAAGCAAATTTAATAATAATAATAATAAAAAATACTTGCAAGGGACAGAGCTCAGCTTGATGGCTCCAGAGAGTGGAAGGAGATTATGTTAAAGCATAAATGGAGTTTTAACATTTTTAAATCCAGAAGGTCTAATCTAATCTAATCCTTTTCAATCCAATTTTTTTAATGCAGCCTAGACATCAGATTAAAGCTTGCACTTTTTTAGGCCATTGCAAACGGAATCAGCATCTGTGCTGCCTTTCTAATATTCAGCATTACAAAAGGGATTTTAAATGAATCAAGAGTATAATTATAAAACATAAACAAGGAAGGAGCTATAAATTGGATACCTGATATCTTCTTTTTTACCTTAAGGTGGAACAAATTATAATTCCTTTTGATAACTTTGCCTTAGCTGGTAAATGAAAATGAAAATAGGAAAAGGAAGAACTTATTCCTGAGGTCAGATAAGACTATAAAGACAACAGCTACACAGGGATACACAGCAAGAGGTTTTTCATTGTGGTTTGTTGGGGGCTTTTTGTGTTGGGTTTTTTGTGTGTGTGTGTGAAATAATTCCTTTTTTTTTTAATTTCATGCCAATAGCTCCCTAACATCAACAATTTAAATTTTATCTGCTGAGTTTTTAAGACTGATGCTAATGAGATATACCAATCAGATAGAAAGCCTTTCTTTCTTTCTATTGTTTTCCTGGTTTTTAGAATGCTGATGCATTTTAAATTTCAAGTGAATCTTAAAGTCTCACAAAATGCAAAATAATATACTTTAGATTACCATGTCCCATAGTAAATACAACATCTCTTCTGCTAATACAAAGATTTGCAAGTTGTGTCTTGCCTTCTTCACCAGCTACATGAGAAACTACTCATTGCTGATGTAACAAATCTATATTGTTGAGTTATCCTTTTATTTAACACACTGTTTTCTCCCAGAGGAAACTCAAAGCATTCTGTGAGTTGTTTTTAGTTAGATTAGCAAGTTCTTACGCATTTGAGCGAAAACATTAAAACACTGATAGAAAGTTGATCACCATCTAGATATATTAGACTATAATTCTAATTAAAACATTGGACATGGCTCCGTTCCTGGTAAAGTCAATGAAAAAGCTGCAGTGGGATTGTCTCCAGTAGAACATCATTTAATTTAGCAGTGAATAATTTGAAAATACATCCAGCAGATGCCAGAGTACTACTGTTTTGAGATCTGTGGACCTCCTCAAAAATTTGTAGTGTCAGAGCAGATTTCTTTAGAGATGTCATGCATGTAAATGTGATTTTGTGTTCCCTATACATCTTTAGTAGGTCTTCGGGACATAATCTTGGGGCTCCTTCTGCCATTCAAGTAAATTGTCCAAATTGGATCTTATGATAAAAGTTTTATTTTATTGAAAATATCTTAGCTTTGTTGAAGATGATGAAGAGTGGTGGACAGAATAATGAAAATAATTTGTATTCTTTTGTGTTAGTAGTTATTCAAAAAGAATGAGTGTGGATGTGGACTCCAAGCATGGATAAGAAGGTGTGAATAAGTACATTCAGAAGGATCCCAAGAGTTCTGAACATACACATAGTAGCTTTAAGCATTAATGATGTTATTGACAAAACAAACAAACCAACAAACCCAAAACAATTTAGCATTTTCTTTCATGAAAAGCACAAGTATTTACTGCTTAGAATAACATGTTGGGCTCAGGAGCCCTTTTCATATAAAAATTTGAGATAATGACAAATAATTAAAACACAATAGGAGTCACCACAAACTCTTGCCTCTAAAGACAGGCTGCAATGAACCCTCAGTGTCAAATTCAGAAACCAGTCAAACTGATGAATACCCAAAAGACTGCCAAATTGAAGATACCTGTATCCTTTTTGTCTTTTGTATAACACACTCTGTAATTAATCAGGTTCAGGATCAAATAAACAGTATACAAGATAAAACAGGTGCTATGCAGTGCCTAGAAGTTCATTTACAGCAATTAATCAGGATGTAGCATGTTCTTTTGGAGGTGATGTTTTCATGCATACTCCCAAGTGACAACAAGGAGAGAGAAGGGAGGCTGGGCAAGGAAATAATAGGACTAAACAAATGGAAACCAATGGACTAAAACTCAGGTGATGACAAATTCTTACAAGGATTTTGGCATAAAGACTTTTGTGCTTTCATCCCTCCTTTTTTTCCTCTTCCCCCAATGTTTTTTCCATAAACTTTCCAAAGATTTTGAGATGAAGTTAACAGTAAGACATGCATAAAGAAACAGCTCATTGCTGAGTATGGATAGGACATATACAGGGTTGGAAGAATGAACAGAAAATCCTGCCCATCTCTGCTGTGGAGCATAAACAACACAGCACATCTATTGTTCCAAGAATTTTTTTTTTTTGCAAATATCTACTGGCTTTGCTTGAACTGTCCATGTAACAGCCTGACATAGTTGAGAGAAAGGCACAAAGAGCAAGTCCACAAACACTAATGCAGCTGTGATATTTATCTCTACCTTTCACTGCAGAGTTAAAGACTGTAGACTATAGAGTAACAACCAAAGAGGAAATTCATCATTTATCAGTGGCTTGTTCATCATGTTTTTCCTGTCCTTAAGCTTTTCCTGAAGCAACAACTTTGTTGTCTGGGAAGCATCTGAAACCTGCTGGATATGTTTTTCCAAGAGCACAAGGAAAATATATGTATTTGTCTGGAATTTCAGCTTTGTTCTAGGTGATGTTTTCAGTATTTTTGTTATGTGCTAAATATACTGGAGACTAGAGCTAGGATAATTCTTTACCTGAAGATTTTTAGTAGTTACTGGAAATGTAAACTCATTCCTGTCGAAAGTGTCTGAATTTGTGCCAAATTAGTTGAGTCTTTCCAGCAGAAAAGAAAAAAAGAGTACCTTCAGCAGTGAACTACATTCTACTGTGGCATCACTAGAATTGCAGCAGCTTAAAAACAGTCATAGCAGAATAATACTATTTTGTCAAGCTCTGAATGCATACACCTAAGCTGAGGGGAACTTCACTTATCTCACTCCAGATGTGTGTGCATTGGTCTTTGGAATTAGGGTTTGTGCACCACAACCTGCTGGAAGAAGACCTGAGTAAAGGAAGCAGAGACTTTAATGCATTAAAATTGGCCCTCTGGTTGGGGAAATCAAAAGACTAAGAGTTTGGATTGCATGTGGCAACATAAAAACATATTCTAGAAAAAGCATGCAGCAAGCAAGCATAGCACTAACAGCTATTACTGTTGCAGCTTCTCAAGAGTCAGCTAAATCATGGACTTTGTTGTTCCATTTTACACACTGTAGTTTTTGTTAAAAAGAGTACCAACAAACTCTAAAGTATTTTAGTTCATACCTGAGAAAACACACTGGCTAGAGATATTTTAAGAAGAGAGAATATATTCAAAAATGCAGCAGTTTAGATCACAAATTTAAATTATCATAATAAAATTCAGTTAGTGTTTGCAGGGTTACCAGACACTGGTTTAACGCACACATTTGTACTGAAAGTGCCTGGTAGAATACAAAAGATCTGGATGCATTTGGACCTTTCTGTTATGTAAATTAACAAAGGCTGTTTTTTTAATATGTTCTGAAATACATTATAAGGAGGCATAGCAGCCTGTGAGTTGAGAGAGTGTAAACTCTCATAGTCTATAGCTTGATGATATTTATGTGTTCTTAATTTTGTGTTAATAAATGTCTACACACAATATTGGGCCAAAGTGAATCCAGATATTAATTTTACTTAATGACTCCTTCTTTGTAAATTGCCCTTTTCACTTCCAAAATTACACTATAGACCACACTGTCAGCCTAAGGAAATAAATAGAACCCTAATGACTTGAAGTAAGCGTGAGATATTCAACACAAGTCTTTCCCTGACCAGTGAACATTTTATCTATTTGCAGATATGGACTCACAAGGTCTTATGTATATCATAGCTGGGATCTACTTTGATGTCTATTCATTCATGAAAAGCATCTTTCATATACTAGAAATCACTGACTTTGGAACAGGATAAATTGCAGTCTTGATTTTCTGTTTCCTCATTACTTACGAGGGCAACACAGGATCCCTCCATCTGCATTGCCTGTACTATACACACCATCTAACAATGCCTACTTTTTAGGCTGTCTGTTCTGGGATGTTATTAGAACTGCAAACCAAATTTCTTCCATTAAAATGGAATATTGAAGTTTCATATTAAAGTCTAAGAAAAGATCTGAAATATTTCTGATCCCTTTTGCTTTTGTGTATTAGTGTAGTCAAATGCACAACATAAACCTGAGCAATAAAATAATTTCTGAGAGGCAAACTTCGTGATGGTAGCAGAGAGGAAGAGAAAGTTTTTATTTTAAAGCTTAGTGATTGCTTTCTTCCCCTGCTTCTGACTTTCTGTTGACATTGGCGTTGCTTATCTTTTCCAGCTTCCCACACATATTGATTACCTCTCAAGCTGATGCTGTCTGTTTTCCCTTGACTTGCTGCTTTATCTCACTCTGTAACTCTTGCACATTTTTAGTTACTTCTATTTGTACACATGGGCCAAATTTATCCTTGGTTTACTGCCAAGGAGTTACATCAAGTATAAATTTGACCCTCTCAGTCTTCTTTACTAATTCTGAAATTAGTTTTCCAAGTGCAGATGAAGATGATCCCAATGATGAAGTCAGTATGTATAGCAGAAGACCTGCATACAGAGAGTAAACCTAGGTTCACAATCAAAGCTACAGCTACACCATAAACACGTGATTTTCAGTCCATGACAGACTATCTCACTCTCTGTCCTCCATTTGTTGCCAAAGGTTTCTATAGTCACACAGCTGTGCACATAGCTTTTAGTCTATATTCTAGAAAGTACTCTGTGTGTACCCTCAAAGGTGATTTGAAGTCTTGTTTGAGACCCTGTTACCTTGAGCTGTTGGCATGCCACTCAGTTCTTCAGCATAAGTTTGGGCAGGAGAATGTGCCCAGGGAAGAGCAGAGGACTCTGTCAGGTTCCAGTGACACTTCAGCAGTGCCCTGCTTCTCCTGGGAGTGGTATGGAAACCTCTGTGACAACTTTACATACACATAAGTCTTCTGTGACTGCTTAGGAAATGTCAGATTCAAGGAACACATATGTCTTGGGTCACAATCTAGCATAGATGCTGGAATAAAATTAATTTATAAAGTGCAATTCTGACTTTTTCTATGCAGAAAATATTGTAGTCTTTGCTAACAGAAGCAACACTGGTTACTTCACCTCATTATCATACTACTGGAAAATGCTCAATTTGAAATCTTCTGAAAAATGCAGCAGTGATTTTCAAATGAGATATACGGATTATTGTATACCCTATATGTGTTTGCATTTAGTATTTCATCCACTTTTCTTCAACTTTTCCTGTCTTTAGGAAAGATTGGCAAAAATAGACTAACTCATAGTGAATACTTTTTTCTGGTCAGATGTCATCCTCTAAATATTTTTAGTGTATTGATTTTATTTCTAGATTATAACAAACTATTATATTCAATTTTATTTTAGTGTAAAAGAAATAGTTAAAATTTCTAATCACTTCAGCAATAAGCTAGCAGATAATGTGTAGTAAATATATTCAGTTTCTTACTCTCTGGATAGGGTAGAATGGTAAGAACTTTAAGAAATACTAATATACACAGTATATGTTGTAGAAAATTAAGTATGACTTCTATTTTAATTAGTTTGAACAACATTACATTGAGGACAGCTTAGTAAAGTCAATGTTTTTAAAGATGAGGAACCTTTATCTTCTTATTGCTATGGTGTTCACTACAATTCAATTACCCATATTAATGTATTTTCCCTGAAGTAATCAATATAAACACATTTACTCACAGTTAGTACAAATGTCACACGTTTTATATATATATATGATTACATTGGGATTTGCCTATAGTTTCAACCATTTAACGTGAAGGTGGCAGATTAAGTTACACATGGGTGAAAAATTTGACTATAAGAAATTTACAAGATTCTTAATACAATCACTGAGAAATATATCTTCTCTGGCAAAGAGATATTTTAAGCAGCATATAGAAAGTACTTCTTAAAGATATCTGTGGTCACACAGTGCAATAATTTAGGGAAGATTTTGTGCATTCATGGCGAGAAAATCCACTGAGAATGATGCCTTACACTCTTTTTGAGATTTATTCTAGCAGCAAGAACACTTCCTCATAATTATCTTGCATTTCCACTTTATGAAGCATTATTGTATTATATGCCTGTCTAACTTTGATTTGTTGTATTATATGTTTTCAATCATACTTAAAGTCTCTTTTATCATTTGCTGTGAGAATCTCACTTATGGTGTTTGTGAAAAGTCTTGATTCAGTTTGGGAGCTAACAGTGATCAAAAAATCTAGATAAGCAACAGAAATTACTGCAAGCATTACAATCTGGTATACTGTGTAATAAATTAGATATTGAATTTACTAATGTTACCATAATTCTATGTTGAGTGTAGCCTGGAAAGAAAGAAGGCACATTGGAGACAATATATGGAAAATTATTTGGTTTGGTTTCCATATTCAAGTGAAATTTAGCTGTTATTTTCCAGACAGGTGTATTTTTCAGTCGTTTTGAAAGCAAAGTCATAAAGATATTAAGGGAATTTATCAGTAACTGTATGAGAAACACAAGACTTGAAACCTTGACTGTATTACAAATTTCCTTCTTTTCTGGTAGGAATTCAGAAATATGGTATTTTTGTTATAATCATCTTGTTGACAGATTAGATTGTCAGAAGTGTTGTGAGGAAGCACTTGGTATCTAAATCATGTTTTACAAACAAGGTCTGTTTAACTGTCCTACTGTTAGAGCAAAGAACTGGAGCATAGGGATGCAGACTCTCATCTGTGATCAGGAAGCCTCTCAGGTCTCTACTCTTAACGTTAAATGAGCTTTCCACTGCTGACTTGATGCTCCATCATTATGGAGAGAAATGATGGTACTTGTAATATTGTAGATGAATATTTTAATAGCACAGGCCACAGTGTGCTATTAGAAGCTTTGGTGCACAACCCAAGCTCTGGAGAG
>JAOXXN010000364.1:15616371-15627445 GCA_026770055.1 Myrmophylax atrothorax | reverse complement strand
GTTTGTTTGGTTTTTTTGTTTTGGTTTGTTTTGTTTTTTTTGTTTGGTTGCTTTGAAACAAGGCTTTTGTCAGTATGCGATCTCTACTGCTGTTGCAGAGAGATCCAGACAATGCTTGTTAGAAGTATTGTTATGTTGGCATAGGAAAATTCTTGCATGAAGAATGAAATATCTGACAGACACTGTGATTGGTTGTGGATCAGATGTTGAGAGAGGTCTCCATAACAAGAATCTTCAACTGGATCAGATGATATTCACAAAACTGCTTTCTGATCAGTTCTTATAACCTCTCTAACCTGTGATCCTACATGTTCACTGCAGGATGCACATGATTCATCTCTGCTGACTACTATAAATTACATATAAAACATCTACTTTTTTTAAAGATGTAAAAAATCTTACTTCTACATCTGCATGAACAGTTTTTACTGAATAATCACAAGTGTCTTCTCTGAGTGCAGTTCTGCCAGTTCTGCACCAGAGGCAATTGAGGAGTCTCTTTGTCTCATGTAAAAGTCACATACCTCAGGGATACTTATTAGAGGCATATAGACAAATCATCTACCTGCTCCATTAAATCAGATGTAGCCTTTTGTCTCCTGGCTTTTTTTCCCACAACCTTGTTATTGTTTTTGTTTCCTTTTGATTATCATTAGTTAGAATTTTAATACTGGAGGCTCTTCAGACTGATTATGCTGTGGACACCTTAGGATGTCTATCATCTCCTCAGGCAGTCTGGTGTATACCAGGGAGCCAAGAGGAAATACCTTGATTGTAAAGTTACCCAGATTATTTTCAAATAATTGCAAGAAAATAAAGCAGTGAACTGATATTCTCAAAGGCAAACCAGCAATCTTATTGTTACACTGACATACAAAGTCACTAGATTTGTTGTTGAAATCTTAGTATTCTGTTCAGCAAATTTTTCAGTGACATTTTGAGTTTTACATTAGATACTAATACATTCTTTGAAAATGTAAATACCATGCTTTCTTTGGACTCCTATCACTAAGTTAAAAAACCTATTCAAATTCAACAGTATTTCTGTAAATGGAAAAACTTGCAGTAAGTCTTATCATTAGACCAACAACCTGTCTGGCTTAGTCTTCTGACAGATTCTGCGTGGCAATTACTAAAAGGCAATTTCCAAATTAATGACTATGGAGAACAGACTGAGCTCTTAGAATTAATGGAATAGTTATAAAATCTTAGTAGCAGAAATAATTGTATGTATTTACTTATTTATGTATTTATTCATTAATTTAAATTTGGGGTTTAGGTCTCGGATGTTTTTTAGTACAAAACTAAAAGTCAATAGAAAAACTGTATGCCTGAGTCAGCTGTCTCTCCACTTGCTACTGATCTTCATTTACTTAATTTTCATGGCTTATATACAATTTAAAATCTCTTTATTCTCTAGTACATGGAACTAGTTACTTCCAGTGCATGGGACTATTTACTTTGAAGGCACACTAACTGGAGAGACACTCATGCTATGAGTGTGTGGAGCCACTGATAGAATGCTGCACTAGAGCACTGGCCCAAAATGAATTGCTTAACCATAACATATTCCAGTGAATGAAACAAATATCATGCATAGTGGGAAACAATATTGACTAGAAAAAATGGGACAATAAAATCTGAATTTTTAAACAGAAGTTTGAAACCAGCAAAAATATTTTGTTCAAAATGAAAATTCCTCAAGTTTTCAAACTTACAAAGCCTTACTTAATTTTACTCTAGAACCACTCCATCACTAGGTCATTTACACACTTATACAAACCAGTTTCTGCTTATGGGGTCTCTTTCATGTGGTAGAGATACTTGAATCTTAAATATATATTTTTGCCACCATAAAATGACATTATCATGGCATGGGTCATACAGTCTTCGTTGTTACTGTACAGTTAGTGTGGCAGCTCACATAATACCATGAAACTCTATATGTGAAGTAAGGGTAAGATCCAAAGTAAAGTGATGCAAAATGTCAGTCTTATAATTTTTTACTTCAGTATGTGTTAGAACAGGTCTTAATAAAATCAAAGTTCAGTATTCACATTTTCAGCCACTGACTTTGCTGTGTATTTAACATGAGAAGCACTTAGTACATGATAACATAACAGATAGTATGAGGACATCAGATTTGCACTATTGAGTACATAGGTTGTTGGTTGTTTTGGGGTTTTTGTTTGTTTGTTTTGTTTTGTTTTGTTTTTCTAATCTAGGAGCTCAGAATAAAAGCATGTGCTGTTATCTTTTTGTAAACTACAGAAAAGTTTAGAAATATAGATGGAGGTACAAATAATGCAATGACTTAATTTAATAGTGCTTAAAAAAACTCTCTAGTGCCAACAAATAATGAGTATATTTTAGCTTTGACTGTAGAAACACCCTGTCTCATCACCAAAATAGCAATAAATGGAAGCATCCTATTCTTTTGTGGAAGAAAAAAAAGAATATGTATAAATGGGATTTGTGTGTTAAAATAAGATTGAAGTCAAAAGAGGATTACCAAAAGTCACAGATTGTAGGTTCGTGGAAAAAGGGGCTTGAGTTAGGTTATGAGGAAAGCCAAAAATCAGAATGCTTTGGGGGTCTCACATGAAGGTCAGAGGCACTGAGTGTGTAATAAGTGGGAGGCAATGCAGCAGCCATTATCTTCCCTCTGACAAGAGAGCAGCTCACTGACCTCGTATGTTGACAAATGGAGAGGAAAACTCTGCACTGAGATGTAAATTCCCCACGCAGGTCCCTCATGAATATCTTGTTTCCAGAATTCAAGCCAGTGACCTGGAAAACAAGGTTTCTCCCCAATCAAAATGACAGGCAGAGCTGGTTTCCTGTTAGGAAGACTACTAGATGTGTAAAAAAATTATGATTTCTGAGAAGAAAAAAAATGAGATGTCACACAGAGCAAAATATTACTTTCAAATGGTTCTCCGAATCTCTCTTGAATGGCAGCTGTTAGGAATTCAATTGTGTGTATGACAAACTGCAATGCAGGATGGAAGTTCTGTTGGGGAGCAAAAATGAATAGAAATTTTCAATTCAATTACTCATTTGAGAATATTTGAATATCTGTCATTCTTTTTAGCCTAAAGGTTAATTCTTGAAAAGAATTTCCATTAGTAACACAAATTGTAACCTTGTCAAATCCTCTTATGTAATGCTTCAATGCTGAAAGACATACTCTGGAAAACTGTACTATTATATACATAACCTTAGTTCATAGTGAATTTATACTTTTAGCAGTTTCCTTGATCTGTCAGTTATTTTTTTAAGATTTTATGGTTTTGTATATGTACTTGTATATACATTTGTGTCAGCACACAGAGAACACTTTGTAAGAATTACTACATTCTTTTTTGCATATGTATGTTCTGTTGCCATGCTTTCTTTATTCCATAGATAGTAATTAAGAAAATTGTATGATGTCACTGCCCTCACACAAGACAAGCGGCTGTCTAGGGAATTCTCTTCTATATGGAAGTTCTCTATTCTCATTCTGTGCATGTATGCCCACTTCATATCAGGATGTCTATATTTATATTTCTGTAGATCTGATTTCTTATAGAAGTAAGAAACAATTGATTTTTTTCCAGATGATTATTTAGCTTTTATCAACAGTTCTGAAGCCGACGTATACAGTATTTGGATGAATACTGTAAAGTATGACAGTCAAAGGTGCACAACTTTTCACCATGAACAGTGGGCATTATGAATGTAGACTTCTGCTTAGAGATTGACAGACTAAAGGCGCTGCGGTTCTCCAATCAAAAACTTCTTTTATTTAAAAAAAATAAAATGAAATTAGAACTACAGGAGTTCACTATATAAATTAAGTTTTTACTACTGTGGCTAGGTTGTTTCTGGTATGAATGCTTCAGACAAAGCCATTAAAAGTTTTGCAGAATTATGAAATAATTTTCTTTCTATCATGGTACTAAAATCTGTTTTTCATAAAATATTTTTGAATATTTTGACTCTCTTTTATGGTGAATTTAAATAATTATCTGCACTTTACTGTGTTCCCTTCCTATGCTTCATTCTGAGTTGTACCATGCACTGATCTGATGTTCCTGCTGTTCCTGCTGCCGCGTACAATCTTTGTTAAGAGACAGCATGGTTTGAGTTTGCACACAGAGCTTAGACAGAATGAATATGTTAATGAGTTCCAACCTCAGGTTGCACACTCAAATTACTATCAATTGTGCATGCAATTCTTCCAGGCTATTTGTTCTGAAAATAAGGACTAAATTATGCATTCAGCGCAGTGTCATGTATGAGTACAAAAGAGGAACTTCCTCAAATATTTCCAAATGTGAATATTTGTGTGTGTAAATATGATGCAATTTAATTATTTCATGTGCCTACTTTAGCAATTTGGGACAGGAAGACAAAAACTTATCGTGTCGGAGGTGGGAGTAAAATGTTTGAGAGGCAGGCAACAGAGCCCATGACCTATAGCAGATGTATGTATGTCAGTTATCTGGCTCAAGTAATCAGTAGACACTTTCAAATCCCCTAGTCTGGATAGAATCTTGAATAACAGTACAAAACAATTAGAAAAACATTATTGTGAGCAGTCCTAGTGAGGGATAAACTGTTGCTCTTCATTCCCTTGCCAAAGGCTGTTTGCAAACTCAGGTAGATTTATTGGAATATGATTTGCTCACGATTCTAGGATTGCAGGACACTGAAGAAAATTCAAATCTGTCCAAGAAGGTGACCATATGCAGGCAAAATATCTACTCTGTTGGTTTGGCTCTCCTCTTTCATGGTGTTGAATTCCTTATTCTTGTTTATATCTTTGTTTAAATGTGTCTGGTTTTGTGGGTTGTTTTTGGGTTTTTTTGGAGTAGCAGGTACAGAGTAAGGCAAATTGACATGTAACAAGAGTATAGGATGTACTTGGTACAGTGTGCTTCAAATAATCTATGACCCATGCATATTCTCTGAGTTAGTAACTCTACACATTTTTTAACACTATAGCTGCAAACCCTCTACGCTCTGTCTCATTTTCTCCAAGGCATGTTCTAATACCATCAGCATTGTTTTAAGATAATGAAAATTCCAAGAATGGAGCTCTCTCCAAAGTAAATCTCATGATCTGTAAGAAGCAACTATGTATATGTGTCTGCATGTACATATAAATACATATATATCTGTATGAGTCAATCCCACACTTTCAAAGCAACAGGAAACAAGTAAGGGAGGAATTGAGAAACCTTTACATGGGGCAAACACAACTGTAGGAGAGAGAAGAGTGATAAATTTGAAACAAGTTGGATAACCTTAGAAGAAGGGAAACACCATTTTGGATCCTCCTGGTGCAAGCTTCTTTAGAAAGTTAACTTCTAGAAACAGACAACAGCTCCAGATCTACACTGGCTAACTATGAAATCATGAAGTTGCAGATGAAACTAACTTTTTGAATTCATGCAGAAAGAGTTTTTGATTGAAGGTCTTTGAATATTGGTCCTTAATGTAAAGCTAAAAAGTTCTTCCTGGCCATCTAAGAGACACCTTCATACCACTGGTTTTCTAAGCACCTCAGCTTTTCTCAACAAGGAGTGAATTGCCCTGAGCTGTAGTTGCAGCGATGGCCCCACATAAGTATTGCTAGTGCAAGTCAGCTAGGGTTTTTCATTGTTCAAAGTAAAGGGGAATTTTACCCATACCCTGGGAAAATCTTCTAAATGAGTTTTTATAGAGAGACTTCCACTTTTTGCTGGAACTTCCAGTTTCAATCTGATGATGAGAAGTAATAACTGCTCATTCAGACAAGCATCTACAAGAGACAGGATGGAGCTGAGCTTGCTAAAAATGGCTTTCAATTAAGTTATACTCAATTATATTTAACAACAGAGTAATTCTGCCTGCATTTTTTTGGTAGAAATTTTATCTTTAAAATTAATTTTTGGTAAACTCAGTTTATTTTGTACGTCCTTATTGACACACCCAGGATATGGGTAGCAGGAGCTGAATGAGAATTGTTGAGAACAGTAGAGTTATTGTCAGGAATGTGAAATGGAGGATGACTAGTATAGCATTTCAAATTACAAAGACACATTGAGTTGTGGGGTTTTTGGTCTTGTAAATAGTTACATTTTCAAGAACAGTAAAATAAAATATTCTGTGCCCTTAAATACTCATAGCATTTTTCAAAAGATGTCTGAAATTTATTTTACGTGATAATTTGAAACCTATAGATTAAAGATATTGGATTGAACCTGCACTATGTTACAGGCCAATCAACAGTTGACTTTTATAGTAAACTATTGAGGAAGCTCAATGAATGCTACAAGGAGTAATACTTAACTGTAATTGAGAAGTGGGAGTGTGAGAGAAAGACTGGCGTTGCAGCCTCTAGAGGTTTTGAATACTTGCTGCCTACAGAGAAGCACTCAGACAGATAAAATTGAGGACAGCCAGTAAGAAATATTTTTTTTTCTGCTGAAGAGAAAACTTTATTTGATCTCATTTTTTCCTAAAGAACTTTTGCCCGCCTTCATAATATGCAAGCACCCTGATTGGCTGAACCCAACTACTTGCTTAGAAACTGACAGGCCTGATACAAACCAAAATTTTTGTGACTACTACACATTAAGATAAGTAAAATGAAAAAGTGAATATACTGAAAACAGCTCTTTTAGTATACTTAAATAATATTTTTTTTTTAAAATCAGATATATCTATTTCTATCTTAATTTTCTGTATCTTGCTCATTTAAAGGCTTAAGACAGCAAGCATTCACAGGATGATCTTTGAAGAAAGACTGAACAAACTTGTAGTGCCTGTGCTCTCACTTCCAGCTCTGCTGGAACACGTCTGCCTGTGTATTCTTCCGTACTCCTCCAAACACTTCATCTGAAGTGTTAGAATAAACAATACAAAGTGAACTACTAGTTGGTTTAATAACACAAAGGCAACTACTCCAGGTGAAATGTTCAGTCTATATGTAGTTATCCATGTTAGGATACGTTAATGTGAATCTAGATAGAATTAGTTTTATGTGACAAAACAGCAATTTTCTCTGGGGTTTTCACAGACCATTATGAGATTATGGTGGCAAATGTCTTCAAATTCTGTAGCCAGCAATTTAATGAAGAATGGCCTCATGAATAGAAACACAAGTATGTATCATAGAATCATAGAATTATAGAATGGCTTGGGTTGAAAGGGACCCTAAATATCACCTAGTTCAAACATCTCTGCCATGGGCAAGATCACCTTTCACTAGACCAGGTTGCTCAGAGCTCCAGCCAGCCTGGCCTTAAACACTTCCAGAGATGGGGCATGCACAACTTCTCTGGACAGCTTGTTCCAGAGCCTCACACCCTCACAGTAAAGAATTTCTTCCTAATATCTAATCTAAACCTACTCACTTTCAGTTTGAAAGCATTCCCCCTTTGCAACAGCTGAGGAGCACCAAGATCCCAGGAGTTAGCCTGTTACCTGGAGAGCATAGGCTCTCCTGTTGTCCCCTCACCACATGGTCCTTCAGGTGTCCCAAAAGAGCCACACGGAGGCCACAGGAGAGGAATGAGAGAGCAAGTTTATTAACACAGGTAGAGGTATATAAAGGTTTTGTGTGGATTCTAACAACTACCAATAGGAAACCAGGAATAACAGCCAATAGGAAAGAGTAAAATAAGGGCCAATAAGAAAACTTATAGAAACTTTCAAGGAGAAATACATGCAGTCCTATCTAGTGAGATAATGCTTTTCTCAAGGGATTTTAGGAACAAGACTGTGACTAAGGGAAAAGAACAAAAGAATCCATTTTATAACATATATTTGCACAACAGTAAAAGCTTCTGGTGTTAAGGCATTTGGGCTAGCTTCTTCATCTTCTTCATAAGACCACTTCTTACAAGATTTTTTCCATTCCTAATACTGCAGATCCACTGACACATCCCCTTGTCCTGTAACTACATGCTCTTTTACAAAGTTCCTCTCCAATTTTCTTGTGTCCTAGTTTAGCAGGTGGAACCAGTTTATCACTGTATGGATGATCAAAGCTATGTATTCCACACCCTCTATTCATTTCCCAAGAACTGTTAACAATGGACCATTTGCAGCAGCTGCCCAGGGCAAACCCAACTCCTCAGGGTGTGAGCTGGGTGTGAAAGACATCTGGGAGATAAGAGCGGTGATAACTCCCCTCCAGGGAGTCATTAGCACCTTCACACCCAGCCTGAGGGGGCGTGTCTGCTCATGGTCTATCAACAAGTCCAATATACCCCCAGACTCACAGAGTCAGATCACCCATTGTATAACTCTCTGTCCTGGGGGAGGGACTGCGTGCTCCCACCTGGGCCAGAGGGTACATAATCTTGGGGTTTGAAGACCTTGGGGAACTACTCGTTGGATCCAGAGGAGGACCAGAACCTCGACAGGAGGAAACCACCACTCTTGACCAGACTGCAACCACCACCCTTCACCAGACTGCAACCATCATCTGCACCAAGAGGTTCTTCACTTCCTTTTGCTTTGGACTTGGGGGAACCATGTGGGTCTTAGCACAGGGGCTAACAAACACCATTGTGTTTGTGCCCCAGGGTGCTGGGTAATATGACTGGGTTTTGTGGGTTAAAAGCAATTTCTCTTTTTGCCATTGTATTTATTTTAATATTGTAACTAAATTATAATTAAATTATAACTCTGAATTATAATCTCTTTTGTATTGGGTTTGTTTCTCCTGCCAGTTTACCTTTAAACCGGCACATCTTGTAGGCTCCCTTCAGGGACTGGAGGTTGCAATTAGGACTCCCTGAAGCCTTCTCTTTTCCAGGTTGAACACTCCCATTTCTCTCAGCCTTTCCTCATAGGATAGAGGCTTCATCCCTCTTCTAATCATCTTGGCGGCCTCCTCTGGGCTCACTCCAGCAGCTTGATGTCCTTCCTGTGATGCCAAAGGGGTTTTTGATTTTTTGGTTTTTAAATTTCATAGATTTTAGGAATACTGTAACTTAGCAAAGGCAAATTTAGGGTGTTAATATTTCTACCAACCTAAGTTCAATGTAACCTCTATCCCACATCCGATGCCTTAAATTCTTTAAGCTATTTAGCCTTGTTTTCAGGGTAGAAGGCTGAAGAATATCAGAAGGCCTGCCACAGGAGACATTAACAGGGGCAGAGTGACCCAGAAGTCAGAACATTGGAAGAGCTCCAGGAGTCCTGTGTGTGCTGAGGAAGACAAAGATGAGGAACTGAGGGTCCCAAAATGTCCCCCAGCCTCAAATCAGAGGGGTTGGGCCAGGGGCGGGACAGGGCTGAATTGAGAGATGTGTAAAGTAATGAATGGGTGGACAGTATTATAAAAACCATGGAAATTAGAATTTGGGTGTGCGTGTTGATGTATTCCTGGATGAGCTTGGGTGCTCATTAAAGCCACTGCTCTCTTATATCCTACCAAAATTGGCTTGGAGTCTTTTTTTCACAGACTTTTACAGGCAACACTGTGTCGAGGATCCCAGAGCTGGATGCTGTGTCTCAGCAGAGCAGAGAAGAGCAGATGAGAAGAATCACCTCACCTCCCTGCTGGCCATGCTGTGTTTGATGCAGCCCAGGGCACACTTGTCTTTCTGGGCTCTGAATGTACATTGACAGTTCATGTCCAACCTCTCATTCACCAGCAGCTCCAATTCCTTCCTAGCAGGGCTCGTCTTGATCTGTTCACCCCCAGATTGTACCGATATTGTGTGTGGTTTGCCCTGACTGAGGTACAGCACATTTTACGTGGCATTTTACTTAGGCCCACATCTCAAAATTGTTCAGGTCCTCTTGACAGCATCCCATCCTTCAGGTGTGTCACCTGCTCCATTCAGCTTCATGTTACCTGCAAAAATGCTGAAGACCCCTTCATCTCTGTCATTAATGAAGAATTAAGTAACATTTTTCCCAGTACAGATCACTGAGGGACATCACCTGTCGCTGATGTCCATCTGGACTCTGAGCTGTTGACTACCACCCTCTACATGTGACCATCCACGCACTTTTTTATCTATCTAACAGTCCACTCATTGAATCCGTCTCTGTCCAATTTAGAGACATGTCAAACACTTTAAAAAATCCAGATAATGACATCTCTATTCCTTCCTTTGACCACTGATGGTCATAGAAAGCCACTGAGTTGGTCAGGCAGGATTTGGCCTTGATGAATCTATACTGGCTGCCCCTGTCCTGTATGTGCCTTAGCATAGCTTCTAGGATGATCTGCTCCATGATCTTCCCAGGCACAGATGTAAGGCTTACAGGCTGGTAGTTCCCAGATGCCTCCTTTATAATCTTTTTAAAGACTGTAGGTCTGTAGATGCAGTGTTCCCCTTTTCCACTCAACAAGGACTTCACTTGACTACCACCACTTTTCAAACTTTCTTTTCATAGAGAGTTGCTTGGCAATTATATCAGCCTTTCCCTCAGGACTCTGGGATGCATCTCATGAGATCCCACAGAATTACGTACATTGAGATTCCTCAGGTGGTCATAACCCTGCTTTATAGTTACAGTGGCAGGGACTTTGCATCCCCAGTGCCCATCTTGGTGTCCATACACTCAAGAGGTGGGAAGAGAGGTTGCCATTGAAGACTCTCATAAAAAATTAGGCGATTTCCTCAGCTTTTTCCTTATCCATTGTTACCAGTTTGCCAGTGGGGGGATACACCTTCTTTGATCTTCCTTTTCTGGTTTACATGCCTGTAAAAACCCTCGTGATTCTTTGCATTTCTTGCTGAGTTCAGTTCCAGCTTTGCCTTGGCCTTCCTCATCCCATCCTTATACAACCAAAGTTCATTTCTATACCCTTCCCAGGTCACCTGTCCTAGCTTCATCTGTCTGCATTTGCTTCTTACTCTTTAGCTTGACCAGTGTTCCCTATTCAACCCTGCTGGTTTTTTTTTCTTTTCTTGCCCGATTTCTTGCTCCTGGGGACTTCTAACTCTTGCACTATGTGAAAGACTTCCTTAAAGATCTGCTAGCTCTGTTCTTCTATCCTGTCCCTGAAGGCAGTCTCCCAGAGAATCCCATTGACTATATCCCTGAAGAGCTGGAATTCTGCTTTCCTAAATTT
>JAOXXN010000364.1:15584486-15600294 GCA_026770055.1 Myrmophylax atrothorax | reverse complement strand
CAAAACCTTCAGATAAGAATTTTTGAGGAAACCAGAGAAATGCAGTATCTCTATCCCTGCTCTGGCAACCTCTCCACATGGCTATCCCACCCCTGTATTCCCTCTCCCAGTCCGCCACTTTGCATATAAAGAACCTGAAATAGATAAAAATCTCCTCCTAAATATAAGCATTTGAATTATTAAAATATTTAGGAACATGACATTTAGGTAAATATATTTGAAATGAAAAAATCTGATTAGCATCCTGCAAGACAGTTAGAATTTACTTTCTTCTAGACAAATGGGAACACTTTAGTGTTAGAAGTTTTCATTATACAAAGTTATTCAAAGGAAAAATATTTCACATTGAGAAATGGGAGTTAGCAGAAACAAGAGATTATTAACTAGTTTTTAGTACTTGATGTGGTTATTTTAATTCTCTGAAATGTGTCTTGGGAAACTGGACTGGACAGGGAGGAAACATTAAAATCAAATCATGGCACTGGTGCTGGATTAAAGAACAACTTATATACTTCTAACACTTGGGATGAAATATGCTTGGAGAGAATTGCTATTGTAATAGGCCTGATAAGAATAATTAGCTTACTTTTTAAAACTATGAAAGTTAAAGTAGGGTCCATAACTGACTGAAAAGGATGAATCATGAGTAGAAAAAGTACCTTGGAGAAGTACCGATTACAGTGGTCACAGGCTGAGAAATATTTTGTTGAAGATGAATCAACTAAATGAAGGCAAAATCTAAATATTAGGTAAGTGCTTTTTTTGTCACTGCTGTGTGCTCTGGTGTGCTTTTTATGGCAACTCAAAAACTGGAGCACTTGAACAACAGAATAGTTGAAGAACATCAATTTAAGTGAATAAGAAAATGAAATTCCTTGAATTATCTTGCCCTTCAAACAATACTTCACCTGTGTGACTTTTCCTCTCATTTTTATTTTGGTTATCTGGGAATGGGTCAGAAGGAACAGAAGAAATAAAAGCACAGTGATCTGTATAAGTAATATCAGGCCGCAGAGGATGAGATTTGGTGGGAGATGGCAAGCTTTCCATTGGCTGGCCTTTACAGTAGTTCCTCACGTAAACACTCCTGACTCACCTAACACATGTTGCTTCCCATGGTTTACAAGGAGCAACATGAGTTATATATAAATATATAACATGAGTTACATATTTACTCCCTCCATAACTCATTAAAATTCTTGTGGATGTAAAAGCTATTCCAACCTGAAACAAAGTAAATATAAAACCCTTTGAAATTATACAATAATTATTAAATAACAGATTACCCAGCAGAGAAATAGCCCTATCAGGAGTCTATAATTCTTTTGTTATTTATCTTTCAAAGCCATTGGTTCATATTAGAAGAAGCAGATGATCACAGTTCCAACATAAAATTATTTACTTCCCTGTATATATGCTCCAACTCCCAATCCTTGAACCTCCCAGTATAAGGTTAAACGATACCTTATGAAGAAAGCTGTGGACCCTAATTCTTAGCTAAATCACCTGTACAATGGCTGGAGCTCCCTGGCTATCAAAACCAAGTTTGCTCAGCAACCTTTGCTGTGTGAAGGTATCATACATTCCATAAGCCGCTTCAGAGAAAGTCCTGTGCTGTGTAGAGGTGTGCATTCAGCCAGGATATAGAAGGCTATGGGATAAAAAAAGATAACAAATGTTCTTTAGCTCCATCCAGTTGGTAAAGTCTAGGGGTACTCACCTGTGGAGGCTTACTTTTAAAGAGCAACAAAAAAGAAGTCCCAACCCTCTCCTTTTCCTGTCATTCCTAACAGTACACTAATGGAAGCTTCAGACACAAATACTTTCCTCAAGGCATAGAGACCTGAATCAATCATGTGTTCAAGCAGAAAAAAAACTTTAAACAACCAACCCAGAATAATATGAAGAAAAGTATATGGTTGATTAAACTGAGATATTTCTAATCTTGACTTGTACTTGCTTGTGTATTATGTTAGAGTTTGAAAGAAAAATATTAACAGCCCAGTAGATGTTTCTAGAGGACAACAAAAATGTGTTTATCATGATCCCTCACCTTCATGTTTATAATGCCCCAGCTATGTGTGAACGATTTTGTGAGAAGTCCTACTTTGGTTTCAATGGGAAATGAAAAAATTCCTTAACATCCTGCCTCCAAAGAATTACCACCCCAGAGCTGAGTACAAAGAAGTAAAAGCAAGAAAAAGGACATTATGAACTCAAAGAGTAGTTTTCTTCTCTGAAATTTTGGGTGAGTTAGGACACACGACTGAGTTACAAAAGAACAGTTTATAAAATAAGGAATGAAAAAAATATTTTCAGAATACCAGAAGACTCCCTTTTCAAGGGAATAGAAGACCCAGGATGCTAACCAGATCCACTTCTTAGGGCAGTGTGCCGCCTCCCTGTATCCTGGGTTAAAGATCTGAAGAGAAAGGTTACCTCACTGGTTCAGCCCTCAAATTTTTACCCATTTTTGGTTTTTCAGGTAGGTGGTGATAAAGTTGCAACAAGAAATCTGACGGCCACCAAGAGAGACTTCAGGGCCTTGCCGGAATTAGTTAAAGGATCAGAAGCTCAGTAGTGTTCTCCTCCAGCCTTCAAGTCACAGTCAGTGATTAGGGAACCAAAAGGGAGACCCAACAGAACAGAATTTTGTGTTCTTTAATCATGAGTCAGTTTACTTGACACCAGGCCAGCTGGCAACAGACAGGGTACACCTGTTTCAAAGGGGGAAAGAATTTTTGAACAAGATTAACAGGGCTCATTGATTTGAATGGGGAAAGGGATAAAATCAGCCTGGAGGAATGTTAAAGATGCTCCTGGGGGACATAGTTTAGTGGTGGACTTGACACTGCTGAGTTAACAGTTAAACATGATATTAGAGCTCCTTTGCAAATAAATGATTCTCTGAACTGTGATTCCATGATTCTTCTGTATATCCATGATAAAAACAGGAAAGTAATATCATTGTTTATGATTCATATGTCTGTGTGAATAGATGTGCAAAGATTACAAAAGAATATAGGTTTTCATGTATATGTAAAAAATAACTTTCAAATATTCCATGTCTTAATTCATAAAACTATTTGCACTCTAAATGCAATGTTTAGTACTGCTTGCATTGCTAGCAACTAAAGCTAACAGCTAATTTTATACAAATAATGTTTTTTAAGTGGAAGCTGAATCTTTTAATATTTACAAATCTCCACTGGGAAATGTCATTTGTCAGTTCTGGTTCTTAAATAGTATTTTCGTATTTAGATTAAATTTTCAAAGCCTGTTTTTAAGACATAGAAAATGTTATATACTTTCATTTTTGTGAATAATATAGCTAGATGACTCTCCATGGATTTTCCAGGAAAATGAGAATAGAACAAACCCATGGATTTATACCACCAAAGGAAGTGCAGAATATAGAGAAATCATATGCACAAAGTTAAAGCCATTGTAAAAGATCTATGAAGACAAAGGCATAGGAAGGACATTAAAATCTATTTTTTAATCAAGAAATGTACTAACTTTTTAAAAAAATAGATGTGAATATCACAGCAAAAATGTGCTCAAGATAATTAAGTAACCAGTAAAACCCCAAATCATTTGACTGATTCACGAAGTGCTGCACATTTTCAAATCAGATTTTGGTTAAGACATAAAGTTTGTCAAAATATTACCTAGATTTTTTGTAGTTATCCAGTTATCATAAAATGTGAACTTTCAAATTATCTTCATTAGTTTTGAAAGTGTGTAAGACCATTCATGAAGCGTTTTTCTACTTTGAAGTTTGGACCGTAAAGTTGAGCTAAGTCTCCCAAAAGCATGGAAAGACAACTTACAAGTAACTTTCATTTGCAATGTACATATGACATACAGTGAATTTATCTTTTACTACTGTATAAGTCTGAATATTTAACATTTCCATTAACAAGTGAGGAGATTTTACAGAAGCCATGATTTTGTGCATGAAAGTACATATTGTTATTGCTGAATTTGAATTCTGCTTCTGTTCTCTAAAGAATATTTTCTGTCATTTTCCTCCCCGCAAGTTTTTCCACTCTCTTCCATTTCTGAAGATTCATCACCAGTAGAATAATATGTGAATGTTTTAAGCTGTTTTTTCTATTAACTTTCTTGAGAATTTCTGAAATTCCTAGACGTTTTGTAAAGTTACTGTTTTGCTGAAATGTATATTACCTACTCGAAATTCTTTCTGAGATACAATGGAAGAAATAATTCCTTTTCATGTTAGTGTAGAGTTTCACAAGAAGCTGCAATTAATCTTTTGTTGAAGCTATACTTTTATACCATTCCAAAAATGCTGAGGGATATGTTCCTTTTTTTAAAAAAAAGATGTGTATTTACAAATGTTGACAAAAGGGTTTCCTGGGCAGCAATACAAGTACAAACTAATGAACACATTGCCCAAGGGAAAAACTTGTAGAGTTCATAGGGTAAAACCTGTTTTTGCTGGCAGGTGGCTGACAGGTCCGGCCCTGTGTCACTATGAAGTGTCTCATGATGTACTTCTACTTTTTTTAATAGGATTTTCTCATAGATGCAGTTACATTTTTGTCTGTTTAGGTAAAATATATTTTAGTTGAACTTAATTTACATGAACGTAACTGAAACCACATTATGGGTCATACATGAGCTGTGTTATGTCCATGCCTATCTTGTATTTTGAAGTAGAGAGGGTATCTACTGATAACTCTTCTGAGGACCTTTACGTAAGTTAAACATTGGTGTAGACATGCTACTTATGAGTGACCAACACCCACCTTAAGAAAAATTATTGCTCTGGGATAAATTAGATATAAATTTTATTGCCATGCTTTTAGTCAGGAGCCTGGGAATTACAATTAGACCCCAATAGGGCCCTGAAGATGGACAGATGCATGTGTCCCTGTTTCTGTAGGGAAAGACTTTCTAAGGTTGTAAAACTTAACTGAAATTGTGCAGACACTTTTAAGTTCTTAAGGTGAATGCAGTTTTACTGCTTTTCTACTGAAATTGCAATGGATCTGTGAAAAGATATCCACCAAGACACAGAATCTTTTAAAAATCCAAATATGGATTTATCTTTGTACAAGTTAGCTAACTCACTTCCTATAAGTCCTTTGGAGGAGTTGGTGAAGAAAAAGACAATTTGTAGCATTAAGGTTGTTACCCTGTTACTGAGTCCATAACTGATCACAGAAGTGATCCTGTGTAACTTAATAACTAACTAAACTAACTAACTAAACTAACTAACTAAACTAACTAACTAAACTAACTAACTAACTAACTAACTAACTAACTAACTAACTAACTAACTAACTAACTAGAATAAGTAACATCTGTGACAGTGAACAGCTGTACATGGTAACATACAAAATTGCCAAGGTGATATATCAGGAGCTCCTCATGCCTCAACAAGCTTACTTTCTTTTATGCTCTTAGTTTAAACAAATGCTGAGTGTGCAGTAAAGTTCTTGAATATGAAGGAAAAAAGCACAGGAGAAAGTTATTCTAGGTTAGTTGAAAGACTGCCTGAAAAAAATCTCATAATCTTAGCACATGAGTTCTAGGGCAACAAGTTAAGTACTGTTAACATCAGAATAGCTGCAAAAGGCAGACAGTGCAAATATTGACAATGGAAAATAAAAATGGAATTGTCAGCTTAGTTTGTATCTCTGTAAAATTTCTGTTGTAACAACAGAAGAATAACAAAGTTACACTTAAAATATAGTCTTATGTGAGAATTTTTGTACTCACACTGTATCATAAAATGTCAAGGAAATCTTAGTCTGAATGCAATGGCTGGAGTGCAGGTTAATCTGCCCTAAAAGTATTAACTCATGGTTAGAATCAAAGTGGCTTTCATGAAGTAATATCCTGTGCTTAGGACAGGGCAGGTGCACTCTGTTTAGTGTTTTCTGTATTTCATTAATGAACTAGAAAAGGAATGTGTTTGGTCTTCTAATAACACAAAAGCTGAAGTGTCAGTTATGTTAAGAAGCTGTTAGTGTTCAAAATCATTTTGTCAAACTGGGAAAATGTTCAGCTGAATTTCAGAAAGAAACCTTTAAGATTAAATATCATATTCTGAATCTGGGAAGGCTTGAGAAGGATTTGAACAATGTTTTCAGGCATATGGTATGACTCTTCAGGTGTCCTATGCAGTGCCGGGAGCTGGACTTGATGATCCTGATGGGTTCATTCCAATTCAGCATAGACTATGATTTTATGAACTTGGAAGCACATTTTAGAAGGAGCTAGAAAGTCTGGTGTATGGGAAATAAGTACAGCTGAAATATTTGGTTTGCATTCTTTTTTCTCCTTCAAATTTGAAGGACTGGAGAGTAGACAATCTGATGAATGACAAAATACATATGCACATTCAACTTCATAGAATTCTTCTTTTAGGAAGGACTGTGTAATATCAATCCCAATATCAGTCCTTAGTTCAATCTCATAATCAGACATTGCTATTCACATATACTAACCAAGACCACCTGTGTAACATAACTGTTTTCTACCCCTTGCCTGTGAACTTGAGTATCTCTTTTTACATGATGGGATAGTTTTCCAATGGTTTACCCTGTTTCAGTCAGCATTTGAGAGACTCTGCTTTGTGGGAGAGATCTGTTGTATTGTGGAGGAGGGCAGAGGTAACAACCACTCTCTGGAAGGGACAACAAGAACAGAACCTAACAATTCAGGAAAGCATCCAACTTTTTTAACCTGAAGTTGTACCCATCCACAGTTTCCTATTTCATTTGTCAATTGCAATGTCAGGGACACTATGTGTTGTTAACTAAATTATTTAAATCAAAATTTCAGCATCTAACCATAAACTCCACACGGGTCCAAAGACTACAAGTATGGAGGAAGAGCTTAAAGCCTAGCTGAGAAGATTATGTGAGGATAAAGGTAATCCAAAAACTGGGGAAAAGGGTACCTAAAGAGAAGGAAATAATTTAATTTCATCCATATAGGAATCACATTGTGGTATTTAAAAACACAGAATCTGTGAGTGATCTTCTAAATTAAAGACTGTGTGGACACAAAATTGGAAACCCTCAAAGTGTAGGGTTCTGCCTCTGGTATTGATGCAGATATGAGAAGGACATGTAGAAACAATTGGAGGGTGCCATTAGACAAGTAAGAAATCGAAAATATATTGCTATTTAAAATATGATTCCAGGAATGGAGAACCAAAGTTCTTTGGTATAGATGCTTTTACAGGAGTGAAAATCAAGAAATAAGACAGAAGAACTAGAATATCTAGTCCTTCATGAGGGCATCACTGTATACATACCAGAAGTCTGGTGATGAGGACAGTCAACAAAAACCTAGAATATGAATTGTGAAGTAAACAGAAAATACAGAGTAGGCCACAGTAGGAGAGGATTAGTGCTGTATGGTAGGGTATTATAGAATCAAATTATACTAAAAAAACCCTATTTGCTTTAAAAAGTATGTCTATACATTAAAATTTTGGTTTATTTGGAGAAGCTAAGGAATGAGATGATGACGTTAGCTGTGATAAATTGAGGGAG
The DNA here is from genome assembly GCA_026770055.1 of Myrmophylax atrothorax. NCBI lineage: Eukaryota > Metazoa > Chordata > Aves > Passeriformes > Thamnophilidae > Myrmophylax > Myrmophylax atrothorax. The sequence goes on along the minus strand of JAOXXN010000364.1, from coordinate 15,592,756 downwards.
GTAAGAGGATAAAAATGGAGAGAAGTACTTGTGATGAGAGACTTCAGTTACACCGTTGTTGGCTGAGAAGATATCACAGCAAGACCCAGGGTGTTGTCTCGGATTGATGATGATCATAAGACAGAAGTCTCATGGAATGGCTGATTAGGGAGTTCATGAAGAAAAAGATAGTTTTCAGTTTGGAGATTAATATCATGTAAGATTTCACTACACATCAAAATTCAAAAAGTCTGTGTGGATTCTATAAACAAAAGTCCTTAATTACTATATATGTAAGCAAGGAAGAATAGGGGTGATTCACTTGATATATTTCTTTTCAGATTTTAAAAAGACTTTTGTCCACGTCTCTCATAAAGGAATTGTAGCAAAAGTAATTATGTGATAAGAGAGGAGGACCTGGCTTTGATGATTTACTAAAAGATAGGAAAGAGATGCAGAAGGAAACACTCACTTGTTACAGTGAAGAAAAATAACAGCTCCATGGGAATTTGTGCTGGTCTACTCCATGATAGTGTAAAATATTATGACAAACCCCTCCCAGGAACTTTTTATCACGCCAGACTACTGAATGCATCTGATCTTCTCTTGCATTACCTCATTGTTTAAAAAAGTAAAATTTATGGGGTTATATATGTGTGAGCTATGAAGGCCAATTCATACTTTGTGAAAGACTGCTACTTGGTGGCACTGGGAAGCTTAATGTAGTCAAGTTCTTTTTTAAGAGATGGGAACCTTTCAGTTTGATTTGATAGGTTTTCAGTGATGATGGTGGCCTGACAAACTTCACTTTCTTCACTAGGGATTTCACTAGTATCCAAAACCACCAACAAATGTTTTTTGAGAACATTAATAATGCTGAAATCAAAATGTAAGTTGAGCAACACATATTTAATAAAATCTAGCAGAAATCAGTGAAAAAATGAGGGAGAACCTAATTCTTAAGTCAAGAATCACACTTCTTATACAGTGATGGAGTATTCACAAGGGACAAAGAAATGCAAGTTTGTGTTATGTATTGACATACATAGTATAAAACTAAATGGTACTGAATTAAGGAAAGACTCAGGTTCCCATGTTTCAGATGTTGGATTTTTCAACCTCCATTTCTCTTCCAGTATTTTCTATGTATGATTTCGTTATTTAGGAAGGAAAAAGTATGCAGTGGCAAGCTGACTGCTGCCAAATCACGATGCTGATCTTATTGCAATTGCCATTTTCTAAAGATGTCTAAATTTCATTAATATCTTTCTTTTATTTTTTCCACCCGCCTTTTTTTTTTTTAAGCTTGACAAGATAATAAAATTCTATCCTTGTATAAACTTAGCACTTTTCAATAGCTGTCTAGACCAAACAGCTCACAAGCTAATGCAAGTCTACATTTGTTTAAAATAAAACAGAATTTATTAATACAGTCAGAATCAGGAACAGAACTGAAAATCCCACAGTTGCTTATATCACTAATTACTAACTATATTTTTATTCCTTTCTTTCTTCTGTCTGCTCCTTCTCCACCTCTTCTCAAATAAAAATAATTCATTTGCAAAATAACATAGTTTAGTGATTGAAAATGTTTCCTGGGAGATGGAAAATTTAGATTGAATTCCCCTTAGACTTAAAAGGAAGCATAATCTTAACTTCTTGATTAGACACCATTGGTCTGTCAGGAATAATGTGAGCACAATATGTCTCTTTTAAAAGGAGATCAAGAATTCCTCCAATTTCACCAAAGGGAATGTTTCCATCTGTTTTCAGAAAAGTGTCTGTGATCTGGATCAAGGCAGAGAGAGGTATACATATCACTCTGAAAGCAAATGCATCTACCGCAAGACAGAGGTTGCTCTATGCAGTTACACAGTATGTTGTGTCTTCCATGTCCTACATTTCATTGGCACCTGTACCTTCTCTGTGTATGATATATACACTTATTTAATCTGAAATAAAGCTATGATTTTAATACCTGCAGCACCCTTACAAGAGAAATTCAGCAAAAATAACAAAGATTCCCCTACCTAGTCTCAATTTAATAAGATAATGAACTATACCTAAATCTTAGATATTCCAGTATGAACTTTCAGTCCTTAGAAATCTTCATTAGATCTAGTTCTAAATTAAGACTCATTATCCTCCTAATTTAATCATACGTTCTTGAGATGAATACTCATTTTATGTAATGCTGTTGAAGGAACTAAGACTTGATGATTAGCCTGAAAAAAGGATGTTGCCACCAAAAGCTTCCAAGGAACTGTCAGGAAAATATCCAGTGTGCCTGTCTCTCCTCTTTCTCTCATGAGGAAGTGGCAGACTACAATGATGTCTACAACTTTCTTGTAAGGGGTAGAGGAGAGGCTGACATTGGTCTCTTCTCTGTGACGAACAGTAAGAAAACCTGAGGGAACGTCCTGAAGTTGCCTCATGGGAGGTTTAGGATGAATATTTTGAAAAGGTTCTTCACCCAGACCCTGGTTGGGCACTGGAAGAAGTTCCCCAGGGAAGTGGCCATGGCACCATAACTTCCAGAATCCAAGAAGCCTTTGATGATGCTCTCAGGAATGTGGTGTGACTCTTGGGCATGGTCCTGTGCAGGGCCAGGAGGTGAACTCAATAATCCATGTGAATCCCTTCCAACTCAGCATATTATCTGATTCTGTGTATACTGCACAACATCATAAAACCCACACTAATGGGTTATGAAATGTTTAACCCAGTGGTATAAACAGAGACTTCTCAGGTGTATTCTGTAGCCATGAGGGAAAGTAATTTGTCCTAATCAGGTGGCAATTTATTGGCAAAACATCAGAAAACTGATATATTAAATGTACATATAAGGAAAATATTCAGCTTTTATTTCAGTGGCCAGTAATGTTGATTTCAAAATTTATTAGCACTTAATTTTAATTAGTACTTAGATAGAATTTTCTTATTTTTTCCAATGCTGCAATGATCCTAAATATCTGGAAATAACTTTATCAACATATTTAAAAGTTCAGTGCCAAATTTTTTCTCAACTTGTATTGAAAATCTTTAGAGTGCTTAAAATAATCAGCATCATGGCAAGATATTTATGAAGAAATTGTTAGAGCAACAGTATTTAATAAGATAAAATGATGTATCGAATTTAAAAAAAATGGAAAAAATCCCTTTAAATGTGACACATGAGGGATTAACAATGGTTCAATGATATCAGCATTAAACAGAATCAACCAAATTAGCTGAAACTTTCTGTAATTGTTGTGTTCATTACGTACTAAATAAAGAAAATAGATTTTTCTGATTGCTTTATTTTGTTTTGTTTTCCTGTGTTTTTTATTGCCTGTTCCTTGTAGTCATTGAGAAAAACATAGGCAGAATCTGAGCTACCAACAAAATTCTCAAGGGAATGCATAATCCAATTTTAAGGTAAAACCATGTGCAGAGTGACTGTGTGGCAAAATACACTCCAGTGAAGAACTCAAAAAGTTATTATGAATTGTTTTGCAAGGACTTTTATGAAGACTGTTACTTTCCAAGAGAAAAAGCCAGTTGTTTTCAAAAAAGGAAAAAGAAAAAAAAAAGACATCCCACAGCTTTCCTTCCATTTGAAAAAGTACTACTTTTTGTATTGTAACAAAAGCAGGTGCCCTGTTAGAATGGCACAGTGCTGGTACGTGTTATGGAAGGTACAATGAGCAATATTCTACCATGAAAGATTACGTCCTGATGAATGATAATCACTGTAAACAGTTGGGTGCTATTTGACTGGGTGGATAGTGGTCCCACCTAGCTGACAGCCCACACATGTGTTTTATCTCATCTTGCCTTTAAAACCTAGCATGGAGATAAACAGAGATTGGAAGAAGCTTCAGAAAATTATGAAGAAGGAAATGATGAATAGCAGGCTATTAAATGATATTACCACAAATAAAGCATAAATAAAGGCCTTTATCATTGTCTGAGTTTATCTATGACAAGGAAGACCTTTTTGAAGCTATATTTAGGAACTAAAAAATTAACTGCTTGACACATAAAGATAACAAGAGGCTTCATCCAGATTCTCATTCTTTGGCTTGTTGAGACTTCACTGAAATATCCACCTGAAATCTTGATAGGTGTTGTAGGAGGGTTTGAGTATAATTTTTCAGTTTTTTCAACTGCATGTAATAGATTCTATTTAAAAATTCCCTGCTTTGCTTACACTGAGAATTTTGAAAGAAAATTAGCTGTTTTTTCTTCCAACGACTGGAAAATGGGATTAAAACAAAGAACTTCTGATTCTAACCTCAATTTTGGGGAGTAAAATTTTTACAATTTTATGCAAGTTGACTAATTAGTCAAAACACTCTAAATGAAAAACATAATTATTTGATATGGTTCTCTTTATTTATGTGTCATTTAATTATTTGCATCCTTGAACAAAAGTCATGGAGCAGAGGGCATCTACTTATAGCGAACAGTATATTTATACTTCAAGACAGAGCTTTTCACTGTATGGTCTTCAGGTTACAGGGCTTTACATGTGTGTTTCATGGACTGCATGGTAGTTAAACAACCAACTCAGTTAAACTGCTAGTATCAATTTTAGTGACTATAAAATAATATTTACAACAGTTAAATCCAACACATTCACCTTCAGGACTACTCTCAATGACTTCTTATAACCATAGAATCATAAAATCTCCTTCTTCTGGGAAGCAACTCACATGGATTATCGAAATCCAATTCTTGGCCCTGCACAGCACAGTTCTAAGAATCCAGCTATGTGCCTGAGAGCCTTGTCCAAAAACTCCTCGAGCTCTGGCAGGCTTAGGGCCATCACCCCTTCCCTGGGGAGTCTGTTTCAGTACCCAAACCACCCTCTGGATGAAAACACCTTTTCCTAATGTCTAGCCAAAACTGCCCCTGACAGAGCTTCATGCCCATTCTCTTGAGGCCTGTTACTGGCGACCAGAGAACAGAAATCAGTACTGCTCCACTCAGTGTCCTCCTCCTAGCTGAACAAGACAAGTGATCTCAGCTGCCCCTCATATGGCCTCCCCTCTAGACACTTCACCATCCTCATGTCTGTCATTTGGATGCTCTCTAATAAGTTCATATCTTTCATATGTTGTGGCACCCAAAACTGTCCCCAGGACTCAAGGACTTGACCTGTATAACATATATATATAACATTATAAACCTGGGTGAATATTCTTCCTCAGGAGAGAATTCAATTACATTGATATTGATACGTTGACAAAGACATTAAAGGGCACTGGTCCCAAGACAGAACTGGGAAGGACACCATTCATCTCCGGACTCCACCTGGACACAGAACCATTGACCACAACTCTCTGGCTGCATACATCCAGTCTATTCCTTATCCACCAAATAATTCACTCTTCAAACCCATGTCTCTCCAATTTGGTAACAGGAGTGTCGTGTGCGACCATGTTAAAAACCTTCAGAAATCGTTTAGATGAATTATACCAGTTGGTCTTTCCTTGTGTACTGCTGCAGTCACTCCACCACTAGAAAGCCACCAGGTTGGTCAGACACAGTTTACCCTTAGTAAAGTCTTTCTGGCTGCCTTGCATCAACTCGTTGTCTTGCATATATCTTAGCATATTTTCTAGGATGACTTGTTCCACCAGGCACAGAGGTGAGGCTAACAGATCTTTAGTTCCCTGGGTCTTCTTTTCTCCCCTTTTTAAAAATAGGAATGCTCCCCTTTTTCCAGTCATCAGGGACTTCACCTGACTAGCATGACTTTTCAGATATCATGGAGAGTGTCTTGGCAACAACATCAGCCAAATCCCTCAGTACTCTGGCATGCATCTTGTCAGACTCCATAAATTTGTGGCTATTCAGTTTCATCAAGAGGTTCAGAATGTTCTTTTCAGTTACAGTGGGAGGGATTTTATCCCTCTTGGAGTTTCAGTGACTTGAGAGTCATGGAAAACCTGACTGCCAGGGAAGACTGATGTGAAGAACTTGCTGAGTAACTCAGCCTTCTCCATAGCCTTTGTCACCTGTTCTCAATTCTCATTTATTGAGGTTAGAGGGTGAGGGTTTACACTACCTTTCTTTTCTAATTTATGTATTTATAGAATCCCTTTTTGTTATTTATCACATGCGTTGCAGAGTCCTGTTCCATTTGTGCCTCAGCTTTCCTGATCACATCCCCAGACATCCTAGCTGTATCTTTGTACTTTGACCCAGGCCACATGTCCCTGCTACCTCTGGCTGTGCGTTTTCTTCTTGCTCCTCTGTGCGAGGAGAAGATCCTTGCTAAGCCAGGGTGGTTTCTGCCCTTCCTTGTTTAATTTCCTTCACATTGTGATGAAGAACTTTCCTTAAGTGGCTTTAAAGTGCTGCCAGCTCCGGTCATCCTCTCTGTCTCTAAGGAGAGTTTTCCAGGCCATCTCAACCACCAATTCTTTAAACAGCTGAAGACTGGCTGTTCTGAAGTTGTATCCCCTTAAAATTATCAACAGAAAGTAGTTTAAAAGAAAGCCACATATATTTAAACCAGGTTATTCTGATAGACATATATTATATTTTATTTGGGGTATTTTCTGAGCCTACTGTATATATAATAGGAAAGTAAATTAACTTCTTTGTTGGTGAGCTCAATTAAGTGATTAACATATTATTTTAATTTGACATATAACAAAAGTGAAATCTGGTTCTGTTTAAAACAAATAGAATTATGATTAATGTCTGACTCTGAAACTAGCACAGAAGTCTGTTTCTTTTACACACAGAATGAAAAAAAAACCCCAAACTCTATGTGTGTGTAAAATATATAACCTGAAGCTTATAGGAATGAACCTTTGTCCATGGATGATTTTGTCAGTTATGTTACTCTCTTCTTCTCCATAATCCACAAAGTAGTAAGAAAGGCTAAAGAGTATTAGCAATACCATTCACAGAGATCTACCTGAAAGTCAATGATTGACCTTGTACTTTGGACATTTGTCTTATCAGTTGGTCTAAACTGCAATGAGATCTATGAAGGTCTCCCCCCCCAAAATTCTTACTCTTATAATTTGCATAAGTTGCATACTATCATGTTCTATTTTTCAGACTTTTCAGAATGATTACATGATAAAACCTTGCAGCAGATTCTTTTCCTGGGCAAAATAAGCCTATTCATAAGCATTTAAAAATGATAATAAAAAAGCGAAACCCCACAGATTCTCATGAAAAGGTTTGAAAAGATTTCACCCATTTAAATTATGAGCATATCTGATATCCTACTACATTTACAGTTACATAAAACATTTTAAAGCCAATGAATTTTCCACTAGAATCAGATATCTCTGTAGACAATACTCATGCTATAACACTATTATGCCATCTATGGAAGTAGATGAATTTCAGAGAGAAAAGGACATCAAAATGCACTTGATTCTTCAGGTCAAAATCCTGAGTGTTTTTTGAGGAGGTCCAGCTCATGTAGAAAATATCACTGGATTCATCTCATTGTTTAGATCACCTTTAATATAAAGGGTCATGAAGAAACATGTAGGTCTCTCAGATCCTCAGATAAAATTGTGTCAGCCCATTCAATAGACATCTCTGCAAATGTTTGCATGCTTCCTACTATGATGATGGTTACAAATGTCACAGTAGTAATACTAACCATGACATATGATCATTTATCATTTTCTTGCCTGTCTACAGTCCTTTTGTTGTTGTTGGTGGTGGTGGGTTTGATTTGTTTGGGTTTTTTGTTTGTTTGGTTTTTTTTTCTACCATAATCTGTTTTGGTAATTTTACCTGTAAGGTGATTTGTAAATATGTATACTGTTTAAAGTGTAACTAATGACTCAGAGCAACAATAAAGTCTAAGACTAATCTGTCTCTTCAGATCTATTTATTTATTTATTTATTTATTTTTATCATTGTATGCACTAAAAAGTGCAAAAGCTAGAACTATGCTTTGAAAATTACCTTGAATTATTTTGTTTGAAATTAATATGAATATGCAAAAAGTCTTAGGTGCACAGGTGTTTCATGTAGAGGAAACAGAATTATACACAGTTTGACAAAAGGGAACGAAGGAATAAATGCAATTCTTGTTGAACTTGACAATAATTTATTAGAGCTTTGCTTAATTCAAGTAACAAAATTGCATGCTAAAAGCTTCAGAATTCTCTTTTCTATACATTCATTTCACTATCTTCACTCAGTCTGAGAATAAAGTGTCTATTAGTGTTGAAAGACAGTTAACCTTTTGGGCAAAATTTTAAGGTGAAGCCACAAAACTCGACAATTCATTGTATATATATATATATATTTCCTTACTGGGT
>JAOXXN010000364.1:15559990-15573140 GCA_026770055.1 Myrmophylax atrothorax | reverse complement strand
CACTGAGTGCCATGATCTAGTAAATGGACTGGAGTTGGACCAAGGATTGGACTTGATGATCTCGGAGGTCTTTTCCAACCCAATCGATTCTATGATTCTATGATTCTACGATATATTAAAAAAAATATTGCGGACCCTAGTGTTTCCAGACTGGCAGAAGTACAGGTATCAAATATTACATATGTCATAGGTATGAAAAAATGACAATACTTCTGATGTGATCTATGCCTGAACTGTTGAATGGAATGTACCTGCAGGCTTATAATTATTTTTTTTTAAATTATTTAATCAACAGCATCAAGAGGCAATATTATTGATGAAGTTGTTTTTTCATAACCTCTTTTGAAAGCTTTTGCACTTCTCAGTGAACAAGAGACTTGAGTCTTTTCTTCCTGCACCCCACTTTGACTACCAATATGACAGAATATGATAGAATAGATTTTCCATCAATGTGCTTATGAGTGTCCTTGACAAAGTAATAAATGACACTGTAGGTGTCCGTTGTTCTTTTTCTCTTTAACCTCAGCCTGTTTTTCAGACTGAATATCAAGAAAATCAGCGCAATGCAGTATTACAGCTGTTACCTTCTGTGCTGCGTAGGACTTTCAGGGACATAAAGGCGATACGGACATTCTTTGGCCAAATATTGTACAGCAATGGAAGTGAAGCAACTTTTGTTCTGATCTGGGAAGTATCCACTGACAGACTGCAGACAGCTCAGATAGTAAGTCAGAAACTATCAACATAAATGAAAGGAAATCATAGAAGGAGGAAGAAGCTAATATTTCATCTTCAAAAAGGGATAAACATTCCCATGTGAAAAAGACTTTTATTCAGCTTATGAATAATTAGGATATTCAAAACAATGATATTTTGTTAGGCAGTTAAGATGACTGTCAACAGTTGCATTAAGCTGATTTCTCATTTAGATCACAGTCATGAAGAGAAGTCCAATAAATTATTTTCTGCCAACCCATATAACACATCTGTTAGAAATATGAGAGACAGAAAAACAGATTATAGCAAGAATATTGACATTGTTAAGTCTAACTTTTGTTAACTATTGGAACATAGTTAATTGAAACATATCTTGAGCATTAGAAATCACAGTGTGACTGTTACTGAGGGAGTGTGCAAGCTGGCATAATCTGACTGCTATTATTCTTTATTGCCAAAAATATCTGACCCAGATATCTATTTTAGATTGAATACATAGAACAGCATTTTTTTTTTCTGTCCAAGATAAATATCTAGTTACATTTCTATTTGTGCAGCAGAAATACATTTATATTGTGTTTTGATTTATGCAAATAAAATGTCTGGGTTTGGAAGGACAATTCAAACCAGTAACTGGACAGCATTTGTTGTATGAGGAAAACCCATAACTAGTAGTGCTAATGTGACTATTCAGGGAACTTAAATGCCCAGATGTCCACCCTGAGCAATTTAAACATAAGATCATACTACAGTGAAGTCCAGTCACTAGTGGGCCTGCTAGTTTGTCCCATTTCACAAATCGGGAATGGAAACGTCTCCTAGGAAGATGAGTATTTTCAGCTGTTTTGAAGAACCATATACTTTTTCCAGTCAGTGATGTTGAGAAATGTGGGAAGTGAAGAGGGAGGACAAAGGAGTTCTTCATTCACACTGGAATTTTAGAAAGTGAAGTAAATCGCAGAGAGCAAAAAAGAGGGCTAGAGGTAAATGTGAAGTAACTGCCTGAAGCTCTGGAACATAGTCAAACATCTGGTACCAGCAATATCATTAAAGGCAGTGAGGCACATGTTGAGTTATTTTACTGAACCAGGGAAGGAAAATTCTCTCTTCTGAAGAACACCTCAATAAATAATTACTTTTTTCTTTTTTTTTTTTCAATCAGAAAAGTCTTATATTTGTCCTGAACAGGGTATATGTACGTTAGAAAAAGAATAAAGTTTCATGTTAACAAGTCTAGATTATTTTTTTATCTCTACAGCACTTCAGAATAAGACTGATAGATATTTGAACAAGATGATATACTTTAATTTTTTTTAATTGTCTTTAGACTAGTCTGAATGTGTCACCTTTCATTCCACCTTAATTGTCAATTTTGGTAACCAGGACGAGCATCTTAAAATGAGATTATCCTTTTATTAAGAAAAGCCCAGCAGTTAAGAGGTTAATCTCTTAAAACTGTTAATACTGTCTGTATACATAATCAGTTGTGTAAATGAACAGTGTTGCAATTCCATTTTATGAAATCAAAATTCTGACTAAGGTGACATGAATAATCCTTGAGAATATCAGCTTTAAAGAGATGCATTTGCCATAAAACGCTCATTATCAGCTTCCGCCCATTGGGAGACCTGCTTTTGCCCTCTGACCCAGTGGTCTTCTGCCAAGCTGAGATGTCTGTGAGAGGCACTGCTTCTTGAAATGACATATCAGAGTCAGTGAAACTGTCTGGCCAGTTCTGAAATGTCATTTCTGGGATCCCTGCTCCTGAAGCGGCCATGTTCCCAGGAGAAGCAATTCATAGATGTTCAAAAAGGCAGCTAATGGTGAGGATGGGGGAAAGCTCCTTTACCTGTAGGTTAATAGATAGAAAGGAAAATTCTTGAGACCCAAGGCATTCATCTATTTTAAATGACAATTATTATCTTCTGCCATGAAGTGAAAATTGCCACACTATGTAACTTTGCGTCTGTCTGGAATTTGTGCATATTCTTGAACATGACCTCTGCTGGAAGGATGATAGTAATTCTTATCAAACATTTCTCTGACATTTAGTTCCTTCACAGGTGTTCAGTTCAGTGTTTCATGGTTCCTGGCCATCAAAACACCATTCTCATTGGTACTATATTTGGCTCTGAATTTGAAGAAAGTGAAGCTTCTGTGATCATGGTTTGTGTCTATCTTGCTGTTCTCATTTTCTGTCTTGAGCAACTTTGACAATTGAATAAGGATTTTAAAAACAAAAATGTTCATGCAAGTTTCACTATACGAGAGTAAGCAGGGGAGTAAAAGTATAAATTACCCAAGGCTATCTTATCAACTCCTATCTATAGATAAACTAGATGCAAGAGGTGTCTTGTGAATAATTAGGGGAAAAGTCTTAATCAGAACTGTCGATCAAACACAAGAGACAAGTCCTAGAAAATGAGGCATTACTAGCTGTGGTTCATGGCACTGTTTGTTTAACATATCTGATGGTGATAAAATTCACAGCTTACACAGAGAAGAACATAGATTTAGCCAAAATTCTTAGAGCTCCCTAAGGAAAACTTCCTATTCTTCTCTGTGATCATACAATAGCCTGTGCACATCCATGATTTACGAGGTTGAATGGATAATATGATTCACCCAATTTAAATTACCACAACTTTTTGCACTCATAAAAGTTGTTTAAATTCTTTAATACAGAAAAGCATCAGCAGCAGATTTGGATTTCAAGGAAATACTTGGATTGTTTTTGAATCCGCATTAAATTTTCTACCATGAATTAAAATTTTCAAAGTGTAATTCAAGTTGATGAGTTACCTCATAGTCTCTCCTACAAGCATGGGGTTGAGTCTGTAGGAAACCTACTCTTGTAAGATATATGAGAGCCCTCAATGACAGATAGTAGCTTACTGAGATTTTTCAAAAAGGATGATGTGCATGACACTCTTTGTGAAAACGTTTCAAGACAAAAATTGTGACAGGGTCTAAGAGGTGTGAACAGCTTTTAAAAGTAATTTTATTCACTATGATGTGAACTATAAATGTATTGATAAAATATTTTAGTAAACCAGAAAAATGGTAATAAAATTGTAAGTAACTTCATCCATTATTACATGGTCTTTCCTAGAAATATACTCATGTTTCAGGGTGGTGTGAGTTCAAGGAAATAAATGCTGTCTCATAAAATTCAATGCATTAATATGCAATTTAAAGTTCACCACTAGCCTTCTTGCTCAATTCCCTTTTTCCTTGTCATATATTTTGGTGCAATGTGAGAGACAGTGCAATCACTTGTTTTTCAATTTTCAAAATTTTAGAACAGAAAACATTTTCAGGTCCAGAACATGCTTGCTCAATTGGTAAAGGAGCAAAAAATACAGGAAACCACAGTAAAGACATAATAACATTTTGAAAGACATTGTGTGAATTTGGAAAGTGTCTGGAAGATAAAATATTTTAAAGAAATTGGCACTTTAAATTAAGAAAATGCAAAACTAGAATTAATCAGGGCATCACAAGCATATTTATATAATTTATCATTTATATTTAAATATCATGTCACATATTTAATCTAAGTATGGATGTTTTACAATCTACCTAAACACAACTGTGTCTATAACCGCAAAATTAGTTCTATTTCAACTCAGGCACTGCCACACACAGACATCTAGTGAGTCTGTGTATAGCAGTGCTGCTATCTACAACTTTATACCATTTGAAATAAATTGCACCTTAAATTTGAAGGCAATTTTAGGTAGTTTGGTGTGTGGTACAGATCCCATTTTTGATATTTAGCAAGCCTGAGATATTTCTAACTTATGAAGTCTGTATGTCTACAAACTAATATGGATCTGTTTGTGTTTATTACCTTTTCTCATACATGCCGTGAAATGACTAAATTACAGGTATTTTACATGTGTTTTGTGGTAGAAGACAGATACCATCTGTTAGTATAATTTATCTTAAAATACCCTGTTTTACAAAATTACAGAAAAGCACAGCAATTTGCTCTTTTTTCTTTTATTTTTCTTTCCTTTCTATTTTTTTATTTTTAATTTCTAAGACTATAACAAAATCTTCAAAGCCCAGAAGATGCCTTCTAGCTGAGAATTTAGCCATATAATAAACAATTTTCATCAAAGCACTGAGTTTGTGGAAATAGAGTACAATTGTGGATTCCAAATTTTGATAATGTTCCATACTTATTAGCTATTTTGTCTTTTGTATTTTGACCTGATTCAGCCAGCAAACACATCAACCCTTATGTAAGATTAGATACACATACATACACATACTGCAGCCCAGATCAGATTAGCTGCAATCAAGGTAATTATGTTGAACAAAATTGTTCATCTGTGCTTTGCAGCTGCCATTTGGATGTAGTGTTTGATCCCAAGTGAATCAGCTGTACATATGTTCTTCCTTAATCCTGGATAACTTAGGTTTTATTTTAATACATAATCGCTTCTTTAAAACTCAAGACTGAGATTACAGCATAATTAGTTTTGAAGACAAATTAATTCATATTTCCTTCTAATGTTTTTCCTTGGTGTAATCCAAAATTCTTTCATGGATACCACCTGCAACTGAGGTTCCCAAAATCTGAGGCAGTCATCTAGACTGCCTGTTCTCCTCCACCTCTGTCAGTTCACAGAAGCTACTTCCCCAGGCAATAATCATGTTTCTTTTGTAGTTAAAATTAGACTATGAACATACTCAGAGAGCTAAATACCATACAATAGCAAAGCAGGTGCTCTTTCTGTGTTTTGCTTCTACTGTCTTACAATCTAGACTTTAGAAGACAGTATGAATTCTCTTAAGCTCCAGTAGTTGTGTTTAATGAAAAACGAATAAATTTTAACACACACACACCCTGCCCCCCGCTCTTCCCCTCAAAAAAACAATAGCTCTGGAGAATTTGGGTTCGAAATCATTGGTAGAGATGCCACTCAGTTTTTCAAATATTTAAAGAGTTTGGGGTTATGATTGTGATTATACCACAATTTATAATCATAACTTTTGTTTCTAGTGACATCTGACTTCTGGCAGCTGCCACTCTTCATCATATTGAAACAAAGTTGCTATCAATTGAGAAGAGCAACAGTCTGAAAGATAAGAAATATGAACACTAATTATGTCTAGGATTTCAACCCTTAGTGGCTTCTTTGAGAATTATTAATATCTGCCCAGCTTAACTTCATAAAAGTTTACACTTTCACATACTGTAAAATAAGTTTCATAGCTGTAAGTTAAAAAGTTGCATTTTTTTAAATGGACAAAGAGAAGACTCTTTCAGTTATATTGAAAAGATGCAGTCCTACATCTCATCTCTCATGAAAGAAAGAAGTTTTTAAATAAAATGGATTTATATTTGTGAGCTGTTTTTTTTTTAATGATAAGTAGAACAAGAAAAATTACCATTTGTTATATAGAACTCAGTTACAATGTTGCTAGAAACAAGAGATAGTGCTGGATCAATAAATAGATTTTTTTCAAAACTTTTGAGATTCATCATCTGTGTTTCACCAGTCTTTGGAGAGAGCCAAAAACCAGCTTTCATACTTTTATAAATGGTAGTTGTCAAGAAGGAAAAAAATATTATCTTCAAGAAAATATTGGATTTGAATTCCATATTCTACTTAAGAAAGAACCCAGTTTACCCAAACATTATTTTGTAAGGGTTGTAAAGATCTTTACAAAAGGAAGAGAAAACAAAAAAAGGGAAGGAAGGACCAAATGAGAAGCTCATTGTTAAGCCTATTATCCACAAACTTCTGTTTTTGTGTAAGTGAAAGGGGCCATAAAGTCTGGAGCAATCTCTACCAAGTATGGGGAGGATTTGCTTAGTTCTGCTTTTCTTTTGAAAATACCACGGTTTCTGCTTTTTCCTTGAGGAAATGATCTGTGTCTACATCCACAGAACCATATACCATAGTACAGCGTTTTTTCCTCTGGGTCTTTTTTATCAGTAAATATAGTCATATCTAGAATTCCTGTTTAGTTGCCCCAGGACTGCAATTCCTTGCTTACAACTGTGCAAAAAGCAATAGGTAAATATATCTATGCACATATATATGCATATGGGTGTTTATATATACATGTAAAGAAAATATATATATGTGTATACATATATATATATATGTAAAGAAACAGTTTTTATAGTTGGCTACTCATTTATTACCCACTAGCCCATAACATATGTATCTTTTTATTGCTTTTGTTAAAGAAGTTTGGTGTGG
This sequence comes from Myrmophylax atrothorax, assembly GCA_026770055.1. Taxonomy (NCBI): domain Eukaryota; kingdom Metazoa; phylum Chordata; class Aves; order Passeriformes; family Thamnophilidae; genus Myrmophylax; species Myrmophylax atrothorax. Next base: position 15,566,199 of record JAOXXN010000364.1, on the reverse strand, counting down.
AAGGAAAGCTGGATTGCAGTTTTGCACTATTAATCCATTCACGGTACAGTTGTTTATACAGCATTTTCCTGTACTTGGGTTCTGTCTGCTTGGTTTAAATGAAGTTACTCAGAGTAGACTGCACAACCTCTATGTTTTTACTGTCTTCTTTGTGATTTTTATTGGCTCGTTAGACTTTAGGCATTGACCTCGTTAATAGAAGTAGATTATTCTCGGTCTCCTTGTAAAGATCATTGGAAATACCAGATTTTTGCTGTAGTACTGGACTTATGCTCCTACATACCAGTGATTGTGCCATGTTTGACATCAGCTTATTCAAACATGTTCAGGGGCTTGGATACTAGGTAGCACAGAGCTCAGCACAGACTGTTTCCCAAGACTATAGGGCAGTCTTTGGAGCAGACATTCAAGTAACATGAATTGTAGTCACTTATTTGAAAACAGTACAAGTTTCTCTACAATACACAGAAAGACTTAGATCTGTGTGGAGGTATCAATGATCTATTGTGCAACTCCAGATAAGTCCCGTAATGCTTCCATCTGTTTTTCTATATGTCCTCCTTGAATTGTTATTAGAATCAACATGGAAATGTGACGTATTTCCTAAGAAAATTTTGGATAATTTTAAAAGTTGCCATTTTGTGAAGAATAAATTAATTCAGAATTTCTTTAATTCTAATAAATTTCTGGACAAAATCTGTCTGTGGCTTTTTAGACATTATACAATGGAGAGAGCTCTGCACTAGCATGGTAAGTGCTAATTTTCTGTCACAAAATATGTAAGGGGTCATATAATCAAGATGATACTTAAGGAATTTAAATATACAGGTTTAAAGTTTGGAATTATGAACACATTAATGTATTCGAAGTTTTCATCAGTTATAGAAGTTGTTTACTATCTAAAGCTACGAAGGCAGAGGTTTATATAGTATTAATCTTATAAAAGACTTAGAATTAAATAAAACACTAAAAATTGTGTTAAATTTTAAGTGTATGAGCCTTTAGCAGAGGATAAAACAGTCCGGGCTCAAGATTCTTCCGCTTGTCCCAGTGAATTCAGCTGCAGGAAATTTAAAACCTTTCTCATATGGGAAATGTTTAGAAAATAAATACAGAGAGTCATATTTGCAATGGCAAATTATATGCATTTTGCCAAGTTTCCTCCATGATTTGATAACTCTTACTGTAGCTGTCCCTGTAAATATGACAATAAATTTTTAAATCTCCACAGAACTGGTAAATACAGGCAGATGCACTTAACTGCTGGTGAGCAACAAAAGTCAGCCTGCAGGAAACTGTGGCACTAATGTAGCTCTTGATTAATCTCTAATTACACTTTTGTCATCTTAGCAGGGAGACAAAACTATAGCAGTTCCTAAATAGCCAGGCAGCATTTTGGCACCTAGCAACCAGCAGTACTTTCATATTAGCTGCAGTGGACTCTGTGCTGTTACATGGAAGGTTGTTACGGATCACTGCTCTATTATTTATAGAGCAGCATTTACAGAGGCCTTCACAACAGTATATAAATTAGCAGCTTAACAGGCCATCGCTAACTAAAAACATAGCATGAGCTGAAGCATCAAGTATGAAATTAAAATGTGACTTGGAGATAATAATGTTTGTAACACACATAGAAAAGAATGTCTATTTATTTTCCCGTTAACCATTTCACAGGCAGATTACAATAGGATCTTTAAGAATTTTCATGAGGATGCATGTGCGCCTGTCTCCCTCATTTCTCATATGGACTTAATGAGTATGTATGTGGATATATAAACAGATATATTTATGCATGATAAATATTTTATTTTATTTTGTACATAATTTTTTTAAAGATTAGTGTAAAAGCTTGCCTATTTTTTTTTCAGAGTAGGCTAGTGTTAACAGAGGTGGATGAGTGGAAATGGTGCTAAAAGGGATCTGCTAATTGGGCAGCAGGCTGCAACAACACTGCAAGAGTCTTCATGAAAAGGCCTTATCAGCTATCAATCTGGTAAATAACAGTAACTTTTTTCTATGTCCTGTTTTATGGTAACTTGTCAGTGAGAAGACCAGCTCCAAGGAAAGATCTCACACCTCTAGTTAGTGTTATTTAGAGTGAAGATTCAGTAGTGATTAAATACAGTTAAGGACTGCTGTCTAGCTGTAGTTGATTCCTTATTTAATCAACTAAAGAAAGATATAAAATAATGCTTATATATTAGGGATTCTGGAATAAGAGAATAAATTTATTATTGTTGTGGTTTAGACCTTGGCAGAATGCCAAATATTCACCTAGTTGATGCAGCCACCCCCCGTGGGAAAATGTAAGTAGAGGAACTTCATAAACCTTTCCTTTGCAGTCTTTCTGTAATTAAATAAATGCTTGGCAATAATAGAGAGTTCTGATCTAAATCATGGTGGTTTCTGATGCTTCTCCTGGACTGGGCCCATTTTGCTCTCCCCTTCTCAAACGTACCATCAGAGAAAGTCCTTGTACGGTAGGAGAGATCTCACAGCCTGAGCAGATATAACAGATGATGGAAAGGAAGGAACCCAGCTGCACTCACTCCCTGTGTTCACGCAGCTAGCTGGTAACAGAGTCAGAGAAGGGAGGCTGCACTGGGCTCTTCTATCCACAGAAATCAATAGCAAAATGTCTCTTATCTTCAACAGAGAAGGAAATGTTTTTCAGTTTCATGTCAAAGAACTCATTGCTAGATATGCTTTACCAAGCCACCTTTCTTGACTATGCTTTTACTTACTGGATATTTCTAGGGATTTTTTTTTTAAATAGCTTATGAGTTAAATGTGATGTACCTTCCTTTTTTTAGGTAATGGTATTTTCTTTTCAGTTGTTGGCTTTGAAAATCATTCCCCTCTCAAGGTTAGCCTATAGATGGCATGTAGAGATTATCCAGCAAAGTGTTTTGTGTTTATAATCCAAATGTCCAGTGAAGCATCACACAGTATGATCATGGTATAAATAAAATTCATTACTGAAAATTGGAGGTCACAAACTGCTCAGAATGCCTCAAATTACTGAACCACAGAGTTTCTCCCAGATGGCTAGGCTGCCCATAATCTTCACCACAAAAATGAAAATCAAGGACTTAGTGCAATCAGGAAATTTTATGCCTCTAACAAAATATTTTCTGTTTTAAACTGAAAACTAATCCTACCAACCAACTAACCAACGAATCAACCGAACAACCAACCAAATAAAACAGATGAACAAAAAGCCACAAAAGAGAGTAGATTATCTGCACCTCATTTGCTTTCTTCTGGCCAACTTTGTGAGGACACTGCTGGTGCTAGTTCTCCACCAGGGACATTCAGAGCTGTAGCTCTGTCCCCTGAAACATTTACTGCTTTATGGCAGATGTGGGACTTAACACAGAATATAAGTCCCAGTATATACATAATATATGTTTGGACTCTTTAAAGGCAGAATAGGAAGCTAGAAACCCAAGCAAGTCCCTTCTGAGAGATATTTGCATAGCTTTCTCCTAGATTTTCATGGGTGAAGGTGTCAAATAGCTGATTGTTGGGGTATTTTAGTTCTTTTGCTTGTTAGTTTTTGTATACAAATAGCTGGTGTATTAGATAAAGCAAGAACATAAGACCCATGAAAATAATTTCTTCCAAAATCTCCTAACTATTGAAGCTATTGTCAAACTATTGTCAAGCTATCATCAAGCTATTGTATATCATGCTATTGCCATTATAATGCTACATGACTTAATTAGCTATTTGATTTCTGTAATGGTACTCAGAGTTGAGGTCTGAGATGCATTTGAGACAAGAATTATGAACTGATATGACACCAAGAGGCTAATCAATGTTTCAACAAGAAAAGCAAACCTGTTTGGAACATGTGGGTCCTGCAGCTGGATCTCTGTGGCATCATATTTGCAAGTCAAGCTCGTGTAAGAGACCTCTGCCTAGATGCACATTTCCCTCAACTTTTGTCTGACTATGGGGTTTGTTTTATGTTGCTATTAATTGTAGCTATTGGGAAAGAAACTAGTTTTACCAGAGAGCATATAATCCCATTGATTGTGAATTTCTAGCTTCATTTTTGAGACTTCAAGTCATGATTGTTTTAAAGGTGAGTATCTGCACTAAGAAAAATTCCTGTGCAAATATACCTTGCAATTCAAAGTACTATAATATATAACCAGAATAAGGAAACAAAAGAAAAATATTGAATGCTGTGAACTCATAATCATTTTCTTACTACATAATTTTGCAGCTGCACATAATTAAGGTTCTTAATACATTTTAAGTATTCATTTCCATATCTTAATATGTTAGATTTTTTAAGGTACTATTATTACCCAGAATGATTTATGATTTCACAAGTTTATTTTGAAAAAGAAAGAAAAGAAACAAACAAAAAAGCCTGAATGATGTTGAAATACATACATATTCCTAATATCATATCTTCAATCTAAAAGACATGTTAAATTATCTGGAAATTGACTGAGTTATTTTAATTTCTTTTCTAAGACTTATTCAGTGGTTGTTCCAGAAAAACAAGAGAGCTGCATGTTTTACACTCAGCATTGAATAAATGAGAAAAATATTTGTAGTTAAAAAATTACCTCAAAAGAAAGATGGCAAGGATAGCACACGTGAAATTAAAAAGATATATTGTCAATTACCTCTGATGATACAATTTCAAGCAATTTATTTAAAGATGACACTCTGGTTTTAATGAATCACTTTTGAGGGATATTTTTCAATGAAATGTCTCTCTCTGGTGAGTAATTTAGGATAAATAAATCTATATGTGCATCTATAAAAAAAACACATCCTTTTATAAGCCTCCTCGATTTATTAGACATGGATATTTAAAGATTAGAAAGAACTTCTGACACTAAGGTTTAGGGTCATTAAACAGGTCACCAGAGCTTTGAACAGTAAATCTGTGCAAGACAGCTTCAGCTGATGACTTCAATCATGAAATTTTTTTCCCAATCATTATAAATTTAATTTCATAAAATACATAGTCTTGAAGAATCTATATCATGTCTGAAGTAATCTTCAGACTCTGCTTTATTTTTTGTTAGCATTCAATAGATACTTCATAATGTTATCTTTCCTTGCATTTTAAAGGCTAGGAATGAAGTCCATCCTTTTATTAAAAAAAGAAAAGAAATTACATGAAAAGGCTTGTATTTTGTAAATTCATCTTAAATTATATAAATAAATGACACAGTTCAAAATTGTAATATTAGTTGAAATAGTAACTTCTTCTGTGTTTTCAGGAAATAAAAAAAATATGTTTCTATTTTTTAACCATGTTAATGATATACAATCAAAAATATATGAATGATATATAATAATTAAAAAATAATTTTTATATATTTCCATTGCTTTAAAGCAGTTTTTGCTTTCTGCACGTACCCCTTATATTTTTTACTTCTACAGCATTTATAATAGAAAACTCTCTTTATAAAAATTTTCAACATAAATAAAATATCTTGTTATGTCAGTTTGTTTTTTTCTTGTGTACATATATATATATATAGCATATATTGTGTAAATATGTGTGTGCATATATACAAATTGTACACCAAAATTAGGAATGCATTTGTTTTATGCTTCATGTTGTTGAGAAAATTAGTTCTACCTGCAATTTGCCATTTTTTAAAAAAGATTTCTTCCATAAAAATTGAAAAAAATGATCTTCAACTTCAAAATAATATCTGACTGATGTTCTAAAAAATTTTAGCCAAAAATTTATGGTATTTCAGAGCTGTATATAATGATTTTTTACATGGAATCTGAGGAATTCTGTTAGAGGAAATAAGCTGTAGTGAAAGTATTGACAAAAAAATCATAGTGTTGAAAGCACATGAGGAAAATAAATCATGTATTGAAAAATTTTCATGAAAGGTGGACTTGGGTAAGTTTTAAACCAGCTTTTATTTGCCTTTCAATGTGTATTTAAACCCATTAATTCTTAAATCAAAAAACGTTTAAAATACAGTATTGTCTTGTGTGTTTTAGAATAAGAGCTTTTAAGACCCTAAAATTCACAACTATATCTGATCAAATAGCTGGCCAGCAAATATGAGCCATAAATCAAAAAGTCTGACTGTGAAATTTTTTTCACAGTACAAAAAGGCATTTTCTTGTACTATAAAATGAACGCACAAACTAAAAGAAAATGTTACTGAAGATTTATGACTGTCAGCAGGAGAATTTTTGTTTGTGTT
>JAOXXN010000364.1:15537103-15554450 GCA_026770055.1 Myrmophylax atrothorax | reverse complement strand
CTGAATTTTTAGATGAATTCATTAAAATTTTTATGTTGTTAAAGCATGTAATTTGTACTTTTTTTAAATATTCTACATATCACTTGAGTATAAGTACTTTGCAGTTGAAACAAGGTAACAATGCATGTCACATCTACATCCATTTAATCTTTCTCATTTTACCAAAATATGTGATTTCATGGTAAATCCATTCAATTAAATGTACTATAAGTGGTCAAAACACAGGAGATGATATGTAACAAGATATCTTACGAAGAAATAAAGTTACATGAAAAAAAGAAAGTGCTTTGACTGAAGAAATCAAAGATTAAAAAAAAGTAATGCTGACAACAGGTACATTTTAAGGTCAGAAAAAGAAGTTCCTGGAACATCACAATACATATATAAGATTCTTGAAGGAACCCCAAAGGTGTTTAGGTCACTTCTGTTGCAGCAAGCATGTATCCAAAGAATTAAATATCTAGAATTTTGTATTACTAGTAAATCACTCAGTAAGAGTTTTTAGAATTTTTTTTAAAGTTTAATTGCTTTCTGCATAGATTGTTTAATTCCTAAAGTATGGTTCTTGATAAAACAGTGGAACTTTACTCAGAAATAAAACAAGTTTTAACACATATTCTGGTCTCACGACGCTGTAAATAATCTCCAATAAAAAAGATACATATCTTTTTTTTTCCCAGGGAAACTTTATCTTTTTTGAGGCAGTCTAATAGACAGTCTCAAAAAAGTTGAAAACTGAACTCCGAGAGCCTGACTAATTGTGACAGCAACATCTTTCACCAGCTCATTGAAATTAACAGTTTCTTTCACTTATTCTAATTAGGACCAATGGGAGTTCTGGAATTCACCAAAGGTTTTCAAGTTGCTCTCTTTTTTGGGTGTTGGTGGTATCAGCTTCTACTTTATTCAAGAAATAGTTTAGTCTAACTTGAGAACAACTCCTTTCTTATGGTGCTCTTTCAAGAAGCGCTTGTATTGATACCTTCTATGAGTGCTTCTTAATAGAGAGCACTGCAGTTAGTGATGAAAAGGATATAATTTCTGGTGAAAGATTAATGCATGGTGGTAACGACTCTGGCAATGTGAATACAGAAATGTTTGTTACTGAACAAGCAGTCACTAAGGACTCTCAGGTAGCACTGTTTGCCTTTAATAATGACTGCACTTTTCCACTAAGGTCTGGAACATACTCAGTGTGGGGACACCAGAACTTCCATTTCTGGGTGCTGCAGGAGTCATTCATGGTTTATAAGCTGTATGCATGGGGTTACAGACAAGATTATATAAGAAAGGAGCTCACAGCAGGTGTGAGGAGGATCCTGTTATAGAAATCCCACACAAGAGATTCTGGCAGTGGCCTTGTGGTTTGGTTTTTTTTTTCATAACAGTACCCTATCCTTCCTGATGACACTTACTCTAAAGGGCTGCCTTTGAAATGCGGTCAAAAGAGGAGAGTCCACTCTTTTGTCTCATAGTATGGCAGACCTAACATACACTCAAGGATATCAGACACAGGCTTAGTTCCTAGGACATAAGGGAGTCCCAGAATCCCTTTGACTGTATTTAAACATCTATCTGTAACAAAAATGCTGTGCTCACCGGTCTGGTTGCACCATGCTGTTACAATTGCACATGTAAAGCCATATTTGCTGACCAGAGTAACATAGCTCCAAAAGGACTGAGAAAATTATGACTAGACCGTGCAGTTCACAGAGCCACAGTGCATCCTGCACCTCTGGTCCGCTGAGTCTCTGGTGTAGAAACCTGGCAGCATTTTGGTGTGAGCTCTTTGCTGAACAATCACACTCATAGTGAGGCCTGAAAAGTAAGAAAATACTTCAATTTCCACAGCTAAGGCTTGCCCAATGTTATTAGGCGTTATGCATCTGCTGCATAGCTGTAATTTTTACAGCTATCATATCTGAAAGTTCTTCCATGCTCAGAGTTAGATCTGATTGTTAGATATATGCCTATAAATTTCAGACTTTATTCTTAAGTACATTTCAAGCACATTAGGAAGTTAGAAATTAAGTGCTACTACATTTGAGAGAAAAGTTTAATATTGAAATTTTATTATAAAGCATTCAAAATCTCCTAATTTTGTCTTCATTGCTATGAAACAAATGGTTGTAGAATCATAAGTCATTTCCCATAGCCTTTTATATGGTGTTACTCAAAGAATGATTTATTTGATTTTCATTGAAGAAGTGAAAAAAAATTCTTGAAATAAAAAGTTTTTAGTGGTTTGGGGTTTTATTTTTTTTAGTGGGAGATAAATGGGCCATTTACTGAAGGATGCATGCATTGTATTTCATCATTTTTTAATGTAATTATTGCAGAGAAGGTGGAGGGTTTAGACATTTATAAAGAAAAAATTGTCTTGCGCTTCAAATGTACTTACAGTAGCAAGGAATTTGATTCAATTTTCTGATGTACTTGGGCAATTTGAATAGTGGAAGCTTTTAATATATTTGCCTGTACTCATCTTGTCAAGATTAGCTTTTATAGTACATACTCTTGATGGGCATATACTCTTGATCGACTTGATCCTTGTAGCATTTCACATATTTCACATAATATTATCCTTATAGGGCCTATACAGAGGAGGGATAGTTTATGATGCTTAAAAGGCTGAATTCCCACAATCCAGGTTCTCTTCCCAGAATTTCCTGCTCCAGAGTTCCTGTATGACCTTGAGTAAATACATTTGTGTCTATCTCTTCTGCTTGAGTCTTGGTGCATCTCAGTGTTGTCTTTCTCTAGTTCTTGCTTCTGGCTTGCCACTGATGCTGCAATTTTTGCAGATCTCTGTTAAAAGCATGTGGGCTCTACCTGAGATTTTGCTCTTTCTGAATTTCTGAAAATTGTAAACCTGGAACTCCCTGTTTCTGAACAGTGCGTTTGTGCTTAGTTTCACTTGTGGTGCCTGGGCAAAGCTGTGGGTGTACCACTTGGTGCCAGAGGCAGCCCAAGCACCCACTTGCACTCAGATCAGGCACACCAGTGCGTAGGAGAAGGTGAGACCATGATGTTTGGACAGGCACATCATGAGTTGACAAACTGCATATCTCCACTGCTTGTTTCAAGATCTTTACAGGTAGATCCTGGAAGTGAGGAAGAGTAGTTTTTCATGTAAACTCTGGGGTCAGTGACTGCTTCCTGGCTCATTATCCAAATGCTGTGGCTCGTATCTATACCGAAATTTCCTTGCACCATAGGTGACCTTACCCACAAGGGATACTGGGAACAAGACTCAGTCTGAATCATCATCCAGAGCTTGGCCAAGTATGAGCAGCAACTGAGCCAGGTTAAAACTCTGTCAGAAGTCTTGCCAGCAGTTAACTCATACGGGAGTGGGCTGAGCTCAAGACCAAGACCTATTTCGTTTACTAAAGCAGGTGGAAAAACAGCTACTGCAGAAAGTGAGTGGAACACGTGTTGTTACCAGCATGGCAGAAGAGTGGGGAAGGACTGGAGAAAGAGGAAGGATAACCAGTTAATTCCACATCTGAACTCAGCACAATGGCACTACTGACAGTGATAATGAAATGCATATTGATCTTGGTCTGTGACAAATCCCTGTAATAATTTATGTATGTTTACAATAACAAAATTAGGTGGCTAGTATGCTTGGAGTTTGATACCAGCTGGTATGGATCATGATTGACTTTTACAGTAGCCACTTAGATTTGGCTTGTCATCTCATAACAATAGCCAGCAATCATAAACATTATAAATACTTTTTTTGCTATGACTTAGTTCTTCCCTGCTCCCAAAAATGTTTGCTCACTTTCCCGTCATTTTGCCCATACAAATATTCTGTGTGAAGCACTTCCCAACTGAAAGTCCTTCAGAAGCAGCTCTTGGACACGATTCCGTGGAGAGGTCAATTCCTTATCCAGCTATAGATGTGTTGATAAAAAGAGACTCCTGTGCTCTAATTGTCATTCTTTACCCAAAATGAGAGGGCAAGTGGCCCAGACCACACAGTTCTTTGTGTGTGTGTATATATGTGTGTGTATATATGTATATGTATATGTACATGTATATGTATATGTACACATATATGATGCTTTTGTCCAAAACTACTGTTAGAAAAGCAAACTGGATTAACATGGAGTCAGCTTCTTCCAATAATAGGGTGAAAGATATTCTAAAGAGACAAAATACTTCAAGGCAAGTTCACAAATACTGAAAATTTCCAGACTTACTGGTCCTGCCACATTTAATTTAACTGATGACATAAACACTAGGCAGGGTTACATAGAATTATTTTATGTTTTTTTATGAACAACAATTCTTTTTTCAATTATACTCTGTAGCACTTTCAGTTGCCTTTTGAACTGACGTGAAAAAGCATCATTAATCTCTGAAAAGCACCTTGTGTTTAATTATATAGACATGTAGGGAGATTAGCCTCTTAAGACAGAAGTTCCTTTCAAGTAACATAGTTTCAATTTGCATCTATTTTCTCCTATTCTTTCTTTCTATTGTCAAATTTTGAAGATTTTTACAGTCATATTTTTATACTATTCTGCATTATTATTGAATTCACAGTTGGCCTGAAAAAGTCCTTGTAATGAAATGTGTTTTTCAAAGCACTTAATATAAACTCCCCAAAGAAATTTAGCCTTTTCTCAAATACATGATAGGTTTTTCTCCTATCCAATAAAAAAAGAAATATTAAACAGTTTCACATATTCAGTGATATAAAAATGTCATATTCTTTTAAAAAAGTGGGACAAATTACAGCAATTTTCTAAACTTCTTTCATTTACCAAGAAGAGATAACAATCACATTATGGCAGTCATTTGGAATTCAGTTAACAGTTTCCATATTTCCCATGAAAATATTAATTGATGAAACTGAAATAGTTCATGATGATGAGTATACTCAAAATTTTTTCAAGATGTTTTTCACCTTTTTCAAAGCAAAATGTGTTTCTCAGTACTTTCTTTTTGGTAATCAGTTTTAAAAGTTATAATGTGGAAGAAGGGTTTTAATCTCCAGGATTTAAAAGAAAGAATTTTAAGATGAATGGAAATATTATGACCTGATCATAATTGTTTTCATCTGATAAATTCCTAAACAAACAACAAAAAGAAAAGTGCCAAGCTTTCTATTTATCAGAAAATATTATTAGTGTATTTGTAAGACTGGATATCTAAATTTTGCTATTATCATTACTTGATAGGGAGCTGTTAAATTTCATAGAGCTTCTCCATGATGATGTCTCAGAGCTGAAAGGGTATCAGTATGCTAGATTAAGTGGCATGAAAAGTTAAAGAGGTATTCAATTAAAGGAGGATTGAAAATCTGTCATATAATTAATGCTTGTTGACATCTGAGCAATTTTGCCTTTTTGTTTTCTCCCTTTAAATAGCACCCATAAAACAAATATACTTTTTTCTTTTTTATATTTAAGTTTACTTGACAAAGATAACCACAGAGATGCAATACATCTAGATTTTTAACTGGTTTTGGTTAATGTTACATAGCATTGTGCTGGAGACACTAGCACTATGCAATATCAATAAAACATGTATTAAAAGTCGGCTATTAAATGTTTTCCAAAAAATTTGTCAAAGGAGAATGATTGTCAAATGCGGTGTTTGCACTGGGATTCTAAAAAGACCCAGTGCTACTCAACATTTTAACAAATGATCTGTAAGCAAAGATGAAATCACTGCTCTTAAAATCTGACAATGACACAAAAATGATAGACTTTTAATATTGATGAGGACAGGCAGCCATAATTAGTTGTCAGATAAACTGGGACATCTCTTCCAGAATGTGTTTTAATACAGCCAATTATAAAATAATCTGCCAATGAAAAATTAACACAGGCAGCATCTTCAGGAGATAAATTGTGACTGAGAAAAAAGGAAATCTAGGTTTTATGGTAGATGAGACCTGCACATGAATATAAAAAAATTTAATTATTGGATACCCACACAAAAAAAGGTAGATAATAGGAGTGGGAAAGGGATATCATCCCTCATTTCTAAGACCAACTTTGATACTCTGTCTAGGCTGATGTATCATTTAGAAAAGATCTTGAAATCTTACACAGCACAGAGAAAAGATTTTTTACCAGAGAAGATAATGTAGAGGAGAAGAACTCCAAGAACTCAGTCTGCTTAGCTTATCAGAAATAAAATTGAATAACAATTTGATTACGGAGTAGAAATCAGATATTAGTGATATCTTAATCTTGCTGGTAGAAGTACAACAAAAACCAGGACCTAAAAGCTGAAACCAGACACATAAAGTAGAAAGTCACAAGGATAAAAAAGACTTCAGTCATTTAAAAAATCCCAGTAGTAATGGACTTTACATCTCTTGATTTTTTCATTGAAGTTTGATAGAAGATTTTACTGAATTTTCTCTGACTTGAGTGGATAGTAGATTTTATTCCAAATCAAATATTAGCCTGGTTTTATCATGTGTTCTTTATGTAAAATCCCATGACAATTATACATTATATGTTACTATGTGTTACATAATTTCTGATGTATTCAAAACCAAACACTGGAGACAGAAACTGGAAATTTGGTTGAAGTCTTCAATTTGAGACTGATTTACCCTCTTTGTTTCTTCTAGAACAGAAATTATATCAAATAAATTGTAATGGATACACATTTAAATGTTTATGAATTGGTGATCACTTAAATAACAACTCACAAGTTTATGGGACCTGATGACATGCATCCCAAGGTCCTGAGGGAAATGACTGGTGATGGCAAACCACTCTCCATCATATTTGAAAATTCATAGACGTCAGGTGAGGTTTCCAGTGACTGGGAAAAAAAATACATATGTCTTACTTTTTAAAAAGGGGAGAAAGGAAGACATGGGGAACTAAAGACCTGTCAGCCTCACTTCTGTGCCTGGGAAGATCATGCAACAGGTCCTTGTAGAAGCAATGTTAATGCATATGCAAGACAAGGAGGTGTTCCAAGGCAACTGGCTTAATTTCACTAAGGGCAAATTGTGCCTGACCAGTCTGGGAGCCACCTCCTGCTGATGGAGTGACTGCAACAGTAGACAACCTAGACTTCTACAGAAGGTTTTCCTCATGGTCCCATGTGACCCCCTTATCATCAAAAGGTAGAGACATGGATTTGAAGCGTGGACTATTTGGTGGATAAAGAATTAGCTGTGTGGACAAATCCAGAAAGCTGTGGTCAATGGCTCTATGTCTAGGTGGCAGCCTGTGATGAGAGGTGTCCCTCAGAGATCTGTCCTGGGTCCTGCGCTCTTCAATATCTTTATTAATGTCTCGATTTGAGCTGGCAAAACTCCAACTGTCCAAGACAGAGTAAAAGTGTTCCTCCCCCCCAACCAGCCAAGAGGAGAAAGAAGGAGAGGGAAAAAACCCTTCCAAACTAGGTTTATGCTGAAGCTAACTATATATTTATACAGAAAAGAGAAAATGAAAACTACAATATAACACACACTTACACAAGTTATGTATAACAAGAAATAACCTCCCACTCCCCAATAAGCACAAATTTACCATTCTAACTACAAATCACTTTAGAAACTTAATCCCCAGAAAGACTTAAGCAGAAAGACTAAGAACAAATATTTTACTTCCCTAAGATACTATGATGGTGAGTCAGTGCTGGCCTTGGGGCCTCCCTGTCCCTCCTGGGATGGCACAGTGTGTCTTGCTGGGGCCAAAGCTGGGAAACAACTGACCAAGCCACACCCACACACTGAATGTTACCCCCTTTTGAGGTGATGTCAATGTGGTATGGAATACAACATCACTGGTTAGAAGAAGTCAGCTGTTAGCTAGACCAGCCTAGCTCAAGTCAGCTGACAATTCCAGGCCTAGTCTGTACTTTAAAACCTAAATTTAGGCCCACCTAGGTGAACCCACAACAATTAATGACATGTAAAATGGGATCAAGTGCACCCTCAGCAAGCTTGCAGATGACATGAAGATGAGTGGACCATTTCACAAAACAGGATAGGGCACCATCCAGAGGTACCTGGACAAACTTGAGAAGTGGGTCTATGAGAATCTCATGAAGTTCGTCAAGTTTAAGTGCGAGGTGCAACCTGCTTTGGGGCAATCCCAGACATTAGTAGAATGGACTGGGAAAAGAAATTACTAAGAGAAGCCCTGTGGAGAAGGAAGTGGGGATGTTGGTGAATGAAAATTTGGACACAAGCTGACCATGTGCCCTCACAGGCCAGATGGTCAGCTGCCTCCAGGGCTGCATCAAAAGCAGTATGGCAAACAGTTCAAGAGAGGTGAGTCTCTCCCTCTACTCTGCCCTTATGAGACTCCACCTGGAGCACTGCATCCATCTCTGGGGTCCTCAACACAAGAAAGACATGGACTTGTTAGAATGGGTCCAGAGGGATGGAGCAAGGCTGAGAGTTGGGGTTGTTCAGACTGGAGAAGAGAAGCCTCAGGGAGACCTCATTGTGGCTTTTAAGTACCTTAAAGGGGCTTATAGAAAGGAGAGAGAGAGACGACTTATATGGGCAGACAGCAACAGGACAAGGGGCAATGATTTTGAACTAAAAGACAGTAGGGTAAAATTAGATGTTAGGAAGCAACTCTTTACTCAGAGGAGACTGAAACAGGTTTCCTTGAGAAGCTTTGGATGCCTCATCCCTGGAAGAGTTCAAGTCCAGGTTGGTTGGTACCCTGAAAAACTTGATGTAGTGAATGGCATCCTTGCCAACAGCAGTGGGGTTGGAACTGCATGATTGTCAAGGTCCCTTCTAACCCTAAGCTTTCTATGGTACTATAATTGGCTGAATCAAGGACTCAAATTTGTAAAGGAAAAGAATCAGTGACTATCAAAAACCACAAGTTGCTATTAGCCACTTATATGAAGTACAGGAGATAGCAGATATGGTTTGGAGAAGTATTCATGATAAGCCAGATGACATCTCCTGAAAGTGTGTGATGGAGCTCCTCAGGGGTTCTGCAAAGCCATTTTCATGCTTGTCACCCTTGATCCATAGGGTGCTAATACCTCTACATCTCCAACAGATCTTTCTGTTGAGCTTGCACCAAGAATATAAGGTTTATGAGCATGTCTAGAAAGAGAAAGGGTGAGAGGCTTCTCAGCTGTTACAGCTGAAGTTGTTGCCTTAGATATAAAATACAGAAATACTTACTGAACCAAGGATACCAACAGGGTTCTTTTAAATATGGTTAAAATAGAAAAAAGTGTAGTGCCAGCTTTGCATTCATTTGCTTTTCAGAGCTTTTACTGCTAGTGAAATTTTCGGTACAGAATTCTAGTCAATAGCTTTGTAAATATTTCTAATGCCAATTTTGAGAAGGGTGTTAGTAAATAATATGTGATGAGGAAGTAAAATTCAGCCAAGATTCAGCATACTAGTTGCTGAGTGACAAATGAAGGAACACTCTGAGTTGCCAGTGAAAACCATAAGGTTTACACCTGTCACCACAGAACCAAGGTTAGTTACTTAACATGTGGACGTAAGCCAGTGCAAGATGCTATTTCACACCAGGCAAACTGAATACATGCTCTGTTTAGAAAATATAAAGTTTCTGTTGTGAATTATGATTGGATTTAGATCCTTATACTTTCCCTCTTAAGGAGGATTTGTTCATGGCCATCTCCTATACATTGCCACATCCAAAAACATTTTACACAAAGTGCATTCTCTCTGCATTCAACAAGATGGAACAGCCTAAGATTTTTTTTTCATGTTTTTGATGCGACTTTTTCTTTTTTTTGCTTTTAATTCCTTGAGCCTGGAATACGTGCAACAATAAAATTGCTTATAATAGTGTTGGGGTACTTTGCCTTATTAAAAGCAGCATTAATTACTTCAATTCCTATTTTTTTCTGTATAATATTAAGTACTTGCCTAAGAAGATGAATCTTTTCTTCCTATCTGCCACTGTTAAATTATATATAATTATTACATAATTACAGATGCACTGTCTTTCTTTGCAGGATAATCATAGGCGTGACTTAAAAAATCCCGCAGGTATTTAAGTAAAACAACCTGGTGGGTCAATTGCTAAAGTACCACAAGAGATTACCTCACATACATGCTGAACAGTTTTGTCAGCTGTTAACATCTCAGCTATAGCTCCAAAGATTGAAAGAATGAACCATTTGCTTAGAGATGTCTATTAACATGCAACAGCAAAAGAAAACAGGAAAAGAACATTTCCTTATCTGATGAAAATCTATCACCTCTTGAAAATATTAAGACAACACTATTCACCTTTTTGTGACTGAGAAGTGTCTTGATCCATCAATAATCTTGTTAGGTTTGACATTGGTGGTCATTACACCTGGCACATCAGTAACATATGGATATCAGGAATGAGTTGGTGTCAACTGATAATTCAAAACCAAGTCTCTGGTACTTATTTTTCAGATTTAGTAACTTTGCATTCATATTTGTTACATGAAGACAATTAAGTTCCTTTATATGTTTTCACCCCCCAAACATCTATTCAAACTTTTATCTGGTTTATAAATTTCAAAGCCAGTATACTGTGCTGCTTAGATCGGTTTGTGTGTATTCACAGTTCAGAAGAAAAGAAGCAGGAACATTGTTTTTACTATTGTCTTTTATACTCAAGACTTCTAGGTAACTGCTGCTCATCTAGTATGTAACCTCTACCAATTCTGGAGCAACCTGGCCTATTGGTGATGCATGCATGTTTATATATCACCTGATTTTCATACAATACATTTCAAAGGCACTTGCTCCAGCAGGATTGTTAGAATCTGAACGCCTTCATTCCAGTCCTTTTAATGTTGCTTGTATTTCACATACAGTAAGCTTCTCTTTGCATGATGCATTCTTTTTTTTTACCCCCTTTTTTTCTAAATGACGAGGTTATTTTAAAAACCCTTATTTTTCTTTTTTTTATTTTTTAAATTTATTTTTTAAAGACACTAACAGATTTTCAAATGAGCTTAAAAATTCTTAATACTGAATGGTTACCCAGTATTTACTGGGAAAAAAAGAACCTAGAAAAAGTCCTTCCACAATTCAATGAAACTTTATCATCAGGACACTGCTTGAATAAAACAGACAAACAAAAAGATAGAGTAGATTCAGTACATAGTTGAACCCCCCCTGTATTTTAGCAGCTGCTACCACTTGTTGCTACCTCATTCTAATTCAATACCTCTACCACAGAGTTGTTGAAAGGGTGGATAACTTGATACCACCTCAGTCTGCAGGAGAAAAGGAGTAGTGGTTTTAATCCAAACACAGAGCCTAGTACAGGGGAGAGGACTTTTATTGTTAGTTCCAGAGGCTATGTCACTTTTCAGTGAAACAACTACGTGGATTCTCTAAAAAGTCAGGCTTTTATATTGGCAGGAAATCACGTAGAACCACAGTAACCTGTGAGCCAGGTATATGCAGCGGTATCTATCTCACTCCAGATTCACTGCATTTTCCTATCCTAATTCTCTCTATCCCACAACTACAGTGATGGCAGGGGATCCCATTGCAACCCAGATGACCCCTCTTGGTTAAAGTAAAGTTCAAGCTGTCTAGTTTCACATTATCTAACATTTGTGTTGAGGTGAACAAGTAAAGCCCTAAGTGCAAACTCTTTGTAAGAGGGATGGAAAAGGATTTATCTGTCCTAAAAAGAGAGATGTTATAGTACGTCTGTCACCACAACAACTCTGTAGCATATCAAGTCTTTAGACCCTGCAGTGTGTACAAAGCTGTAACTGTTAGATTGATCAAGACCTTTTGTCTTTATAGTCACTTTTACTAAAAGCAACCCAGACTTTTTAAGTTACTGGAAACAAAGATTGTACCTACACTACAATGCACAGCTGCACATTAACCATGTGAGACAACAGCACATTTTATTTTCTTATCCAGTAACCAAAGAAGATGTTTTTGAAATAAGCTTAGAGAATGAAAAGGGAGCTCACAATAGTATAACAAAAGATATAGCTATTTAGATTTGGAAGTCAGGAAGGTTATAGCGTGGTAACAAAATTATGAAGCAAAATTACTTTGGATAAGAATATCCAGCTTTTATGATAGATTTACTATTTAGGTCCACAACTGATCTCCAGCCCAAGGAAGATGTTGGAAAATCAGGAAACTATTTAGACTGAATCCAGGACCTTGAATGGAATAATATTATGAGTACATAGGAATAGTTTGAGTTCTGTTATACCTTTGATTCCCCCAAGGCAACCAGGTCCCATGTCATTTTCCTATGGTACAGCGTGACATTCTCCCCTACCCTGGGTATATCCTTAGTATTGTAATAGGAGTCCTGAGGATCTCCCTGAAACCTGGTTGGTGGGAGGGATGAGGGTGGTAATTTGGGATATGCATATTTGTGTGGGTTATGATGATAGCTGGACCTGTAAGATTATCAGCTCCACAATGTGAGGTGGCCTAAACATTGAAGGGCTTATTCTTACAAACAGTGCAATCACACTTCAATGGCAAATGGACAATAGAGAATCTTAAATTGGACTCACTATACCATTTTGGAGCTCAACTTACTAGTCCAACAAGTATCAAAAATGGCTCTATAAAATTGTCTGATTCTTAGTATGTTGTTATTAAATAAGCCAGGACTACATGACATACTGTGCCTTACTCGAGCAAAGTGCTGTATTGTGTTATGACTCATGAATGAAAGTGAAGGAAGTCACTGGCAGACTGAGTTCATGAACTCTGCTACTAAGTTCTGGTTTACATCTTGCCTGCAACTTTTGAGACTCATGGGGTGTGGGAAAAAATTACTTGCATGGAGGGGAGTTTCTGTATTGACTGAAGTTCTGTTGGTTTGCTATATGATTTCTTTATACTTTCTTTTTTCTCTTCTTTTTCTCCCTCTGTCTGCTCAATTAGGATCCCACTGATGTCACTGCAGAAGAAGAAGGTCCAATTGCTCTGGTCCTAGTGGTTGTTCCAATCCACAGAGTGGTGTGAGACACTGGATTATTATATTAATTATTGGCTCAGATCAACTTAAATATATGTGTGGGGGGGAAGGGACAGGTCAAATTTCACAAATGTGGGGTGGTGCCTTGGTGCATACCTCAGCCTCTTGGAGACTCCTTGGTCAGCATTGGAGCAGCTGTCAGTCACTGGAACACCAGGAACAGTGCCTCATACCACACCTGAGGAAGCACTTAGCCCCAGCCTTAGAATGGCTAGCACACCAGGAGCATTTCCCCTCACACTGCTCTGGAGCCCCAGAGTGGCCAGTGGGCCAAATGTCCCATCTAGGCGGACAGGCACAGGGGCACAGAGCAGATAAAATCACCACCATGCAGCCATCACATGGTCACAGCCTTGCCATTTCGTGGAATTCTGGTATCTGAATCTACACTGAATCTGGGGTGGTGGCTTAGAGTCTCTCTTTTTCTCTCTATTTCTTTACTTCTTCTTCTCCTAATCTCCTTTCTTGATATTGGTGTAATTTAAAGATGGATGGGTTGGACTTTGCTAAGTTGTATGGGTCAGCATGTGCTCAGTCAGTGCTTTATTTTCGTTGAATGTTGCCCTTGAAACTCCTGGCAAGTACCCTTATCTTCTAAAGTTTGCCAATAAAAGTGTGTTATTTGACCTTCCAAGGAATGTGTGTGGCATCTTCTCTCGTGCACTCTCTCTGAAGGCCCTTTTAATATATCTGGAAGGTGGATTTTGAGTCTTAATTTTTTGGTGTAGTCAGCAGGATTTTCTTGAAGTGCTGAAGAAGCCGTAGGGGACAAGAAAATAGACCTCTACTGATCAATTTTCTACTGGGACAGGGAATTCTTTTGAGTAGACATGTAGTCATACAATGCTTATAGTTTCCTGCTGAAAGTACAGTAAACCTGAAGTCTACTTAACAGTCTCTTACACACATTTTCAGTATTCTGCAGCAGTGCCAGTGGTCTAGCGCTGAATGGCTTTAAGCTGTAAGAGGGATCTTGATAGATTGGATCAATGTGCTGAGAAGAGTGTCATGAGGTTCAATAAGGCAAAGTATTGGATACTTCACTTGGGTTACAGCAACCTCATGCAGACTTAGAGGCTGGGGACAAACAGGAGAAAGGGACCTGACAGTGCTGGTCAACAGCATCTGAACATGAGCCAGCAGTGTGTCAGGTGGGCAAGAAGGCCAAAGACATCCTGGTTTGTATCAGCAGAAGTGTGGTCAGCAAGACCAAGGCACGGATTTTCACCCTGCACTTGGCACTGGTGAGGCCTCACCTTGAATCCTGTGTTCAGTTCTGGGCACCTTACTAGAAGAAAGGCATTGGGGTTTTGGAGTGAGTGCAGAGAAGGACAACAGGCTGTTGAATATTTTGGAACACAAATCTTATGAGGAAATGTTGAGAAAGAAAAGCCTGGAGAGAAGGAGACTCAGGGGGAATCTCATTGCTCTCTACAACTACCTAGAAAGAAATTGTAGTGATTTGGGGGTCAGTCCTTCTATCATGTTTGAAGTGAGAGGATAAGAGGAAATGGCCTTAAGATGCAGCAGGGGAAAGAAATTTAGAAAATGAGAAATCATTGAAAGAGTGGTTAGGCATTGGAATGTGTTGCCCTGATAGGTGGTGAAGTCGCTGAAGCATTCAGGAGTAGCCTGGCTGGGACACTTGGAGTTATAGTTTAGGGATTGATTGTGGTGCTAGGTTTACAGTGGGCTAGGTGATCTTTCAACATTGATGATTCTGTGATTCTGTGAGGGTAGATTTAGACTGGGTATTAGAAATAAGTTCTTTACTGGTATGCACTGGAACAGGTTGTCCTGAGAAGTTGTTCCTGTCCCAACCCTGGAAGTGTTCAAGACCAGGTTGGACAGGGCTTTTAGTAACATGTTCTAATCAAAGTTGTCCCTGCCCATGGCCAAGGGGTAGTAACTAGAGGATCTCTAAGGTTCCTTCCAACCCACGTCGTTCTGTGATTCTGTCATTCTCTTTAGACAAGTGGCTCCTAAGCAGTGTCAGCTCCAAAATGACAGCACAATCTGGTTAGCGTTTCATCTAGTGACTTTAGGTTGCTGTTTGGAGAAAGATGGCCAGAACCTCAACTGGTTTCAGTGGCTGTCACTATATATAAGCATCTGCACCAAGTGAGAAGCTTGACAGTATCAGACACCATATATATGTAGTAAATAATAGATAATTTTTTATATGTGCCTGTGTGGTTTATTCATGTTAGGTATAGTTTCCATGTAGAAGAGTGACTATATAAAATCAGAATTCTTTTATAAAATACATGTCAAAAGGAAAGTGTAATCCATGTTTCCAAAGCTTTTCAGCTTAATGCACTAAGGAAATACAACTAGTAGATACATACATGCAGATACAGAAAAGTGAGTATTTATATACACATGCACATATCAACATAGAGCTA
Source organism: Myrmophylax atrothorax (assembly GCA_026770055.1). Taxonomy (NCBI): domain Eukaryota; kingdom Metazoa; phylum Chordata; class Aves; order Passeriformes; family Thamnophilidae; genus Myrmophylax; species Myrmophylax atrothorax. Next base: position 15,539,086 of record JAOXXN010000364.1, on the reverse strand, counting down.
TAGCATTGCCTATTGCCTATGATTCGTACATCTTTACTATTAAAAAAAAACAAACTGAAGAAAAACTATTTGCCTAAATAAATTACTTAGTTTAAATACAAGATCACAAACCACAGTACCATTTGCTGCTTATATTTCAGACACTACCTGTATTAGAATTGCTTTTGACAATTCCTTTCTTATACCGGACCAAATCCCTCAAAAATGTAGCACCTTACATGAAAATGTGATAAATTGGTTTGTCAATCATAATTCACAGAATCACAAACTATTCTGAGTTGGAAGAGACCCAGAAGGATCATCGAATCCGACTCTTAAGTCAATGGCCCACATGACACCTTGGCACAGAGCTCTTATCAGAGGCTAAAACTTATTTCAGTCATTCAGAAATAATTAACCGCATTTGAATGAGCCAGAGAAACAAATAAGTAAACTTAAATCCACTTCCATTTATTTTTTATGAACTTTCTAATGCCTTCCATAGGCCACCTTCAAATTTGTTCAAAGCAAGAAAAAATCTCAGTGTACCATAAATGTGGTACAATTTCAGGTCATTGACAAATTTATTGTCAATCTAGAGATCTCAAGGAACATGGAAGAAAAATTGAGTTTTGATTGTTGGTGGATTTGGGGATTTATTTTTAGAAATGGAATAATACAGAGCACAATAAGGAAGATACACTTTATGAAGCAATGAATTCTCACAGAATCTCTCTGATTAGGAATCTGTAGCAGCATTTTTAAATGGCAGAAGTATTAAGAGAATCCACCAAAACATTCATGAATGTTTTTGTAGGATTTTAGTTTGAACTGTTAACCAATCACGAAGCAGAAAGTGAATATTAAGCTATCAACTGCACATTATATTTTCCTCTTCTTTACATATACACTAAATTTTATAGATATTGTATTAATTCTATGCCACAGTATTAATAGCTTTATTAAATCAATTAGCAACATGAATGTTTTAATTAATGAAATGTTTGCTGTAGAAAAGGCTATGTACATGGAATATAAAGTGAGAGGAAAAAATGGGAAAATTAATAATGAGCTCAAAGAAAGCCTTAAAAGCAGGACCTGTTTCTGAATCCAAATCATGATTTCAGTATTTTCTTTTTCCTGCTTTTGTTTATTAGTGTTGGCAATTCGAAGAGATTCTAAAATGTGCAATAGCAACAAAAACTTTTCCAGAAATACTTGCAAGTGTCTCCTGGAGATAAGTGGCACTTCTGGAAATAGCTACCAAATAAAACAAGTATGTGAGGAATCACCCATTTGCCCAGGGTAGAAATAAAAATAGGGCAACAATCCAAGAGACTGGTGCTGCCATACACTCCTCCAGGGCAAAAGAAAGAGTTATTTCAAATGAAAAAAACTTTTAGTTTAGATGAATAATGTCATAAGTGAGTCAGATAAATATAAAAGCAGAGTCAGTATTTTCATGGAACCCAAGGACAAAATCAAAAGTGATTTTGGTTTCATCACTGAACCTACAAACCCACAGCGCTTCAGATTTCACTGAAACCAAAACACTTAGGGAATGTGTGTCCTGGAAGGACATTATGTTATTGTCAGATAATTTTACCTCTAAAGAAAAGGTAATCCATGTGTTGTGGGTTCACCTAGGTGGGCCTAAATTTAGGTTTTAAAGTTTGAACTAGGCCTGAAATTGCCGGGTGACTTGAGCCGGGCTGGGCTGGCTGACAGCTGACTTCTTCTAACCAATGATGTTGTATTCCATACCATATTGACATCACCTCAAAAGGGGGTAACATCCAGTGTGTGGGTGTGGCTTGGTCAGTTGCTTCCCAACCGTGGCCCCAACAAGACACACCATGCTGTCCCAGGAAGGTCGAGGAGGCCACAAGGCCTGCACCGACTCACCATCATAGTATCTTAGGGAAGCAAAAATGTTTGTTCTTAGTTCTTCTCTCTGCTTAAGTCTGTCTCTGGGGAATTGACTTCTCTAGGATGATTTGTAGT
>JAOXXN010000364.1:15484413-15529461 GCA_026770055.1 Myrmophylax atrothorax | reverse complement strand
TGTGATGGTCTTCAGTGTAAATGAGAAAGTAGCACCTTAAATCAGAATGAATCTATAGTCACTCTGCATGTGTCATTGAGTGCACTCAGGGTTGTTAGATAGCTTGCCCAATGCATAGAAAACTGTGATAATGCTGGGACAGCACTTCTAAAGGTTTTAGGTGTACCTTACATGATGTATGGTTTAAAACAAAGGTGATAAAATATATGATGATATGCATCCTCTCAAGAGTGCTACATATCACCTATCACCACAAAACGTCCAGAGATATGACCCAAAACGTAAAGCTCAAGTGCACTCATGGTCACACATATAACAACATTGTACCTAGATACAATGTTGTTATTCCAAAGAATCTTGTAAACAGTTAAAATGGCACATCAGCCATTATGGAAAGTATTTATAAGGTCCTGGACAATTTATTTACTTATTTAGTTAGTTCTCTGTCTGTCTATTGCTTCTCTCTTTCTTTTTTTCTTTCTCTCCCCCTTTCTTTCTCCCTTTCTCCCTTTCTTTCTTAATAAGGAAATTGTTTTAAGATTTGCTTTTTTCCCTGTTTTTAATGTGCAGCTTAATTCCACTATAAATATTTTCAATAAGAGGTGCATTCCCCTCAAATACAGAAGCCCAAAATTTACTCTAATTTTGTAAAAAATTCTGACATTTTCAGATCCCTTCTGAACCTGCAAAGGTTCAAAATTCTCTAAAATACTTCTAGATAGCAAAAATAACTTCTATGACTATTGATGCCATGAGAGACCCCAACAAAGCAGGACTCTAAGCCAAGTTGGTGTGGGATAAGATTAAAATTGAAAGTCCTTTAATATCAGGCCGAGGGCCCACAGGAATACTTATCGAAACACACCTGAACACTGGTTTCTTTGGTTTTTATAGTATGGTCTACCCAGTCCCCAGTTCACACATTCTCGGTCCAGCCCCGGTCCAAACCCTGTTCCAGCTCCTTAGGATTTGAGTCAGGTGTCAGTGGGACCCTCTCTTCATCATTCTCTTCTTCCTCAACACACATAGAGCTTGGAGGTTTTCCAGTGTTCTTAGACCCAAGGTTGTTGGCTCATGTTTAGGTCTCATTCTAAAGGCCTTTCTGATATTCTTCAGCTCTTTATCTTGAAGAGAGTCTAAACAACTAAAAGAATTTGAGCTACTGATAAATGGCAGAGGTTAGCATGTATAAACAATGAACTTAAGATGCTAGAAATAATAGCACACTAAATTTGCTTTTTACTACAGTTACAAGTACTTCTACAATCCCTAAAAATGAAAAAAAATCAAAAAATAAAAAAAACCTTCTTGCATCACTATGGTAAAACTAAAGGGGAATAAAGACTAAGAGGGAAGTAGGACATCTTAGAAAGAAATATGGGGCTTGTCACCAAACTAGAGGACATAGGAATTTGTAGGGTGACACCCTCAACAACAGTGGATGCTATACACTTTGCAGCTGTAGGCTATTTAACCTAGAAAACCTGAAATCAGCATAAACTACTTTCTATTTTGCTGTGCTTTGAGTCTTGTTCAAAGAATCAGTACATTGCTATTCAGAAATTGTTAGAAGTTCTTTAAACTTATTGGTGAAGGGTAATTATAGAGTGCAGTGTGAAGTTTACTGAAGAATGTGAAGATGCAGCAATGTTGCTGTGTGCATATCAGAGCTACTTTTATGTGTCGTTTTACTTCTTGATCTGTGGATTACCCTACTTGGGAAGGATTTACTTCTTATTCATCCCATTCTTCCTATACTACTTGGCTCTGGTCTCCCACACTCATGCTACAAGATGAAAAGTTTTGTTTATAACTATCAAGTTACTTTATAATTAACTATAGTGACAAAGACTTTAAAATATTACTGATTATCTTGCTGACTGAAAAGATAAAATAAAAATTAAGCAGCTTGGGTTTATATTTGGTGGTTTTACTACATTAGTGACTGAACAAAACTAGACTATCAACTAATTTATATTTGAAACTATGGATAAAAATCTTTTATTTGATGAAAGTATATACACATTAGAGATGGACTCGAGTTGCTCAGATCTAAAGGAACATCATGATATATGGTCTCTAAGCTACATGAGTGAATGACAAAATAGATTCATGGAGAAACTGGCACAGACTTATAAGATACAGCTGAATAGCAGTAACTGCTTGTGGGTTTGCTTGAACATTTAGTAAGTGTCAGGCAAGCATGTAATTTAAAAATAAGATAGCAAACATATGTAATTACCATTGCAGCAGCTGAAACATTGTGTCCTCAGGTCATATTTGTTCATGTGTCTCAATTTGCTTTGCCTCTGTGTGAAATTGGGTATTTCGGGTTTCACAGTAATGAAATAGGTACAGGAAAAAAGAGGGAATAAAGAATAACTAGTCAGTGCTGACTTGTACTTGTGTCATCTTTTCCTACAGGATACAAATTTTTAGCCAACCCTCAGCTCCACCATGAAGTCAAAAACTGTGCATTAAGAACTCAGAACAAAGGCAGGCCTGTGGCTGTGTGAATCCATGAAAAAAGTTACAAATATTTCAGTGACGACTTCGGATTAGGATTTTTATTTTTTTTTAGTAGTATTATTAATTTGTGTAAGTATGTGTTTATTATCAAGTTACTACTTTATTACCCAACAGGAGTTTATTCAGCTTGTAGATCTTTCTACTTGGATAATGTTCCCATCTTTTTTGCTTTGTCTCTATCTCTATGTCATAACTTGTTGGAGAGATGGGATTGTTCAGTCTGAAGAACAGAAGGTTTTGGGGACACCTTAGACCAGCCTTTCAGTACATAAAGGGGGCTTAGAAGAAGTCTGGAAACAGACATTTCATAGTTCATGTAGTAATAGGACAAGAGGTAGTGGTCATAAGATGAAGGGGAGTATGTTTAGATATTAGGAAGAATTTTTTAATATAAAGGTGGTGAGGCATTGGAACAGATTTTCCAAAGTAGTTGTGGAATCCTCATCCATGGAGGTGTTCAAGACCAGGCTGGATGAGTCTGAATAATCTATTCTAGCTGAAGGTTCTCTGCCCATGGGAGAGGGGTTGGAACTGGCTGATCTTTAATGTCCCTTCCAATCCAAACCATCCTGTAGTTCTACTGTTCTATGATAACTTCCTTCTCTGAAGGTAAAACATACTAAATACATGTCCACAAAATTATTTACATGTTTTACATTATTTGAACATTTTTAAAATTTGAATTACAATACTCCTTGTCCTTTTGGATTATTAGGAGTTGTCTTTGTGTCTTGGAGTTATTGGATTCCAATTTTCAAAGAGTCAAAGTGCTGTTTGAGTGACAAACTAGCTGCACAAAGGATCTTAGAAAGTTTTCAACACTTAAAAAAAAAAAAAAAACCAACAAACCAAACAATAATGCTCTGCTTTCAGAATCACCAGTCTCTTTTGAAAATGGACTCATGTTTTTTTAAATGACCTACTAATTTGTCCTCCCTTGCAGAATTGTACATAGGTATTCATTGCTCTATATTAAGGATTTCTTAGTGAGTTATTGAATTGGCATTGAGAGCCACTAACCCAGTCATGCTGTGGGTCCCTCCTTTTTTTTACTTTCCCCACATTGGCCTACTTCCACAAAAGGCAACATTATTTGGCTGCCGTATGAAAGACTTTATTACTTAACTGGGCCTGCTCTTGCACTGTTCTCTGACATTGTATAAAGCTCAGCTGTATTATCAGGCACTTGGATCTCTTTTACTTTACTCACACTTGCTGTCATCTTTCTTGCCAAAAATGGAGACTAGCCCAAAACAAATCACTGCTCATGTTTTGGTTTTGAGTGCCCTGATCACTGTGATTTCCAGTTCTCTTCATCTTTGGCCAGATGCCAAGTGCACCAGCCTTATTACAAGCTCCTAAAAATTGGGTTTTGTAATGGAAGTGCTGACACAGCCTTAGATATTGGCATGAAAATATAATTATAATTATGCAAGGAGAGATGAGCAAGAAAAACACTGTTGTTGAATACAGAAAAAAGCTTCTGTCATTAATCATCTCATACATTTGAGAAAATTGCTTTGGAAAAGGAAAGGTTAAAATGCTGAAGGACTGAAAGAAGGTGAAGAGAACACAGTTCATCCCAATGTTCTTATTATAGCATCCACAGCTAATGAGAAGATTAAATTTCTTTGAATAAGGACTGTGCTAAATATAATTGTTGTTTCCTTAGGGTCCAGTTTTAAGCATTGTAACAAAATGAAACTGAAGAAATTGGAGCCAAACTCCGGGAGAAGCTGATATGGATACTCTGCTTCAGGTAATTTTTTTCCAGACTGCTGAATGGTTTCTAATTTTACATTAGCTTTCAGCAAGCCATTATTTTTTAGAATTAGACACTAGTTATACCCTGGAACTAGTCTTTTCAACCTGTTAGAAAGAGCAGAATATAGATAGATAGATAGATAGACCATAGGTGTGTGTTTGTACATGCAAGTAGACAAACATAAAGGCTGTAGACAAACATAAAGGCTATAGACAAACATACAAGCTTATTTCTTTGGTTGTTAGGATATTTTCACATGAACATTCAGGCACATACAAACACAACTGTGACATACACATGAATTTGGAGTATGAAGACCTGTAGTGGCTTCTAAATATTCTTTTATGTAGAAATTCAAAGTAGGAATCCCTCTCCCAAAATCTGAAATTTGTTAGTCTATGTGTTTTTATAGAAGAGGCTTTCTGAGTGAAGCTATAATGAATCACATTGCTCTTGGTGAATCACAAGCCCTGAAAAAATAAAAGATAGAAGAAGAATCAGAACTTTTGGGGGGAAATATTGAATCAGACTTAAGTAGAGGAAATTAAACTCCTGATCTTCTTCCCTTATTTCTCAGTAATATTTTTTTTAGGCAACCACACTTTCTTTTAAGAAATGCTTAGATAAATGCCTGCATATATTACATCTCAGGCATGGGAAGAAATGGACATAGTTGTATGGGTTTTAGTAAATGAAATCAGAACCTACCATAAAAATAGATGAGAGAAATTCCTTGTCCCAATTTAATGATGTGTTTAAGAGACATTCACATCTGTTACAATGGCTAGATGGTTTGTTATGGTGTGGTCATGCATGAAAAGTATTAGTGAAACATTAACTTTTCAGCTTGCACTGAAAAAATATATGCTGAACCTGAGTACATTGTTTACTAATGTCTGTTTCACTGAAATTCTCTTTAAATGAAGGATACTTTATATTTTGTTTCCATGCAGTCCTGACCTCAGTGAACTATATTTTCTGCTGGGAGTGGAGCCGTAGCCATTGGTCTCAAATGGCCAATGTACACTGATAAAGCTGAATCTTTTATCCTAAATATTCACAATGATCTCAACTGATGGCTAAACTGGAAAAGTTCATTAAATGCTATTACTGACGTGCCACCATCTTACCTGTGAATTAATAGATGATACTACTCAGTGTATATATCCCTCCCTAACCAATTGTAAAGATTATGAATTAATATTTCATGTGAACAAATTCTTATGTGAAAGAAAAGGTCATAATTATCAAAGCTGATCATTAAAAGTCCCTAATTTTGCTCCTAAGTCAAATTCCTTAGACAGAGATATTGAAGGAGGATAGAATTTTCAAACACATCTCTAAAAAACATTCAGTAGCATCCAGTTCTATCACAAAATAGGTGAAGTTCCCAGTGCAGTTAGTGGCTAGTATGGTTTTCTATTCTGGAATTTAATTTGACACTTAAATCATTACATCTATAGACTTTTAAAGCATACTTGTGTGTTAGTTCTGTACCTGTTGGCAGACATAATTCTTATGGCTCCATAGTCACAGAGTAGCCTGGAGAGGTCTGAAATACTAAATAAAATCAGCGGGCAGAAGGAATTACTACACAATTGATAGACTGCAAAATCACTAAATACTTGGTAACTTAGCTGAAGAATGAAAGGTACCAGCTGCTGTATGTGAAACTAAAAGCATCAGAGAAAAAGAAGGAGAGTAGAAGCAGAAGTTCAAGACATTTACCTGACAAAGAATCCCTTGACTACTGTCAATGTGTTACTGTGTCTTAAACTGAGAGATTTCATATTTATCACTTACAAAAGATCTAAAGTATCTCGGATGGTGCTGTGCAGTACAAATTGTGAGGAGGAACCTAGCTGGATGCTACACATCGAAAAGGACAGAAGGAAATGTGTAAAAACAAGAAAACAAGAGAATAGGTGTAATTTCTTTCAACCAGTCTCATTGCACTGTGATATAAAAGTTTGTAGTTGAAAACATCAGGCTCTGGCTTGCGAGTTGAATGAGCTGTGGACACGTAAATGATTTACATATATACACAATACTTTGACAGTCATGCCTCTATAATTCTAGTTTCATTTTCCCTGGGAAGATACACTTGATTTACCTATCTGTGTATGGCCTATGGTCTCTCTCTATTAATACTATTTATTTTTACATTGGTATTAATGCTCTCTCCAAATATACTACATCAAAAATTTTGTTTTATGTGAAAGCTAATCAAAAGACAAAGGCCTCTTGTCAGATGGTTAATTCTAAGCTCAATGGAATAAAGGTAAAAATGAAAATTATAATGACGTGGAATTTCAGCTTGTTATTACATGTCAGAAAAAGAAATTGTAAGTGTTTAACCAGACTGTTTAGGATTCTGATAGGATTTATGAAGGTAAGAAAAAGGGTGATTTGGGCTGGAGGCCAGTGCCTGGCTTACCACTTTTATCTCAGAGGGCTACAGTGCAGTACGGTTTAATGGGGCTGCTGAAACTGGGGAGAGTTTGTCTTTTATCCTCTGATGATCGCAGTGGTCATAGCACCAAGCCTGACTGAGTTCAAGAAGTGTTCAGACAATGCTCTCAGGCACGTGAGGTGATTATTGGGGCATTCTATGCAGGGACAGGAGTTGGATTTGATGATTCTGATGAGTCTGTTCCAATCAGCATATTCTATGATTTTATAATCATGTCCAGAAACAGTAATGTCACAATTTCTTATACAGAATCCTGTCAGCTCTGTTCAGAGCACCCTTTCAAAGTAAGAGTTTAGGCAGAGACAGTAAAATTGCAAACATAACATTTTCAAAATAATAAAGGTCATTTGACTGTGAGGGCCATAGAAAAGAATATAAGAGGTAAGCAAAAAAGAAAAAAAACCACACACAAAGCAAACACAACAAACCAAACATAAAAAGAGCCCCACAGTATTTGAAACCAGACATATTTACTTAAACAAAATTTATAATGTTAGCTGTTATGTTATTCTAAATGCATAGAAAAAAGCTTTACTGTATCTTACTATTTTTAGTGAGACTAAGAGTAATTACTACACTGCATACACAGTACACTGATAGAACACAAAAATGCACAATGTCTTCTCCCTGTCAGAATGTATAAATACTAAGACAATGTGTAGAACAGGTAAATTACCTTTATTATGCAGACTAATAAAGACTAAGACTGAGATCACAGACTGCTGCTAACACCATTTCATATACTGAGGTCTACAAAGATCTGAACAGTAAGAGGAAATATCTTGCTACTTGGCTATGATAAGTTTTCCAACAGACATTATCCCAGAAGAGATAATTACAAGATCTATAGCTGCAACTTACTCTTTTAAAGCTAAACATTGGGTGTTTTAAATGTTTACATAACACTGAGAGAGTTTTTATGCTCATTTATAAGTATATATACAATGACCTTTATGTTAGATATAGGCAGTCTCTCTGTGTTTAGATGTACACACAGAGTACTACATGAACCTATGTATAAATGCAGGTGGTTATTATTTCATATATAGAGTACATTATTTAATGTCTATGGCCAAATTTTGACACCAATGTTTAGACTGAATACTGTCATACCACATCAGTGGCAGCGGACAAAAAAATCACAGTAGAATTGAGTTTTATTCAGCATGAATAACACACACAAAGTAACAGTTAGACTATACATACAGCAGAAAATTTTTCTTCATTTCTACCAGTTTGATACAGATGACCATTTGTAGGCTAATGATATCTTCCTTTCTATTCACTTTGTGCCTTTCTCTTTTATTTAGGAAATTATGAAATGTTAGTTCTACATTCAGCTCTGCTGCTAACTTACTGTGCATCGTTGGATGTTTATTAGCATGGCCATTTAAAAGGGAAATGATACAAACCCCCCACCCAACAAGAGATTTTTTTTAATTAGCCTCAAATTGTCAAAGATTGCTGAGTACAGAAGCCCACGTAATAACATTGTTTTCTAAAACTTGTTTTCAAGGATTCTCTTTCTTGTTCAGTTTTCTACTGTGCTATCTAGTTAGAAACATTTTGCTCACTGCTAGCATTGGTATCAGCTAATCTTCATGGATATTAACTTTGACAGAACAAAGTGGGTAATTTTTATACATAAAATCAAATTGTTCTCAACACTGCTAAAACAAATATTTTCTATTAATATCAAGCATGTGGAAAAGCAACATTGTCTTACCTTTTTTCACTACACACGTTTTGCTGTTGAAAAGGAGGGGGAAAAACCACTTTCTGACTATCTTTTTGCTACTAATCTCCTCCCCCTTTCCCCTTTTAGCTATTACTAAATACATCTATGGACTTGAATTTGTTTTCCTAGTCTTTCCATCAGGAGCCCTATTAATTATGTCAGCTGAACATGAGATTTATAACACATTCCAAAACTGTATTCTGTTTTGTGTCTATATGGGGCACACAACTCAACATGGATGATGAGTATGTGGGTGGATAAACATTCAGAAAAAAAACCTCTCAAAAAATCTATATTTATTCACTGCTAATTAGTTCAAGCAAAATCCTCCTTATAGAGTCTTGTGAATCTAACTGCAAGAAGTATTAAGTGACAGTTTGAGAACAAGACCATGGAATGAATAATGACAAATACTCAACTGTAAGTATTTTTATGGTGTATAAACCACTTTTTTGTAATTTCCTAAGGTCTAAAATAGAGATAGCCACTATGGAACACATTTTCCAGAAGGATATTAAGATGGGGTGTAAAGAATACATACTAGAAAATCGGCTAACATTATCAGGAATTGCATAAAAATAAAGCTAGCAAATGCACAGAGAAATTCTATAACAGCAAATGAAAATTCTATAATTATTTTAACAGTGAAAGAAAAAGAAATCTTTTGTGGGGAAAAAATTATATACAAACCTACCAAATTTCTTTTAAGTCTGATTATAAAGGAAAACAATACTAATGAATTTGCTAAATGGATTGAAAAGTTCTTAACGCACAATCTCAAAAAAACCTGACAAATCTTGAAAATGTTTCAAAGAAGGATGACTAGTTCATCACAGGTCTGTGACTGATTCAAAATATGGAGAGGTTAAGCATAAACGTCTTCAAGCTGAGAAAATATAGAACTAACACACAACAGTAGAGAGACCTATAGAATTAAGGATGGTGAATAGAGAATAATTTACTTCTATTTTTCATGACAGGAAAGCAGAGATACCTATCAAATTTGCCAGGGACACAGGTTTAAAACAATAAAAGGTTTTTAATGAACCGAAATGTTGTATCACAGAACTTGTTGACATAATCTGCATGCCACGCCAGTACATTTTATTAAGGGCTCAGAAAAAATGGTAGAATGGTCTACGAAAAAAATCATAAATGCACTGACAGAAATGTAACCTTTGTTAGAAGAGACAAGGATGGTAGGGAATTTCAATTTTTTTCTTCTTTGTTTGCCCTCTTATTTTTGTTTCTACGTCACTCTCCACTGATCATGACCTGTGGTGGACTCACTCAGAGAGGCCGCTTTTAAGTCATGATAGTATAATGTATCTTTGCATCTGGTCACAGGTTTTTTCCACTTTTTTTTTTAATGAAAAATAACAAAAGGAATTTGCTCCTGTTAAATCTCTGAATTACTTCAGATGTGGTTTTGAATGGCAACTAAATTCAATCTATTGTACAGGAATTTGCAGTCTCCTGATTGTGTTCCTATTAACATTTTACCATTTAATGACACAGTCATGCTGTCACAATTCTTGCCCACTTTTATGTTATTCTTTTCTTCTCTTAGTCCACCTTATGGAGAAATGTGAATAAATTGCCACATGGCTAGACATTTCTAAGCCTTTTTATCAGGTTATATCACTCTTGAGCACTTCCTACACAAGCAATCTATTTCTTAAATGCATTACTCCCTGAAAAAAAATATATATTTTGGAACGATATCATAAATTATGAAGGGCAGGAGAAGGAGGTTAAAACTTTTCACTCTAACTATTTCATCATTATATAGACATCACTGTTAATGTTAAAATATTTGAGCCTAGAAGTCTAAGACAGACGTCTGATGAGAATGCATTTTTTACATGAGTTGCCATTAGAATACACCACAAGTAGGAAGGAATTACATTATTTTCTTATATTTTAAGGGAATTATGTGTATGATCATATTCAAGTGCTAAGTTCTGCTCTGAGTCATAATGATACACAACAATTCATTAAATATTTGTTCTACTTTCACATATAAACAATATTTCAAATTCATATTTTTCAGAACCCTTCTCACAGTTGTAGCTGACATGACTTTATTCAAAGATTATTCAAACTATGTATTACAAAGATTATTAAATGGTGTAGAAATGTCAGCAGTTGTACCACATAAAAATATGTAACTATTTTACATGAATGATCCAATGAGGTTGTTATCAATTATACTTTTTTTGTTGTACTTTTTGGTTTTGTTTTTGCTATTCATTAAATTAGTAGTAGTTTCTACACTATTTTTAAACAAATATTTTATTTATGGAATCTGTCTTCTCATTTTTACTAGATTAATTAAGAGCACATAATTTTGTTAGACCAACATAGAACAAGCTAGTGAATATTTTGTTAGACCAACATAGAACAAGCTAATGAATATTTTTGGAGAAAAGTAGTTTAAGTAAACTTGATATGACCTTTAAAAAAAGGGACAGAGAGAACAGTTCATATGAACAACATCTTCTAGAGTACATTTGGGAATCTGTAAATACTTGGTAGTTATACTGGAGATGTTTATTTATATAAAATTCTATGTATGACTTTCCATCATCAGTCTGTGTTCCTACAATCAAAATACATGTAGTTGACTGGCTCATGGAAGCAAAAAGTGTGTCTATAGGTTAAATCTTGAAATAAAATAATTTATTTTAATCACATTTGAAAGATTGTTAGTTTTGCTAGGAATCAAAGGTCTCATCCTACCTAATCCTGAATTATTATACTTATTTCTCTGTCTTTCCTCAGTACCATATCAGACTTCCCCTGGCTTTGAAATAACTTCAAGTTTTGTTTATGTCTTCCTGGTAGGACCCTCATCTTTCTTTAGATGCCCAGTACATGGACTTTGTCGAGTTAAGCTGATGACATGACCTCACTGGTCAAAGATTCATCACTAAAGAAAAGGAAATATTTCCACCTGAAAATGTTCTTACCTGGAGCAGAGCAAGGTCCAGACGCTGGAAATTCAGTTTTATTATTTATAGTGGAAAAAAATTGCCAAAGTAGAAACCCCTTTAAAAGATATTATAGCACTTACCCATCAATGGAGCCTTTTTGTAGCATTTACATATTGAATAATTATCTTTTATTCACTACTGGGGGGAAAAAAGGAAAAAAAAAAGAGCATGTTTAGCTCCAGTTCTTACTTTTCTTGCCTTTGTATGAAGTGTGTGCCCATCAGCTTTCCAATGGACGGATACTTTTAATAAAAAATTGTGTGTTTAGAGGACTGGTGTTCCAAATATTAAGGGTAGAAATCAAATATCTCTCTGTGTAAAATATCTCTTATTGCAGCTACAACTTACCTTTAAATTGACCAAATGGTCACCAGAATCTTCCTTTCAGGTAAGCCAATCCATTTCCTTGTTTTCTTCATATGTTCTATTTATGATTTTCAGCCTTTTGCTTAAGTTGGTACAATTACCTCAATGGCTAATGTTACCACTGTATAATTTGCAGGAACTGATTTCTGTCTTTGGTTTGTCACTGGCTGTCAGTTCGTGAAAACAAAGGGGTGGATCTTTTCTAGCTTCTCATAGACAAAGATTCTTCATTCAATCCCTGAAGTTGACAATAATTGTATTCTGACTGGACTGAATCTTAGATCTCATTTGGGAAAAATACTGAAACATGAATGCATAGAAAATTAAAATTATCTATATCTAGAGGTGCTACCTTTTTTTCTGTTAATATTTGAATAATTCAGCTATTTATCCAAGACAATTTATATCTTTATAATGTCTTGACACAAGTGAAAGGACAAGTTTTCTCTCTGATAGACAAAAAATAAACTTTTCTGAACCCCAAGGATTCAAATCTTTTCTGATACAATTCTTTTTCAAAGCCAATTAGATTTATTTTTAACAGCTAATTACATTTATTTTTATTACTATATTATTATTTCTGTATATTGCATGCAAGATGTGTCTTATAGCCTGAAGGATGACATTTAAAATCGTTTTTATTAGAGTTAACACTAAGAGAAGAGAATAACATAAATAAACTTACATTGCATGTGTCATTAACTTCTTGATGCCCAGTGGACTTACATTCAGACTCACAACACAAGGTCCTACTGATTTCAGGGAAGCAGAAGAAATTGAGTTCTCCTCACATTGAGTGGGACAGCAAATATCTTGGTCATTTACCTGAATTAACTGTGAAGACCATGAAAAATATATAAGAAAAATGACCCAAATTAACCAAGATTAGTATAAGAAAAAACAGTTAATTTGCTATGAAAGAAGGCAGAAATCCTGCGAAGGTGGGGGGAAAATACCTTTATAATACTAATCCTCATTAACCTAAGTTGTGTTTTTCAGCAGGAATTGTTGGAGTGAGGAAATGGAATGAGTGTTGTTGGAGTAAGACAAGGGGACAGAAGATCAATTGAGAACTTGTCTCGGAGTTTTTAAAAACTGGTAAATTGGAAGTTGCAAGAGAAAACTGGAAACATAGGAGAACCTGGAAGCAGTTGTTCATTCTAAATTTATCTGGGCTTTTGAAAGGTGACAATGATGCTAGCTAAGAATTAACAGGAGATCTGATCAGGTTTATTAATTTTTTAGGATGAACTGGTTTGCCTAAGGGAAAAACAGTGGGTGATGCAGACATGAAACACTGTTTTTTAATTTATTTCTTTGTCATAGTTAAAAGAACTACTAATATGTGTGTTAGATAATTATGCTGTGATCGCAGAGTGTCACAGAATGTACAATGTTATTTTTGTTACTTAGTGCTTTCTCTACGTTTCCTTTCTTAATTTAAAAAGAGACAAAAAAAGGTGGAAAAAAAGCTGTTACTTAAAATGGTTTAATATGGTGGACTGGAATACAAAGCATTTGCTTGCCTATTTTTGATGTTATTTTTTATTTCTTGTAAATATCTGTGCTTTTAAGCTCGTTTACATTTTGAATGCCCATTTGAATGATGTAACTTAAAGTTTTAATGATTGCAAATTATATCCTTTTAAAATCACTGCTGGTTGACTTTAAGACTTGGTTTCCAAGGAGCGAATTTCATTGGAAAACACAGTGGAAAATGTAGAAGCATGAGAACTGTCCAATGTAAATAACAACTACTTACAGTACAGTGGTTTGCTTTCCCTATGACTCTATCTGTAGACTACTCACATTGTCAGCTGCTCAAACTGGCACTCATCTAGGGCAGAAAGCTACCATCCTGCTCCAAAAGGGTCCTTCTTCCTCTGATTATCTCTACAGAAACATCAGAAACATGTTTTTCTGGGATGTGAAATTATCCTGTTGAGGTACAGGAAGAGTGGAAAAAAGAAAAAGATAGCCTTTATGTCTATTGCCCTCAGATGAGTATATACCAAAATTGATCATTTTTGTCTTTGAAAAGAAGGTTATCTTCTCAGCATGATTCAGCTGGTAGGTTATCACAGTCTGAGATGAAAGTGACAGTGTATGATTAAATGGGCTCAGATAAAAAGGCACTCTTACTCACTCACAAGTATGTGTGATGTTAATGAGGTACACAACCTTCCTGCTCCATGGTTGGCATGGCAGAGCCAAGCAGAGAAGGTTGGGAGCCAGCATGGTGGCACTAGCTGGTAACATGCAGGCTACCCAGTGTTAGCCCATACATGCTCCAGGAACCCTCACACATGCAGCAGCCCTGGTATGTGTAGGCTTGGGTGTGGAATAACCAGTTCATATTGGTTTCAATCCCACAGCCTCTGCTGCGTTGGGTGTTGCTGGCTGGGCATGAGCAGCTTGATTTTCTGTAAGGTTCTCCACATGTTATGTGTTAGTTGAGAGCATCTGCACCATATCGCATGCATATGTGCTGCATAAAATTAAGTGGAAAATACTTTTCTGCTTTTAAACTCCAGCCTAGGATCAGCGACAGGACATGCACAGAGCTGAAAACACCTGTAGCCTCTGTAGGGAAACCCAGACAGTGAGTATGGTGAATGTTGCTGCTACAGACTTACTACAGCTGGCAAGAAATTAAACCACAGTGGAACTTACACTGTAGTTATAAAATATTGTTGTTGAGGAACCTACAGAGTACAGTGGATTTTAATAATGGGAAACAGATTTAGGAATTGAAGATGAGATAATGATTAGTTGCTGCATCTATAATCTCATGATGAGGATCATTGCCTTATTGATTAATAAAGTCTGCATACTGTGCCAGCAATGCAATTAGGGTAATAACTAGAAAGGCATTCTAAAAGTAACCAGAGCTGATAAATTTCTTTTTTTTATTTATTTTTAAGTGAAATAGAAACAATAAGAAAAAGCAGCAGTTTCCTTGATATTCTTCGATGTTTTTCAATATTTTTTTTGTGCCAAAAAGGAGAAAACAGTAGCAAAAATATTTGAACTGATGTCTCACCAAATTTAAAGCACATATTACTTTAATAAAAGCAAGATATTCTATAGTCTTAGGTATGCAACTAAAATCTCTACTTTTCACATCAATGAAATATACCTCTTTTGTAGCTTCTACTGAAGGTGCACCTGTCACTGGATCATAGGAGGTCAAAGTTATCTACACAGCATTAATTGTCTTAGTGTCCAAAGTGAAGTTGCCTGATGGTGGTTTGAGGTTTTTTAAATCCTTTTCAGGTAGAAATAATAATTTTGACCTGCTGACAGAGAAAGAAAAAGACAAATTTTGTCATGAAATCAGCACTCTAGGCAATAGCGCAACCCAGAGAGTTTGAGCAACCTGGATGCTTAATAGACAGTCTTGTTAGAGAAGTAGCCCTAGTGATGCCCAACAGAAAGATGGAACAATGCTAGGACTAGCTCCTGGAAATAAAACTAGTCAAAACCAGAAGAACATGTAGTAAGCTGAGACAGTATAGTTTCACAGGAAGAAAGAATGAGAGGATATAGACTCCCCATTTCAGATTGTACTCTATCGTGGTGGAATTCAGAATTTCAGTTGCTTTATTTATTAAGTCCCATATTCCAAGATTTTAAATAGTCAAGTACCATAAACAATGGCTGTGAAAGTAACTAGTGCAATATGTATCCCCTAGTATTTGCATGTAATGAAAAATATTAATAAAACAAAAGAAAAACTGTTCAAAGTATAACAATGTTTTTGTGCAAAAAAAGGGATGATGCATTCCAGATTTTATAACTGAATCTCAAGTTCTAAGTAGCTTCATTGGAAGTACTGAGCAGTTACCATTATGAATAAGACTTTATATTCTCTTTGAAGCTCTTGTTCCATAGATTCATAATCTGTGAGATTGTCATCTGAATTTAGTTGTCTTCGTGCATAAGATTATATGTTAGCCTGCTGCCTCACTGTTGCTAAGAGTCAGGGAGCCCTCAGTCAGTGGACTTCGGTAGAGTCACAAAACCAAAAGAGAAGTAACTTGCTGAACTTCATGAAGCAAAGAAATCCCTAGAAAAAATAATACTTGAGATCATAGATTATTTCCCCCTGTAGACAAGAGATAGTTGACAACTCCTGAAATTCTTGAGACTCGTGCTTACTCTGCCTCATGTATGTAATAACAAACAAGCTTCTCAGCAAGATTTTTGGCTTTTCTCTGTATTGACATTTTACAAAATATCAGGAAATTAACAGAAAATAGAACCAGATATTTGGAGCTCCTGGAAGCACAGCCAAATAACTTCTCCTTTAGACATGCATCTTACCTATTTTAAAATTTTTCACTGGGCAAGAAGTTTCAGTAAAGACAAAAATAAAAGACTATGAGTCAGGAACAAAGTACAGGCTAAGCTTTATTGTGAATATTAATGGCATTTGTTTTCCTTTCTGGACACCTTCACCGTAATAGCAAAATGTAAACAGTAACAACAAGCAATTTTTGCCTGTATTTTATTAGGAAACAAAGGAATAAATACAATACTTTTCATTTTCATTATAGGCCCTCTCAATTATTTTTCCAACATCGTGTTTTTTGGTCCAGCTGTGCATATTACACTGGACTACTCAGAGGGACAACTGCTTATAAATGTCTTGAGATCTGAAAGGAAATAATGCCTTCTAATTCTTGGCAATTCTTCTGAAATTAATCCATATTTTCAGTTTTCACATATCTTGAAGTGCTTGAGAGTATCAAGTCTCAGTTTAGAAGAGCTAAAAGAGTAAAAGAATCAGACTTATATCTTAAGTATGTTTGTAAACAAATCTATAGGTTCCAAGCACTTGGGAAAAAAAACCAGAAAAAATACCAAAAGAATATGAAAAATGTTGTTTTAGAATATCCAGATTTGGAATCAATTAATATGAATTGTGACCAAACTCACAGTGTGTATAACATGAATCAAGCTGTATGGAGTAAGTTTTATACATTCCATTGAAGCTTGAGAGAGTTTTACAGCTGAGCTCTTTTTTTAAGGTGTTTAAGAAGTTACTGGAACTATATACTTAGTTTTTGATAGCAGTTATCCACAGAGAATTTAAGTTCTTGTTCATTGTGAACACAGTTTTTCTATTTCCAGGATTAAAATTCATTATGACTATGAGTGAATTGTTTGACATTCACATACCATGTATTCCAGTAGGTTGAAAACCAGTTTAACACTCTGCTAACAACTCTGCAGTTGCAGGACCAAAATGTTAACATATTTGAGCATAAACATTTTAATCATGCTAGCTAATCTAAGAGTTTTGGACAGCACCACATTTCAAAAAAAGGATTTGTTTGAAGTTTCAAACTTTCATAGACTAAGATGTCAAAAAATCATTGTTATGTATAATAGAAACATCCAAATCTATTCAAGTTGGGCAGGTCATTACTGTGATTTTTAAAGGATATTTACCTATTACAACTTCATAATCAAATATTGCCTGTGGCCTATAGTTATCAGCACTGTGCATTTTCATTTCAATCATAAAAAAAAGCCACTTTCTTTTTGTCTTCCCTGATTAACATTTTGAAGCTCTGTAATTTTCTTGCTGCTCAGAGAAACAAAGCACTCAGGCTCACAGAGAAAACCCATTCAGCAAGATGTAAATATTTGCTATTCAGAAAATCTCAATGACGGTTTAGTTATTTTAAATTCAAAAAAGAAAATTACTAATAATGATTGGTTTCAGCTAATGAAATGCTTTTATGCAAATATGTGAACCCTAAATATGACCTGGAAACAAAAGACTGCTTAACAATTACTATTAAGCAATACATTAGGAGATCAATTAAACAGAACTCTTTCTAATGAATAAGCTCTACAAGAGTTGCTATGGAAACCTGGAAGGAGAAAGCCCTGGAAGACCAATTTGCAATTTTAAGAACATAAAGTATTAGAGATCTAGTGGCTGGCTGGAGAGTCATATAGAAAGTTGAATAGTGTCTCACAAACACTCTCTCAAAAAAGAGAAGGAAAGTAAAGGAATGAAACCATTCATATCCAGGAATAATTTATGAAAAATAATTGAAATGGAATATTGTATCTGAATGTGTAGTTATGAATATATCATTCCAGAATGGACCATCAGACGGAGCCAGAAAATCCAGTGTCTTCATGGAAGTTCATTAACAGTAGTCTGAGTGACAGTATAGACAGTTCCTCACTAAGCAGAGGAGAGACAAAATTGCTGAAAAAGGATCATTAATACTCTTGGAGTTTTTGACATGATTATGGCATTTTGCTGTTTCTAAAAGATATTTTCTGGATAATTACAAGATAGCAATTCCAACAGATGAATTGAATCACTTGAAAAGTAGAGATGGGAGAACATGAATGCCAAATAATTTCATTTAGATAATTGATTGTACTTATTTTTTAATAGAAGTTATTTTTATTTTAAAACATAAAGAAGAAAATGCCAAGTTTCAGAGGTAAAAGGTATCTAAAAAATCAGATTGAATACTACTGCTTTCCCTTAGTATATGTCTTAAGTAAAAATTAAGATTATATTCATACCTTTGATTTCAAGATGCTTCAACAGCAATGACCCTCTTCCTGATCATGGGAAAAAAATCTCTGTAACTTTTCACACTGACTTTAGTGGCAAGACAGTGAAACCTTTCTATGCCAGGCCTATATTTGAAGAAAAAAGTCCTCTTGTTAGGTGTATAAAGTTCATCAGAAGATGGAAACTTACTTTTCCTAATCTTGACTTCAAGTCTACATTGAATTTTATGTAGTAGAATGAGGCTGTGCTGGTGTCTACATCGATTGGACACAGTACCATGGAAAAAATGGGGCTCAGGGAAATCTAGATCTTTAGAGCTGAAACACAGCTCTTAGTTGCTCCTACTTTTTAACTCAAAGGTCTAAGTAGTTGCTTTGTGATTGTTTAAGTTGTGCCATGTCACAGTCCTGAATTTCCATCAACCCACATATTCACCCAAAGTGAATGCAGAGTCATTCATCGTTGCCATTTGCAAAAGTAGCTAGGTTTCACGGGTGCTAATAGTGCTGGTAAACAAGCCACAAATATGCTGTGCACAGGGATGTGGGCCTTGGTGCTTAAAACAGAAGAAATAGTCTGATTTTATCTCTATCAGGACCCTGGTTTGACACTAAAAAAAACTAAAATAAAATTATATGCACAAGCATGTAATTACAGAGCTGAGAATGAACTCAACCTCTGCTTCATTTTTCAGTATCAGGAGAAGGAAGATAATTGGTATATTTCACAGATTCTTTGTGAAATGTAAAAAGTTACTGTTTGTTTTACTATTCCAAGTTCAGCAAAAACTTTTCCTAACTAATCTATAATAAATCTCAAAATTGGCATTTCTAATCCTACTGGTCAATGCTGTTTTTTACTGTTTGGATTATGTAGTAACTTTAAAAGAAGCAAATAGTGCTTCATCTGGGTTAGGACTATTAGCTAGGTAATGTAGTGGTGCGTTAGAGGTCACAATTATATAGTTGCTAAACATTTCCTTTATAAAATAATTGCATAAATTTTTGTTTGGAATCCAGGAGTATGGCATTTAAAAGGTATCCCAGTCTTCAGGGATCCCAGACTTCAGGCTCAGATTATATTCTCCTATACCTTATTTTGCTTTAATGTAATTCAGAGAAATAACATTAGGGTTCTATCTAAACAATGTTTGTCAATGATACATAATATAAAAATATATATAATGGGACAGAAAAATATTATTATCAGAATTTCTAAGGACTGGATGATTAATACAAAACTTTTAGGAGAAATAACTTATTCAGTAGATTATAATGGTTGCATTTATTCCTATCTTTTCACATGTCTGAAGGAGATCACACAATACATAATCTTGCAGAAAGCACTGTTTACAATGACATACATTTTCTTCCTGAACTCCTTTTGTACTGCACTGGCAATTTCTTCTTTCAACAGAATAGATTTCTTCATATCTACAGCCACTGGAATTACTCTCTGACATTATGATAAAAGTTATATTTCTTATAATTAAATGTATACTAGCATAGCAGTCCTTCTACACATGTAGAAAGATTGTTTATCAGATAGCATATGAAAAAGATTCACAGACTGGCTTCTTTCAATACAGTTGCCCCCAAATTTAGGAGATGGATAAATGAACCCTGCAAACCTGTAAAATTTGGCTAAATGTCTTAGGAAATTTCAGAGCAAATTTATACCTGGAATACTCCCTACCTTCTGTCAATAGATACATGAGTTTCTTCTATTTTTATATTTATGAGGAGTTATCTACTAAGATAAATGGGGATGATTTAATCTATTTTTCATGAAGTGTTGCAGAATGACCCATGGTATTGACTAGAAACAGGCAATGGAAACACAGATGTACATTGAGAATGAAAAACAAAAGATAAAATAATGATGAAGATGAACTCCTGGTGGAGCTTAGCTACACCTGACATGAACTCAGCATTGCTGTAAATAAGAACAATTCTGTAAGCGCAGACCCTTGGCTGCCTGTGAATTGTTACTGCTTGGTAACATTAAGTTTCTTCAGTGGCACTGCAAAAGGTCCTTTGGAGCATGTGTCAACAAGCCACTAGATCTGTGCGCTGTGACAGGCAGGATTGAGGAGAGGCAAAAAAGTTCACATAAATGTGGTTATGGGATAGATGTTCCTTAGAGCTCTGCTTAGCCACAAAGCACAGAGACCAGAGGGAGGAGAAAAGGCTACATTCCAGCATCTCAGTGAGGTACAGCGTCCTGTTGGAGCAGTCTGTGGTCCCCTCATAGGATCCCAGCAGGATGTTTTGCATAAGGGACAAAATTTAGTCATTAGTGGCAGTGCTAGCTGTAGAGCTATTGAGGAATTTTTAAAGGAAACTTTTTTTAAAAAGATCATCAATTTTCATTAACACAAAAAATTCTTTGTGAAACAACTGCTCTTGACAGTTTTCTGATGTAAAAATGAAAGGGAAAAAACTCTTCCTTGATACTGAATTCCATTTTCCAAGAAATGTATATTATTACATTAAAATGGCTTTTTCTTTCAAAATATAATATATAATTTTTAAATGCTTAGTCTCTTCAAAATATTGACAAAAGTTATTGACTTTTTTTTTAATTCAACTCTATGCTTTATGCATATGACCTTAGTTTTCAAAAAGGAAGATTTTAAATTGTAGGAAAAAACCTTTCCATTACAACTTTAAGGAATTGTCATATCCTAGTTATCTCATCTTAAGGGATTTGACAATCTAAAACAGTTTTATTCAAATTCTACTGTTGGACAAAGAAAGTTCTACACTGACATTATTTATTCTCCTACGTGGGACTTTTTTACTAGTAGAGAATTTTGCTGCTAATTCTAGCTTTTCATTGTTATCAAAGGAAGAACAACTCTCCCACTTAAGAGTGCAAATCTCTGGAGAATGCCTTGTTCCTTAGCTTGACCAGGAATTTATTTGTCTAAATGAAGTTAGTGGACCCTGAAAAAACTAGACACAAATCTTTATCAACCATTTAAATAATTATTTTCTCTGATATTTTTCTCAGTTTTCTTTCCTTCCAGTTATTAAAAAATAATAATAGAAGGACCCCAAGAGTGCCATCAATAAAAATTCTACAGCAAGAGTAGTAACACCTGTGAACTAAGACCAGTGACTGTAGGAAACTCTCTTCACTCTCTTCACTTTCCCAGTAACTCTCTACACTCAAAAATAGTAGTAATATGAATAGATCCCTAAGAATAAACATGTGATTAGTCCAAGCCACAGATTTTTTTTTACTCAAGCCAAACTGGTAAATCAGTTGTTTTATCATTTTGTCTGTGGTGGTCATACAGTGAGATACAAGGGTAAAAAATAATTTAAAAAAATTAAAAGGTATATGTAAAGTAGTAGAGGCAGGATTAATGATACATGAATAGAGAGAAAATAGAAAAAAGTGTTTAACTTCAAATTTTTTTAAAATACATTAGAGCCACTAATGAAGGTTATGCATTTCCTATTTACTGAAAATTATTCCTTCTGAGACTCAAGCTGTCAGTCATGATTTCTGTTTAGCAGAGGCAGTACAATGCAGTAGGTGTTGTAGCTTGACATATTTTAAAAATGAGGAAATGTCATATTTAATGACATAAAGAAGTCAGAAATGCTGACTGAGTTGAAGTAAAAAATTATGCATTCTGTTGATTAATTAAAGAGTAGACTAAATGTGTCCATATAAAATCATACCTCTGAACAGTTGTGTAACTAAATATTCTGAACACAGGTTTGTGTGTCTGAGAAGACAAGAAAATCCTCGGAAGGGTGTATTGTTTACACCATAGTAAACCCAAAGTTTTTCATGGTCCATTTCTCCTACTGTCTTATATTTCCCTCATTTCAGCAGGTCAGTGTGCCAATTTAGCAATCACTGGTGTTTTGAATCAGTGTCCTAATGTCATTTATTTAAAGACTGGGCAAGGTTTTCTCTCATTGTCTGTTTTTATCTCAATATATTTCTTAGCTATAGCACCTTTCTATGAGGGAATAAAAACAAAAATATGTTTGATACCTGTAGAAGGCAGAAAGAACTTGCCAAGGAGATGGTGTGTGTGCTTGCTGGAACTTTAGTGGCTTTGGGAGGAAAGAATGTAATCTGATAGAGGGTAAACACAATAATGATAATAGTTTTGCCATGGCTGCTGGCGCTAAGGTATTGATTCTGTACTACCAGGACTGTTTGAATCAGCCTATGAGCATTGAAGAAGGAAAAAAAACCCAGCAATTATTGACAGCTTTCACCAGACGTACAATGTGTGGTGGCAAAGACATGAAGAAGTGGTCTTTCTCTGTTATTTGGGTGTCAGACAGTAACCTGACACAGGAGCCAGTACTGCTGCCTTCATTTAATGCCCTTCAAATTTCATGAGATGTGATAAATAATTTAAAAACTGTGTTAGCCTAAAAAATTAACTCTTTCCATTCATATTTCCACTGTATTTAATACTAAACTACAATGCAATTCAGCCTTTGCAATACCTGCATTGCCTGAGGAGAAGTTGTACAAACCCTTCTAATGCCTTTTGAGAGAAAGTATTGTTCAAAAAGATGTTGTCAAGGGTTTCTCCCAAGACTAAATTATATGCAAGATAACTCTCTTTTCCTGAGTTCATCTTATAGAGAAGCTTAGGAGTTCTGAAAGGGATTAGGATACTTGACTTGTTTATGTTAATAAAGTTCTTTTTACTGCTTCTAGTATAAATTTTACAGTCATGCATACACCTATAATTTTACATTCTGAGAAAATATTTTGTCAGGAGATCTTGAGATTTTATTTATGAACTACTTTCCACAGAGGAGTTAAATCTAACTGATGTGTCCTGCCTCTCAGGATGCCATTAACTCTGTGACACTTCACAGCCTTTGTTAATCAAAATTGCTTTAGCTGACTTTTACTAAAACAGAGGCAACAGCCTCCCTTGTCAGTACAAGATGAAGGTATGCAGACTTACATTTTCTTGTATTGAAGCTGGTTCGGAAATTTTGTATAGTTAGAAATTTCATACATTTAAATTTCTCCTTTTTCCAGTATATTCCATGTAGAGTTTGTCCCTTGGTCAGACTTGGAAGTTTTTCTGCATATCTCCTATTTTCAAAATGCAATTACTGAAACAGAAAATTGCACTCAACATGATTTTCACTACATTCTATTCTATTTTTAAAATAGTAGCACTTGCAATAGCAAATCTCCATTAAATATGAAAATGTAGGAGTCAAACTTGTTACTCCAGAAGCAAAATCTGGCTACTGTGAAAAATACTGCATTACTTCCATGCTTTCAGGGCTGTCAGCTAGCTGAGCCTGGCAGCAAGTTCACCAAGGTCCAGACACCAGTATTGCCTTCTGGCAACACTCATATCTCTGTTCTAATCCAGGCAAATCCCCCAGAGAACATATCTTTTACTAGGCAACCGTACTTTATTTAAAAAAAAAAATCTGTTCAATCCGTTAACAGTTTATAGTCCAAGAAGTAAGTTAAGATTAGATGGTTTCCAAAATTAAAATCTCCATTTCTTCAGTCATATGTAGATTCTCCTTAACCAGGAAAAGTGTAGCAATATAATTCAAAACATGTTCTGCACAGAGCTGGCTCCTGACTTCAATGGATGCTAATATATGAGAATAAGCTGAACACAAGGCAAATAAGTACCTTGCTCTTACTCCTCAGTGTTTAATGACTTGCAAGGAAAGGAATGTCATTCACCATAACAAGCTTCAGGTATTTTTCAAAGGTAGGCTTGGTCTGACTTCTAAATCTTCATTCAAATATTTGTGCTTTGTTCCAAATTGTATTCAGTCTATGTTCTTGGACCATACAGTTTATTAGAGCATTAAATCTCACAAATTAGATTTACAGACATTCTGAGTTAACACTATAGAGACCCTGAGTCAACACTACAGACACCAACTACACAGGATTATGAGGTTACAAAATAGCTTTGTCGCTACTAAGGAAACCCCTTCAATAAACATAAATAAATTGCTTAAAATGCCATTAATAATGATCAGTCTCAGGGAGGGCAATGCCAGCCCACAGGGAAGAGAAAGAGGAACCTTCCACTTTTTTCCCTCTGTCAGAAGCCAGTTACAAGCCAAGTTCAGTCTTGTTGTTAGTCATCTCTCCTGCATCACTTTGTTTCCCTTTTATCCAAACGTACTGCAGTTCCAGCATTCAGGGTCTCCTTCTTCCAATTTTCTTTAACTGTGTTGTCCCCGTGGAGGAACCTCACCAGCCTCCTGACTCTGACCTCAACCTGATGTTTAGTCTCCTTTCCAAAGCCATTGGAAGAAAGAGAGGCTTTCATTGTCTTTCACAAATATGCAGTTATGAAAAATAGTACAATTTTACTTCCCTGTTTAAAAAAAGGAAAATACGCTTTTTGTGCCTCTCAGTTGAGACAAGATAAATATACATTAAAGTAAGTGTAAGAAAATTAATGTTATTTTTCAAATGCAAAAAAATCCTTCTAGGAATCAGAGAACGAATGATAGTTTCAGTAGTTCTTGCTCCTGCAGTGCCAAATGCTTCCAGCCCCAGGGTGGCTCCTGTCAGCTCCAGGGTGGTCCTGTGTAGCTCACTGCTCTCCAGGGTCACAGGTCTTTTTCTGCAGAGCTGCTACCTAGGCAGGTTATGTCTAGCCTGCAACGCTGCCTGAGTAGACCAGGGACAAGACTTGGCATTTCCCTGTGCTTGGCTGCACCAAGTCTATTCCAGCAGCATGACCCAGTTCCTCTGGATGTCAGCCCTGCTCTTCTGTCTGGTGTCACCAGCCAGACTGTGAAGCAAAGTGTTCCTTCTCGTTGCCCTGGCCATTGAGGAAGATGTTAAACAATCATAGTAAAGACCCTATGTCTTACCATCTGTTAGTCAGCATGCAACTCACTTAACCATGACTCTAAAATGAGTCATCCAGTCACGTTTTTGTCTTCCATTCATGTTGTGGCATTCTAACTTGCATACAAAACACTTAAGTATCAAAAGCCTGGTTGAGGTAAACCTAGGTTATATGCTCTAGTTTCTCTTTGGTCAAAAATTTAGTCCTTCATCATAGAAAGCAATCAGTTCAATCAGACATGATTTAGCCTTGTTAAATTCACAGTTAATTTCAGAACACTTCTTACATGAGTATTCAGAAATGTGACTCTGACTTCCATTCTCCACAAATCTTACACACAGTTTGCTTTTGCAATAAAAGCTGAGGCTTTCAAGACAGGTCTTCAAGCCAGCATGACTGTCCAAGTTCAGAAGTCTCCTTCTCATAAAAGCAACTGTTGCATACAGATTTTCAATGGGAGCTGCGAGTTCTCGATACCTCTTAAAGAACTGAGTTATTAGAGGCTTTTCTGTATCTATGCACACTGCCTCCAGACAAGCTGTCAATGAAACCAAAATCTCTTCAGGATTACCCTTTACCAGTATAGGACAGTCATTTCTCTCTGCACACAATAATGTATGGATTTAGACATTGCAAAAAGTTCCCAAGATGCTAGTGCATCCAGATATAACAAAAAGAGGTGTGAAATGAACGAATGTGTTCAGTGTTACCAATCAAACAGAAAATTATCTGTCGGTAAACTGAAATTGGAGGGCATCTCAGTTAAAGAAGGCTGTTATAGTCAGAACCAGCTCTCTCAACTGACTTAATTATCCAAGAGCTGATTGTACTGAGCAGGCTACACAAACACTCTCCTTAGTATTCTCGTCTCTAGCACATATCAGAATTGATATCCTCTAGGCCGCATTCTTGTCAGAGACCCCAGCTCTCCACACCACCAGCCAGGCACCAACAGCTTATGTGTACTGTTGCCACAAGTGTATTTTCAGCTTTCTGCCATAGGGCCACCTAAGAATGTTTAATTCCTGCTACCACTTATGGTTGGAGAAATGGTTATAAGATATTTATTAAGAATGCACATATCTTCATTCCTTTTACTATGAACACCATGTTCTCTGGTATTTCTGAGATTATCTGTTGTCAAGAACCAAAAGAAATTATCAGTTTTCCTGTAAGAGTAAGGTTTTAGTACTAACAGTAGGAGACAAAATCTGGAATTTGTGCATGATGATATTTTTTATAGTTGTACTTTGTTTTGAGTTAAAACTTAGAACTCAGAAGACAATTAAAAATTATTTATATGTCTCTATTCTATTAAAATTATGATTTAAAATTAATAATTAGGCATTATAATTTCCCGTAGGTTTATGTTAAATGAAGTAATGGAGTATGTTTAGGTTTTTGAGAAAACCTCTGAAGTCTGATTATAAAAACTGGAGTTTATTGCTCCGTTTTTGACTTTAAAAATTTTGTTCAAGTTTGCATTTGCACATTGTACCCATGGGAACACTAAGTTAGATCTGAGACTCTACCTAACCTCTAGCTAGTGGTGCCATTGAACCATGTCAGATTCATGGCACAGCTTGAGGGTTAGTATCAAAGAGAAAGTGACAGAACGTATGTCAAAGAAACAGTGGCAAATTGGGAAAGATTTTAGAGATATTAGATAGTATAATAACCTAGAAGATAGAGTCAAAATGTAAGAAAACTGAAAACAAATTTAGCTATTTTATCAAAGGATCAGGTGTGATGTATTCACAGGATCACAGAATCAATTGTGTTGGAAAAGAACTCTCAGATAACCAAGTTGAACCTGTGACTGAAACCACCTTGTCAACTACAAAATGGCACTAAGTACCACATCCAGTCTTTACTTGAACACCTCTAGGTGTGGTGATTTTGCCACCTCCTCAGCAACACATTCCAATATCTAATCTCTCTTTTTCTGAAGAAATTCTTCCTAATTTTCAACCTAAACCTTCCTTGGTGCAGCTTAACTCTATGTCCTCTAGTCCCGTGGCTAGTTGTCTTGTTTCCATGTATAATGAGACACACAGAATTCAAAAGGCTTCACTTAGGTAAGAGAGGAGAATAAGATCACAGGGAAACAAAATGATTAAGAAATTAGGCCATGACCTGTAAATAGAGACATTCTGTGAAATTCAGTTCAAAATTTAAAGTACAGCAAATCTTTGCAAAAAATACTAAAGTCAGCCTCCTAACTGCCAGGCTCTAGAAGCATTTCTAAAAAGCAGGAATAAAGCTTAGAGAATATGAATGGTATGAACAACCACACACTTACCAG
The DNA here is from genome assembly GCA_026770055.1 of Myrmophylax atrothorax. Classification (NCBI taxonomy): domain Eukaryota; kingdom Metazoa; phylum Chordata; class Aves; order Passeriformes; family Thamnophilidae; genus Myrmophylax; species Myrmophylax atrothorax. Next base: position 15,501,895 of record JAOXXN010000364.1, on the reverse strand, counting down.
CCATAAATTTTCAGTCTTCAGAGAATAAGATTTATGCTAACTGGAAAGAATAAAAAACACTTTACAAGTTTATTGACATACTTTTCATGGGCAAAGTATTTTCTTAAAATATGTCTGAAGCATCCACTACTAACCAGTATCACAGATCTGACATTACCTTACTAAATAAATATCTGCAGTGACAATTCCTAATTGTTGCATTGAACTCAACATGCTGGAATATACAGTGAACATGGACATGTCAAAGCATATTGGTATTTGTCAAATATTATGTCAAACAGTTTCACAGAAGGAGAGAAAGAGACAGAAATTGTCTGCACTGAGATAGAAGACGGTTGCTTTACTACTGTATTATTACAGTTGCACAGTAATTTAATAGTAAAAGCTGTAAAGATGAAATGACTGATGCATGAACAGGGCTGTATAGGAAAAATAGGTCTGCATGGTAGCAATCAGTGTTGCACGCAGAACGCAAGCCAAGAAAGGCAGCACAGCAGCAGCAAAACTGTTTAACATAACACTGACTCAGGCTGGGAGAGTCAGGGTCTGGTGGCATAGAAGGTAAAATGGGACAGAGAAAGCAGGGAAGTCTGTGGAAGAACTGAGCATCTGGCAATTATTTACTACCTGAAGAAATATGTTCTCAGGTCTGAGAATCAAGGTATTTTAAAGAAAAGTGAATAGAAAGTATAAGACCTGAAACTATTTGAAATTGAACATTGTGATCATAAAAGGGTCAATAAAAATTTATAAAGCAACCCTAAAGTAAAACCTGGCTATGCTGTCAAATGCAATAGGAAATGGTATAGATTTTAAAGTTTAGCCCTCTGTTGAAAAAAATAAGCTGCAGACAAGTACTCTCAGATTGAACTGACCTGTGATTTGTTGGTAAGTTTGTTGGGTTTTTTGAGAGCAGGTATAGGTGCATGTTTCTGGGGGGTTGTTGGGTTTTGCACACAATGTTTTGACACAAATATATTTTAATTCTGTAAAAATCTCAGCAATCACTTGCATATTCCATATCAACAGCAAAGTCAATTAGTTTGGTAAATTTAGGAAAAAAATATTCATAATGGTTGCACAGTTGCCTTCAAATAAGGCAGATGGGAGAAAAAATGAAGGTGTTAAGGCAACACAGTAAAAGATGCAATTTTATATTTACTGTCTTTCATTCAACACTTCCCAAATGAATGATTTTCTTCAAGTTTCTATCTTTGTTCTCTAAGGCTAAGATTTTAATGTCTACAACTGAACTTATTATTTTCAAAACAAGTTTATTGTATGAATATTTAAGTATGAATTTATGTTTTTTTCTAGCTGGACCTGCTGACCTCTTTGCTTCAGTAGCCAAATATTTATATTTATCCTGCACAGAATTTTTTTTCTCCAAGATAAAACAAGATTATATTTTTCCATGAATCCTCTAAGTTTTTGGATTCTTTTTGAATACTATGATCTGCAAGTACTAGCAAGGTATTTATTGATTTATATTGATTTTATTAATAACGAGGATAATATTCTCCCAGTGATGCTTCATTTCCTAGAAGGTCCACAATTTCGAGCAACTCTCTTTGCTCATGAAAATTCTATTGAAGGCTTTGTGTTTGTATGAAAATTAACAATTTACATATTTATTGCCTGTGATTTGTGTGCTAGCTGAACCATCAGCAATGATCATAGAATGCTATGTGAACTGAAAGAGGAGTGATTCATGTGGCTGTGAATGAGACCAAAAGGTCAAAGAACAAGTACAAGTATAAAGAGATTAGCTGCTGAATATTGTTCTGAAGAGGAAAGAATGAGCATGTATGCAGTAAGATTATCAGCAAAACTGTGTATTGCAAAGTCCATTTCTAAGGTTCTTATCACAATGTCACATAATTACCACACGTATCAGATCATTTATCTCCCTGGATTTCATCTCTGGGATTCTATAATTTCTCTTCAGCTAGAGTTGTGAATAGAACAGAAGTCATTTAATTTTAAAAGATTTGTGTAATATTAACCTCCTTCTTTCTCTGGAAATGATAGTTCCACAATGCTATACAGTCCCATATAAAAGAAAAAAATATCAGTTTCATCATATGCTGATTCTCACTTATATAGTCATATTTACATTAATAGCTGATTTAATCTGATTAAAGGAAGTCACAAAGATTTCTACACAGTTGTAAAATTCAATTAATAGATACAGTAGGCAATCAGATTTTTGTTGGCTTTGAATGTAGAGAAATGAAATATAGGGAAGCACAGTAAATGAACAGAATCTAAGGTAACTTGCACCTACTCCTGATTTATAACATATTAGAGTAGAATTCAGAAATACAGATAATCTGTTTTTGAGAGGAAGGTATAAGAGAATGCTACAAAAAAAATCATGGGTTTTGGCATTTTGTCTTCTGTTATCTTTTTCTAAATTGGTGACCCATAGGCATATATTGTTTATCAAAGCAGAGGGGTTTTTTTATTTGCTCAAAAACATTTGCCCTAGTCCCTACTGGAATTAGAAGCCAGGGGAAGGTAGATTTCAAATCTTGTATCATATATTATCATTTGCATTAAAAAGAATTTTTTTTGTACATCAAGTGCAATTATGTGATTTAAGTTTTTGTTGCTAGATGTTGTAGATTTTGTACAAACTTTTTCATTAGATATTCCAAATAAGGTTGTTTTTATGCTGATTTCCCTACAGCAAAATTCTTCCTGTGATTTTGTAAGGGTTCTAATTCTAACTTCTTTGTCCTTGAGTTGTCAGTACAAACAAACTTGTGACACCAAAGCTAACACAGTCTTGTCATTCCTTTCCATGAAATAAGACTTAGTTTTCTACTGATCTCAAGAAACCAGAGCTTGTTAGAAGGACGAGATTCATGCAATGATTGAAGCCTCACACCCAGAAGGAAAAAGAAAGTAGAAATTTCATCAGGATTACATTACAAACCATATCATGCACAGATAGAAGATGGAAGCTGTCTCAGCATGAAGTTTTCTTAAACTGCCCAGCCGGTCAGCGCACATGTGGACAATAAACACTTACACATATGAACCTCATTTGTCTTGTATATTACACACAATACTATTGACACATCATAAATGTTATCACCCTGTGTGATAACTGCTCTATATACTTACTGATTCCTATTCCTTCCTAACAGGAGGGATTCGTTTCAGATAACTCTCTTTTGTGCCATGTGCAGGACTGACAAAATACGTACACAGTGCGCACCGCCAGTTCTTGTTGAAAGTTCATATATTTTACCAGATTGATAATGATTGTACTTTATCATTTGGCACAAAAGACTTGTATTTAAAAAGTGTATTAGCTTAGTGGGCACTCATTTATAAAAATTGCATTGTTAGAAGTCCTGTTGGTGACTTCACCATGGCAGACTCCTTTGAAGTGCAGATTTTCTTTTAGCATGTTTGCACTTTTAAAAGGACATATCAACAGTCTCTGCTTACATTTTGCTTCACGTATCTCCTGGTACTGCTAGTCAGAGTGGTAAATATTAGCACTAATAAGCTGACAGGCTACAGATGTGTGTGTGTTGGGGGGGCTTAGTGAAGGTGGAGGTGTATGTTTGATAATATTTTTACTGTCAACTCTTAACAAAGAGGACAAATTCTGATATTTCTGCTGCTATGGTACCTACGGTACCAAGAAACTCAGTAAAATTAATGAAATATTGCAAAAACAGATATAATATTCATCTGGAGTAAAGATGGAAGGTTATCAAGTTTGCCTCAGACATCTCCTCTTGTTCTAGAAAACATTTCAGCATGATTACTTAATATCAGCTGTAAATTAATTATATTGGCTAAATTTTTCAATTTCTTATACCACATCATAAATGTGATAGTCTATATTAGCTACTTACCTGGTTCTCACTAGCAGCATCTGAGAACATTTTGGGCATTTCTGGAAGGTGTTATTAACGTTCTTCAGAAATGGGAGATCTGAGTAGCAGGAGGTTAATCTCTAAATTTTTAAATATTTGGAGTATTTCTACTTCGGATGCAGAAGGGGGTCATTTCGGATGTGACAGTGCAGATATCTTCAACTAGTTGTACTCAAAAAGGTAATTTCCTGGAAACTGAACACTTTCCCCTTTCCAGATCTGGAACAAAAATAAAAGGCACAGGAAGTTACATCTGAAATCACATTTATGTTGTGCCTGAAGAAATATTCTTGAAGAACAGGATTAATTACCTTGAATAGAGGATTTCATGAACATGGCTTTGTTGCTTCTAGACCTAATGTATTCAGAGACAACTGTCAGACTCCAGCATTTTTGGTTCCTCAGCTGCAAATTTTTCATGCAGTGTAAAGATTTGTACCTTTAAGGCTCAGGCTTCCTAATTGTCTGTAAGTTTAGCTGCATATATTCAAACATTTCATCTTAATTCACTTGCTCAAGATCAAATAAATACAGGTCTCTAAAAGAAATTTATCAGGGTGCTACCATTGTAAATTTGATAAAAAATAAGAAAATATTCAGATTTCAGACAGATAATGTTGAAGAACTTTTGATTTCTCTGAACAGTTTCTGGGATATCTTCTCATTCTGGAGAGTCATGCTGTTGTATTGTCACCCAGTACTATTCTATGAGGATCCTAATCGAGCCACTCAAAGAACTCCCTAATAAAACTATTGTGTGGGAAGCAATGATACACAAGGCTATAGAAAATACCTCTAAATCTTCTTGGTTTGAAGTTATATTATAGTCTATCATAAACATATTTTTCTCCAGTCACAACTGTGTCCAATATTATATGTTCCACAAATTTCTAATTTTCAAAAGAAAAGTAGTGGATTTTAAGAAAAAATAAAATCAAAAACTGCATTCCAAGGGGCAAATGTAAATAAAATTTGGGCAGTGAAATAAAGATATTCTGAGAAGATATTTTAAGGACAAAATTATTCTTGGAGTATGACATGAAACATTGCACTAAAAAATATTCTATGAAAACTAAATACAACAATTTTAAAAGCAAGTGTGGCAGAAAAAAGTTTAATCCATAAATTCTATTTTATAGGAGGATGCTTCACATTTCTTTGATATCAGTTCTGCTTATTGCTGTATGCTACATGCTGGGAGTAGGGTATTTTTAGGGATGTTCAGTAACATATATCCAACCTATGTTCTTTTTGGCTGCTGTTCACAGTGTTCCAAATAGTTTAATTTCTGCTTATTTTCTTCCTTCTGTAAGTTGGAGGCTTATATCTAAATTATGTAATTTCACCTGGACACACAAAAATCAGTGCATCTGGTTTTGTCTTTAAAGACTTCCCTTCAAATAGACCACACTACTTCACTATTTTATAGTCTATAAAATAACAAATCTATCACTGTAATTCTTTATTTAGATAACTACTATGAAGGTATTTTTACATTTTGCAGACTTAATATGTATTTTTCAATTTATTACAGCTTCTTCATTCCTCACTAACCAACAATTTATACTGAGTTTCATATGTGCATCTCACAAATAAAACACAATAAATTAGTAAGAAAATAAATATTTACCCATATTTTCATTCCGTAGACAACTGATATGAATTCTCCTTGAGCTAATAAAGTATTATTATTCCTATTTTACAATTAAGAAAACCAAAATAAGAAAGATAGACCTAATGAATGAGTAATCCTAAGGGAAAGGCACAGATCACAGATACTTGTAGCTTCTAATTATATATTTGTGTTTCTAAACATTCATGAAGACAGTTTTGGATATGTAGGAAGATACCCTAGTATTAATAAACTCATGATCTTGAGAAATATGGGCCTGTCAAACGGCAAGTTCAGGTCACTGAACTTTAGAACAGAAAAATCCTGTCTGTTTAAAGAACTGGTGGATGTGGTTCCCTGATAAACTATCCTTAAGGACAGTGGGGCTGAACAGAGCTGGCATATCTTTAAGTTCACTTTTCTTAGAATGCAAGAGCACTCCATCTTGTTGTGTAGAAAATCAAGTAAGGCAGGTCAGAAACTGCCAGGGCTGAGCAAGGACTTGCTTCTCATACTGAGGAGTAAGAAGGAAATGCACAGCCAGTGGAAGCAGGGACATAGGTCCTGGGAAGAATATAGTGATATAACTTGGATGTGTCAGGCTGGGACAAGGAAAGTTGAGGCATGGACAAACCAAGATTTGGGGAGGTATGTGAAACATAATGAGAAGGTTTTCTGTAAGTACAGAAGTCAGAGGAGAACAGATAACCCTGATAAATGAGAAAGGAGAACTGGTGAAAAATATGGAGAAGGCTGAGATACTCAATGAGTTCTTCACCTTGGTCTTTACTGGAAGTCAGGCTTCCTGGATGTCTCAATCCCTGAACTTTCAGGTGAAGGAAAGAGGGCACTAAATTTCCCTTCACTATAACTGAAGAGCAGATTCAGGACCACCTGATCAAACTCAGCAGTCACAAGTCTGTGGGTTCTTACAAGAGGGATGCCAGGGTTCTGAGGGAACAGGTTGATGTGTTTGCCAAGTCAGTCTCCATCATATTTGAAAATGGCTGGTGGTCAGATGAGGATCTGACTGGGAAAAAGGAAACATCACTCCTATTTTTAAAAAAAATGGAGAAAGGAAGACAGGGAGAACTAAAGACCTGTCAGCCTCACTTCTGTGCCTGGGAAGATCATGGAGCAGGTCCTTGTGGAAACAATGTTAATACATATGCAAGACAAGAAGGGGATCCAAGGCAACTGCTTTATTTTCACTAAGGGCACACTGTGCCTGACCAATCTAGGGGCCTTCTGCTGCTGGAGTGACAATAACAGTAGACAAGGGAGGACCAACGGATGTTATCTACCTAGCCTTCTACAGAAGGTTTTCCTCATGGTCCCATGTGACCCCCTTATCACCAAAAGGTAGAGACATGGATTTGAAGGGTGGATAATTTTGCATGGACACAGCCAGAAAGCTGTGGTCAATGGCTCTATGTCTTTGTGGCGGCCAGTGATGAATGGTGTTCCTCAGGACTCTGTCCTGGATATCATGGTCTTCAATATCTTTATTAATTACATATAAAGTGGAATCAAGTGCACCCTCAGCAAGTTTGCTGATGACGTGAAGTTAGAAATTGCCATTGACACAACAGGAGGATAGAATGTAATCCAGAGGTATCTGGACAAACTTGAGAAGTTGCCCCACAAGAACCTCATGAAGTTCATCAAGTTTAAGTGCAACGTGCTGCTCTGGGGCAATCTCAGACATAGTACAGACTGGGACAAGAACTGAAGTCCTATGGAAAAGGAAGTGGGGATGTTGGTAAATGAAAACCTGGACACGAGCCAACAGTGTGCACTCACATCCCAGAAGGCCAAGTATATCATGGGATACATCAAAAGAGAATTGGCCAGCGGGTCAAGAATGTCTTCAAGGTTTCTTGCCTTTTAAACTTATCTTCATTTATTATAGTACTGTAATAAACCATAAAGGATAAAAAGGATGTCTCAACTGTCACTCTACCTGTAAACACACTTCTGCTTAAGCAGAAAAAATTTCAAAACTCTTGCATGACAGTCATGAGAAGGCAGTATGAGAAAACACAAAATTGATTTTGTGAAAGGAGAAAGATGGAGGAAAATAAAGAAGCTTCACTCTGAAAGGTTACAGCTTCTGAGAGCATCTTAGCTCAGGCCTTAGCCTGAGGCAAACAAATGGAGCACTCAGAATGGATATAAACAGGCAATAAAGTAGCAACAGCTGCCTGTAAATGTCCATGCCAAGCTCTGAACAGATCACATACCAAGTCTAGATATATAGATCCCATAGTACTAAGAAGAAAACTAATTGATGGTGCTCATAAATAATAAAATAATACATTTGCATTGTGGTGTTATACTTCAAGATTCATGGATATTGAAATGGCTGGGGTATTTGCAAACGCTTGAAACAAATGACAAAAATATGCCCCAGACAAGTGAAAATCCATCCTGTACATCTTGATAGACCATAAACAAAAAGATGGAGATAGTCTAGTCCTATGTTTTCATTACATTTTACAGTGAACTTCATCCATCAACTAAATAATTTGAGCATGAAAAGTCAAATCAATAAACGAGTGATCTCAGCTTTTTTGATTCACAATCTTATATTACATCATCTATAAACCCTCTCCTAATACAGTTTGTAGTACAGATGTTTGAATCTAAAGAAACTGGGGAGAATATCTGTTGAAGTGATAAACAGCTATTGGTTCATATATCTACATTAAGCGATCCTGATAAGTAAGCTTTCCACATGGACTGGTACAATCATTCAGCACCATGGAATGAGTGCATTACCTCATCAAATCTTTTGGCTTATCACAATATCATGTTAACTCAGATTCAAGACCATTGCGCATTCCATGTTTGATTTTCTTTCCATGCCTCCTCCACCCCTGCTTCTTAGGAATATATACATGGGTTTATGTTCTGTTTAGCCCAAGGGAAGAAAAAACTGCCTGAAAGTCAGGAAAAAAAAGTTACTTACTTACTGAAGTAAAGTAGCAGTGGAAAGGAAATAACATATGTACTCTTCTTATAGATTTTTTGTTAAAGGTTTTTGCCCTGTGTTAATATTTGTCCTCTAAGACAATGGAAACCTAAATCTAAGTAATGTCAGATACACATATCTAGTGTACTGTGAAGCTTAAAATGTTGTCTAGTAGAAGGCAATGTATTTGCAAGATCAGTTGCAAAATTTTATTAAGTCCAAACTATAATGAAGATGGGCATGGCCACAGTATTCTATTCAAATTCATTCATGAAATGCTTTCCAAAGCTGTTATAAGGGAGAGTGAAAACCAGTGTGATAGTATACATTGGAGCACATACTACATGCAGAGCTTAAGATCTCTAACCTGACCTGCAAGAAGGAGTGGTCAAAAGGTAGAGAATGTTGAACTACATTACAAATAACAGGCCTTAAGCTCAAGTTCATAACCTTCAAGTCAGGGAGCTTCCAAATGGCCACTGTAAAATTAAAATCATTGTTTAGTGTGCATGCCATAACTCCCATTTTTTTCTGAGACAAAGAGAAGGAACTGGGAGCATAAGAAAACAGGCGTCATCCAAGTCCCTTGTCCCACCTCCATATATATGTGTACTCAAGATTTATTTGACTCAGAACACTCATTTATGTGAACCTCAACTAGTTATAAATATTCTTAAGACAATATGTCTATATCTGAATTTTGTTTTTCTTTGACATGTGAAAGAGCCAAGTATTCAAGTATATTTTAAATCCTATAGAGACTTTAGCAGTTAGAACAGTTTCAAGCCATCCTAATAAAATGCAGTACCCTGACTCATATAGAAAGTATGTGTAAAATTGGATGATAAGGAATAGATTTATTTGTCCAGGAACAGAGTGCAAAGGCAGTAGAACATCCTGTTTGTGGTATTGGTATTTTTTTATGTACTGTTTGTCTGAGCATTAATGTACACACTAATACACATTTTTTATAGTGATCACTCTCCTGCAATGCAAATAACACATTCTGCTAAGCTTTTCAATAGTCTGCTGATTGTGTCATTTCACTCCTGGGGGAAAAAAGTTAATAAAAGATAAGGCACTTTTGAAGAAGGTGAGATTACATTATTTAAAAATTATACGTTTTCTAAGATAAGGTTTAAACATATGTCAGGAGAAGTCAACATTGTGTTATGAATGGTAGTGATTATGTTATCTGTAAACTTTGAAGCTTTAGGTACTGATGTGAACAATTGACTTCGTTGTTTTGTCATTAGCATCAGCATTCCTCTTTCAGAGCTGCTGAACTGACTGCTGTTTGCATAGCAAGAAGTAAGGAAAGTTTGTTTACCCACTAATATTTCACTGACTGTTTAGACTGAGTTGATAGCAATTGCTGAATCTGGTTTTGTTTTTTTTTTCTTTTTCTTTTTTTTTCCCCCCTGAATTGTAAACTTAACTTGATAGCTAACTCCTTCACCTGAATTATTAATCTGAAAGGAAATTTTACCTAAAGCATCAAGAGCTGTTCCTAAAATAACATTTTTTTTAAAGCCTACAGACATTGCTACTATCTTTTTAATCTCATTTCTTTATTATGTGGGAGGCTAGAACATAGTAAATATTTAGTTACCAGATCAATGTCTAGTAGCTAAAATACAAGAGATATTTATTCTTTTAATTGCTATATGGAATTTGCCTGAAAATTATAGGTACTTTTATTACATATTCTGCAAACTGCATTATTTTAAGAGATGTACAAAATAAAGACTGCACCTTATTCTCTTTATGTGTCTGATAAACTATATTAGAAAACACATGAAAATCATTATTCCTTCTTCCTTTTTCTCTTCTCCAAGCTTAACTTTCACTGTCCAAGACAGCTCTCTCTTAGGAGAACTGCTACATTGTTCTAGTTAGGGATATTGTTAGAGAAATTTGGAAGATTGTTTGTGATAGAAGAGCTTTCAAAATAGAAATTAATTTAATGATGATTTCAGCATGTAGATATATTTTATTTCACAGATGCAATATATAGACATGTTTTCTTCCTCTCCAAATCTGTTAAATGCCAGTGAGATTGCTTTCCAGTTATTAAGTTGACTTTCCACCATGCAGCTATTCTTCAAATTTTAGTCCAGTTATTCCCAGTCAGTTTATAAACATCTTTTGCCAATTTTGGCCTTTAGCTTAAGCAGTTCTTTTGCCTCTCTGATATTTACTGGTGCATTTATCTGGAGAAGTCATATCTCTTTTCAGCCTTTGTTTTGTTGGGCTACATAACCAAAGTCTTTTGTACTGTTTCTGTGGTTTAGTACTTTTTTTCTCTAATGAGAAGCCTTTTCATGTCTGTAACCATTTTAATTGGCTTTTTATCCTTTCCAGATGGCATTATTTTCTCATGAACCTGAATGAGAGGTTTCAGTTCCCTGCAGCAGTCCTGAGCAAGATCTCTGTAGACTCAGTGTTATTCCGCTTCTTTTTTTGCAAATGGATTTTATAGTAAAATTTGTCTCCTATAGACAACTCAAATACCTTCCTTTGTTAAAGTTTCACATAACTAGGACCCTTGTCTGTACTATCCTATCTGACCACCCAACATTTTTTTTAGTTTCTAAATGTTTCTTTCTTGTATTTTGTACTATTGAATTTAATTTTCTGTTGCCCATGTCTGTCCTGTAAGATTTGCATCCTCTCTTTAGTGATACCTCTGTGTCATTTTTCTGTCATCAGCGTGCACATAGCTTTTGTACAATTGCCCTTAGTAAGTATGTAAAGACAAGAGCTATTCAAAGATCATTTCATGAGGAATTCCACTAGCAGACCAGTAACTACTTCATCAACACATTGTTTCCTTTCATTATAATTTGCTCTTTCTCCTCAAAGAACTTATTAACTCATGTTATAATTCCAGTACTAATACTTCATTTCCCTGTGTGACCGCAAAATTTCCCCCACAACACTAAGTCAAATATTTTACTGAAGTCCAGATTAAAATTACTGTATTTCCTTTGTTTAAAATAATTTATCTTATCAAATAAGTATACCTAGCCATTTTGGCATAGTTGAGTCCAAGTAAATCATTTTCCATTTACCAATGTATCTTTAATTCTTTTTTAATTTAAAATCCATTCAACAACTTTGATATTATACTCAATGAGTCAGTTTCTCCACTTATGAAATGGCAGTCAAAAATACATGACTTTCAGATATTAGCATTATATTGGCATTACTAAAATGCTTTGAGACCCTTAGTAGAAAATGGTCTAAAATACAAAGTGCTCCTATCATATTTTTCATACATTACATTCAAAGAGGTACCTGTAACAGTTGTGTTATGTGTAAATATCACTTCCATAGTTCAAAGAATTCTTCTTTGAATGAATGCTTTCATTTTTAAACACTTTAAATTAAAATACTGTTTTTCTATTTGTCAAACTGTGTCACTTTTATAAGCTGTCAATCAAGATAAAATAAACTCATATTATCCTTGTGTTGTAGGTAAGATAACAGGCTTTGATCAAAAAGATAAAGGTATGTCAAACACTGTCATCAGTACTAGCCCCTTCTCTTATCACTCTGGTATTTGATATTTTCTGAATAAATTGTGAATATTTGATTCTTTCTAGTTTTAAAGCTAAATGAAACTCTTCTTAATTGTGTAAAACATGTCTTCACATATGTCTATGTAGGAAACAGCAAGGTAAATGTTATCATTTTAATACAATTGACAAGGAAGATTTTTATTAAATACACATAAGGTTGGCTTCTTGTAAAAAGGAAAACCAAGCCATTACAACATAAGCAATTGTACTTGTTTTCTATTCCTAGAATTGATATGTAGCCGAAATGGCATGTCTGTTCTTCCCCCATGTGCCCAGGATAGAAGATGAAGGGAAACTACTAAAAAGAATAAAAAGTTCTGTAAAAGAAACTTTTCTCTTGAGCTGCCAGGTATTCAGTGGAAGCATCTTTCCTTTTTCACAATGAATTCTGTAGATTTTAAGTCTTACACTAAAATTATTATGCAGGAACTATCATAAAATTAATGGAACTGAAGTAGTCCTTCTAATTGTTTCCTGAAATTTGAACAATCTCAAATAATTTTATAATACTTTGAATTTTCATTCTTGTTATTTTTATAATTTTATTTTTTAAAATATACATATAATTACACTTTTTTTTTGCTATATAAACACCAATGTTTTTATATATCAAACATGAAAACCTGAAAAAAACATACTAGATCTCCTTTAGTAAACGTGAAACTTCTTGGTGAGGAAAATTTAGAAAAAAATTATTACTTTGATTCATTGTACTTTATAAACATGAACTTAATGAAACTCTTGAGCAGTCCCACTGAAATTACCTGAACTGGCACTGTTCCTTAAAGTTTCTGAGAACTTGTTTACAGCTCATTAAGTCTGTATCAATGAAAATCGCTTCAAGATTACATTGTAAGATGCAGAGGTTTTGCAATATGTTGGAAGATTTTGAGATCGTTTTTACCATGTCAGTAGCTGAATTGCTTATTCTGTTAATTCTGTAAAACCCTGTTGTTTCAAAGTCCCCTTATTTTTAGAGCTCTCTAACAGACTTAATATTGATAAGCTACTTTACAACTTCATATTTTCTCTGAAAGACACACAATAACTTTTCCTATTTTCGTTGTCAGTGTTATTTACAGAACAAAAATTATGTATCAAGCTCCAGAAACTTATCACCTGTTTACAGGTGATCATGAGTGGATGACAGTCTGAAATTGTAACTATAATTGAAAACCCCAATATTTAAAAAAAGTGCAGTTAGAATAGAATTTTAAAGGAATGTAATGATTATTGTCTCAGTTTAAAATTGTAAGTAACAATAGAGGCCAGACAATAACACTTCTTACATTGTATGTCTTGTTTCTCAGTTTGGATTAGTCTAGGAAAACTTTATTGTAGGGGAATCAAACAGAATTTTGCCACAAAATATCTGGATGTAATTTCTAACTCATCAATTTGAAAAGATTCCAAGGAGTAGCACATAACACAGTGAGTATCTGAAAAAGCTCCATGCATGGGTAGCCTACTCCAGGTTACCCATACCTTCCCTGGATCTACTGTCTCTGAATTGCCCTTTTTAGAATGGCTTTTCTGAGTAAAAATCTACTAGGAAATTCAAAATTATACTTTTTAGCCTTTTGTTCACTCTTTGGAGGTTTTGTCTGAGCTTAAATGACTTGTTAGCACTTTTGTGTTTCTTCTATACACATAAGTTCAGATTCATAAATGTTCCTGATGTTTCTCCCTGACTCCATGTGACTTTAATTGTGAATACACCTCTCTCAGGCAGTATTTATAAAACAATTCTTAAAATATGACTTTTTAATGGAATTTTCTTTTTAGTCATGTTTCTTCTCACATCACTTTTTTGAACTGAGAACAGTGTGCTTAATGAACTTGATTCTAAAACCAGTTGAGAATAAAACTGAAAGAGTACTTGTTCCTGTTTCAAGGCTATGCTGCAAATTATTTTTCTGGACAATAATTTCATAATTAACTTTTATCAATATATGTTGTTCACCACCTTTTATTTCTCAGATGCTAATGAGTAAGGTCAGTTACAAAGGAGGAAAGTTGTTATGAAATTGAAACTTGAGATTGTTTTGGCACTTTTGACAGTTGCTGATGAAAAGTGTAAACCCAAATGAACTCTGCTTCAGACACCAACATGCAGCAGACAAAACTATTATTTCATCCCCTGTGGGCCACTGTCTCTGTTCACTTCTACTTTTATGTCATCATTTTCGTTTGACACCTATAATATGTTTCATAGGTTTTTCTCTGATGTTATTATTGGCTAAAGATTCTGCTTTTCCCTGGGGATGGCAAAAATGAGAAGTCACAATGTTCCATTTTATGTAGCTCTACAGAGACGGTCTTAACCATAGTAGTCCATGGGAGAATGTCATCTTAAATAAGTAGACAGCAAGTTAGCCTTTAACATTTGGATTGCTCACTTCAGTTTTGTAACTCAGGCTAGCAATTATAAGACTACCTCTGCTTATCCAGTATTTCAATATGTAGCTTAATTAATATATTTTACACTTTTATTGTTAAAGGGAATTAAAGCAGTGAATTATTTATAAAACACTATATGTTTTCTAAGAGTACACATGTTGTCACATGATGTTGATAACTGTATAGCTGCAGATTCTGTGAGATATTGTTTCATCGGACTGACTCATCATACTGAAAACAAAGAAAAGAAGAAAAAAGAAAAGCTGATCTAGATTTTCCATGCATTCGATCTTCAGTCCAAAGTCTTTCCACCTCACTCCAAACAACCCCTCGTTGTGCTGGAATGTTTTGCCTTTAGGTTACATAGAACAAAAGAAAAAAAAAATTAAAATCTTAGGAAGTATGTTTTTGTGGACTATATGTGGGGTTGCCTTGAAGAACTGAATTAGGATACTGTGGTTGCTTATTTCCCTCAGTTTTCCAGTTCTCTTAAAGAAAGTCTCAGCTGCACTCTGAGGTGGGTACTAAGTGTTATCAAACTATAATTTAAAAAACTGGACATTGTCAGAGATATTCACCACAATTAAAAAGAGGTTATTGTTTGTTTTCACTAAATCAAGACTGGCACAGTAAATAACTCATGATTTTTCAGTTAAAGAAAAAATATAATGAAGGCATTTCATCCTTTATGTTTGCATTATCTGAAAGTAATGAATGGGAAACGAAACTCTTTCTCCAGGAAATTTTTGGATGAAATTCTTGTAAAATAAATCATTTTATAAAAGGGTGTTTTTTTAAATATTAAAAAGTAATGGGAAAATTTGGTTAACTGAAGAAATATATTTCAAATATATTTCTATTCAAGACCATTTTCAATGAATACAATATACGCATAAATACAAGTTTTTCATTAAAGCATTAGCACACACCATATTTTCAGATCTGAATTTTCAAGTTCTTCATACTGGGGAAGTTCAGATGGGAAAGCATACAAGGAGGGGTATAACAGTATGTCAGTCCATCAGAGTTAGCCTTATGCAGATTTTATGCAGTCTACATATGTATGAATGTATTTCTCCATTACATACATAGGTGGGGGACAATGAGGAGAAAGCCTGGGGACTTGCAAAATTTCAGTTAACAGAAAATTGCTCTTTTCGGTCTTTACCATATATGACTTTCCACATTATATATGCACTTACTCTACCTGCCTTCTTCCCATCCTCACTTCTCAACTGCTTCATCTTTTATTGAAAAAAAACAAAACAAAACAAAACAAAAAAAACCCAAACCAACAAACAAAAAACCCCAAACCCAAATACAACAATTTTTTCTTAGTATAACTTGCACTTTTTCTATCATTGTCTCTTTTATTTCCAGTCCATAGACCTGAAAATTCACTTTAGCTACAGGCCACTATCACCCATTTCCTTTATAGTGTAGGTTTCTTTCTTCTCCTCTTTGGCTACTCCTTCCAGATTTACTAGCATATATGCTAGGAAGCAATCAGCCAGCTGGTAGTTACACTGTCCAAAAAATTATGTTTGCTATACACATGTAGAAATATTTTTTATAGAGTGATACCACCATCATGGGAAGTTTGCTTCTGCCTTCTTTGCAAGAAGTGTTACGGTTTGAGCTGGCAAAATGCCAACTGTCTAGTACAGAATCAAAGGGTCCCCTCCCAAGGAAAGGAACTGAAGGAAACAAAAAATAGAAATAGAGCTTTGAAGTGGTAAGGTCTTTATTTTTACACAGAAGAGAAGAAAATTTAAAACCGAATATGATATAACACATATTGAAAAGAAATAACGACACGTCCACTGAGTCGCCCGGTTAATAACCCAGATTCCAACCACCCAAACCACAGAAAACCTCCAAAAAAACTCTTCCTGAGAAAACCTCCCAGCGAGAGAGAAAGAAATTAACAGGAAAATGTTCACCTCCCTAGATTAACAACAGCGCAGACGAGAGTAGGGCCTAATCTCAGCAGTCAGGGCAGCACATCCTCTCAGGTCAGGAGCAGGGACTGAAAGAGACAGAAACTCCTTCTCCCTCTCTTATACCCCTTGAGACTTCTTGATGATGTCAGATGATATGAAATTCCTCTTTGGTTGCTTAAGTCAGGTGATGTTTGTCTCTTCTAATCTATGTCACATCCTTTGAGGCCTGCTAAAAACTGAGGCCCAAATAAGACCTATACTGAAACTAAAGCCAAAACTACCACAAAGTGCCAATTCAAGATTGCTTCACTGAAATCTAGAGTAACAGAAAAGAAACCTGGAAAATCAGTGAGCATTTTCCCTGAGCCTGCCTACTTGAGGCCTTTCTGATTTACCTGTTAAAAAGGTAGCGAAGACGTAGACATGGCCTTCTGACCTGCAAAATCAAGACAAAAATTGTAGAAAAGATGAAATAAATAAAAGAACACAGAGAATTCTGGTCATAAAATTGATTTTCTGAGTCTATAATTCAGGTACTGTTTTGCCACACTAAACCATGAGTAGTGCCTCATCCTAAAAATAAGCACCTTTCAGAAAACCATTCCAGATTTCTTTCTTGGCAGTGCTAATGTGTTTTGTTTATTTTATATTTTTAATGTGTATTGTTTCAAGAAATATTTCTCCTTGAGGTCATGCCTCTCACATTTTTCTTAGTTTTCAACTTACTTATTTCCATTCATAATAATTCCCATCTAGGTATTTAATTATAGATGGAATTCAGATGAATTAAAGGTAAATCTACCAGCCTTTTGAAGGTTTACATTCATAAAATTTTCTTAAAGAAACAAGAGCAAATTTGCGGGATAAATGGATGCTGAAAAAAATAGAGCTAATAGAGAGTTGTTTTAAATGCCTCTCCCTTTTTTCATGATGAGAACATTTTATGTCATTTGGCAGAAGAGTCTGGGTGGCCACAGACTTAGAAGGCTGTCTCTCACCCTTTATGAAAGCCAGAAGGATTGTGAAAGAAATGCTAAAGAATATTCACAGATGTCATAAGTGGAAGTTCT
>JAOXXN010000364.1:15431719-15443572 GCA_026770055.1 Myrmophylax atrothorax | reverse complement strand
CAGGCATTGGAATGGGCTGCCCAGAGAGGTGGTGGATTCACCATCCCTGGAGGTTTTTAAACGCAGATTGGATGTGGTACTGAGTGCCATGATCTAGTAAATGGACTGGAGTTGGGCCAAAGGTTGGACTTGATGATCTCGGAGGTCTT
Source organism: Myrmophylax atrothorax (assembly GCA_026770055.1). Classification (NCBI taxonomy): domain Eukaryota; kingdom Metazoa; phylum Chordata; class Aves; order Passeriformes; family Thamnophilidae; genus Myrmophylax; species Myrmophylax atrothorax. The sequence continues at coordinate 15,443,423 of JAOXXN010000364.1, read as the reverse complement.
TGCCAACCCAGTTGATTCTATGATTCTAAAACTGGCAAACAAGCAATATGTATAAAGAGAAGGCTGAGGTACTCAACAACTCAACAAAGCCAAATGCAAAGTCCTTCAACTGGTTTGGGGCAACTCCCTGTGTCAATAGAGGCTGGGAGATAAACAGATCAAGAGCAGTCCTGCTGAGATGGACTTGGGGGTGCTGGTGGATGAGAGGCTGGACATGGGCTGGCAATGTGAGCTCACAGTCCAGAAAGCCAATGATATCCTGGGCTACATCAAAGGCAGCATGGTCAGAATTGAGGGAGGGGATTCTGCCCCTCTGCTCTGTTCTGGAATGCTCTGTTCAGCTCTGGGATCATCAGTACAGGAAAGACAGGAGTCTGCTTGAGTAGGTCCAGAGGAGGGCCACAAAGATGATCTAAGGACTGGAGCATCTCTCCTATGGGGAAAAGCAGAGTGAATTGGGTATGTTCAGCCTGGAGAACAAGAGGCTTTGGTGGGACCTTATTTTACAATGAGGATGGTAAAACAGTAGAACAGGTGGCCTAGAGATGTGGTAGGTACCTCATCCCTGGAAACAGTCAAGGTCAGAGAGGTTAGAGAGACCTCTCAACAATCTGATTTACTTAAAGATGTCCCAGCCCAGGGCAGGGGAGTTGGATTATATGACCTCTAAAGATGCCATCCAATCAAAACTACTCTATGATTCTATGATTCTCTGTTTGGGATCAAACAGGAGAGGCAAATAATAGACAAAGTAAATAAATTGACAATCTATTTCTATCCAAGATATACTGGATGATTAAACTGCAAAGCAAAACTTTCTCCATTGCTTTGGCTTATGCAGAAGACACAGATGTCATTATTTTGGCCCACACTCTCCTCAGTATGATTTTTTTTTAAAAAAAATCCATGCCTGATATTTAAAGAGATAACAGACCTTCTACTTAATCTCTCAGACTCATGGTATATGATGTAGTGTACTCCGGAGACCATTTGAAGGATCCGGCCCATTGTCAACTGCTTAAATTATTTAGTAAATTTTTTCTGCAAAGATTTTTATTACCAGAATCATACAATGGACTAAACAGTTACAAAGATTATGCTCTAACTGACTTTGAAAAGGCAATTTCATTATAGTTTTTTAAAAATTTATTCTCAAAATCCATTGAAATTTCTGTAAATGATACACATCATTCAATTAGCTACACATAACGTGTTTCTAACTTTTCATTTCTGAATTATATTTTTCTGGGATAAAAAAACATCCACAAAGTATCAATGGGATATGAATACTGTTGCATACCCTCCTTTATATCTTAGCAGATTTTTTGTTTTAATTATGATTTCCACTTTAAACAATCACTCCATATGTAAGAAACATGACCAGAGGCCCTGCTGGTATTTTCTTCCATTGGATTTTCAAATAAGATTCAATTATGTAACTTTGTGGCACTGATTGAATTGCTCATATATTTTCCAATCCACACATTTTGCATATCATCACTATGAGAACAGACAGAAAATAAATGTAAGTATTCCTTCATTATATTCAAACAGGGATGATTTCTGTGTGCTTTTATGAGGAATCAGATAGACTGCAGTTCTTCACTCGTAGTTGTTCTACACCATTTTCCCCTGACTATATTTATTGAATGGTTCCCCTTCACCAAAGGAGAGTTGACTGTATTGACTCTCCCAAGGTAAAAAAAAAATGACCTTCTGTCCAGGTTTTGATTTGAAAAGTCCTTTGTTACAAGAGAAGGTAATTATAGAAAAATATGTAATGTAAAAATAACCCTAGAAATTAATGTAGATGTGATAGTACCCATGATCCCCAATGATGTGGTAGACACCACAGGGGATACAGAAGACCCATATCATACTTACATTGTGATCCCTTTTGCTGAAAGTGAAAAATCCCTGTATTTTTCCTATTAAAAAAAAGATTTAAATAATATTCTTCAGTTTTGAAGCCTAAAAACTGTGTCACAGTGGATGCAGAGAAAGATCAGTCCAAAGGCAATCTTTAATTCTTCTCATACGAAGGTACTCACTTAAAGCACAGAGAATGTTTTGTGTTCCTTGTGAACATTAGGCAAGAAGGATATTTTTATGACATTGAATTGATCTAAGGGTCTCATGCTTGTAGAAGTAAAGTGATGGAATAGAAAAAACCCTCTGAATAATAAAACCTACAGAATGTTGCTATAAATAGTTGCACCTTGATGTTATTTTACTTCCAGCTTGTCCTTTTGTGCAAGACAATGAAATGAGAAGGCATCCTGTACTGTCCAAAATACTTCGGCTTTAGGTGGAGGAGAGTTGCGATCAACTAAGATATTTAATTAGGGTTTAGCAGGGACTAAAGTTGTGTGTTTATGATCTTAGATTTTTACTCTTTAATGCTCTTCATCATAGTTTCAAGTAAAAGAGAAAATAAGTGCTTCACAGCCAGGAAAACCTGACCTTTAAATCCAGGCCAATAGTGATGAGCAGCCAAATAATTCAAATTCACCACATGAGGAAGGTTGCATTTAAGACACCTTCTCATTTACTTTATCCCATGTACACAGCTTGTTTATCATTAAAATGTAAAGGGTACTGAGAAATTACTCAGCTTACTACTGAGAATTTTATTTGCTTGTAGTGAAATGTAGCCACTTAGTGCATTCTTAACACTATGTTCAAGACTTTTCAGACCAAGACAATATGTAGTCCCTGATATTAATGTTCTAATAAACTTAAGAAATCCCCATTGGTGATAATTCTGCATACCTGACATTCAGAATGCCGAAAACTCAGTGGGAAACTGCCTATGTGCCATGCCTGCCCCTGGAACTTCAAGGAGAGAGGTGAGATAATAAGACCTCAAAACTGATTTACTCCCAAAGACATCTTTACTTCAAGGTGTGCCTCACCATTCCTTCTGACATGCTTGTGGTACATCACATTGTTGCAGGCAACACCTCCTGCCTGACAGTGCAGGCACAGCTCTCTGTTGTGCTGACAGCCTCATTCCACTGCAGCCCAGCGAAGCCATGTTCACAGTTGGAATGTGTATCTAAAGACCACCCTAGACAAGTGAAATGTTTGCCTTATCATGATGAAAACCTCATCAGGCCTTAAAATAAGGCAGATTCAAGCTTGTCTCCTGTCTTTTCAAGGATGCCCAGGCATTGAAATTAGAGATACTGCACCTTGATTAATATAAGAAATCATTTGGTTTTCTGCTATGTGAAATGTTTTAGGAAGAATAAATAATGAGGAGGGAAGGCAGACACATCACAATTCCTTGAAAGTGAGTACCAAAAGGGCTGTTGAACAGATACACAATTGTCCAACACTCTGAAGGATTTCTCTAAAAGGACAGATTGGCACCAAACTGACCAAAACTCAAGCAGAGAGATATACTTGCCCTCCTTCACCTCCAAACATAGTTATTTTCGCCTGGAAACATTTGCAAATAAACTTTAAAGCTCACAGAACTCACAGCAGTGCTTAGCACACATATGAACACATTCTGATACATAGAAAATGAATCCTTGTTGGGCTGCAATAAGAATTTTAAGACACTGAAAAACCAGCGTGATAATATCAACATACAAGTGAGTTTGTTTCTGCCTTTAATGACATAAGTTCTGAACGATCTAAATCAGATACCCAGTGCACAGCAGTTGGAAGATACACTGTGTCTCAGAGAAGATCCTTATTCTGGCCAACAGCCAGAATTAAAATAGGTTTTTGACTTTATAGTCTGATTGCACAGCGGACTGCAGAATTAAACTCTGCATGCAATTTGGATGTATTACCTTGATTTAGTGTTTAATAGACACAGTTTTGTATAACCTACTTAGATTCCATCCACAAGAAAAAGCTAGTAGCTGAACTCAGTTAACATTGGCAATTATTTGGTATTCTCATATTGCTAAGCACTATTCAAACATAGGTTACAGTGGGAGAAAATAATTCAATTTGCACATGAAGTCTAATGTATTTGGATAAAATATTTTTTTACATAAATAATATTGGTGTTTCATTTCTGGGTCATTTCATGTTAGGCTGATGTTTACTGAAGCGGGGTGAACACACAACAATTCCCACTAGCTAGCTTTACAAATTTCACAGCTTGTGCATTCTTTTTAGGGCAAGGTGACCAGAAAAATCTCAGATAGTTTCACTGTTTGATAATGTTGCTGGAACCACCTGGAATGGGACCCCCACAGAAAAGAAGACCCATAGTAAGGGACAAGAATACCTTTCTCAAAGCCAGATTTGAGCATTTCAAGTAAGAATTTGTTCTGCTTCCATTGACACTATCACTTGCCTTTCTTAAATGTAGAAGTTTGTGATGATGAAATAGAAGCATAAAATCATAGAATCATAGAATGGTTTGGGTTGGAAGGAACCTTTAAAGACCACCTAATTCTAATCCCCCTGCCATGGTCAGGGTCACATTTCACTAGATCAGGTTGCTCAAAGCCCTGTGCAGCACAGACAGGCTTATCAAGTGATAAGGCATCCATAGCTTATCCAGTGATAAGGCATCCATAGCTTCTCTGGACAACTTGTTCCAGTGCCTCACCACCCTCATAGTAAAGAATATCTTCCTTATGCCCAATCTAAAGCTATTCTATTTCAGTTTGAAACCACTGCTGTTTGGCCTATCACCACAGATCTGGGTAAAAAGTCCTATCTTCTTTGTAAGTCTCTTTTATATATTGAAATAAATTCATTCATTCTCTTCTTGCTGTATATTTTTTTGCTTAATTACAACGGAACACAGACAAGGTACATGCAGACTGTATGCATATGTAGCACATAAATGGCTAAAACATATTTCAGCCAGGTTATATGAAACTTGTTATTAGTGAAGTAATTGAAAACAGAGAAACAACTTCTCAAAGTGAAACATTCATATGTATCCTAGATGCATCACTGGAATGTGCATGAACCTGAATATAAAATGGATGCAGGTATTTGTTGAAAACTATGCCAGGAGAGATGGCCTTCTTTCCTCTAGGTCAGCTGTCTTGGAGGAGCTGTACAAGCACAGGAGTTATGGAAAGAGGTGAGGAGGCTACACAACATCAGAAAAGATGAAAAGGAAACAGATAGGATCTTCTCTGAGATGTAACAGCTTGGAGAGCCCTGGACTACAACTGCAACACAGATGCTGGCAGTGTCCACGCTTAGTACTTAGGTAAGTGCAACCTCTGTATAAGGCAAAGGATGAAAGTTGGTGACTGCTGACACCAAGAGTAAGGTCCCTGCCCCACTTTATCAGTTTACAACTACCAAACAAGTTGCAGAGGAACCATATGAACAAGACCCATGCAAGATCACCTGGAAGAATCACTCACAGATTATGGTGGGCATCTCCTAGCTGCAGGGGACAGAAGCACTCATCTGTTGACCTGATCTATCAAATAGAGAGGCTGGTTGCCTGTTGGAGGGACTGCCAAAGCTTGTCTGACTGACAGCCTGGCTCCTGTTCTCCTCATGGTTACCAGTGATACTGTAAGGGAGAATAGAGGAGTCTGGGAGCAGTAGTGAAGGGCATGGGTGGTGTTCTCCTCAGTCTTGCTCGTCAAAGGAAAGGGTATAAGGAGGAGTACACTGACAATATAGGCTGGCTGTAAAGCTGGTGTTAGTGACAGGGTTCTGTGACCATGGGACCTGTCTACAGAGCAGTGATTGATTGTGAAAGATGAGAACCACCTCACTAATCAGGGTAAAGATACCTTTGCTAAAATGACTGACCCGGTAAGGAGGGGTTTAAAGCAGGAATACTGGGGTAGGGACAGGGATTCCTCAGCACCTCTTTTGGAGCATGACGCACAGGGTTGATAAGCCTGGACTGATGTGATGGGAAGAGATCATAAAATCAGCAAAATAGAACTTAAGCAGGTTCACATAAATCATCTTTAGGTAAGCAAGGAAGTGCCTACAGGGCATCATTACGGAGTAATTCCAAGGACTTTACTGGGAAAACAGTGTGCTGGGGTGCCTCTCCAAAGTGTCCATATATACTAAAGTGAACAGCATGGGGAATAAACATAATGAGCTAGATCCATGTGCAGTTGCAGGGCTACAACATTTTTGGGATCACAGAGACATGGTGGAATGGATCCCATGACTGGAGGTGTTGGAAGGATACAAGCCCTTAGGAAAGACAAGTTGGGAAGATGAGTTGGAGTTGCCCTTTATGTGAGAACACTGGGAGTGCATGGACCTCTGCCCTTGGATGGATGATAAACCAACTGAGAGTCTGCAAAGAAAGGTGGAACAGGGCAAAATACAGACGAGCAGACAAGCAGTCATGCGTGAATATAGACAGGTGTGCAGAATCATGCTCAATAGGCAAGACAAATACAAACTAGCTTATATGAACAATCAGGGCTAAACAAAAGCTGAAGACAGCAGTGTATTGTATTATAATGACACTGCATCTCTCATTTGGTGAAAGTAAATCCCTGTGCCCTTTGACGGAATCCTTTGACCAAATCCTTTGACCTGCAAATGCAAGATACTATCCATGGTACTTGTCTATGTGCTAGAAGTCATGGCAAGTAACTGTATGATACAGTTTATACACATTTTATTCTATAGACTTTCTGTAGCGGTGCTTTAAGTCCATATTTTGTTCTGTTTTGTTCTGAATACCTTCAATATTTAACCCATATCAATGAGGGAAACAGTTGTGTGAGGTAGCTGTTTCTTTTGCACTATATTGTTAATAATTTCCTGGGCTCTATCTTACCACCAAAATGAACCTATGGATACAGAAAGAACATACACTAGGAAGCGACTTACCCTCCTTCTTCAGAATATTTGTGACCAAAAGCAAGGATGTCGGACGCCCGACCACTGCCATCGCATATCACAACGGGAACAGGAGGAGTGTCCCGCAGGTACTCAAGAACAATGGAGATAACGTTGGGACCTCCTTCCACAATAAGGGCCACCACTGGCACCCCTTGACCAATTCCTGTAGTAAAAGAAACAAACAAAGCAAAAAAAACAACCAAACAAAACACACACACACAAACCAAAACCAAAAAAGAAACAAAAAATGCAAAGCCAGCATGGCAAAAAAAAAAACAAAACAGAAGACAGAATTAAAAAAAAATTCAGACTGAAATAACTGCATTATGACTGCACAGCATTGTGTTAGAGAAAATGGCTTTCAGAAAATCAGATTTTCAGGACAGGTGGGATCAGTGTAGTCAGTTTCACTGCATAAACCAGGATTTTCTAGAATTATCTTCTGTTTTAAATACAAAAGTTATGTTCAAATAGCTCATTTTTTTCCCTTTTAAAGATCAAATCTTGGTTTGAAAACACAAAGAAGCTACTGCATTTCTTCCTAACATGTTCATAATCGTGACTAACTCTTGCTAGTAGACTAGGTTTTGCATGGTGTCAGTTTCTCATCACTGGATCTTGTTTGCAGACTCCACACTGGGGACATAGCTATAAGGAGAGCTGAACTACTGCTGAATCAAAGCAGCAACATCTTCATTTTAAGCACTTGTGGAGTAATTATATGTGAGTCCTCTGAAAAAGCTGCAGTATAGACGGCCAGGAAAGTTGCATGGATTTAGTGAGGCCACACCTTGAGTATTGTGTTCAGTTCTGGGCCCCTCAGTTCAGGAAAGATATTGAGGTGCTGGAGTGGGTCCAGAGAAGAGCAATGAGGCTGGTGAAGGTCCTTGAGCACAAGTCCTATGAGGAGAGGCTGAGGGAGCTGGGGTTGTTTAGCTTGGAGAAGAGGAGGCTCAGGGGTGGCCTCATCACTCTCTACAGCTACCTGAAGGGAAGTTATAGCCAGGTGGGGGCTGGTCTCTTCTCTCACGCAACTAGCAGGAGAACAAGAGAGCACAGGCTAAAGCTCCACCAGGGAAGGTTTAGGCTGGAGATCAGAAAGAAATTCTTTCCAGAAAGAGTAATGACCTGCCCAGAGAGGTGGTAGACTCAGCATCCCTGGAGGTTTTTAAGATGAGACTGGATGTGGGACTTAGAGCCATGATCTAGTAATCATAGTGGGGTTGGATCAAGGGTTGGACTTGATGATCTCCAAAATCTCTTCCAACCCAGCTGATTCTATGATTTTATTCTGTGATTCTATGACGGGATTTATATCAAGCTGGAAAGATATTGCAATTTTCTGGAAATTTGTATGAAAATTTCCACATTTATTGGTAAAAGAATATTTATATATATTCTTTTTGTCTATATAAAAGGAAATTAAATAATAAAATATCAGTTATAAAATGTGAAATGATAATTATTTTGATTAAAATTTAGACTGTTTGCAAACAAGGATAGTAGACAGCTGGGCTTGAGGATATTAAGGGTCTTCCGTACACTTAACAATTTCATGATTCAATAATTATATGAAGTATTAAACATACCTGTTCTAGAGAAAATTTAAATTGCCAACTTTCTCTGGTCAGAGTGGGGAAATACAGGTAATGATATTTTAGTATCGGGCTTTTGTATGGTCTCTTTGCAACTAGTTGCAACAGGAATGAATCTATAAAGAAAATTCATCTCATTAAGAGCTAATTTATCCACTGATCAAAGACCAAGATCATTCCTTTGCTTACACATGGGCTTCTGATAATACTTGGTGCACACCTGTGGTATATTAGCTGCTACCACTCCAAATTGTTAAAAGCAATATGTATCTCAAGTCCTTGATTTATAGCATAGCCAAAGTTTCAGTGAGATGCACTTTCCATTGTCCATAGCAGCTCTACCTGCAGGTGCCCGGCAGAATACAGCCTGTAGGAGGGAGGATCTGGTACACAGAGCCTAAACATGGCTATTAGTGTAACAACAGAAATTACAGTAAATTGTTCCTAGTGAGTTTATTTCAATAGCACTGGTAGCAGTGTGTGTGTGTGCGTGTGTGTGTGTGTGTGTGTGCATGTGTGCATATGTGTTGGGAGGTCTTTATCACTAAAAGATTAGCTGAAGGTATTTGAAAAACAGTTTTAAAAGGTGTTGAAGAAAATAATTTTCAAATAGAAAAAAACTGTTGAAGAAACTGACAAAGAAAATTTGACTTTAAAATTCTAATGACCTAAAACTAGGCTTGATAGATAGGACTGTCAGAAAAAAAGCATGCAGGTTTCAAGCAAGTTTACTAAAGAAGTCACCTGATGTTCCAAAATCCTGGCTGGGCACAGGTGTCAGAGCATGGAGGACAGCTGCAAACTATCCTGTGAGTCCTCTCTTCCAAGAGCCTGACAGGATGTGACCCCTGGTTTCCCATTAGCAGATATGCTAATATAATTTGTCACTATCTGAAAAAAAATTGAAGTATTACTCATTCCCCCCTCTCAGGTTCTGCTGATTCCTATCAATGGCTAAGCCATTGCTGTAATGATGATGATGACCAGCAGAAAGCATGTGATGTACCATTCTCAGAGCCACAGAGGCTGGAAGAGCTGTACAGTAAGTTATGCTCATATCTTTAAAGGTGCTCTCTTGCTACAATACTGCAGTCCTGCAGTCCCATGAAATCAGAGTTGTCCCCCAGATACCACAAGCTCCATGAACTAAAACCTGTCATAACCCTCTTAGTAACACAGAAGATAGCCTTGATGGAACCCTCACCCCACAAATCATGTGGCTCATGAGGATTGTTCCTTCTTCGTGTTTTGGAGAGGTACCATAAAATAGAACATGACCTAACTCTATTCCTTGTGAGATTTAATATTATAGAAAACGAAATAATTATTTCTTATATTAGTTTTCATTCATCATAAAGGACAAGATGTAAGCAGAGTACCATTAATATTGATGTACATGTACTTAGAAACAAAAAACATACTGAATGATTACCAACATCTTTAGGCAACCAGCAATTTCCTTATTGAGAAAGAATGGTAATGAGGCTCTTATTAGATTTCAAAGACCACCAGTGATACTTGTGGTGTGTATCCTTCCTGTTCACAGAAGAGCTAGCTGTCTACCTGAGCCTCCCCTCCCATATATGCTTTCCTCAATAAGGTCAATTGCAACAGTGCCACGTGTAGCTTATGTGGCTGTCAAGTTTTAATTGAAATGTTGTGATAAATTTCGCTGCCTAGGTCAGATGTTACTTTCTGGTTAAGGAGGGTTCAAGCCAGTCTCTAAAAAAAATTTTCTGATTTTCATAGTGTCCAGTGATCTGTTCCTGGAAATTGATTTACCACCGACATGAACTGCATACTTTAGGTTGACTTCTTCCAAAATTGTCAAGACTCAGGTTCATTTACAGACAATGGCTAAAAATGTGTTTTATTAAACTGTGTTCCTTTTAATTTGTGTGAAAATAGGCCTTACCAAATCAATAAGACATGAAGACTTCATTTTATTGCTTTAGACTAGAGACTTAAAGATCAATTAATATAAACAGATAAACTTGGAGGCTTTTCATGGGAAGAAAAAATTAAAGGCATCTTGGTATCTTCTCTTCACAAAAACTAAAAATGTTGAACAATGCAATATGTGCTTGGTTATATAACATTTACAGAACTGGTGTACTTTTATGAACATATAAATTAAAGAGTAATTTCAATTATTATATTATTTAAGAGAAAGCTTGTAAATTATGAGATTCATAAATAAACTGTGTGTATAAATAGAATTAAAGTAGAAGCTGGAAGTGTGTAAGATATCTTTGTGAGCTAACTGTAGTCTTAAGAACTCAGTCCATCAAAGGATTTTCTAATACATGATTTGAATCTTTATATATATATATATACTTACAATAGACCTGTTAAATATCTACAGGTGTTGCACATGTGCTCAACTCATAATTATTTCAAATTACATGGGTTTCCATGTAACAGAACTACATCCTACTAACTACACTATATTTGGTAAATTAAGGATATTTCTACATGGTAACTTTTTGCAGCTTCAAGAAACTATGCAATTTAAACCTTCTGATAAAAGTATTATAGTAGAAAGAAATGTACCAGACTAACCATACAGAATCTCTAAAAGTCTCACAAAATATACTGGTCACAAAATTACAATTACTGTTATTATTCAGGGCTCCTCTTTGTTTACTCAAGAATACTTTGGAATAATAAACAGGTAGATTTATGAGAAAAAGTTTAACATATTTTATAATGTAATATGTATTAATACCGATAATATATAATATGTGTATTATATGATATTGTATATAGTACATATAATATATAATTTACATTGTATTTCTAGAAAATAAATACTTTGCATACAGAGACATATTTTACTATATGCTTAAAAGGTCCCAGAAAATCCATACTGGCCTGGCTGTTGTGCATTGTATCTGCAGCTGCTGTCTAATCTCCTCTGGTGCATATGCATTTAATCTCTACCCTGGGCACTAGAAAATGCTTCTGCCTGAGATTTTGGCCTCTTTTTCCCACCATACCTCTTGCTGTCAAAGTCTTGGATCCCTTGAAGCATCACAGGCCCTAAAGCTGGACCTTGTCCTTGCAGGCTACTAAGGACTGTAAGCTGTAATGGCTAATGGCCAGGCAGAGGTCTTGGAGCAATTCCCAGTGTGTCGTGAATGACTGTTTTAAGTTCCCCTAAAGATCATAGAGCAGCCTGAGGAGGGGGGCTGAATGGGGAAGAGCAACAACATTCATTTATACCAACCCCAAAAACACCAGCCATAAAGCCTGACCCTATTATTGAAAGATACAGAAAGAGGGCT
>JAOXXN010000364.1:15416530-15428443 GCA_026770055.1 Myrmophylax atrothorax | reverse complement strand
GATTCTTGTCCTTAAAAACATTTGAACATACTGCTTGTCCTGAATTCCTCAGCCAGAGTATACTTCATCTGGTCTTTTAATGTAACTCTTGTGCTTTCCTCTGCCATGAAGCAGTTATACAAAAATACTTTCACAGCATTTACCTCCAGGACTGTGGCAGAGGTCCACTTCTATGGGACCCTTCCAGTTTTCAACACAGAAAGGAACTGCAGATGAGATGAGGAGAAAATATTTTCCTAATGTCTTGACTTCTCTGCTCTTCCTTGTCATTTTGTTATCATGAACCTTTGGGATCTCTGTGGAAATTTCCCAGACTTTTAATAGGCAGAATAATACAGTTCAACATTTTAGAACTATCTTATTGTGACATTCGATTTCTGTAAATGCTAACTTCGGTTACAAGGACTCAGTGGAGAGTTGCCTGTTGGGCTATCAGAATGTGGCTCCTTGCCAACAAATTTCAAAGTGCGTTTTATATTAAATAACCCTCCTCCTAACAGTCATTCAGAACTGGCTTAACAAGCAGCACTACCATTCTTAGACTGCTTTAATTTTTGCAGGGCACTGCAAAGATATGGTGGCACAGTGCAATGCAATGCAGAAGAGGCTCTGATGACTCTGTGAGGACTGGGAAAAAACAGGCTGGTACCACAATCCTATTTCCTAAAGTGGAATATCTCAAGCTTAAGCCACTCTTTCAGTCATATCCATGTTTCTCTAGATAAGATAGGCACAACCTTCAGACACAGTACAAGTTAATGGTGTGTAGTGCATGCAGTTGAAGAACTGGATTTTAGGTGCAGATTCATAGTTAAGAAAACTGGATCATTTAGATTCACTTACTGCAACTGTAATGTGGTAATAGTTTAAAGCCAACTGCACTTTCATCAAAGAACTATAGCCTCAGGATGTAAAGCAGCTGTCTGCTATACTCAAAAATACTGCCCTGCCTTTATGTTTATCTGGCATTGCTGGCTTTCCTGCAAACAGCACAAGTCCAATATGAAAACTTCACACTAGTATAAAATTTGACCTGGTTATGTATCCTTGCATAATGCATATCAAACATGTGATACTACATGATCCAGTGGAGAATGAACCCCATATTATCAGTCACCAGAATACAGCTTCCGCAAGATTAGTGTGTGCTTCATGGCAACTCATTAATCCAGGCTTGTATGCAAAATAACAGCCATCACACAGTTTGAGTGATTCCAGCAGGACTTCTGGAAATAAAGCAATATTCATCAGGAGAAAGGCTGGCAGAACCTAAGCCTTGTGACACAAACTGAAATGTTAAAAATGGTTATTATTAATATTTTTTTCTTTCCAAAGCTGATTTCAGCTGATAATTAAAAATACAAAGAGCCTTTCTCTTTGGCGTATGGTTCATATATAATTCTTTACACAAGATGGGGCCTTAGTGTTCTTTTCCACAGGACTTTTATCACAATTATGAATCAACACCCTTCAGTGTAAATAAAGTAGGCTCTGCTTCTGGGTGATCCTCGGCAGGAGCCAGGTGTATACAAACCACAGGGGGTTTTTTTGCAAATACATGTAAATCATCCTTTAAAGTACATTTACTTTAGACCTTTATGGAAGATGAACAGCTTGCAAGATGCTAATCACAGAAGGACTAAATGTCCTTTGCCACATCAGCTGCTGCACTGGTATTCTGCCATTGAAAATCCATTTCTCTTTTTCTGCATAATAAATTGGCAGTTTTGTCTTATTTGTTGGCCTTGTTTCTTTCAGCTTTAGGTGAATTTGAATTGTTGGACAGTACCTATGCTCTAGCACTTAGGTGAAGGTCTACTTGTTATATGTTCTTGAAGGTAATTCGATTAATTACTTCTGTGGTTTCTCCTCTCTGCGAGGTAGTGAACATGGAGTGGAAGTATAATTTCATTCCCTCTTACAGTGAATTGTTGGACTGACAGGGAAAAATCTTTGGCCTTCATAAATTCAGATTTTATTCTAAGGCCACATTTCTAGACAAAATATGTTCAAATGAATAATCATCAATTAGTCAAGCCATCTAAATTTGAACTACTGAGCAACAATTAACTGATTTATAAAGACAAATTGGTTTTTTTCTCTTTGTCCAGTACTCATTGCTAATTTTACTTCTTATACAAATCATACACCATTAAAAAATATTCTGCAAGTCTACATCTAAGTGGCAGGAATTTTAGAAGTGCTAGTTCATGGGATAAGTGTTTAGCAAGCATACACTGTCATTTGCCAAATGTTATTTTAGTGACCTTTTAAAACAACACAAATATAGATAAAAACTGCAGCATTACAAACTGTGCGTGCATGTTTTAGTGTGTGCATGCCTAATTCTGTGAGTAAGGAAAAGAGGAGAAATAAAAGGAAAGAACCATACATGTAAGAACAAATTTTGAGCAAACAAAAAAAGCAAAAATGTTTTCAGGACAACAGGCATTTTCTTTAAAATGCCACAATAAGTTTGAACATCAATATTAGTATCAATTTTTACCTGCAGATATTTATTCAAGTATATAGCACCTTTGAGGTAGTAAATTCTCCATCTAGTCATTACTAGTCAATGTGCATTATGTGTTGTCTGAAGAACTATCTCTATAACACAGCTAAAAAGTTATAAAGTGTTCTTTCTTGAAAGATCCTGTTTTTCCTCCTGGTGCTGTTTTTGTCCTTGGAAAACAAACTACAGAAACACAAAGTTATCATTTAAGTGGTAATCATTTCTATAAAATCTTAAGAATATTTCATAGGAAGTGCCCTCATAAGAAAGACTCAAAATTCCCACTTTCAGCTCTATACCATCATGGGAAAGCAAATATAGTACCAGCACAATGAATTTCTGATACCAGAAAAAGACAGGTATTGGTCCTCTCTGGATTACCTGAAGATGGGGAGGTTAGGGGTGGCCAGTATATTAAGTAAACAAATCTATGCATTTGGAGGGGAGTATCCTCTTCCAAAGACCCAATGTCTGAAATACTAAAAATGCAGATACCAAATTTTAAAATTAAATAGATGATCTGCAAACGTTCTCATAAGAGTTCTGTGTTTTGAAATGCAGAAGAGTTTACTTGTACTCTTGTGGAATACCATTGAAATTCATGTTGAAATGGTTTATAGGACTCTTCAGTGCTCTATAAAATTGAACTGTTCAAAGAAATTAAGATGCAGTCTAAAATACCTTCAACAGGTTAATGATGACTCATAGCACATATTTTTTGCAGTGTCTGACATCACAAAACTTTCACTTAAACAACTTTGAGAAAAAGCAGAGATACAGCTCAACTGGTTATTAAAATACAGGATAATTTTGTGCCATTAAAACACCAGGGGTCAAAGATCTATTCACGGTATATGTTCATCTTCAGAAGCATTGGAAAGTTACCATGACTTTGACAACTTACAGTGGATAAAAACAGAAGGTAATGAAAAAATTTATTGAGCAATAAGAAATTAATTTCAAATTATTACCAGTAAGGAACTCCACCAGCAACTTCTTTTAACACAGTATGAATTGGAAAATCATACATATCTTCATAATCTCTAGATGCAGTTAGAGATATATTCTTCAGTGATTACAAAACTTATTTCATGTTTTTATGAAATAGCTTTAATATGATGTATACATTAAGAACATACATGCTGATTTGGAGAGAAAGAATAGTGCACTTCCAACTGGAGCACAGTATTATATGCATTTATACACTTTCATTTTATAACCTTTAATTTTTAAAATATATAAAATATATTTTATATATCGTGTATTTTACATATTTTTTTACATTTCATATCTAGCATACAATATATAATATAAATTAGTGTAATCACTGCTACATTAACATAAATTATAATTACTATTAACTTTATGGAAATCATCTATACATATTTCCATGTCTTTGTAGTAGGCACACAAAGATAATATATATACATATGGTATTTATTGCTTATTAGAACTTGTATGCACAACCCTGTATCTTTACAGGCACATACTATTTAAATATTGTTGATGTTTACAAATGCCAGTGACATTACTGAACATACAAAGCAGTTGTACTATAATTTTGGGGAGGGGTTGCTCTTTATCTTGTATTTTCTTACGAATGGATCTCAGCTGCTCCCTACCACAATTTTACTCTGAGGCAATAAATAATTCAGTGTGCTAATTTGACAGATGACTCTCCAGGAGCCTCCTACCATTACTAGCACCATTAGGCCATAATATGCATGATGGGCATAGACCATTCAGCAAATGTCCTTCACTTGTTTACCCCTAAAGAGCTGTGCTCTGCGCAATTAACTAATGAAGCATTATGAGCCTTTTTTCCCCTTCCCTGCTATTTCAATATATCAATGCACATTGTCTAAAGGCAAAATATATTTTGTTTTCTTTTGGCAAATGACTATTTATGTGGAAGCCATAAACTTGCCTTAAGTTCCACCTCTGTAAATAAAGAGAAAATAATAAGATGCTGAAAAAGAAAATCAATGTTATTTAATTTTTTAATGATTTGCACAGCACATGCACAAGGAATGCATTGCATAAAGATGACAGAAAAATGTGAAGTTAGGTTCAGTATTATCTCAACTAAGAAACACTGAGTATATGGTTCAGGGCTTTGCACCACCTTTGTTCTGATTGTACTCTGGATAGCTGCACGAATCAAAAGGGGATTATATTAAAAGTGTAAAAAAATATTTTTTATTAAATCACTTACAGATGTACAGTAGCCATAGGTTATGCATATGAGATGAATACCAGTATTTTGGCATATATTTTAATTCAATGTGCAGATAAGAGCAACCAAATTGTATTAAACATGTCTGTTAGAAAGAGAAGAAATAAAATAAAATGTATAAAGATAAATAACAAAATTTAAAGAGAGCAC
This sequence comes from Myrmophylax atrothorax, assembly GCA_026770055.1. Classification (NCBI taxonomy): domain Eukaryota; kingdom Metazoa; phylum Chordata; class Aves; order Passeriformes; family Thamnophilidae; genus Myrmophylax; species Myrmophylax atrothorax. Next base: position 15,423,545 of record JAOXXN010000364.1, on the reverse strand, counting down.
CTGTTTGTGTTAGTCATGTTATGACATTGAAGATTTTGTTCCATGGCAGCTATTAGAGCCACACTCAGTCCAGGGAAAATGTGGATAAACTCTAATAAATCCACAAGGACATCTTCCAAATTGTTTTGGATTTTTACACAACCTATGTGGTTAAATTAAACAATCTTAAAACCAGATTTCCCCTAGAAGAAAATTTAGGTCTCTGTGAATTTCTTTTCCCTTTAATGTCTCCAGTTCCTCACCTGTATGTGTCAATTTGCTCTTCTCCTCTGTTCTTGCTCTTCCTTTCCATGACACAGCATCCACTTCCTTTCTACACTTCAAAAGAAAGTCCACACTCTATGGGGACATAATTTTTTGATATTTTCTGAAGTTTCATTGGTTCTATAATTTTTTAAAACAAAAATGTTAATATCGGAAATTAAAAGTGACAGCATTCCTCTTATCTTTTCTGTAAAATAATTTGAATATTCTCTTCAAATCTGTTTGTTAATTCACTCCTATAAGTGACAGTACCTCTGCCTAACTTATGGGAAAACATGTAGCTCCTAGCTGTCCTAAATAAGCTTTGTTTCTGGTCCTATTCCCTGGCCACTTCCTCCATTTTCACAAGACTGTCGTTGGATGAAAATTGTCCTGCCTTGGTTAGTATGCCATCAGGGTGTAGCAGGGAATATAACCAGGTATACCAGGAAAGTAGAAGGCTGCCCAGGAGGATCCAGTCTGATTCAATTGTACATGTTCCCTTCTGCTCAGTGAAGAGAACCAGGAGACAAGTCATATACCCTTCCCTATAGCCAGGTTTATCTGCCTATTGCTGGCACAAAAATTATGCAAATAGTCTCTGTAGTATCCTAAGCAGATCTGCACTCCATTCACGTCGATCTATTAATCTGATCACTGAGGAGCCATAGCACGAGAGGAGCAGATGAGGCGGATTCCAGAGACTGAGGCCACTAGTCCCTAGCAACAGGAGGAAAAGGGGGCTCATGCTGCTCCTGTGGATGTCCTGCCACACAAGTCCTACGTTTTTAAAGGAGATATCTTTAAGCAGGATTAACAAATTAAAATTTTTCATGTGTTCAAATACTCTAGTAACAAGAACTATGGAAAACATAGAAACATATTCAAATTTTGCCTTATTTACTCCACCTTTCGAATGTATATCTACACTGATCCTGGTTAATCTTCAAAAAACCAGTAATATTTAAATTATTTATTCATTTATAGCATTCATAACCATAAATAAATCTTCTCTGTTTCTGCTCAAGGAATCTAGCAACAGTCCACTAGAAATTCTTATTCTCTGAAACAATAATTTACTACTGATGATGTATGGGAGAAATATACAAATGTTTGTAAGTGGTAAATATTAATGACACAAGTGATTAGAAAATAAGTATGTTCATATAAAATTTTGTATTTCCATACAACTTACTCTCAGTAGTACCTAGCCTTGAGTAGCATTTTCAAAATATTAACGTATTAGAATGTAATTTTTAAAAAGAAGATTAAAATTTAAATATTATTCTATTTATTTTTGTAAGAAAAGCTACCTTTAATGAAATAGCTCTGCTTCTATTAAACAAGCTTCATGCCTGAAATGCAGCATACCATGGCAGGCAGATAGTAATAAGGAGACACGGGACACAGAGGACTACAAAAAGAACCAAAAAATTTGCATTGAAAGTAAGGTTTATATGGTTGTGCTGTGTGCTGCATTGTGCCAAACAATGGTATTAGCACCTCTTTAGGCCTCATGGTAAGCACTGGACATGTGGCTGTAAAAAAAAGAAACTTTTCTCATCCCACTTTCCCCCAGTGATGCTTTGTTGGCTCACAGCAAGGGTCTGGCTTCATGTCCTGATCCCACTTTAAGAGGAAGTCCAGCTCAATTCAATTTGCCTTTCCGCCTTTTAGTAATGAGACAACATACATGTGAGCAAGCCCCATGATAATGCAGAACAGATGGGCAGATTTTTGTCTAATTAGTTTCTGGACAGCTTTTCTGCTTGTACTAAATGTGCATCTATTTAGATTTCACACTTATTACAGAGACAACAGATTAGCCAAAGACAAGGACAGAACACTTTTATTTATTTATTTATTTTCTGCTTAGCATCAGTGTAGCTTTAGTAAGGAGAGCTGTTTGGTAAAATCTGCAAGTGTAATTGAATTGTTCGTGGCTATCAGGCTCTCCATGGGTTGAATGGTTTCACTTTGATCCTAGAAGATAAGGCATCATACACAAACTTTTCCTTTTGAATAGACCACTAGTAAAATAAGGATTTCCAATATCCATGTCACATATATTGCAATAATTTGCCAATCCATTTCAACTACTGTACATAAAACAATGATTCCAAAGACCATTTTATTAGCCATTTATAGATCATCCTTTAATATATATTTAATAGTGTGCAGCTTTTGTTCCCTTAGTATCCTCAAATTATTTTGAAAGTTTGCTAACAAAGCCTTGAATTGCTTTTGGAGGAAAATATTCTTTCCCTCTGGTGTCGTATTGCCCTATGAGCAGAGAGTTCAAAGTGTAATTTATGATGAATAATGTTGCAAGACAGAAAATATTCTGTATCCAATATATAGTATGTCATTCCCACTGAACCAAGCAAAGCTTCTCTAGATGTTAGTTATTCACCTAGAACATATGTTCCATTCATATTAAAATGTATGTTAAGACAAAAAGGGAAAAAAGGCAATTGCTACTTTTAATTGGATTGTGCATTTACACGTGCTACATATGAGCCTACTTCCCATTCCTTATGCATCTACAAATGACTTAGTTTTAAAATTGAGACTCTAGAAAAATGTGCCAGATATTTACAATATTATTAATACAACTGAAATATTATTCAAAGAATAGTGGTTTATAGCTGCCCATCATCCTCAAGGATCATCTTCTAAGAGCATCTCAAATGAGTTAATCCTGTCTTTCCTTCATTTCATGACCTAAATGTAGAGTGGGAATGAGATGAGACTAGCCATCTTGACATGGATTTACGGATGCCATTCACCTGAGTATCTTGTTTTTCACATGTCAAACCCAACCACAGGAATCTCGTAATGAGTCACAACAGTTGCATGACACTTATTTCTGATCAGCTCAGAATCAAGCTATGCAAACGTGAAGTAATGTTGGTCAGAAAGGACGGGTTGCTTTGAAATATAAACTATTTTCCTTTACCATTTTCTTATTCATGTGTATTACTCTGTTACAATAAGTGAATTTCCCATCTCATACATGAAGTATCTTCTGGGTAAGATGTAAGATCTTCTGGGTAAGGTGTAAGGCAGAGTGTTCTGGCTGGTGCTTGGATTATGGCTCCATTCTTTTCTTAGTTCTCAGGATTTCCTCAGTGAAGGACCTTGACAGGCCAAGTGAGCAGGCTGCATGTTCTCAGTCTCCTGAGGTCTGTCACAGACAGCTGGTGAGTCTGCTGAACACCTTAGGAACCACCGAGAGGTTTTATGCATCATTTCCAAAGCATTGCAACATGGCTTTTTATCCCAGTCTGTAATTTCTTCTTTTAAAGAAGAATGTTCCACACAAGGGAAATGCTACTTCTCCCATCATTGTAATATTCTTTATCATTTTAAAGGAACTAAATTTCGTTAAGTACTGAAAGAAAAGACACTCATAGCTGAAATCAGATTTCAAATGCACTGTAGATTAGATCTAGAAGTTATGCTGAAAGACAAAACAAAATGCTAAAAAAACATGAATTAGGGAGATGTTAGAGAACAAAATACAAAAATACTGGATTGTGTTATACTATCACTAACCAAAACATTTACTAAATAATAAAATTTTAATATCTTCCAGGAAGAAGTTTCTCTAGATCAATTTGTAAAGCTGTGTTTTACTCAGAACAGATCTGATTTATATCCTTCAGTGAATTGTCCAGCTTGAACAAATTTACTCATGACTTATGATTGAACTGTATTTTTAATTACATTTTTAATAGATCATCAAAATAAACTTTCTAAGCATTTTACCCTTTGATAGATTTTATTTGTTCTAGCTACTATCCCTTCTTGCCCTGTGGATATTATATTTAATATTAGGAGATTTGGATAGGTCACTTGGGAAAACTCTTATGGTACTTTGCATACATGTTTATTTTCTGCATTACCCACATGTGACAAAACAAGTTTCACCAACTGGCTTCTCAGAACCTAGAAGATTTAATTAAATTTGAGTTTTTTTATTCCTTTGGGATGGTGTTATCAATGCTTGAGTGACCTGAACATATTACTGGATGATTCTTAAATTTACACTGTATTTTTATATTGTTTATGTTTTATGTTATTAAATATTTTGCTCTAAACAAGTTGCTCTTCCAAGTAGTCATGGTATGTCCCTTTCTTATTGCAACTGGGTTCTGACTTCACTAGACCAAGCATGGACTTTGTGCTGCTGCAATCATTATCATACTGCCCTTGTGGAACAAAGTGTAATTCAGCAACAAACACAGACTAGTTCTGAGCTTGGGAAAAATAAAAACTGCACTGAGACAACAGTGTGAGTAGAGAATCCAAAAGTGCTGGAGAGGAAAGGAAGTAATCAGGAGCCGAATCAAAGCTTCCTCTAATCAAGCAGTCTCAGTCACAGCTAGTTTTGTATGTGAGAAGGGGCTATGATTTTGAATGCCTGGGAAAATCTGTACAAACATGACAATAAGTTAACGAATAATATGCAAAAAAACCCCAGCTCCTGGTTCACTATGAGTGATTCCATGTCCAGAATTAGCCTAGCTCAGACACAAATGTTAAGGAGCTCTGGTCTTAACAAGACAGACTGATACAGAATAAACTCATTGACAGCGTGAGGCTCTGGAGTTTCTTTTTAAAATAATCACCCTCATTTTTAACAAAAAGCCAGTATTTCTCCTATGCATTCTATGACTATTGAAGACTTTGGAAATAACAAAGATTTAGAGGAGCAGAGAGGCAAAAGAAAAAGTACAGTACATTTGTAAGCTATAGCACTAGTGATGATGTAGTCAAATATAGAGGGCTGTAACTTGTTTCTGGATGGTGAAGCTTTATATAATTGTATTCACATTAATCTCATTCTATTTTACTGCACACAATTAGGAAATTTGCAGCCTTAAACATGTGAAATTAAAACCATGGATGATTTCTTAATTGTGCAACTCCTCAATACACAATTAGCATCACTCTCCTTTCCCCCAACAACGATGTAATACTGTACTAATGAAAAACAGGGCTTCTTTATTTGCTATGGCCTTGGGGTCAATTATCAATTTATCATTGTGTCCTGCAGGTTTAAAATAAAATACTCTGTGCAGTGTAACCATTGTACAAAATTGACATTAAGTAGATTCTGCAAGTATGGACTTAATAAAAAATACAAAGACTGCTGCCTAAAAGGGTCCTACTCCTATAAATTCTATTAGGTTGCCTTTAATATAAGACAGTAGGAAACTGCAAAACTAATTTAAAGGTGGGTTTTTTTTCCTTTTACTATCTTTGTGTATTCTATATGATATGACAATAATCAAGAAAGAGATAAATTAAAAATTATTTTAGTTGTGTTATGAAGATTTTTATGATTACAAACTTAGCTTTGGTAATAAAAATGTTGCTGTTGCTCTTAACAAATGAATATTTTAGATTCTCTATCTTATAAGTGTGAAATACTGCTATATATGAATGAATTCATAAGTCTATGAAAAATTATGTAGGTACGTGAAGTATTAAAAACATCCTATTTAAATTAGACAACCAGAAAATATTTAATTGGGAGTCAAGTTTCTTATTTAAGCAAACACCTGGTTAGGAAGTTCATTTTTTGTTCATTTACTTCATAAGATCCATTCCTCTAAGTTCCAGAATCACCTTTCTTTGTTCAACTCCATTTTAGGAAGGTAAAAGAGCATATGCAAATACAAGGAACTTGGTAGAAGCAAATGAAAAATTCAGTATGTTCCTGTTTCCCATCACTTGCATGCAACTTTCATGAAGACGTTTTGTTTTAGTTTCTTTTTCTTTTTCTATTATCAAAAATCCAAAAATACCTTTTACATGCATTTTAGTTTATTAATGTTTTCACAAATCAACCCCCCATTTTCTTACTAATTTCGCTTGCACTTTATGACATATAGGCTAGCTTAGGTCCATTTCATTAGGTTCCGATTAAGTGAGACGACCCGAGGTTGCATCCTATACTGCAATCCTTGGTATAAATTGTTTTTGACCGGTTTCCAAGGATCGATTTTAGGATCGAACGACGAGCCGCGATCAAAATGGCGCCGTTGCCGGGGAACCGCGAATTGGTTCTTTAAGTTAGCTTTTGTCATTTCGTTGTTAAGTGAAGTTAGGAGTCTTTTCTTTTAGGTTGCATTTTCATTCTCTGTGTTCCTTTATTTTGATAGCTGGCCTTTTCCATATTACACCTTCTGTGAAAGTTTGCTGAGCCTAACTCTTACTTTTTATGAAACAATCATTGCAGGTGAATCTAGCTTATGGAGGCCGACATGGACATGGGAATGGATGAGTTCTTTCACCACAACATGGCCATCTGTCGAAGATTTATCAGAATTATCAGGAACCTCCATAACTTCCAGGTTGTTTCTTTCCATCACTTGTTTACTTACTTATGCCTTGTGATTACCTGTGACATGTATTGGTGCATTAGTTTGTTGAGTAAGTGTTGGGGATGAACGACCCCAGTAGGAAAATAGCTTAGCTTCCAGTTTAGTTAGTATCTTTCAATTCAATAAAGTCCCTTTGAGTTCTGCCTCCTGCCTTCCTTCTGTTATGTTGAATTGCCCCTTGTGCTCTATTCCTTTTTGCTTAACATTGAGGACAATGTGTTGATTAAGTGTGGGGGAGTTGTGCATACCTGTTTGAGGAGTGTGTTAGCCAATTTTTGCGTTATGCTTTACATCTTCGACTTGGGTATTTTCTTTGTCATTCTGCTGTTACCAATTTAATACGCGCGTCGCGACTTGACTGCAGCACGCTGCGACGT
>JAOXXN010000364.1:15395383-15411263 GCA_026770055.1 Myrmophylax atrothorax | reverse complement strand
CATGTGAATGGCAGTTAGTGACCAAATTATGTCTCTTGATGGCATTTTATGAGATAAAATTAGTTTGCATGCACATAGGAAAAAAGGCGTTTATACATAGTTTGAGTAGTTCTGCAAATCTCCCACAAGAAGTAGCAATAGCTGAAAATCATTGGTTTTAAGATTTGCACAGTTAAGTTGTAAGATAATGCCTGAATTAAGATAAAATAATCATAGCAGATTTTGAGTGTTCTGATCCTATGTAACAGATATTTTTCAGAATGAAACAATATTGCTATCAATGAATAGTAGCTATTTATATATGTATTTACTTAATGTAACTTCTGTTCCTGTCATTTTTTGATAAGTTGAACATGAGTCAGCAGTGCTTTGTCCTGGGGGGCATCAGGCACAGCATTACCAGCCTGTTGAGGGAGGGGATTGTCCCACTCTGCTTTGCACTGGGGCAGCCTCACCTTGAGTATTCTGAGCAGTTTGGGGCATCACAATATAAGAAAGATATTAAGCCTTTGGAGAGTGTCAAAAGGAGGGCAACGAAGACGATGAAGGGCCTCGAGGGGAAGTCATGTGAGGAGTGGCTGAGGTCACTTGGTCTGTTCAGGCTGGAGAAGATGAGACTAAGGGGAGATCTCATTGCGGTTACAACTTCCTTGTGAGAGGAAGAGGAGAGGCAGGCCCTGATCTCCTCTCTGTGGTGACCAGTGACAGGACCTGAGGGAATAGCCTGAGGTTGTGTCAGGGGAGGTTTAGTTTGGATCCTAGGAAAAGGTTGTTCCCCCAGAGGGTATTTGGGAATGTGAAGAGGCTCCCCAGGGAAGTGGTCACACCAAGGCTGACAGAGTTCAAGAAGAATTTGGATGATACTCTCAGGCATGTGGTGTGACTCCTAGGGATGGTTCTGTGCAGGGATAGGAGTTGGACTCAAAGACCCTTGTGAGTCTCTTCCAACTCAGCATATTCTGTGATTTTGTATGAATCTGAAACAAACAAGCTTCTCTGTAAAAGAATTTTTCTTTACTTTTAATGAAGATGATTTTGAGAGTATTTTTTTAAGAACAGACTTCCCTATTTCCATCTTTTCCCCTCATACACATCTTGTCTTCTAAATTGCTGTTACCTCAGAATTTCCTGACTGTTGTTCCTGTATTCAGTCTCAGGTAAAGACTGAATAAAGACTGCTCTTTTCCACCTAGTTTCAGTTTGTCCATTTGGAATAAACTAAACTCTTATATCAGGGATTATGTAGCCAGAAAGAAATGTATGATGGGTTTGATTTAGGCTTCCTTAGTAACTAAGAGTGACTAGGGAAGTGGTCATTAAAAAGTATTCCACATGTGTTTTTCCATGTAACAAGGGAGGATGGACTAGAAGAGATAGGAGGTTGTTTGGTCTTCCTGTTCCTGGCGAGGCTTGAGGGGACAGAGGGAATGGAGACGGTCCTTTTCTTCAGCTGGTTTTCTAGCTTGGGACATGGTGAGATTGTGTTCTTTGCCAGTTTGTTCCATTCCTCTTTAAAGTTTTTGATTGTATTTGTCTGTTTCATTTTGTTTTGGTTTTGTTCTTGTCCCTCCCTATTCCCTGTTACCCATTCCCTCTCCCTTTTCCCCTGGGGGGCCCCCACATAGTGTGTATAAATTGTGTACGTGGTTGTAGATGTAAAAAAATATAATTTCTATTTTAATTCAGTTCAGTTTCTTTTGAGTTCGTGCTTTCTTTTATTCAGTTTTTTTTTCCCTTTGTTGGGAAGACTTTGGGAGGAGGGAGGAGGCAGTCCAGGGTTAATAAAAAAACTAGGCCAAACCTAGACAAAATGCTAAATCAAGATTTTAATCCTTTTATTCTTGCCACCTCTCTGGACTTCTTTTATAATTTTGAATTTGCAAATAAAATTTTCAAGTCATAGCTTTAGGATTGTTCTTATAAAGAAAATCCATTAACACTTACAGGACACCAGTCTTCAATTGTGACACACAGGTAAGAAATTACTATAATAGTTAATAAAAATATATGGCAGTATATATAGCTGTAGCCATGGACAATTTAGAACAATAGGTTGAGGTATGTGTACCCATTGTATGGAACCTACCAATTTAAAACATTTCATTAATTATTTTTAAATCTAAAGTGAGATTAATATTATTATAGAGAAGTAAAATACAGCTGTGTTCCCATACCAAAACCACAACGAAAGACAGTACCTGTGTGCCCAAAGTAAGTTAGGATCCCCCAGCACACTACTTCTTGCCTAGCCATAAATTCAGTAGTGGGTCATGGAGTTTGCTTTCCATTGAGAAGCACAGGACTAGTGGGAACATCCACAAGGGTTAGGCCTGTGTTGCATCCTGGCACTGCTGTAAACTTTTTGCCTTGGTAGGTATAGCAAATATCACTTCAATAATATCATAAACACTGAAATAAGGTGAGAAATAAGTCTCATAACTGAATGCATTCTGATAATATTGTAGGGATAGATATTCTTTCCTGTTGAAGAAGAGATTTAAGTGTTGCTGTTATAATCCCCAATTCAAAAAAAGATATGAAGGTGAAAGCAGTAAGGTTGTGCTTCACTTGAACCACATATAAAAATTCATTGGCTACCATAGTTCACTCAAGCAGAGAAACAAACTTTTCCTCAAATGTTTTGCTGTAGTCAAGATGTTAGTGACAATTTATGAGGTAACCTTAACAAGATTAAAAATATTTTGACAGGTGAATTTCAATCAGCCTGGTAGAGCATATGCAGTTATGTAATTTGTCTTCTTTCTAATTTCTTTACTGGTTTAGTTGGATAGTTTCTCCCTCTACCTACAGATAAAATCCAGTATTTGGAGCAGTTATTTTTATACAGAGCAGTAAATATTTTAGTGCCCTTGCATAACATCCATCTGAATGAGCTATTTCTAATCAGGTTTAAAATGTAAAAGCATTCCAGGCTGAATTTTTTAAAAGTCTCTAGATGATGGATGTATGTGCCATGAATAATGCTACTGAACTCCAGCCCGGAGTGGGGCTTCTTATGAGCCACTGAAATGCTAAAATGGAAGCCAAACTCACAACTATAGCTGCGCTGATTCAGAACCCATGTTTAGGTCATCTAGAGGACTTCTGAACTGGATTGGCAAACCTCATGTCTATGACATGTATTAGCTACAAGGTAGCTGTGTGAGGAGAAGAAGAAATGAGATCTCCAGCACATGAATCCTTTTCTATGCTGCTCTGGCTTATGCTAGTGGTACCTTACAATCTATTTGTCTGCTGAAGCATAATGTGACTGGCTGTTCATACTTTCCTATTTATTTCTGGTTCAGAACTCTTTTGGAGGCAGACAGAGTAGCAGTCTTTCTTGGTGATGAATCTGTACTTTTCCCTACCATGGAAATCTCTAATAAATTATATACCCTAGTATTTGTGTCTGCTAAGAGGGAGAGCCAAGAAACATGATTCTGTGTGTATCTTTCCAAACAAAGGGTTCAGTTGAAAACATAAAAAAAAACATTTTTAGAAAATCAGTGTAAATTTTAGAAGTCTTGGCTTAAAATGATGGGATTATAAACTGAGTTTTCTTGCTTAGAGAATGAGCCTATTCCAGTTTTTCTTTTTACAATAAAAACTTCTATGATCTATAAATCTCCCTTTCCTGTAGCAACAAAATGAGTTGCAATCTTTGTGGAATGATTATGGACAATTCACTGGGATTAAGGCCCATTATTCTTGAGAAAGGACTTTCAAACCTGGGTATCATGTATTTCTGAGTGACATCTCTGATAAAATTTGTGAAGTTTATTCCAATCTCACTCTATACAGAGCTTTATTGCCACTTCTGTTACCAATAGTTATATTAAAAAATGAGAGTTATATTAATTTTTTTCCCTTATTTTTTTCAATGGCACTTCAGGACTTCTATAGCAATGTGTTTCTTATAGTACTGCCTGTTTCACTGTCAGACATACCATTCCTTTCTCAGGACACGGTGATGCAGACAGAGCTGGCAGAAGGGACAGGGGATTCTTCTTTTTTGCTCTGTCTTCCTCCAGTGGCATGTGCAATAAGATTTGTGGCATGTCACTTCAATCTGTCAGCATCCCCTTAGTGCTACTCAGTCACCCCTAAGGAAATACCTTGTGTGTTGGCAGAGGATGTCCTTTAACAACACCCAGCCACTCAGTCAAGCAGGCTAAAAAGGGCAGCAGACAGCACCTTCACACCAGTGTATGCTAACTGAGCTCTCTGTTGATGTGTCTTGACCTCATAAGAAGACACAGCAAAAAGGCCTGGGTGAAGTGGAGAAAGGCTACTCTTGCCTTGTCTGCTAAAAATGGCAGCTTACTTTACTCCACTCAGTCAGAAACAAACATATTTTATACGTGCGTGTGTGTTTCTGTGTTTAAATATATAAATATATAAGCAAAACTGCACACACTATTTTCTTTTTGCAGTATGGGAATGTAACCACTAGATGACACCAAGAGATAGTTACTATCGACCTGATTTTTTCATTCTTTATTCATCTGTCTGTTCAAAAGGTGACATTCTTGCTGAGATTGTAATTAAGATTATACACGTACGCAAATTAAGTGATCTGGCAATTATTAATAGTTACCTTACTTTAATATTACCAATTACTGTCCTAGAGTGCAAAGAGCTTGGAATTTATGATCATTTGGACCGTGGATCTCAAACATTACCTCTCCTTCCCTGCTGCGCATATCTTTAATTGTCTATTACAGAACCATCATTTGTATTGCCACAGCCAAGAGTCTGCTGGTGCTCCTACAGCAAACTTCCCAGTTGTGGTGGCTTACAGTTCCTCTCTGAGAATCCATTCAAGGTGAAAACTCATCAAATCTTGCTGCAAGATTATGTATTTGCACCAGGTCAGAATTCACTGTTTTGCCCTACTCTGCTACTTTTATTGTTCTCTTGAAATGAGCTAGAACTACAGGTTTTAATAATAAGAAATAATAAATAGATAACAAGAAATGCTTTTCCTTGCTTAAAAGAGTGACAATATTTATAATTTGTTATGAATTTCTGAAATTTAAGTTTTGATAATGGAAAAGAAGAATCTGGTTAAAAGGGTCATCTATCTTTATTTTATTAATTGACAGTTACACTACCATTTCAACAACAAAAGTCTTTTTAAGTATTCAGAGCTGATATGGATGTTACAGTACATAAAATGGCTGAAATTTGTAAGTGGTAGACAGAAATTTAGTCCCATATGTCTCTGTATAGGTTCAGAAAAGCAACTTAGTATGAGTAGTGTCACCACTAATGTCAATTAAACATAGACCTTGCTTGATAATACAGAGAATCGATTTGGCTGTAGAAAAATATGCAAGTCTTAAGGAAACACCACTCTTCAAATCTTTTTAGCCATTCCTACCTTTTACCCCCCATTCGCAGGTACTAATGTTAACTGTGCAATACTCTTTTATTAAAAGCAATCATTCATAGTCTTTGACTTACAACAACAACAAAAAACCCTGGAGAACTGAAGTAGGGTTTTTCTCATATGAGTGTGTTTCAAACATACCTATTTCATACACCTTAATGTTACTACTTAGAAAACCCCTAGCAATTCCCCACTGTGTGTCTATTGTGGTCATGACTATAGTGATAATAAAGTGAAAAAATACTTCTGAAGAACTTACTCATGAACTCTACATAGCTAAGAAACAACAGAGAACAGCAACAGTAATTGGGATTTTTAAGGTTCTTTTGTGATAAGGCAATAGATTTAAATCTCACTGATGCAACCTCTTCTTCACAGTTTGCCTGGGTGGCTCAAAGCAATTGCTGTCATCCCTTCTCTGTGATGAAGTTTGAACTGGGGAGTATACAAATGTCCACCCTATGCCCTGCACTTGCACAAGAGACAACAACTAAGGAGGCATCCCAAAGAGCTGAGTGCTGGAGAGGCACCCAACACCTGTTCCAGGTCAGGAGCTACTGGGAGACATGCACTCCCTACAGGTGCATGTCTCTACAGAAATTCCAGTGCCACCCACACCATGAGCGTAGGTGCTGGTGTGAGCTGCGAAGCCTGCCAAAGCAGACATTGGCAAGTGGAAATAATAAATCAGTGAGTGTAAGTAAAGGAGTCATCATGTAAAGGAATTATAAAAGTTATAAGGAGGGATCACTTGCCATTTGGATGGGACTGAAGAAATTAAGTCTTTTTGAGAAGTCATTTTGTAACATATGGAATTTTCTTTGGGATGTGATTTCTAAGAACACAAAAACGAAACTATCAGCTTTGGTGATACACTTAAGAAAGGCTTTCTTCTCCATAGACTTTATGAAAGTGTAGCTTGTACAATGTCTTAGGAATCTTCAGAATAAACTGAAGAATGCACGTGAAATATCATTTCTATATAATTGCCATAGCAATTATTACAGGGAGTCTGCAACTATTAGATTATGAGTACTTGACTAGAAAAATTGACACTTTCATTCACTTCTTATAGGTAAGACAGACTTGACATGAACTTTGCTTTTTTGAGGGGGATGGTTTGGTTTGGTTTTTTTTTCCAAAATCCACATGGAAATACTTCCTGGGGAAAAAAAAAATCTTGTTATTCTGATTTCCAAACAAATAGAATAAATGTCATAATTCTTTTGTTTTTATTTCACTTCAGAAAAATTGATCCCATTTTTATGTGGAACAATGACAATTGTCAGTGAAAGTACCACATATTCTGTTTGACTCTTTGTTGTTAAAGTTCCCACTTGTTTTGCCCCCAGCAGTTTTACAGGCAGTTCAAATTGCCTCATAAAACTCTAATGGTTTTCCTCATGCACAATATGTATTGTATGACAGCCACAGAAAACACCATTTGCCACAGTATATGCTACGTAAAATATGTATTCAACTGCATCATTGGTCCACCTTTAACAAGTTTTAGCTGTAAATAGCTGTGGACAATATACTACCAAGTAAGACACATTTTTAGTTGCAGGCTTTTTAAAGTAAAACAATGGCATAAACAGTGTATATTTTTTGTCTCTTGTTATATTGTAGATGGGAAAATTTTAACCAAAGAAATTAGTCATGTAATATTCACAGAATATATATCACAAAAACATTTTTTCGGAGGTCCCATTTCAGTAGAGAAATAAAGGTCTTTCTTTTTGGAGAGATTTGGACATAAGCACCAGCATCAACACACTTCTTATCATATGATATTTTTGTATCCAGGAAGAATGCATAGGCCATGACATTTTCTAACACCTTACAAATGGTGTAGAAGAGCTGCATAGAGAATCCACCCAGATTATCTCATTATTTCGCTTTCTAAGTATGATAAATAAATATTGGCATTAATGATTTAAAGTGCTCAAAATCTGAAAGTTATTTCCCAGACATCAGGATATCTGCTTAGAAGTCGTGAAGTTTCTGATACTGCTCTTTATCATATTTGCCAGACCTGCTATCTATATTTTTCATTTTAAAGGACACTGATTTCACAGTTTCAATATTTTTGCAGAAATGTGAGGTTTAAGCATCTACATGTTTTTACATCTCGAGTTTTTATTAAGTCTTATCAGTTCAGCAGTTATGACTATTAAGTATATAATCTAAAATACAAAATCCTGACTCAAGAGTTATTCACTAGAGTGAAAAGCATTTTTAGAAGTTTGCGTGTGAGCTGCAACATCTAGAGTAAGAGTAATCAGTTGTAGAAGGTAAAGGGGATTTTAGTTTAGTTTCGTGTTTTAATTCTGCTAAATTGCCTTGATGTGCTGTAAAGTCAATGTCATTCACTCATGTCAATTCTGTCCTGCCTAGTGTTGGCTGTTCCCTTTCATTGTCTAAGAAAGAAAACTACAAGTAAGATGTACAGATGCTCATACAAGGTATGTAGCTCCAAAACTAAAACATCATGCTCACCCCTAGACCCAAATGCTCAGTCAGAGTTGACTGCCAAAAAGCATTAACATATAATATTCAGCTAAATTTTATTAGATGTACTTGTAGCATTAATGATGTTAGAGATTATCATTAGTTGTTATTATTATCATCCTTATAGCTGTTTTATTCAAAAAAATATAAGCAAGGCAAGATTCATGGGAATAAATAATATATTTTTATAAGCCAGCTGATACACTTGGTCAAGAATAAACAAGGACATACAAGCCTTGGATAGACCTGAAAGAGAAGCAACAAACTTCAAAAGCGACCTGAGTTTATCTTGACCATATTTTGTATTAACACTTGCAGACAGGCATAGTGGAGATCCATCCTACAAAGCACTGTACAAATGGAAAATAAGAGACAGTTCAGGCTCCACTGAGTTCACAAGCCAAACACTGAACTGTGGAAAAGCAGGACAAACAAGCATTCAAAGGTTAAGCTTTAACAGCTCAGTAGCAGAACCAGAGAGGAACTCATATCTCCAGGCGTGTAATCTAGGCCCAAAATTCTCAGAAAACATTTAAAATGCAAACAGCAATTTGCATTTCCTCCTTCCTAACTGTAGAAACTTATATATTAAAAGGTCAAGGCAGACCCTACATATGTAACTGTGTAGGACCTGGTTCCACAAATGGCTAGTCTGAGCTGCAAAATTACTACCCTGTACACACATGGAAATTCAGTGGTGGAAATCCACTGGTGGAGACACAGTGAGACCCATGGCAAAGAAACAATTGATAGGATGAAGTCCTTAATCTGGAGCTTCTTGTTTTTAGAGGGTTTAGAAATCTGAATCATAGTTCTGAAGGATATCCGGCATTTGTACTTGTTGATTATTAATAGATAATTTAAGATTAGCACTTTGTGGAACTTGATATATCAGAAAGTAGGTTAAAAATTATGTAATGACCTAATTTCCTTTCCCCCCACCCCCCATTTTGTAATAGAGATATTTCTTTATTTTTTTCTCCATTTACAGGTGCAGAATTAAAGAACATGTTCACTCACTATATTATTGATGCACTTAACTGGAGTGTTCCAAAGCATATAATTACCATGTAGGTTTATGGCCCTGAAGTAGATTGGGATAGTGGTGCTGCATATCCATGATTTGAAGGACATACAGTGATGATTATAGAGGCAGTACTCTACATCCATTCCAGCCCTTTTGTGTTTAGCTGGTTGCCATGGCAAATAATTGGATAGAATTTAAGCCACTTTCTTCCAAGTGGGAAATTCATAATTTTACCCTTCACATAATTTTGAACATACTTTTAAAGAATCTTAAAGTTTCTGCAGGAATGGAATATAGGAAAAAAATAGATTTCTTCACATGCAGCAACAGTTCATTTGGAGGTTTCTTTCTTTTTTTTTTCTTTCTCTTTTTTTTTCTTTTTCAATCCTGAATGCTCAGTTTTCTAAACAACATGGTAGGGAAAAATGTGGGCCTGGTGAAGAGGCAAAAAATTTGACCCCACAGAGATAGGAGATCTGAAAGTCAGTGATCCAATAGAGCTTGGTGTAGCAGTTGGTATCATTTAGAAATAGATACACACTACAATTTTCCAAATGTGTTTAGCCCAACCTTTTTTTAAGCTTTGAAATTATGTATCATGTGTGGCTTATGGTTTCTGGTATTCATCTATCACACTCCTTTTTTAGTTTGTTTCTTTTCCTGAAGAGAGAGATAAATTTTCTGAAAGATCCTCTGTGATTTCACTTCAGTGACCAATATATATAGTCCTAGTTCTGTTCAAGGTATATTGTCTTACAGACTGTGCTGCTCAGATGTAAAGCAAGGCAAGCATTTCACAACACATGGCAGTCAAGGAAAATACAAAGCTGCTCTGTTCATGGTATTTTACAGTGTGTTTTTCTGAAGGTACAGAGAATGCAAGAAGTGTGTCTTGTCCCATGGCAGGAGTCATTGTTGCCTTCTTGCCTTTAAAGCAAGCAGTATTCTAATGAAGCAAGAAACCTCATCTTGTTGCCATGACATATACATGAAGAAGGCTGAGCTGCATTCACCCCATTTATTTAGGCAGCTAATTTGTTTAAAGAAATATCACTCCTAAAATAATCACTTGGACATTAAAGAAGTAGTGGACTTTCATCTCTCTGGAGAGGGTTGTACATGTCTACATTTTCTGTGCCTAAATAGGTGGACAGAGTATCTCCAGAGGCCTTCAGAATGACGGCTAAGTCTTCATTGGTTAGATAGGAAACCTGAGCTCTGGTTTACTTTGTTATATGTTTAAACCTTTAACATAACTATTTTCCTTAGAAGTACTGAGTGAGCTGGACTGCAGCTCTTTGTGCTGTGGGGCCTGGGACAGTATGCTTGGCCTTTATAATTTTTATCACCTTTCATAGTAAAAACTGTATCTTATATACACAAAAAATAAAAGTTATTTAATGCTTTGATTTGTCCTCCTACATTTCAAACTTCCTGACAAACTAAATTCTGGCTTTGTATTCAAAATACTTTGACAGAAGCATTAAATGTAGGATTAGGAAATTAAATATTGGCACTAAGTAAGCCAGGTTAATTGAAGGATTTGTGATTTAAAGCTAGATCTGATCAACAAGGTTATTTCTCTGTTTTTCTTTTTGCAACTTTGATTCAGTGTTGAGTATACTCTCAGTACCAGGGTTTTATTTTAGGCTTGTCAATAACGAACACCCACAAAAGGATATAAAAAGAGATCTATTTTCCCAATAAAATAAATTTTTTTTCTGATTTCTGGAATTTTTTCCTTTACTGAAAGATTCAACATTGAATCACTGAGTTATTTTTAATAATGTCTTACTATTTTAAAAAGTCACATTTTTTGTCTGAAATTTAATAATAAATTATTTTTTAAAATTATGACATGTCTGGAATCTAAAATAAGGACAGCTTCTAGCTGACTTGTGAACTACTCATCTTTGGGGATCTTCTTTGAGTCTGGTGACTCACTGTTGACAGTCTACATTTTCTTCTGCCTAGCTCCAAGTAAATGCTAAAAAATTTGTCTTTGATAAGGACACTTAACAGCTTTTAAATTAGTTATATGGAGAAAACCAATGAGAAAATCTGGGGTACGCTTTGACTACTCACTAATTTTTTTTTTTAAATTAATTTGGAACTAGTACATTGCTGCCCCTGAAGATGTATTGCAGTTTAATGCAACATAGGCCATTAGCAAGCATTTTGTTAAGCAGGAGAACTAGTATTATTTCCTGTAAACAAATGTTGCTATCTTTAACCAAGAATTGAAGTTGAATTAGTTAACAGCATTTTTATTATTCAGAGACAGTGGTGACTACAGCACATTACCTTGGATCAACTAAATCACTGATATGCTTCCCAGAGAAATGTGGAAGTGGCAGAAAGTGCATTTATCTGGGTAAAAAATATTTCTAGAAGGAATAAGCATCTATAAGGATAGCCATTCTTAAAATTTTAGGGAGAGATTGAAGAAGAATATACTGAAAAGGGAAAACATGTATCCCGTAGGAGAAGGAGAAAAGAAAATATAGATACCACCACTAGTAACATACTAAATCTCTGTGTCAATGACAAAGCAAAAGGCATGGGATGGGTAAGACAACTAGACTAACAATGCCTCATCATATTATGTATCTTTTTCTTAGGAGAAAGTTAGGGAAGGTAATTTCTTACCTCTTGCATTGAGTACTACCATAGAGTAAGAGAGGAGGCCAAGGGAGGGCAAATGAGTCTATGGCAGAGAACACTAATCTAAATGCTTTGGTTGAGAAGGTGGTCACCAGAGGATGCACTCAGTGATCTTATGGGTCTTTTCCAACCTAAATGATTCTGTGATTCTGTGATTCTGTGAATGGGTGTGCTTGGCTTGGACTCCATGAACAAAATTGGAGCATTTTAAATGGAATTACTACCTGGAAATGCTTGTGCAGATATTTCCACAATTTTGTGTAGGTTAAAAACTCCCCAATTTAGCCTCTGCAACTATAAGACATTTTTATTAGTTTCTATGAGATGTTCACAGAGTCAGTCTCTGAGGATAATTATCTCCCAAGCCTTCTCCTAGAGTACTGTAACGTATCCATCACCCCTTGTTTCAACTTTTGCTCATAGACAAAATATCTATAACAAGCTTGTGCTCTGCTGCCTACCAGTGAAAGCTAGAAAGAGGATTGTTTCAAGGGATTGCATGAGTGTTGAGCTAGTTGTTTATACTTTTTTCCTATCATGAAATAGTCAGGAAGAATTATTATTTTAACTACAAATTCATATTTTGTAAGTACTAAACAATCCTTTAAATTCTTCTGTAACATTCCAGAGGATAATAGGCAAATGTACCAGAACACATGAAACACGTGCATATCAAATAGCATAATTTTATTATCCCATTATATGTGCTGTATTTGTAATCTTCAAGATGCTTGAAGAAAATTTCTTCGATGTGCCTCATTTCCCATACAAAGTTTGCAAATGAAGTAGAAAGTACCTTGTGACCCGACAGTACCTGTCATGCAATACTGGGGATTTTCCTGTCATAAGGAAAAGTCTACAAGTTGATAGCAACAACTAGCAAATCTTTGCTGCTCCAGAGGAGAGCATCACCCCATCTACCCATACTCACCATTGCATTTGAGGGGGACCATGGAAGGCAATACAGGGACAAGCACATAGCACAAATACATAATACAAGGGTATTTCACTATCTTCATCTTAATGGGAATGCAGCCTGCAAACTGCTTCAAGCACAGCCTAGTGCCTTCAGAGTGGAAGAAGAGGAAGTTGGATCTATATCATGAGAAGGTTACCAGTTGCACTGTGCTCTGGCACTCAGAAGTAGAAATATTCCACATTGTAGGCCCTTATCTCTGTTGTCTTTCCCTTGGATCATGAAAAGACCATAAAAATTAATTCAAGAATTCTAGCTACCATCAGCCCATTGTCTTTTATATTGGCTTAGTTTAACTACATTATGTACTTCTGCCAGAGAACAGCATGTAATGAGTGTGGAACCAATTCTGAAACAATTTTCAGGACAAGACTCCATGCCTTCTCTGTCTGAGCTGGAAAATATCACATGACACTGGGTTCCAGTTTCCATCTCACTGCAAATCCATATCCTCTGTATCTGAACAGATTATCAGGACAAGAAGCAATGTCATAAGCAACAGATGAAAATCACATTTTCACCTTCATAGAATATCGAGTTGAAGAGGACCTCAAGGATCACCTGATCCATTCTTGGTAAAAGCACTCTCTATACAACATGGTCCAGCACCCTGTTCAGATGAATCTTTAAGTGTCCAATACTGGGGAAGTTCTGGTGAGATCGCTCCAATGACTTACTGTTCTTATTGTGAAAATTTTCCTCTTGTGTCAACTGGAATCTGCATGGGAGTAACTTGTATTGTTTAGCCCCCATCTTTTTCCTGTGACTCCTTGGAAAAAGGGAGCCTCCGTCTTCTTTGTAACTACTCTTTAAATATTGGATATAAATATTAAATAAGGTCTCTCTTAAGCCTTCCTTTCTTAAGGCTGGACAAACCCATCTCACTCAGCCTTTTGTCCCATGGCAGACTTCCCATGCATTGGTGATCTTTGTGGTCCTTCTCTGGACCCTCTCCAGCCAGTTTACACCTTTTCATATAACAGGGGCTAAAGCTGATCACAGTATTCCAGGTTTGACCTGACAAGAACTGAAGAGAGCAGGATAATGATTTCTTCATCTCTGCAGGTGATGCCCTTGATGTAACCCAGCATTCTTTGATGCAGCAGCAACTCATCTTGAGTTTGTAATCCTGCAGGACAGAGGCCAAACAGAAGTGAAGATAGAAGTGAAGAAAGTGTCAAGAATCACTGCTTTTCCAGCATTTTTACCAACTAATTAACCTCATCTGTTTAATAGAAGACTGATATTTTCTGTTTCTGCTTGGTTTTTTTCCACACCTGAAGAACCCTTTCTTATAGTTTTTTGGCATCTCTAGCCAATTTCAATTCAAGATGAGATTTTGTTATTTGAACTTCGTCTTTGCCTTTTCTTGTAGTTCTCAATGTGTATTTGTCTACTCCTCCACCTCTGGTATGCCTCTCATACAGTTTTGAGAAGAATCAGAAGCTCTCAATTAAGCCAAGATGGTATTTTGCTCTGCCTATTTTCCTTTTCTTCACCTCTCACTTCTCCACATTCCTGCTGATGTCCTAAATATACTTAAAACTCCCGTCAGCATCCAGAGTGCTGTTCAACCATTCTGTTGCAGGGAATAGTGCCTCTAATCCAGAAGCATTGGTTCTTTCTGCAGGGCTCTTTGTCTGTGCATGTAATAAACTAAAATTGCCCTTTTCTTCTCTAGTTTGCTGGGTGTGGCTGTGCCTGTCATCCATGGCCTGTGGCAGAGCAGGCAGCTGCTCACAGGCCCTGTCTGTGGAATGGAGACCAGGAGACTCTCCCTTGTACGACAATTTATCTGCACTCAGCTGGTGGCTCTTCCTCAACAATGAAAGTTGGGGTGGGCCCCTTGATAGTTTGAGGAGCTGAGCAGCCACTCTGTGCTCCTTCAGGCTCTCTATGTTTGGCCTTTAACCCTCCCCAAATGCCTGTTCCAGCCTTGGCCTGCTGTGCAGGATTGAAGAATGGGACTGTTCCACTGTACTCTGGGACCATTGGTCTCCATCCTCTGAGCGTCTGTGACAGGTTTGAGTACATTGTACACTAGAGTCATGGTGCCAGGTCTGTTAGCACAGCCTGCGCATACATATTTGTCATTTGTATCCAAAAACAAACAAAAAAACCCAACAAAACTACCTACACAGGATTCTTTTATATCAGATGTCAAAGGTATAATGCAATAGTGAGGTAAGTTCAGTAAGGAAAAATGAGAATTTTCCCTTAGCCCTTAGGCCCTTAGGCTTTCAAGTATCGACATGCTGGGCACCATTAGAGCCATCTTCCATGCTTGAATCTGATATTTTGATGGCTACATTATCTTGTCATAAGCTGTTTTTCATAAATGTATGACTTTGAATGAAGTTTGGAGACCCAGGATTGAGGAGCTTTTTGCTTTTTGCTGCAAATGTCCACATATTGTGTGGCCTTATACAGGTTGAGGGTTGAAAAATTATGTATATAAAAATATGAAGATAATTGTAGAACTTGCATTAGATTCAGCAGGTCCTAGAATATCTTCTTACCTGGCAGAGAAAATATGTTACCTGTACATAGTGCTTGATGACTTTTGAATGCACCATGTGAACTGGTGAACTAGCCAGTTAGTTCAATCCCTTTTGCAAATGCACCCAGATCACCCACGTCTGGGTTTTATCAGATCTATGGGGTGGAATTACTGTTGTGAGTCTTTCTTTTGCTAGGAATAATGTAGATTTAATTTGAAAATGTAAGAGCTTTCATTATGTATTATTTTATTAATACCATGAATGAGCACTAAAGAGGAACAGAAAACTATATTATATGGCCTAAATATCATTTTTACTAGGCACTGGCGTGTTGTTATAGCTGTTAATGCATGTATAATCAGCTAGGAAGTACTTTGAATATTTTATATTAGTTCCTACAAGTAAGACTAACTCCAAAAGTCTTTTCTCTGCTGGAAAAAATAAAACATTCTATAAATGTAATAGGCATAATATGGGTCTTTCTTACATCCTGTCTAGAACAGTACAACTCTTAAAGGTTCTCCTCTTATTTTTAAATCTCGTCTGAAAAGATTTCATTTTCATTTGTGTTATTTCCTTTAGCACCCCAGTCATCTAGGTAATACTTTAGATTGACACTATTTAAAACTTTGCAGGCTTTTTTATATTTTAATATATTAATCCAATGCATTTAACTACCTTAATGTTTCTCTCTGTGTGAAAAGAGAAAAGAATACACATCCCTTATTTTTTTTCCATTGGCCTTAGTACTATGAATGTAAGAATTAGGATTTATGTTAATTTTGAGGATTACGTCTTTTGTGATG
>JAOXXN010000364.1:15314779-15347911 GCA_026770055.1 Myrmophylax atrothorax | reverse complement strand
ATTTTGGACAATAGAGTCAAAAGTTATGATCTTTTTAAGTGAAAATGTTCAGGAGTATAGAATGTATTGTTAGGCCCCAAAATTTTCTTACTTGATGTTGCCACTCTGTTCTGCACACCCACTAAAAGGTGAAATGATGTGGTTGTAAAGATAAGACTTTTGAGTTTGCAAGAGAGTAACTGAGGTACAGCCACTGAAATCACATAGTTACATAGAATTCTAAGTCCTGATTTAGATAAAGAGGAAAAAAAGTATTAAAAAAATCTTCACAGTATTTAACTCCACACGTAGGTTTAATTCTGTTACATTTTAATTAGTTCATAAATGTATGGAACTTTATGTATTTCTCTCAGTTATTTCCATTTACTTTTCCCTGTAGAATAAACCTCAGTTTTTGTGGCTTATCAACACCTCTATGACTTCCTACTGTTCTATATTTAAATGACAGTTTTACATCCCTCAGTAAAAATTCTTTTTTCTTTTCTCTCTTTTTTTTTTGTTTCCTTATAGGAGGTAATGTTAAGGATTTGACTCATGACTCTGAATAGAATTAAGCCATATGTGGCATTTTATTTATGATTTTTTTTACATCTTAAAGCCTGTACAAGCATAAGATTGGATCGCAGCTATTTCCACATAATACCGTGTTTACTGATTGTTGTGGGAACTAGATATATCTGTTCTTGTTCTGTGTATGCATGCTTTAAGAACTTTTCAAGATGCCTCCAATGTTGTGTTTGTCTGAGTTAGAACTAAATTTGTACTCACAAAATGGCTCTTTTTTAATTTTTGGCACATCATTCTCTAATAAAACTCATCAGATGCTAGCTGTGTCTAAACACTTTCAGATTTTGCAATGCAATTTAGTAAACCAATATTTTTTCTTATGAGATTGTTTGAGACCTACCATGGCCTTTGTCACCCAGATTTAAAGGCAAGCTAGTAGCATGACCTAAATAAATAAATTCAAACAAAGGAAGACAAG
The DNA here is from genome assembly GCA_026770055.1 of Myrmophylax atrothorax. Lineage (NCBI taxonomy): Eukaryota > Metazoa > Chordata > Aves > Passeriformes > Thamnophilidae > Myrmophylax > Myrmophylax atrothorax. The sequence goes on along the minus strand of JAOXXN010000364.1, from coordinate 15,346,926 downwards.
GAAACACTGATTTGATATGATGTCTTTCATCCTTTAAACATGTCTTTCTGATTAATTAAAATACTGGAGCAGTGTATCTCTATGTTTCCACTGTATCTTTGCAAAGGGTTGTGCCTGTGATTGAAACTGAACCTGTATACCTCATACTGCCTTACTCTTTTGCCTGCAAATTTCTTGGTCACTTTAAGAGACATGTGCAGATTTGTCATCTAAATATGCTTTATTTTTTTCATATGCAAATCTGTGTATCCAGGCCTCACAAAACAGAATCATGCAAAATCATTCAGGGTAGACAGGATCTCAGGAGATCTTCTAGTCCACATAAAAGAAAATTGACATGTATGAAACAAAACAGAATTTTTGATTTAAGGAGTCTAATAGTTTAAAAATTGCTCTGTAAAATTCATTACAAAATTTAGAAAGAAAAAAAAGTGTGTCAACAATTCAAAATTATCTCAATTGTTATATTTGGTTGAAATATCAAATAATCTTATGAATTTTTATAGAACTTGCTAAATATTACCAAGACAGTTTTGGTGCAACTTATCTTGAATTAGAGTTATAGAATCATAGAATGGTTTGAGTTGGAAAGGTCTTGTAAAGATCATTCAGTTTCAAACCCTGATCTGGGACAAAGACACCTTTTATTAGATTGGGTTGCTCAAATGAACTAATTTACTTCCGCAATTTTTGAGCAATGTACACATATACATAAAATTTTTATGTTAACTTCCTTATTTTTAGGAAGTTTTATTTCCTTATTTCACTCTTTTTCATTCTTTTTAAGGTGCTGGTGGCTGGTCTCCACTTGTGTCCAATAAATATCAATGGCTTCAAATTGATCTTGGTGAAAGAACTGAGATTACTGCTGTTGCTACTCAAGGTGGTTACGGGAGCTCAGATTGGGTAACAAGCTACCTTCTGATGTTCAGTGACAGTGGACGAAACTGGAAGCAGTATCGTCAGGAAGAAAGCATTTGGGTATGTTCTTTCAGTAATGAGAATTAAGTTTCTGCAGAAGACTTAAAAGAGACTTACTACACAGTGTTGCAAATCTAAGCAATGCAGTGGAATATGAAGAACTACACCTAATGTGTGTAGATAATTATATATACAAAGTAATAATTTAGCCTTTGAAAGCAAACAAACATCAAAAATCTAACAGTAGCAATACTCCATTAAGACAGAAGGAATTATTTTGAGGACTGAAAATGTACTGCAAAATCCCTTTTGTCTTGCTATATATGGCAAAGTTCTGTTTCCAAAAGTGTTGATCCCATTATGTGAAACTTGGCCTTTTAATTATAGGAAGAAAACCAAAACAAAACAAAACACTTGCTTTATTTTTTCTAACACATCAAACAAAAAAATGAATAGATAGATAGATAGATAGATAGATAGATAGATAGATAGCAATATTTAATTTTTGGTCATCAAATTCAAAGCCTAGTTTCTGATGCTCAAACACATTTATCTCTGATTATCTTTGCAGCTAGTAATAATAATTAATAAGCCTTGCTAAGCTCATCATCTATTTGCATGAATTTTAATGAGAGCAAAGTTTACACATTACCAGAGAGATGATGTCCAAAATCCACATGAAAAAGTGGATTATATGGTTGTAGTCAAGGGTTGCATTTTTTCCTTGATTTTAAATGATTAGCAGCTTGAACTAAAGAAAGAATATTGGAACTTGTAGTACATCTTTTATCCTGTCAAGTTAATTCTGTTCTTGTGTCTATACGTAGAGCTGATTCATTTCTAAATTTTTCTCAGTCGTATATTTCAGTTGTTTCTTAATGTAGTTAAACATTATGTTAATATGTATTTCAATTTATGCATTTTAATTTTGTTGACTTTTAATTCAAAATGTTCTTGTCACTCTTATTGTCAAAACCCATCTATGGTATAATGAAATTATGCAATGTATTACTTGTTGTATAATTATCCTTCTTTTTGAGTTTGCTACATACTTCCGCTTCAGACTGTGTTTTCATAACAAAGAGAAATAAATGAGTTTCTTATCCATATGGCTGTGGGGAGTGAGAAGAGAAAATCAATCTTCCAAATGATAAATGAGCATAAGCTGCTACAATATTGTCTTTGCTCATCTTAAGACAGACTCTTAAAACATATCTGAGAGGTAGAGCAGCTTGATCTCTTCAATGAGGGCTCTTTTGAAATCCCATACTGGTACTGCAAACAGTGATGGAGATAGTTATTTCTTGAATTTTGCCACTAGTGTAATACCAAAATAAGCCCTGAAAAATTATGATATGCTGGCTCAGACATTGAATAAGGAGGTTGTTACATCTGTAGAGGGAAGACCTTCCATTCCATTATCTCAAACTTAATAAAAAATGATAATTTTAATGATTGCAATGCAGATTGAGGGTATGACTTGCAGGCAGTGATGCATAATTCAAGGATGGAAACCACTAAATTTAGGGATTGTCTATTGATCTTTTTATGCATCTTTATTTAGGAGTTCTGTTCCTGAGGGAATAAATTTTCTCTTTTCTAAACTAATACATAGATGTAGTTTTGGAGTGAAACTCTTAGATCCCTCTTTATTTCATAGATTTTCTCTGACTGTTATCTTTTATGCTGTCTTCTTAAATGAAGTGCTCATTTTCATTACTGGCAAGAACATCCCTCTTTTTATAATACCTACTGTGCAACTTTGTTGTTTCCATCCTGTTTTTAACTGAGTCATTGCTCTGTTATAAGCCTGTTTACCACAAGTTTGGTTTTTTTGTTTGGTTTGTTTTGTTGTTGTTTTTTTAATACCACTGTGCATTACAATGAGGGAAGATGTCTAGTTTTGAGGGCCCTGTGTTGAAATCTTCACTAGGTAAGGATTTTTGCTTTGTAATCATTCTTTCTAGACTTAAGTAGAAAAGATAACTTCTCTTGTCTGCAAATTCACAGCTACCTAGTTTTTGTTTTTCTTTTCAAAAGTTAGTTTTGGATTGTTTATGTGTCCCAATGGCTTATCTTAAGGTTCTGAAGCTCCTGTCATCAGTACAGCTGTAAGAGTTGTCTCATTCACTGTAAATTTTTTCTAACAACTAAGATGAAAGAGAACTATCTAGACATCTGCAAATGGTCAAGTTATAAGAACTCTCTTCAGTTTTTTCTTAGACTGGTTCCTCTGATCTTTGATGTCTTTGTTAGGCTGAAATGAACCATGTACGACTATTTCACGTTCTCTCACCTGTAAAACATGTCATTGGCTGTTGGTGCTGAATTTGGACATAGTTTTTTTGAAGTTAGGTGAGATTAACCTTACTTCCCTCTTCTGACTGCTAAATACATTTTGTTTTCACTTCTCTTTATATTGGAAACTTGTTTAGTCTTTACTCATGCAATATATACCTGGGCCTCAGTCTTCTTGTTGTCCGTTTACTGGTGACTTAAATGTATGTCTTACTTGCTGTGTTGTAACTAGGGAGTTTATCTTTTATGTAGATTTTTATTTCTTGCTTAAAATCCTTTAATAACCAAAGATGTTTTTGTAAGACTAACTCCATTACACTTACTTTCTAGGACCGCTGTCACTGTAGACTAAATATTGTTAAATAAAATTAGGTATAGGTTTTATAATAGAGGTTTTCTTATTTCAACAACACATTTTGATTTCTGTCCTCACTGATATGCCTATCACTATTTTTTTGAAGCTAACTCGACTTATTTTCTGCACTGTTCTTAGGTAAGTTCAGCACTTATAAGAAGATCAATGTTTATGTCTCTTGTAAGAGTTGGTACAGTTCTGGTCAAGAATTCTTAAGTGAAATAGTTTTTATTAGTAGTAAGACACATGTTTTTAGACAGGAATAATTCCCTTTGGTAATGATTAGTTTAATCTTGGAAAGAAACCAAATCAACTCAATTTTAGAATTTCTTTATTTTTTACCATCAATATAGCAGTGTTTGGATGAGGCACATTTTGTCCTTTGTGTTTATCACTTTTTTTTCCCCCCCTGTTCCATAGGAGGTAGTTTCAGAAGCAGTAGGAGCCAAACTCACAATCCCAATCTTTTGCATAGTTCTCTTTCTTAACTGTTTGTTTTTGTGTTATTTAATCTCCTTGTGTATTAAGTTACCAATATTTTTCCCTGGAAAGGACAGTTCTTTCAAACTTCAAGAGCTATACTGATGTAAAACATCATAAAAAGTCTATGTTATCCTTAATTTTTTGTCCAGAAGTGCTAAGAAACTTTTGATGTCTTTAAATAGTACCTCTAATAGAGGTGCTACTATTCAGTCTTCCTAGTAATTTGTATTCTAGATATCCTCACCTGTATTTTATCTGTGAAGAATCTCTTACTGTAACTGATACTTACCTGTTTGGGGCTATGTATATTGATCCTTTTAGCTAGTGTAGTTTCTGGTTTTAAGTAAATTCATAGTTTTGTATCACAGAAGGTTTTATGTTGTGTACTGTCTCCTTAACATTACTAATTGCTCTCCTTTTAAAAGCAGAGTAATAAAGTAACAGAGATAATATTCTTTTCATTTTAAAAGGGAGGATTTAAGAGGGGAAAGGAGTGCAATTAACAGTTTGAATAACAAGTTTCCCATGGCTAATAATTTCAGTGAAAGCTTGAGTGGTCTAGCTTATGGAGAAATGCATCACGATGTTATTCATTAGCTGGATTTTTGAAGAAGAATAGAAATACAGTTTCACTTTGATTTAGTGTTGACCATTTCTTCTCTGATGCAGCTAGGGAAATAAACATAAGCCCAGCCTTCAGTTTTGCAGGTTTTGTTGTTATTTTCCTTCAAGAATAATGATGTATCCATTCCTCAAATGGCATCCAGTTTTCAGTTTCATGTGTTTTGAATCTTCATTTTAAAATTTATATCCCAAGCAGAGAAATGAAAACTAATACTTATAAAAACTTAGATGAAATTTGGGGAAATAACTTTGCTTTTAAAACATTTGTTGTCTCTGTATTTTCATACATATATTTGAGTTCTGAGGTTTGTCTTTTGTTTTATTTAAGTTAGCTGAAGTTAAAGCTGAAAGTTTGTTTTATCATAGTTTCCTCAGTCTTGTGACTTTTCATAGAAGTAGTTTGACTCCAAGTTACTATTCTAATAGTAGCAATATAATTTTATGAATTTTGAAAGTTTTATTGTGCACATATTCACAGCTTCCCCTTTAAAGGGATTGGTACATTAGAGTTTATTGGAAACTTCACATGATGTAAAATAACTCACAGTTACGGAAATTTACACGTTAAGAAACACCAAATCACAAGTGTTCTGTTATAGTCCCAGTGTATGACTCAAGAGTATTGAGTTACTTCACTATTTTTTTGAAACTGGTAACTCTCCCAGGCACTCGGCAATAGGACAAGGGGGCATGGGCTTGAGCTCTGCCAGGGGAAATTTAAGTTGGGTATCAGAAAGAAATTCTTTCCAGAGAGAGTAATCAGGCAATAGAATGGGCTGCCCAGAGAGGTGGTGGATTCACCATCCCTGGAGATTTTTAGACTCAGATTGGATGTGGCACTGAGTGCCATGATCTAGTAAATGGACTGGAGTTGGACTCGATGATCTCTGAGGTCTTTTCCAACCCAATCGATTCTATGATTCTATGATTCTTCCTTCGTCTCAGTGATTCACATTTGCTAAGATCCTCCTCCTTGAAGAAATACCAGAGTCTACATTCTTGATCATAATTTGCTTCACTTTAAAAGCAAAAGGCTGTATATCTATATTATTTGCTGGACTTTCGCTAATTACTTTTTAAAGAAAACAATATTTTGTTGATTCCTTCTGTAAGATAATTTCAATGGGTGGTCTTATCACTGCGTTTTCCATAGGTACAGATTCCAGATATTCTGACTTCAGCATGCAGGCTGGTGTGTCAATTTGTCTATTGTTACAGTAAACAAAGAACCTATTTACCTGTGAATTAAAGTATGGCATATAGTTATGCCTTCAACAGAGTTGATTCTGATGTGCTGATGTTTTTTGTAATTTCTGCATCATTCACTTGTCTCACATTTTCAGCCAAAAACTTTGACTAGAATGGTTTTAACTACTTGACTCAATTAAATTATGTAATTTGGGGACATGCAACTTACCCACAACTGATATCTGTCTTTCTGTAACATCCTCAAAGATAAAATAATCACAGAGTTTGTCAGGTTGCATAGTTTATGTGTCAAAACTTCAAAGTTCACCAGTATGTTTAAAGTGGTTCAAAATATATATTTGCAGCTTCAAATTTTTAATTTTCCCTGTAAAGGATAGTAACATAAAAGACAAACAAACTGTATACTAATTTACCACATACATTATAAATCCTCTGCTAAATGTGTGTTTGAAAAAGAATAATTAAAAAGTGCATGAATGTGTATCTCAATATTGAAAACACATCATTGGCATAAAAATATTTTTGTTTAGAAATACTCTATTTCAAAAATGTTTGCTAAAATAGTAATAGCAACTGTCATGTCATGGGTATTGTCCAAAACCTTAGATAAACAAATCTAATACACAAAACCAAAAGTCATTGACTAGAAGGATGGAAGTCAGGAAAACAGTGGTGAAAAATGGTGGTTACCAAAATCCATGCATACCAGAGGTAAATTTTGGTTATACTGAATTCCATTAATCTGAAGTGAGAGGTGGTACTGCAAAGCTAATGTCACATAAACAAATCAGCTGATGATAATTTCAATACTTTGAGAGGATCATTTTAAAATTTTCACCTTCAAATGTATGTGTGTTCTAAGACTAAATATCAAATATACTTCTTTTTCCAGAGTATGTATCACAATATTATATAAGCTTTTTTTGTATTTATGTATTTTTTCCTTATTTTGTTACATATTTTTCCTTATTACCACAGCTGGACAGGGGTGACAGAGTATAGAAAGGCTCGTAGGTTGAGATAAAGACAGAGAGAGATTGCTCACTATTTACTGTCATAGGCAAAACACTGGAAATTAATTTTGAGCCAATTATTATTGTCAAACAAATCAGAATAGGATAATGAGAAATAAAAACCCCAAATCTTATACCTTCCCCCCACCATTTCCTTTATCCTGGGCTCAGATTAACCCCTTTTTTTAATCGACCTACTACCTACAATGGTACAGAGGGATGGGGAATGTGTTCTGCAGGCCATTCATTGCATATTTCTGTGGCTTCTTCCTGCTTGTCTGGGAACAGTTGTTCCTAAGCTTTTCCAATGTGAGTCCTTCCCACTGGCTGCAGTTCTTCATAAACTGCTCCATAAAGTCAAATAATCACAGAATTGTTTGGGTTGGAAGAGATGTTAAAGATCATCTAGTCCTGAGACCCCTGCCATGAGAAGTTGTTTCTGCTGCTCCTTCCTCCTCATGAGGGGTGACTCCTCACACTTTTCATACTGCCATGTGGGTCCCTTTCACAGTAACAGCCTACTCCAGTGTGTGTCCTTCATGGGGTCACTTGTCATGCCAGCAAGCCTACTCTACTCTGCCATGGACCTCCACAAGCTGTAGGTAGGCAGCCTTGCCTCATCATGGTCGTCCCCACAGGCTGCAGGGGAGTCTCTGCTCTGGCACCTGGAGCGTCTTCTACCCTTTCTTTTTCATTGACCTTGGTGTCTGCTTCTCTCTTCGGTTCTAGCTCTTTTCTCAGGCTGCTTTTCAACAGCAACTTTTTCCTATTCCTAAATATGTTATCCCAGAGACACTACCATCATTCCTGATGGGATCATCTGTGGCACATGGCAGGTCTGTCTTGGAGGAGACTGGTATCAGCTCTGTCAGACATAGGGGAAGCTTCTGGCAGATTCTTACAGAAGTGACCCCTGTAGCCCATTCCCAATGAAAACATTGCCAGGTTAACATAAGGGAGGGGTTTTGTTTTTGTTTTGGGAGTGGAATTTTGTTTTTGTTTTGGCATGTCTCAGAGTAAGACATGTGTACTGAACTGGTCATCTTCTATTGAACCCATCCAAGACGTGTTCAAACACAAATCTAAAATCCCATCTGAGATAAGAAGGAAGGTTTAGTGAAAACCAGTTGGATACTGAAGCATTCTTGAATTCAGATATCTGAAATATTGGCTTACTTTTATTATTTAACTTAATGTGAGAAGGAGAATACAGGCAGTCGAAGAATTAATAACTAATAATATATTAAATGAATTTTCAGTTTTCTACTTGAGAATTGTCTGTTAGAATGTGATTTCTGTAAACGAATTTGCCATATTCAAATTATTTTTAGAATAGTGCTTTTATGAATGGTTCATGATTTTTATTCAGCTTGCTACCAAAATCAGGAACATATCCTGGTCTGCTTTCAGAGTGTACACAGATTGTACTGATATGTTTAAATTCCCCAGCTGAGTAACTATAAGTATTAAAATTGGCATTTCCTGACAAAATTCTCAGAATAATGAATTTGAAATTAATTTTTGGAAGAATTCTGTACTAATTTCATTACACTATTCTGAATATAATTACAGCACCCTATGAACTAGTAAATTTGGGGTAGGGAAAACAAATGAGATATGAAAACTGCTAAGTAATTTCATTTAAGAAAAGATTGTGAGTTATCAGTTTTAACATCTGCACAGTTCTGGGGGAAATTAAATGCAAACATTCAGTACTGTCAGAAATGTTCTGTATATTTCTAGACTCATACGATGTCTTGCTCTTCCTCTTCAGTTCCAGAACAGACGCTTATCTTTGTATTTGTCAGAAATAGTACTTTGAATAACAATTTTAAAGCCTTTTGCTTACCATGTAAAATGTTACCGAGTGATAACAAGACCTGGCCTCTTTGTCTTCCTTGCTATCGAAGACATATTTTCTTGTATGTGTATATGTACTCCCACAGTCACGAGTGCAGAGATATTCCATTGTGGAAAACTGAGTGATACAGGTTCTAATAAAGAAAATTTGCATAAAAATAAATCTGATGTATCTCTACAATTCAAAATATGGGTATGGATTATCACTCAAACGGTGTTTCACGCACTCCTTGCATGGGAAAGCTTACAAGTGTGAAGCTGGAACTCAGAAAGAGAAATAGCTCATAGAGTCACAGAATAGTTTAGGTTGGAAAAGACATCTAAGATCATGGAGTCCAATCATTAACCCAACACTGACACCTTCAGCACTAAAAATGGCTGTAAGTGCGGTCTACATGTGTTTTAAAGACTTCCAGGTATAGTGCCTGGGAAGCCTGTTCTAATGCTTGATCACACTTTCAGTAATTTTTTTTGTTAATATCCAATCTAAACCTCCCCTGGTGCAACTTGAGCCATTTCTCCTTGTCCTATAGCTTATTATCTGTGAGAAGAGGCTGATCCCCAACCTATTACAACCTTGTTTCAGAGAAGGACCCAGAACTGGACACAGGATTCGAGGTGCAGCCTTACCATTGTTGAGTACAGGAGGATGATCACTTCCCTAGTCCTTCTGGTTACACATGTCTGATACAGGCCATGATGCCATTGGCCTTCTTGGCCACCTGGGCACACAGCTGGCTCATGTTCAGCCAGCTGCTGACCAGCAGCTCCACGTTCTTTTCTGCCAGGCAGTTTTCCAGCCTGTCTTCCCCACTCCTATAGCACTGCATGGAGCTGTTGTGACTTAAATGCAAGACCCCCGGCACTTTGCCTTGTTAGTCTTCATACAACTGATCTCAGCCTGTCCAGAGCTCTCTTCAGAGCCTTCTTAGCTCCCAGCAGTTTGACACTCCCACTCAGCTTCATGATGTCTGTGAACTCAGGGGCACTTGATGGGAGCACCTGATGCTCTCGGTTCAGTGCAGAAAAAGGCTGGTGAATGGAGAAAGAGTCAGAAGAAGAGCAAAGGAGGAGAATAACTTGGGATAAAAGGAGCTTGAAGGGGAAGATGAAAAATCAAGTATGAAGAAAATCAGAGATACAAGAAATCTAAGATCTAATAATACAGGCCTGGGTCTATTATGCAATATCTTTTGTGAAACCAATTGCATGCATAAGCTTGCACTTTTGATGAGGAAATTTTGATGTGTATTTAGAGCATTAAAATTTCTCAACTTACATGCTAAGCTTTTGTGTTTCTGTATCCACTTCAGTTTTAAAAGCACTCTGACCACACTGCTATTTTTAGACACTTAAATGGAAATCCAGTAAGCCTAATTTAGCAGTCACAATGATTAATGTTCTGTATAAAATAACTGATAGTCGGTGAACAGATGAATATATGCATCAAGGTTAACCTGTCCCAGAATATTTAATATAAACTAAAATGGAGGAAAGAGATTAAAACAACAGCAAAAAATGCAATGATTTAAATAAAACCTGTGTTAATTTTGGATAAACATTAAAGGAATTATTAACACCAAAACAGGTATAGTATCTATTTTCACTTGCATGTGTTTGGGGGAAAAAAGTTACACACACACAGTTTAAAAAAGCGTATTTAGCTAAGGGCAGAAAGATGTCTTGAAAATAAACAAGTCGAGCACCATGCAGCAGTAAGTATTGTCTGTAACTAGACATTCAAAGGTTAGTTTAAATGTATGTGTTACTGTTGCAGTCATTGAATGAACAGGAACTTAGGGAAACAAATGTAAACGTGTTGGGATGATACTTTGCTATTTTAAAGACTTCTGCTAGGTAAACTCTTAACTGTATACTAGAGCTGGTTTCAGGGGCAGATCTCCATCACTGTTTTTCTCAGTTACCTGCTGCAACATAAGCAATAGAAAAACAACTGCAGCCTTCTATGTTTGAGTAGTGCAAGAGAAACGAGTAATTAATTCATAGCTTCTGCCTTTCTCTGTATGTTTTACTGGTGATTTGTGCTACAAAAGCCTGAACATGAGTAATATCCATGCTTCTAATATGGAGAAATCCTGTAAATGGCAGTGTCATTATCTTGAGTTGTTTTTTGCGAAGTATCAATAGTGTTTTTTCATTAAGGTAACTACCTTCTTTAGACCTCTGATTATCTGCACTCTAAACATGCTGATGGTGGCACAACATTTTTCCATGAAATTAATTCACTGTGAGAGATGATGAATTATTCTATATTGTTTATACTTATTGGTTGTCTTGTAATGTCAGCTGAGTGGAAAATGCCATAGAAAGTATTAGAACTAGAAGAAAAAAAAATAGTTCTTTCCCTCTCAGGTGCTGGCTGCTTTAGAGTGATATGACACTGATTATATCATTCTTATTCTAATATGAGAGGCTTGTGCTTGAGCACATGTGCCTGCCTGAAAATTACTTACAATGAATGGGGAAAATTGTTCCTTGGCTTGGAAGATATTGCCCCTATTTTCTGCAACAGACAGATTGTAGGCTTGAAAAAATCAAGCTGTCTTTGAAGAAAACATTTCATCTTTATGATCAGAATGCTGTGTATTCATTTTGCTCAAGGCCTGTTGAGCAGGTAAGTAATAGCAGACCCTACATTCAGCTTCCTTCTCTTTTACTCCTGCTACTCTTTTAAATGTAGAAAAATACTTTCAGAAGTGAAGTTTCTCTGTCATACATGAATTTGTTTTATGCCTCGTATAATTTCCGAGGTTTAAAGTTAACCAAAGTGAAAGAACTGAATTTTTATAAAACCTTAGTCACTGGATTTCAGGGAAAACCTCAGCTTTATTTTGAGTATATAATATCTTAACCCTGATATTGTGATGGGCATACTATTTTAATAGTATATTAGTTGTTGTAATATTATATTGTTTTTACAGCATAGTCATATAATTTTACATTTCCCTCTTAGATACTTGAAATCCCTTTAGAAAACTTCTTAAACATTGAAATTACAGAGTTCCAAAAGTAGAAATAGGAATTTGGAGATCTAACTTTTGGGTTTTGTGGGGGGTTTTTTGTTTGGAATTTTTTTTGGTTTGAGTTTGTTGTTATTCAATTTTTTGATTGGGGTTATGATGGTTATTATTTCTTTGGTCTTTTAAATTTTATTTTCCTTTGCTGTTGTCATTTTGTGTTTGCTTTTTGTCCCAGTTCATGTATCACACTACTAAAATCTATCATTATTCCTCTGAAGCTCTTCTGTTCCACACTGGTTATACAAAAAGAACATGTATAAAATATCTGTTGATTTTTGAAGTAAAATGTTAATATACATCTTACTGTAAATGTTTTATTTTTGCCAATATCACCTTCAGGTGATAACTGACCTCCACTGTGCACAGTTTTTAGCTGGCTAAGATTCCATGTGTTCGTCCTGTCTTCATGGCCTTGCTAACAGCAATAAATTTGCTAAATTTTTACAAGCTTGTGCTTTATATATTTTTGATTCATTGTTAGTAATGTGAATCATGTAAGGAGAAACAAGATATTAATCTATATATTAGTACTGTGTACTTTGTTGTCTCTATATTTTAGGGCCTTTCTGTAAATGGAAATGAATGTTATTCCTCTTCTTGACTTGTATTTTAATCTTAGCAGCATACATTTCCACAGTTAGGGAATTAATTGACTGGTGTTTAACCCATTTAAATCTACATTTTTTCTTGCCAGAAAGTGACATTTGCTACCACTTGTTTTAAAGGTCATAGGCAAGTAGATTTAAATGGACTTTATAGCATATTTCTTCCCTTGTATAAAACTTGCTAGATTTTAAAAGAATATTTCACTGTGTTTTAAATAAGTGATTCAGCAATTATAGCAACACTACTCATTTCTAGTGAAGATTTCTGTGTGATCTGTTCTTTCCTTTGAAAATCCAGTGAATACCTTATTCTTTCTCACTTCTTAAATTGCCTGATTTTTTGAAGGTCACTAGCCCTAATTAAAATATCACTGACAAGAACTGCCTCAAGGAGCTGTCTCCTCTATTTCTCTGAATAGTTAGCTGTAAAGGAGTCAACTTGAATTGTGTGGTTTTTTGATCTCCAGGACTGAGTCAAAGTATCAGAAAAGTTCCATGAAACATTCTAACTTACAGCACTTAACTTATTTTTAAAAATGGGTATCAAGTTGCTTATTTTCTATATTTATTAATTTATCTGCAAGTTTTTCAGCCTATTTCCTTGTGAAAGTCACAATGTCTTTGATTCATTTCAGCTCTTAAAAAAAAAAAGGAATTGAGTATACAGATATTTTTGTGTAGACTTCAGTAACTCCCATAATTTTCAATTAAAAAAAAAAAGCACAACAGCTAAGTTTTATTTTTACTTGTTAGATAAAGGGTTTTTTTTGTTTAGTAGACAGATCATGAATTCTAGATATATTTGTCTGTCTTAATATAACGCTCGCCTTTTTGACAGTTTAAGTTGTAGAAGAAATCAGTGAATTTCTTATGAGATTTGATGGTGTTTACAATAATCATCTTTTTTAACTGGCTGGCTGTGCAGATTTTTGCTATTATCCCAGCATACATTATTATTTATTAGAGTTACTAACAGGAACGTTTTAGGAAAGGTGATTGTAACTTAACTGCGTAATATACTGAATCTGTTTCAAGTAGTTGTAAATACTTGTGCTAAACCATTAGTTAAGGGATTGTATGTTCTTTATGAAATAGGACAAAACAGATGGCTTTAGTGTCTAGTCATAGATATGGAGACATCATGAAATTTTTCTTCTAATTTGTGAACTATTATTTTACGTTTGTTACAGAATTACACACTTTTAGAAATACATCTCTAAGTCTCATTGACAGTTTAGTATGAACCATCATTACTGTTGAGAATTTCAAACAGATTACATTTAAAATCACTAATTTGATGTGTTCATTACCACCTTCTCTTTCCTCAGTTTTCTGCATTTTATGAAGGAATCACAATAGTTATGTGATACGTAGAAAATTGACATATGAAAAATATGTTGTGTTGAACTGTGTTCTACAGTGAGAGGTGTGTAACTGCTAAGGACAAGTTGTGTTTTCCATTCATGATTTATGGGCAAAGGTTGGATATGTCAGTACTTGTATAGGTGCCAAAATAATTAAATATTGTGCAAATATGTATTGTTCAGCAATAAATTCTTTAACTACTTGCAACTGTGAGATGGTCACAGCACTATAAAAAGTAAGTATGGACAATTCCAAAGGGGAAAACGTTTAAATATGTTTTAAAGGAGATATTTTATGAGATTATATCTAGGCTAGAGGGAGGTGAATTAAGAAATAAAACTTAAAGGGAAAATCATTACTGATTACTGAGTGGAGAAGTAGACTCTACTTTTGTCGATCACACAAAATAATTTATGTCCTCTTATTCACTGTCTGATTTTTCTGCTAAGACCATAAGTGAAGTCTTGTAATATCTTTCTGTGAACAGAAAAGAAAACTAGCACTGCTTTTTCACTTGTCAATCCATATCTGTTCACTCACTGTCTTCCCTTGTAGTACACAACATATCGATTACTTGATGTCTTCAATTCAGATATTGATACCTTTCATTGATGTTGGCTATATATAATTGTTATAGTTTGAGCTGGCAAAATGCCAACTGTCTGGTACCCAGTCAAAAAGTCCACTCCCAGAGAAGGAGAGTGAGGAAAAAAAACAGAAACGAGGCTTTGAACACGGTGAGGTTTTTATATTTATACAGAAAAGAAGAAAACTTAAAACAGAATATGAAATAACACATAGTGAAAGGAAACAACACCACCTTCACCTAGGTTGTCCCAGCTAATAAGTGAAACTCCAAACCAACCAAAATCCCAGGGAAAAAGAAAACCCAAAACTCCTCCCCAAAGGAAACCTTCCAGCAAGAGGGAAAGAGAAATTAACAGGAAAATGTTCACTTCCCTGGGTGAACAACCACGCGGACCGGCAGCAAGGCCTAATTTCAGGAGTCAGGGAGCAGGAACCCTTCTAGTCAGAAGCATGGACCGAAAGAGAGAGACTCCTCCCTCCTTGCTTGTTATACTCCCCGACACTTCCTGATGATGTCAGATGATAGGAAATACCTCTTTGGCTGCTTGAGTCAGATGACACCTGTCCCCTCTAATCTGCATCACATCCTTGGAGGCCTACTAAAAACTGAGGCCTAAATGGGGACCTATACTGACTAAAGCCAAAACTACCACACAGGCAAATTATTACCACTGATGCAAAAGTTGCTGTACTGTGCTGAGTCTCAAATAAGCTGGAAGCTGTTTGATCTTTCTTTCATAGAAACCTTGAAAATTAAAAGCTATGATGACTGCTACATCTGTGGCCTTGCATCACTGCCTTTTTTCTCTAAGACTAATACTCTGGCTCTCATCATCAGGATCTCACCTGTCAAGGGTAGAATTTCAGTTCTCCCAAATTTTAGAGAAGGACCTGTATACAACAACCCACTTATGCTGATTGGTTTTTTATGTATCCACTGGAAAGATGTATGTTACCTTTTTCTGCTTAGAGGTCTGTGTCAGTAGTATATGGTGAATAAACTCCTCTAAAACAAATGCAAAAATAATTTGGAAAATTAAATTTAATATGAATTTTGTTCCACAGAACTAAGTGACAGATGGGAAGTTTGTATAGGATTTATTGGAAGATGTGAAGGGCCTCTGATTAGTTTAAACAAAATACAAACTTGGAATAAAATACTTCTTTTCATACAGCATTTTGGAACTCCTTACTTATATCTATTATAGATGCTAAAAGTCTGCATCGTTTCAGAGGAATATAGGAAGGGCAATAGACAAGCAATGGAAGACAAAACTGTGAAAGGGTTGTATTGTCAGATCCTGTACATAAGCCATTTGTTTTTGAAAGTTGCTTAGGCAAAATATCACGTATATTTTCTATCTCACAGTTTTTCATAGTTATACCTACTCAAAAGATACTGGCTTAGATGGATCTGTGTACTGAAAGTAAACACTCTTTTCATAAACTATTTTTAAAACACCTTCAGTGTGATTAGGCAAATGCAAATTTTACATATCATTCATGTGAAGGATAGACCTTTTAGAAAACAAACAAGTAAGAATCATGTATCCAGGATACTGCCAAAGGTTCCCTTCTCTCAACCACGGCAGAAATAAAATCATGGGCTGTTTTATGCCAAATTTTATGCCTTATTCTTTTTTCTAGAAGAAAAATATTACTGGCTAGTTTTTATACAAGCTTCTATTTTCTTTGTGGGGAGAAAAGGTCTACAGCTTGGACCTTTCCTTGAAAGCCTGTAGTGCTACATTCCTAGTATCTGTTACTTCATATATTGGGTGATTTCCCTCATATGCATATGGAGTTGAAATACTTTCAGGGAGTGGCCTAATACACATTAGATATTCACCTAGTTCGGTATAAAGAGCTAACAGGTACTATTAGATGTAGCTATATGCTCAGAGTCCTGCAGAAAAAGTTTTCTCCTCTGGATGTACCTCGTGATGCAAACAACATGTCTGAGTTCTGAGTGCCCTACTGGAAAGTCAAGTGACATTGTCTTTGTGAACAACTCTGACACTAACTTCTTAAAACTGAAGAAATTGAAATCCTGAATAATATTTAATTGCACTCTTTTGTTTAAAGTAGTAGAATTATTACTAATATGGAAACCCATTATAATGACAAACCACTTCTTACCCTTATGCATGTGTGTTTTCAATGGGTTTGTCTCACAATGTGAAGTTTACATGATTAATCAGCTAAGAACAGTACAGTTCCTTTAAGAATAAACTCCACATGCATTTTCCATAACACTTTATTTCTGAAGCAAGAGGAGTCTCAGCAGTAGTCTGACACTTCTGATACATTTCAGAGAAGAAAGTTCAAGAGTTGCATATTGTTCATGAAAAGCAGCTTCATGTCTTCCTCTCACAGAAGTCATGGCCGTTCTCACACCCTACTTGTGTGAACTTGTCAAGCAGGTTTACTGTTGAGCAGATTTGTCCTCCTGGCCAGTCCTGGACCTTCTTGTGGCCCTGCAAAATACTGGACCATCTTTCTGCACCTTATCTTCAGCAGGAGGTTATTGCCCTTCAAAGTAATCTCTGGTTAGCCTTCCTTCATGTAAAATAAATACTTTAACAGAGGAAAAGCAGTTTGGAATAGAAAGATATCTGTGTTTTCTGTGTCTGGATATCCAGTATACAAGAGATGAGAAAGCAGCACCAGAAAGTAATGAGGATCTTAAATAGCACCAAGTACAAATAGCACACTTTTAAATATCCTGTATCCAAAGGAACTCAGCCTTTGCAACACAACTTTCTACACATGTTTCTATATGATAATCCTAGTGGTATAATTTTATCAAAATTTCTAATAGCCAGTAGAACTGTATTTCATTTTAAATAAGTTCTTGAAGGACATATCAAACCGGACAAGTGGAAAAACATGAGCTCTTCAAATGTATCAATCAGTTTATAAACCAATATCGGTTAAGAAACTAAAAGATTTCACTGACATATTTCTAGACTGCATCACAAGTCATGCACTATCTCCAAGTGTCTGATGTAGAAGATGGTGTGCCTGCCATGATTTTAAGAGATATTTTTTCTTAAGTAATGCTGTCATTGGTTGATTGCCATCTTCAAGGGCCCTTCACTTTTCATTTCTGAGACTGCAATAGTTTCTTTTTCTTTAAAGACTGACTTTAGTGGTACCTTCCACACTTCTGTGTGTATGAAGTTGTCATCCTGTCCATCCAGCTGATCTTTCTGTAGCTGCAAGTCATTGACTTCCAAACTATTCAAGGATATTTGTGTCACACTTACATTTTACAAGAAATGAGGATAGAAAGATAGTGAAGTGCTCAAGTAATCAGAGGTCTTCACAGCTTGCAGAGCAACAAACTCTTTGCTAAAGGCAAGGTTGATGTTTGAATATCAAACCGGAGGCATCACAAACACACATGTTCAAACAGCAACTGTTCCACACTGTTGAAGGATCAAGCAGAGGGAAGTAAATGTTGCTCTTCTGTAAAGAGGAATTCATCAATAAACACCTTGGCCACTCTAACAAACTTACTGGGACAGGGTTAAGCACAAGCTTTTATAAGATGTAAAAATAATGCAATTTTCCATGAGGACTGGAATATTTTGTCTTTTATGTTACTTGTTTCTCCTACTCTGCTTCCATGTCTTGAGTTGTAGAAGCAGAAAAAACACTCAGAAACAATGGCATGTCAGCATATTAGCACCTTTATAGTTCATATTAGTATGTCTTCCCAATGGCTCTTTTCCTTATTCCTCAAAGGAGGTTACTAATGTTCCCATCTCCTTTATACCCTTGTCTTGGGTTGAGCTGGCAAAATGCCAACTGTCCAATCCAGATGTTAGCTTCCTTGTTCAAGCCGAGAAAAGGGAGAAGGGAAAAAACCCCTTCAAACTAGATTTATGCTGAAACTAACTATATATATTAATACAAAAAAAAAAAAGAAAATTAAGAGAAAATTACAATATAGCACACACTTACACTGGTTAGGTGTAAAAACAAAATTCTACCTCCCAGCAAAAATAGATTCTATCACTCTAAGGCTATAAGCACCCTAAAAGACACTCAGCAAGAAAGAGAAAGTATAACAACAAGATGTTTCTACTTCCCTGAATTCAAGCAAAATATGATGTAATGGCTGCAGGAGCAGGGCCCAGCACAGCAGAACAACTCTAGCATGTCCTGCTTATACTTCAGCCATGATGGAACTGATCTAACACCTCTCACTCTTGCACACATATCTCAGGTTTGCATCATCTGGTATGAAATATCTCCTTGGTTACCCAGTCTGGTGATAGCTGTCTCTCCCAATCCACGTAGATTCTCTGAGCCTGCCATTCTGAGGCCTAGCTAAAACCACTACAACCCTTTAAAAAGTCCCTTTCCCAGATTTCAGGCCTTTTCTCAAAACTTAGGTCTTTCATTGCTGTTTGTAATTGTATTTTTGTATTTTTCATGTAGCATGCGGTATCATAGCTTAAACATGAGTTTGGTAAAACAGTGCCACAGATCTCTGCAGGAATGTTATGAGAGTGTCCATAAATTCTGACACAGATCTCCACTGTGAACACAAAGAAAATTTAGCTGGGGAGGGGAGTCACAAAGAAGTTAAAGTACTAATAATCTTCACTATTACTACCGGTAGAAATATACTGGTTGGCAGATTAATACAAACATTATAAACAAAATAAACCACTTCATACAGAAAATAAGCTAGAGCACATATATGCCTTAGTACAGTATAGGAAATTTTTATTTATATCTTTATACCTGGATAGTTTATACGTGCTGCAGTAAGTAGTACTACACTATATTTTAATACAATTTCCACAGCTGTGAGCTTTATAAAACAAGTTTGTAAGGGGGACCTTTCCAAAAGATTTTTGGTTCTTCAACAGAGCAGAAAACTTAGTTAATTGAGAGCACTTTTTTACAAATAGAAACCCGAGGTTATGGAAATCACGTGCTTTTTTTTTTCCCCACGATAATGTGCAGTTTATTATAAAATAGTTTCTTTATTATAAAATAGTTATCAGTATCAAAGTGACACTTGTGCTACTTCTAAAATGTTTCTCGTTTTGGCTATAAACCTCTTTGGGCAGAGATTTCCAGTTGGATTTCTCATTTAGGAGGAACGTAAGTTTTGAAATAGTAATAAATGTTACTATTTTTTCCCAAACTAATGTGGAGAGTAGCGATTAGCAGGTCATAGCTTATGTGGAAACTTCTGACAACTGGAGAACCATGCATCTATCCTGAGGTCTATCTGCAGGCTGGCAGATGTCACCAAACTAAGGGGACCAGATGGGGCTCTGGAGAGCAGGGCTGCCATTCAGAGGAACTGGGGCATTCTGTAGGAGTGGACCTTGTTCAGTTCAGCATGAAGAAATGCTAAGCCCTGCCCCTGGAAGTCAGAGGCCCAGACAGCAGGGCAAGATACGCACTGGCAGCAGCATCCAGCACTGTAGGACTAGAGGCACAGCCAGGAGATGGAGGGACATGAAGACTCACATCAACTGGGCATATTTTGTACCACATCTAGATACTGCCTTCTCTGATTTGTAGTCCCCGGTCCAGGAGAGACATTCTCAAACTTGTATGAGTCCAGAAGAAGCCCACCAGGATGCTCAGTTACTGGAGAACCTGCACAGTGAGGTGACTCTGAGGGACAGGACTGCTTCAGCCTGGAGAAGGGAAGGCTTTGAGGGCCCCTCACAGAGTATCCTTCTGACCATGACCTGTGTGTTGAGTAGACAGGTGCAGGCTCTCAACAACCTGATTGTATCATGATAAACTGTGAGCATACATTAAAACATGGTAAGTTCAGACTGGAGATAAAAGGAAACTTTTTTCCTCATGGAGACAGCCCAGAGTGAAGCAGGTTGCGCAGGGAGTCTGTGAGGTCTGAATCCTCAAAACTTTCGAAGACAAGGCTTGGGAAAGCCCTGATCCACCTGGTGTGACCTCCTCAGTGATGGTTTTCAGGCAGAACCATTAGTAGAAGCTTGGGTAGGAGACCTCATGACATCCTTTACAACTTGGATTTTTGCCATGTTAGAAGGAAAATAGTAACAGACCTTCCACCTCTCAGAAGAAGCAGTGATGAAAGGATTGAAGCAAGGAACTGTTTCATGTGGCAACTTCCACACTAACAGCCAACACCAAACTTTCACATGAGTCCTGTTCTGTGAACACCCAGATGAGACAGAAGGCTCCACAATTGTACTTGCTGGTTCAGCCTAGTTCCCTGGGCAATTTGAAAATTCAGTGCATTTTCAAAAGGAAAACTTTGCATATAAGACTGTACTTCAATGTTTTGGGCTACACTGGCATTTCTAAGAATCATTTTTGTGGAGCAAAACACAGCAGAGCATTGTTGGATGACTGATATTTGTATTGAGTACATGCAAATAATATAATACAAAATGCTAAATACTTACAGAAGATGCATATCAGACTAGTATGAAAGAATAATACCTGTGGAAAAGCAAATACATAAAACAGGAAATCAATATTACTTTACTTTTTAAAGCTATTTGAATTACCTGAAAGAAACGGTTTTATTTTCAACATAAAAATTATGATACATATGAATTATGTATTTATGCATTTAGAACAACAGCATAGCTGCTAATTAGAAGACTCTTTAGTCTCCTATAAAGACAATGTGACAAGCATTGAAGTAAAAGAATGAAGTATTTTGTGAAGCATTATCTTCTAGAAATTCACTGTAGATTATTCACATAAATCTTGCTCTACTGTATTTCGTTCATTGTCCCAAGTGCACAAAACGTTTGTGTATATAACTATGCACACATATTTAAAGCAATGAACAGTTTTCTGGAGATGCTGTGCCCACAGCTTCTGCTGTTTCTTCAGATTTTATTTCTTTGGGTCATCCTTCATTACACATATATTTGAAAGATTATTAATTCTTAAACTTAATTTTCTGTGGTTGTTTTGAAGTGTTTGCGTAAAGTGCTATTTTCTTGCACAGCCATGATTATTAAATAAATAAATAAATTTTAAAAATTAAATCTGGAGGACTAGAGCACTAGGGGAAAAAAAGAAAAAAATCATGTTTCTGTACTACCCCTCCAGAAAACAACAGTATATTTTGTGTATACTACATATATATGGGGGTTTTTTCTGAGATAAGGACAGAAAACCTCAAAGCATTTGATTACATGTTTATCATCTTAACACTTTTCTAGTTGATATAACAAAAAGGGGGTTTTTTTCTTCAAAAGACCAATATTTAAAAGGTGTTGATTTATGTAAATCAATAATTTATCAACTTGTTCTGTTTCTTTGCTGCCAACCAGATGCTTCTGGCTTTGGACTGCCAGACAATGTCAGCTGCAAAGCATAATGGCCTTGTGCTTCATGTAGAAATAAGAGCATAAATATTTAAAAAATCTTGCTACAGGAAGTGAGGGGGAGCTAGGTTGGGGGTGAGAGATTTTGCTGGTTTTCTGTGAGAGTAGTGAAGGTCTACATATTTTATGTGCTGGTTTTATCAGAAGTGGAGGCAGGGGCATTTCAGTCTGATTTTTATCTCCTAACAAGACTGACAGACCCAAGTCTTTTCATGGCAATTTGTTGAAGACATCTGGTGAAGCTTTCTGAGGGATGAACACACAGCAGAGTGTTTCTCTGGTGTCAGTTGGCATGGCAACTAGTAAAAGACTATTCAGCATCTGTAGGTTTCAAAAAGGTTGAAGCCTAGTTGAAAATCCATTTGGGCTCCTATCTGCAAAATTCTCCTTTTGAAAATGCACTAAACCTAATTTCAGGGAACCAGGCTGAACCAGTAAGTACAATTGTGGAGCCTTCTGCCTCAAATAATTTCCAAAGCACAGTATTAATGATTCCAGGAAGCAGAGGCCTGAGATGATAGACAGTATTACTGGCACTGTGCAAAACAGAATATTACCAGAAGGCTGGTAAAGGCTGCTGAAGCCTGAGGGTAGTGCAGGAAAAGATGAGATGAGATAGAGGGGAGGGAAAAGTGATGTTATCAAAGTTTAATACAGTAATTATCATGAGTCACCCCACGCAAATGATGGATTATGCTTCATCAATATATATTGTTAAGTAATATGAAGCTTATTCTATACAAGGCATTCCACTTCCTACTTGGTAAGATCATACCACTCCAACACATCCCCAACAGCTACACAGTATAGATCACTTCTTTAAAAAGACTGATTTAGGGAAAAAAAAATCTTGAAAAGTAGTGTTCACATATTCTGCCCCCCAAAATTCCCCAAACCACCAAGTACATTGTCTTTGATAGATAAGTTTGTGGACATTGAGAACTTGCCACCTGGTTGTTGTTATCCCATTGTCATTAGTCTAGTCTGCAATACCAGTGCAGGATAAGGATTCTGGGAAAAGATTCATTTGAAGTTTGCCCTTCTTTCTGGAACTCATGCCTTCACAAATACAGTGCCTTAACAGCTGTTAGAACTCCTTAGACTCATTTTCTAGATTTGAAATGGTTTAAATAATAGGTTAAATGGGAGCACACTATAGCCAGAGATATAACTGGAGAACTATATGGAAAAAAGAGTGGATCATCACAAGGTGAAGTTTGGTTATGGAAACATGATATTCCTTCATTTCATTCATGCTAGCGTATACAAAACAGGAACAGAAACCAGTTAAGAGAGTTATTCCAGAGTAGAAACCCCTGCCTACATTCTTTGTGACTAGTACAGCAGGACTATAGGGAGACCTTTTCACATGACAGAGGACTGTGGAGCACATACTGCCTGTAATTTCTGCTTCACTTTCAGAAAAGGCAAGTCCAGCCATACACCATAAAAATCTAGATAGTGACAATTTTGGAGGCTGCTGATTTCCGTGTGTTTGGGGTCATACACTAAAGCATAAAATAGGAATTGTTGTAGGGAGAGTATCTGTGTGCATATGTGTATATCTGTTCTTTGGTTTCCTTTTTATGTATGACTTTCTTTTTGTAGTTTACTAAATCATATATGTTATTGCAGAATTCATCTTTGTAATATAGTTTCTCCTTGAATATAATTTTTAAAAGTGTAATAGAAATTTTGAGTCTGTGTTCTAAATGCTAAGTTGCAGTATAATGTTTCCCCTTTATCTGGACCTCCATAGGAAACCAGATGTAAACCTTAACAAGGGTTATCCAGGTTAAATACTATTGCAGTAAACTGTACAGCAATGGGTATTCTGGCTCTAATTAAAGTTAAAACTTTTTCCTCTACCCTACCCCCAAAAACTTTGCCTGTGATCTTTTCAAATTTATAGCAGGGAATAAAAGAGAACTCCTGCCAAACCCATTGCTGTTCACCCCCAAATTATGATTATATATTCCTCTTGAATGTGATAAAGTGACAAATATGGATGCATTTATTTATTAATTTAAAGCTTGCAGTTGAACCCTGAAATTCATCTTTTTTCATTAATGAAATTACATTTTCTATTGCAATATTGCTGTTATGTGAGTTCAGATCGGACACCCAGTGTTTCAATTCACAATTTTGGAATCTATGTATGTGGTTCAGAAGAGACAGAGTTAGTCTATAACTACATGTTATTGAAGTAGTCTAGCAGTGAGTTCCCTTACAAAGTCGGCACAAATTGTTATTTTCGTGCTTTCTTACTTGGGACACAAATACAAGATCATGTGGGTTTGAGTGGAACAGTCAAGAGCTTATGCCACTCTGATAATCTATTCATATATAATTTAGAAACAATGGGAAAATAGCTATGAGTACTTCTTAGATTAAGTTCTAGGACATTTCATTTCAGGAGGGAGTGAAGTTTGATACAAAATCACAGAAATTACATTGACAGAATCACAGAATTTTGAGTTCGGAGGGGACCTCTCAAGACCATCTGATCCAACCTCCCCACACAGGGTCCCTGGAGCACATTAAGCAGAACAGCAATCAGATGGCTTTGAAGATCTCCATGGATGGAGACTTCACAGTGCCTAGTCACCCCCACAGCAAAAACGTGTTTCCTGATGTTCAAATAAAACCTACTGTGTCTGTGCTTGTTGCCTCTTGGTTTTATATTGAACAGCACTTGAAAGAACTTGAGCCATCATCATCCTTTCAGGCTTTTTTATACATTCATAAGATTCCTCCTTTCATAGCCACTGCTCCTAGTCTGTGATCTTGGTTCTTCTGAGAAGCATGCATTTCCTTGCCTTTTAATTCAGTGAGAAGAAGCCTGCTTGCATTTGCATTATTTAGTTCTTTTTAAGGTCAAATACTTAGCAAGCACTCTGCATGTATACCAAGCTCGATATGGCTGCCCCAGATGCAGGAGAAGTTAATGACAAGACTTCAAAATGTGTAGTCTCTATACTACAGGAATGACTGGAGAGGGTCTTTTTTGTTGGTTGTTTGGGGTTTTTTTCTGTTTCTGGGGCAGTAAAATTTATTTTAGGCAGGAGTAGTCTTAAGTCTTGAGTAGTTCCTCACATGGCATAACATTTCCAGTAAACAGATAGATAGTGACTTAATGTGAATCCAATTAGATGTATTTTTTTCTTTTTCACTTGTGTTTTTTGAGCATGCATCAGCATGAATTCCATATCAAGGAGAAACATCCTATTTTTCCACTATATACCTCCATTCTTGGTGGGGTAAATGAACGTATATGGCTTTGCAAGATGTTGTGTTTTGAAGAACCAAGCACCTTATTGCAAATTGAACCATCAACACTGACAGTAGCCCATGGCCTTCAGCATTCACAGATATGTGGACAGCCCCTCTACAGTAATTAGTTTACAGTGCCTGTAGGTAGAGCATTTGTTCAGTTACAGTTCACTTGAACAGATCTCATCCTCTGTATGAAAATAGCAGCATGCTATAGGAGTGTAGGTGTAACGAGTGTGTTATACCAATTTGAATTGCTTGTTAGTTCCAGATGGGAGGGGAGCTTGTGGCTGAGGGGAAAAACACTAAATTATCTAGTTCTATGTTTAAATTGGTAATTAAACTTCACTGCTCTTTTTGTTGTCCAGCAATGTCAACAGAATTGATTTAATAAGTTTCAGAAAAGGGATCCTACTTTTATTCTATCTTATACCTTGTGTACATTGAAGTATTAGATTCAAATTTAATGCAAGCTTTCTTTCAAGATATGCCTACTGCAATTCATGAACTGGATCCACTAAGTGAAAATTTCTATTCAGTATTAAATAGCTATACTTTTTGGATATTTCTTGTCCCTGCCTCTGTCAGTCCACTTATTTTTATTTTTTTTCCATTTTGTACCTAAATAAATGGAATCTTTAAATTACTCAGACTTTCACTACAAATGTTTAAAACAAATTTTGTATTTGGACTCCCTCTTTTTCTGGGAGAAATAAATGGCATGGACATCAAATTAGTTGAGTGATCTGTTACAGTATTATTATAATGCCTCAATAAATCACCTGTAGAATGTTGCTTATCTTTACCTTGATTTCTACAGTTGTAAGAAATGCTGCTTTATAGCTAAAGAAATAACGGAATGGTTATTATTTAATTATTTAAAGATTTCTGACTTGATAAATATTTTACAGATACATTAAAATTATACATCATCTTTAGACAACTTAATTTTGGTTGGCTACTGATTAATAACTGAATAAGTAAGTGGCCTTCAACATAAAATATACAGATTACTTAAAATAAATTCTGTTTGCAGAATATCCATTATCCAATCATATGTCATTTAATGAAATGATTTAGAAGAGCAAGCAGACTTAAAAAAATGTGTCCGTAAAAATCCTTCCACTACAGATGGTGATTTCCAATCAATTTTGACAGAGAGAAACCATTATTTTATTCTACAAATAAAAGCATACTTTAAAGGTTAAAGAAAAATGAATGGTGCAACACACTCCAGTGACTTCTTCCCAGCTTACTCCCACAGATGCAACTGCTCTCCATCTTAAAACCAGACTTCATTTTTAATTAATACATATCAAGCTGTTAGTCTGTTTTCAACACAGTACTCCCAGTCACATTTAAACTTTAGTTATCCTTTAATAAAAATAAGCTGTGCTAAGATCTCAGCCAGCTCAGGCAGTCACGTGCACTCATTGTTTTCTGTTCCAAATCAAAAAAGTATGCTATATAGTAAATCTTTTTTCACTATGACCCTGTGTAAAATGTTAACTGAAAAGCTTAAGCCTGAGGGACTCAAAGTGCTATGTGATCACATAGGCTGTGTTGTGACTCTGAGGCCTATAACCAGACTTAGCATCATAAACAGGTAGAAATAAAATTTTGCCTTGGAGCCTGACAGCTTTTTGGTGACTAGATCATGACAAAAACAGGTAGAGTCAAAGCCCTCGCTCCCTCTGTAGGTTTGGCTTTAAAAGCAGATCGAGGGAAATATCAGAACTCTAAAGCAGAACTGGAATATCTAAACGAAATCTTGTAAATTAAAACAAAAACAAAAACAAAAAAACAAAAAACAACCACAAACCAACATAAACAAGAACCAAACAAAAAACAAACAAAACAACCCTGACTCTGTAATCATGAAAATAGTCAAACTAAACAGGCTTTTGTTTTATATTTTTGATCAGTGATCTGTTCATAACTACCATCAGGACCTCAATATCTGTGTCCTGATTGGGATCCAACATCCAGGTCTTCTTTAGTGTAATTTTCATGTACATCTGCCCAGCTGGTGAGATCAGTTAATCAGCTACAGTAGTACTAAACACTTATTCAGTATCCGTTTTTGGTGTATTGGCCTGTCCCTAAGGGAACTGGAATTCAGGCAAATAGGCATCTGAAGCACCCAGAAACCTGAAGCAGTGGAAGTGAAATTTTTCATCAATCTCAGTTTTCTCAGCTTCACTAAAGGCCTGCTCAGGCATGGAAGTCCTACGCTGGATGTTTAACAACTTCTTGACCAGAAAAGCAGAGTTATGAGGACACATTTGTTACTGCCAATAAAGAAACATTTATTGCTGTACTTGCTACTGCTATTAGTAATAGATTTTCCTTACTTGTGCAAATATGCTGTATTTTATACACAGTGCAGCTTGACTTGAAGCAGCTGCTTTTAATTCCTGCAAATACATGACATAAAATTTATTGTCACAAAATTATTATTAAAATTTGTTGAAATTATTTATTCTTCCCAGTTTTTAGCATTGGTAAAATTCAATTCATTTTAAGAATCAATGCTTCATATCCCCAAAGTACTTGAATTTGGGAAAGCAACAGAAAAGAATAGATGAATGCACACTAAGGATCTCTAGCTGTTGAAAGCTAAAACTATTAAAATGTCAACTAAATATAAGATTTATGTTTTTAATATGTTTAGAAGCTGTAGCAGCCTGAAGAGTAGTATGGCAAATTCATAATCACCTGAAGCCAATGTGTCAACATTCCACTAGGCTCCATATGTGGGCTAATGCTCGTTTGAAGAGGATTCTCCGTCTTTTATAGAAGGCATGAAGACAAATAAGGTATTACCACCAGTCATGATTGCAAGCACATATTTTTGTTACTAGAAAATATAGTTTAATTAGTATAATACCTAAATTTATGTGTCTGTGGTGTTATTTATGCCTCATATTGTAACTTCTGGTTTAAACCTGGATAACTGTTTTGTCAGAGAAGTTCTGGAGTGATGTTCCAATACAGTTCCTAGGGCTGCCAGAGACCAAGGGACATACATGACACTGTGATTAAGATTAAAGATGGTATATATTATTCACTAGATTAAATAACCATGTGAAATAAATTTTTAGTGAAGGTAATTATAAGATAAGTAAGGTCTGGGTGATTGTTTCGTCTTAAATGTCTTTGAGTTTTACCTTCAGTTTCATCAGTCTCTGTATCAGAATTCTGAAAGATCTGTCATTGCATATTCAGCAAGTCAAAGTGTCCCGTAAGTGCATTAACTTTAAGATGAATTTTTTTAATACAGTGGAGTAAAGAGCATGTTAAAAGTTAAAAATTTATTCAAGTAACAATAAGTTTTAGTCTGACCTCAATAACATGCAAAGCTTTTCAAATTTACTATATATACATGTAAAAAGTGAATAAGAATAAATGTGGCGAGATAAATAAAAAAACAGGATGAAATGCAAAAACATCTCTGTCAAAGGTAGATCATGTCAGATTAACCCTGCTACCCTGGATTTTAAATGGCAGTTGACAGAGGAAATGTGTTCTGTGTAGTCAGTCTAGATTTCACTAAAGCATTTGATAGGATGCCACAAGGGAAATTATCAATTGAATTTGATAATATGGGGCTAGTACAAGAACTTTTAAAGTGGATAAGAAGAGCTAAGTGGGAGGTGATAATGGATTATGCTGCAAAGGGAATTACTAGCTTGGAAAAAAGTAATGCCATGAATAACATATGGACCCATTTTGAGACCAGTCTTATTAAATGCATCCTTTAATGCCATGGGTAAAACCAGATTGTTAATGGTGGTTTCTGACAGTAACTTTGCAGGGCATCATCAATACAGGACTTGATTAGACTATTATATGGGAAAAATGTGAAGGATGAATATTATGATACAGACAGAATTATTTGCATTTTCACAGGAAACCTGAGGACATACACATTTTCAGGAAGGTGATTGCACTGAAGATGGTGTAGAAAACAGCAAGTAGAAATATTTTTATTTTTAAAAAATGAGAAATGCAGTATGGATTGTAACAGAGACCTGCAAGACTGCTCATAAGGACCTGGTGGCGTTCAGTGCAATTAAGTTTGGGCTATCTCTAGTCTGGTCTCACAGGTTGAAAGCTTGCTATTGATAGAGTACATTAGATCAGGAGTGCATATTTGAACTTGCTTTCAACTGAAACCCTTCCACTCTGCACACTTCAGAAAAGACCCACAACACAAACCAGAGCACAGTAAAACAGGGCAATCAGTTTTAATCAAATGTGCATGCCAGGTCTGTGATAATATCAAGAATTTGTCTAATTTTTACAGAGGGGGTTGCATCCATTCCTTTTAAATGCACGTACAATTGAATGCAGCAACTAAATAAATTAAAAAAAATAAAAAAAATAAAAAAAAGAAGAAGAAGATATTTACATGAGGAAAAGTAAGTACAGAAACAATGAAAACTAGAATCTTAAATTAGATAGAATTTTCTATTTATAGAAGAGTGAGATTTAAATAAGTTCTGAAGAAGACATAGAGATTGTTTAAAGAAATACCAGATGACATCATGAATCTTGCTTCAAATTTTTGTGAAATTCATCAGTCGTAGCCTCTGGAAAATGCAAATATAATTTCCAAGTACTTCATTATAGTGGGAAAACACCAAAGTAAACTGCCTCAGACACTTCTTAGTTGTTTTTATTTTTTTCCCTTACAGTTAATGTACAAAAATGTGAGAATGGGTGAAAAGAAATTAGTAATTTAACAACTGTATTTATTCATTCTTTCTCCACTTGAAAATGTTCAGGTTTGTGTTCAGTTTCAATGTGACTCAGGCTCAAGGGAGATCATACTGATTTATAGTAAAACAATTGTTGTCAATAACAGTTACTTTTTCAAGAAATCAAGCACAGGCTACTGTCATCAAACTTCTGAATCTTTTGGTCTGCTGAATTCTGTCTTTTTAATAATTAAATGTTTCAGTTATTTCTTTTCTTACATTACTTTGAAGAATACATTGGAGAAACATGAACGGAAAGATATTAAGTAAAAAAAAAAAAAACCAAACCAAACTTAATGTATTGTTATTCAAGAGAGGAAAGATTCTTTGTCTGAGAGGAGTGACAAAATACTGTTCATAGATCATATTTTTCTAGAAACTTTTGGAAGGGAACTTATTGATAAGAGGGCATGCACAAACTTTATCTGTACTATCTAAAAATGCATGAGAAGTACCCATGAGCAAATTTTTCTGAATACATTTCCAATATACAATACATGCCTGCACAATATATATATGCATATTGATCAAAATAACTGTATATATCTACTATGCATATTATTGCTATGCATTTCTTTTTGCCGTCTTCAATTTATATTTCAAATCTTTTACCTAGGGATTTGTTCTTGGGAGAAAAGGACTACTCAGTCCATTAGCTGATCTGAATTTATGATGATAAATCCCTTGATGTTCAGCCATGACAGGAATTACTCTGCTCTAATGAGTAATAAATGTGGATAAGTCATGTGTCCCTATGGATTTCTTGGCCAGAAATTGCATTTAGAAGAAGACTAATTGTCTAAAATTTATCCAAATTCAATACAAATTTTATTGCTGCTAATTGCCTTTCCAGTTTTTCAGCATTAAAGGTATTTAAATGTATTTGTCATAGCACTTCTGTGAGTGTGTTATCATTAAGACTAGTACAAACTGCAATCAAATTTAGGATTTTCAACAATTTCTAATTCAGGACTAAATCATTATGACTTGGAACACAATTTTCCATTTTTAATATCATAGTAGATGCTTTAAAAAATTGGTTAATGTCTCTGCCATAAAATGTGCCTTTGCTACCCTTGTTTTGTAGTTCTGACATGCTTTAATTACCATGCCAGTGTTATAACAAGAGATACTGTAATCAAATGATATCTGCTATTGCCATGAAAGTTGTATCAGAATTACCATAATAGACTACATTTTTCAAGTGTTTGCATGTCAAATAGTATAAATCACTCTAAGCTTGAACTACAGTACAGAAAGCTTCATAGCTTTAAGCTCTGAACAAATATTATGCAGAGTAGAGTAGAGATTATTATTATAACACTAACAATGCATTCAGGATTGACAGAACATATTGCTCTACCTGAGTCTCTGCTCCCAAGATGCAGCTCCCAAGGCCCTTGCAAACACTGTATTTCACGTAAGTGCTATTGTTTAGGACAAATGTTTATTGTAAAAAATAAAAGCTACAGTGTGCTTAAGAAAGATGGTTCCATTAGCACATAGGATCATCATCTGTTTGACAAGTGTGTTCACTGTATACTAGAGATAATGTAGAAAACCTATTGTAGGAAGTCTATTACAATTAGGGTCACAAATGTTCTGGAATACACTAAACTTCAACTTTATGCTCTTGAAATCATGCTTTCAATTAATTCTATGGCATAATTCTGTGCAGCCAAAGGAAATATGAAAACTTTCCAATTCATGTTTTATAGTGCACTAATTACATCAATGCACCAAATTCAAGAAGGACAGGTTAACATTTTTGATACTGTTATTGCTGTTCTGCTAAAAACAGGTGTTCTGTTTTGTCTTTCTTTTTGAGCTGGTGGTTCTTTGACCTTGCTCTAAAGACGTTATCTGACAAAACTGACCAATTTTCTGGCTATTATTTTCTTGCAGAGATTACGAATGAGCCCAGTTTGTTGGTATTCTGACTTTCCAAACCAAAGGCTAGGGATTCAGAACGTCAGTCACTGAGAATGTGGAATGAGTTTCTAAAAGGGACACAGCATTTTTACATTCAGATTTCACTTCTCTCCATCTAAATTACTATCAGAGTCCATTTGTTTAAACAAAATTGGAGATGCTAAAGAGATGGGATGATATACAAAGTCATGAATCCCATGAAAGTATGATTTACAAAGTGGTAAAGAATAGTGTCTTGCAACCTTCAGATTGTTGTCTTTGTTTAAGAGGTTGGCAGAGGCAGAGCCATGGATAGAACCTTCTCTTACTGGCCTGTCTTGGGTTGAGCTGGCAAAATGCCAACTGCCCAAGAACAGAGAAAAAGTGTTCCTCTCCCCCCCAACCAGCCAAGAGAAAAGGAAGGAGAGAGAGGAAAAAAAAACTTCCAAACCAGGTTTATGCTGAAACTAA
>JAOXXN010000364.1:15285008-15298331 GCA_026770055.1 Myrmophylax atrothorax | reverse complement strand
TGATTTGTAGTTAGAATGTTGGGAGTTGGGTTCGATGGGGAGTAGGGAGATATTTCTTGTTATTTCTAACTTGTGTGTGTGTTATATTGTAGTTTCCTTTAATTTTCTCATTTAGTTTAATTTTAACCTGTTTTGAGGGGTTTTTTTTCCTTTCTCCCTTTTCTCAGTGGAAGAGGGAGGGAAGCTTTTACTTTGTGTTGGGCGGTTGGCATTTTGCCAACTCAACCAAAGATTACAAGGCAGCATGTAAGGTTCCTTGGAAAGTGGAAAATGTCACAGAAGGGTGGAGCAGGTTGATTTCAGACTTCCTATTTATGATAGTTAAGGAATACCACATAAAACAATTTCAGAGACACGGCATCAAGAGGGCAAATATGTTCTTTAGGAAATGCAGGTGGACAGCTATGTGAACTGGGTTGGGATCAAAGCTGGAAAGAGGCAGCAAAAAGTCATTGCTTTTGGTGACTTGTGTGAGCAGAGGCACTTGTTTGCCAGTCTGCATTATCCTCCAGAGAGGTGCCAACAAAAATGACTGGGATTGATAACTGTTGGGTATGCTTATAAGGATGAAATATGCAGGAACAGCTAAAGAATTATACATCACTTTTTTTTTTCAGAATACTTGGTTAGAATTATAGTAAGACAAATTTACTGTCTACAAGTACTGAGATTCATACTGAGTGAACCAGATAACATAAAGGAATGGATGTAGTTGACAAGTGTTGTGTAAGCCCCACCCAGTACACTGTTGCACAGGAAGAACAATGTAATAATTATATAGAGACAGAACAGTCTTATGTGTCTTTCTCACCAATTCCTTTTTAATCTAGTGAGAGAACTGTGTTTTACAGAAAAGTTGGTACTCCCAAATAGCTCTTATCCCAAGCTTCACTTTCTTAACAATACATGCTTTGAAGTCCCTGGGGTGGAAATTTTAGGCCATATAGCCAGTTTATACACGCATTTAAAAGTGTTACAACAAAAGACTAGAGGCAAACTCAGGGAAAGGTGCAGTTCCTTCTTCTCTTCAGATGCTCATTTCTGGAATCTTCTCGTCATTGATCCTTCTTGAGAAAAGTTTTGGGGCATCCTACTTCTATGCAACACTGTTGCATTGCAACTTGTTCTCTTAGTGTCCCTAGTTGCCAGAGTTTTGCTACATCTATTAGTACATGAGCAAACTAGAGGGAATTAATATTTGGCATCCATTTTAGTATGAGATACCCAGCAAGAGGAGGATTTCTGTATGTGGATGTGATCTATCCATATCATCCAGACTCTGGATGAAGAATATGTGTGTTTTATTTACTGATACAGATGTATTTGGGGAGGTATAACATGCGTTGGTTACAAAATTGACACACTCGATCTTAGGTATTTTTGGGAGGATTTAACACAGATATTGGTGTGTGACCCACAGTCATCTTCTGTAGTTTACTCATTGGTGTATCATCTACTGCCACCACCTGCGGCTTCTCAAACGCTTCCATCAGTGCTGCCTCCATCAATCCTAAACATCCACTGGTCTGATTACGTGACCAGAGTGTCCGTTCTTGAATAGGCAGGGGTCACCAGTATCTAGGCCATGCTG
Source organism: Myrmophylax atrothorax (assembly GCA_026770055.1). NCBI lineage: Eukaryota > Metazoa > Chordata > Aves > Passeriformes > Thamnophilidae > Myrmophylax > Myrmophylax atrothorax. The sequence continues at coordinate 15,296,740 of JAOXXN010000364.1, read as the reverse complement.
CTGAGAATGCAGCTGTGCTGGGCAGGGTGAGTCTCCAGGATGGAGGATCACCGCCTCCCGAAGATTGTGTTCTATGGTGAGCTCGCCACCAGCTGCCATTAGAGAGGAGCCCCGAAGAGGAGATACGAGGACTCCCTAAAACACCTCAGCCTTGGCCATATTGACTGTCATCAATGGTCCACTCTGGCCTGAAATCAGGATTTATGGAGACACACCACTCACAACACTGCTGCTTCCTTTGAGAACGAACGTAGAGTCAGTCTCGAGGAAAAAAGACAACGCAGAAAGAACCGTTCCTTGCCAATGTTGCCAAAGCAGACATTCCACTGTGCCTTTTGTGACAGACTTTCCTATCCCATATCGGCCTTTTTAGCCACCAGCACACTTGTAGCAAGCATGGATAGAGCCCTTCCCTAACCTTTGTTCGCAAAGCCTAGCCATGATGATCATCCTGCTGAGTCTGAACTTTCAGTGTGTTTCCTTGAAGTAGAGTAAGAGAATGGAGAAACTGAAGCACCTGAGGGCTGTTTCCTCAAAAGTTTGAAGGAAGATCTTTAGGAAGTGTTTCACTTGATAAACTAATAAGTGGACAAACTGAGTGGTAGCAGTATTACCAATAGACAAAAATTGCCTTAGTGCACCACTGCACAAATGGGAAAATGCATATAATGCTATAACAATCTAAGTGAAAATATTAATCAAGGAAGTAGTAACCTGATGTAGTGGCTTCTCAGTTACCTACGGAACCTACAGTTTCCCATTTCCTCTTTCTCACAATCAAGTTGTAATAATAATTAGATGTTAAAATAGACTAGAAGGTTATTCAAATTTCTCCATCCTTCCTTCTGAATTTCAGAAAAGAGTGCAGAAGTGAAGAGTGAGAAAAAGCACTCTGTCTCTGTCAGATAAGAGAGAGAATATTCGAAGGATCAGACTCAAACTATGAAATTTGTGAAGTGTTTTGTAGCATGTAGACTACACCATCTTTTGCAAAGCTTAACAGTGAAAAGAACAAAATCCCCTAGTGTACATCTTTATATTCACTACCATAACACATTTACATGCACATTTTCATTCAAATTATTGCTCAAAACAATTAAAAGGATGTATAAATAAGCAAAAGAAATGTCTTAATTAGACGCAAAAAGAAATGTGTCAATTCCTGACTGAGTGAATACAAAACAACATGCTTCAAAGAAGAGAGAGAAATGTCTATTTGATCTAATGTTCCAAAAATATGAAAAACCATATATATTGAGAAGTAATTTTAAGAGCTGGAGAATATCAAAAGGAGGAAAAAAGAGAAAGTATAGTTAAAAACTTTTAAAAATATCATAAATTGTAATTTATAGTATAATAAAAGAGTTCTAAAAGATTGAATGAGAACAAAAGTGAGAATAAAAGGAGTAAGATGGAGGGAGAGAGTCAGTGATCACAGTAAATGCCACAGTGAGAATTTGAAAACGAGAGCCCAGATGAATCAGAAGACTAAAGTGAACAAAAGAAAGGTGAGAGATATCAATGAATGCAAGGCTAAAATTACATTTCCTGTAAGGTTTTGGACATACTGATACTACTTAAGGGAACAGCTTAGAAGACCACTGTATTGAAAAGCCAAGACTGAAAATACCAGATGCATTCAGTGCATGTTTTAAAACCCACAGTAAATATCCTGTATGTTGCTCAAGAAAAGTAAATGAAATACCATTTTACACATTTCTATATTTCTTCAGAAAACCAAAGATAGTTTGTGGTGAAGGAATTTACACAACCACAAATTTTAAAGTCAGAATAAATTGTTAGACTATAATGCTTGTGAAATTAAAGCTGCAAAAAGGCACATCTTCAGCCCTGTGTTTAGTCTGATAACTCACAAGGTCACCACATAGCCTCATAGGGCCAATAATTTAAATAATTATTTAGCACTTATCTAATTATACATCTTATTGCTTTGAGAGCCTTAAATAAATATTTACCAGTTAGATTGAAAATTGTTGCATTACCTCCTGTACAAAATGTTTTGAGAGAAGTAAATGGAGGATTATACCTTGACTCAGCCTGATTTATAGACATTTGATTTACTCGAAAACATGCTAATACAGAAAACCTGTTAACTGCATTTAGTTATTTCTGGTCATGGTGAAATCAATTGACTTCACAAGGAGCACAGTTAAGAGAGAAGAAAAATGGTAGACTCACAAAATACTTTTTCTTTTAAAATACGATGAAATTTTCAAGATGTAATGCTTAAGCAATGCAGTGAATCTATTCCAGCTTGAAGGATTTTCCATTATTCTGGACAGTCCAAGATCAATAACATGTAGATGATTTTTAATTCTAAGTCAGGATTAAATTGAATGGAATCCAAAATAAAGATCCTCACTGAGATCCTTCAGTTAAAGCCCTTTCCCTAAAGTAAGCTCTTGCTGGTTGAAAAAATTGTGAAAAGCACCTAAAAGATCATTTAATTTACAGGAGCAGGTAGCTGATAAGAGTTAAATATCAAAATCAATACCAATTAATGCAGCAAGTCAAAACAACAAGTAAGCAGTATTAATTTTTCCCCTGAGTTAACCATATAGAATCAAAAGCTTTATAAGTCATTTACAAAATGTAGTAAGGATAAAAACTGAATTTATGTATCTTTAAAAAGCATTCATTCTCTATGTAAAAATGTAAGCCAAAGTTGCACTCCTAATACGAGGAAGCAATCAGGTTAGTTCAGCACTCAGTAGCTAAAGGTCTGTTGCTGTTAAACTGTAAGTCAAATGTAAACATACATATAATATAAATCCTTAATGTCATTGAAAACATGAATGTGGCATTGAATCTCATCTAGTAAGGTTTTGACTGACAGGTCAAGCCAGAGCTACCAATCTGAAACAAAGGAAGAAGCATAAGAAAATCTAGATTGATGGAGCAATCTTGCTCCTATTCAAGTCAATGTAACACTCCCATTCAAGCATGATCAGGCTCCTTTTGTGCTACATACTAAGTACAGAGGACTCTCCATCTTAGTTCAAGGGGGCTTACCTGAGGAAAAGGGGAAATTTTAAATTTCTCTTAGTCATTAGACTTATGATTACCAATATTGTCATTATGATTGTTTAGACTATCACTACAAGGGATTATAGCAATAGTTAACTGTCTAAAACCTGAGGGTCTTTATTTTTCCTCAGATTTTCAAAACTGCAAACAGAATTTCATTTTCTTGTATTTTAAATCTTTCGCTACTTATTTTATTGATATTTTTATTACTTGCCACTACTTACCCTGGAATTGATAAAAAGTATATATATTTTTTACTCAAATATTTCCTTTGGGTCTATGTAGACAAATTTTTACTAATTAAGCAGTGTTTTCTGGTTTTGTTAACCACTTCATATTGCTTTCCCATAGAAAACTACCTGTAGCAGGTGTACATTCTTACCAAAAATTTCTTATTTTATAAAGAAAAAAATGGTTTGTTGGGATGCATGTGTTTTGGGTTTGAATGGCAAGGGCTTGGTAGCAAGGAGACTGCAGGGAGGGCCTCTGGGAAAAGATTCCAGGAATTGCCTCTGTGTTGGTCAGGGCCAGTGCCAGTCAGTTCTGAGAAGGACTTGCTGCTGCTCAAGGCTCAGCCTGTCAGTGACAGTGGTCATACCTCAGGGATAACATACTTCCCTGTGCAGCAGGCAAAAAAATTCTGCTGGTACAACAGCAACCAGGAAAGAGGAATGCAGACACCAAGGTCAGTGAAGAAGGAGGAGGAGGAGGAGGTTCTTCAGCTTCTGGAGCAGAGATCCACCTGCAGCCCATGGAGGACCTGGAGCTGGAGGACACACCTGAAGAAGTCTGTGATGCTGTGGAAAGCCCACACTGGAGCAGGCTCTTGGCAGGACCTGTGGGCACATGGAGAGAGGATCCCTCACTGGAGCAGGTTTGCTAGAAAGTCTTGTGACCCCATAGGGAGCACACACTGAAGAAATTAAAGAATTGTAGCCCATGGGAAGAACTCATACTTGTGTGAGTGAGGAGCCCATCCATGAGAAAAAAGGTGCAGCAGAGACAATGTGTGATGAACCTATCACAAAGCTCATTTCCTGTTCCCTGCACGGTTGTGAAGGAGAGAAAATCACGAGCAAAATTGAGTCAAAGAGGAAGGGAGGTGTGGGAGGAAGGTGTTTGAAGATCTTGTTTTTATTTCTCATTATCCTCTAATATAATTGAAAATATTCAATTAATTTCCCCAAGTCTGTTTTTCCCATTACTGTAATTGATGAGGGATCTCTCCATGGCTTTATCTCAATCCATGAGCCTTTCACTACATTCTGGATGCCCTGTACAGCTGAGGAGGGGAGAGATAGAGTGGCTCTGGTGTACGTCTAGCATCCAGACAGGGCCAATCCTGCACACTAGGAATAAAAATATGGATCTAAAACCAGAATATGGGAAAGTTTTCTTCTTTCTGCCCTCTAATATTGGAAAAAAAATACAGTTCATCCTTACCTCTTAACGAACTTGCCAACAACCTACCTGACAAACATTAAAACGTCCTTCAGTGTTTCTTGCAATGTTTTCAGTTCTGTTTCAGGCAAACAGAAGGATGCCAGTTTGCACATTTATTTCTTGTTTAAATTAACTAGAACTTAAATTAGACAGCAGTATACACCTTGATTAATTACAACCAGTCAATATGCTTAGAGTGCAATTAAAACAATTTCTATTTAAGATGTGTTTGGTTCTGTTATTTTAACGGAAAGGCATAGCAAGGGTTTGGCTCAGGGTTAACCTCCATCTTTACAGGCAGATTCTCAGTCTTATTCCTTCACCCTCAGCAGTCATCATACCTTGCCATAACGAAACAGAGCCTTTGCATACAGTAGTTTAGAAGCATTTGCGGTTGAATGCAGCATCAAACCTGCAAATGAAGCAAACTTTTTCCACTCTCCACTCCTCAAGACTTTAGTCTTTAAAACAACGAAATAATCCTAATGGAAGTGAAATCTCTCCTCTTAGACAAGTGTACTTATTGTTCTACTCTTCTTTTTTTGTTCTTGCTATTTTTTCTCACATTTTTTTCATAACCCTTTTTCAGTTGCAATAAAACTGTAGCAGGAAGACGTGAAGGGTTTCAGCTTTCCCCTCCTACTCTACAGTTCATTTTCATGGAAGATAAAAGAGATTTGGGTCTAACTAGGCTGAGGAACTGATTACAAACTACCACTGTGTGACCAAATAAACATATTAACAAGCTATAGCAGAGGTTAGATTGTAATTGTACTAGGGAAAGGAGAGTGCATACCTGGATCCCTAACTCGGGTACGTGACCTATCAAGAAGAATGTGTTTTAGGCACTGCCTTTGCTGGGTACTTTTCTAGTATAAGAAGAGCTCCCTTTTCATTCTTTTATGAAATTACAAATTTTGCCTGTTATTTTCTTCTCACGAACTGAATGTCGGTGTATCAGAGTTCAATATTTCTTACTTAAGTCCCATGTGAAACATGGTCTTCTCCCCAGATTTGCTTCCATATGTAAATCCTGGGACCTGAAACATTACCATTTAAAAAGTAGGGCCATTTTCTACATCAACTCAAATTAGGAAGAATTAGAGTTTCCCTGCATTTTTCCTTCGAGGAGATAATGAGGTCTTAAAAAAGTAACAGACATTCTATCACAAAAAGTGAATTTCTCTTTCAAATCTGATTTGAAAGCAGCAGTGGAGCTTCTGAGTAGCTGGAAAAAGGTCTTTAGACCTCTTCCTAATGATTTAATTAATTTTTAGTGCACTAAATGTGATATATTACTTAAATGAAACACCTAACATTTTTCCATTTAAATTTATAAAATGCATTTGGTATAAAAATCCAAATAATATTATTTGAAATGTATTTCTTTGCATACTTTGAGATTGATTCTTAGGTGGTATAAAATATTTTACTGATTTACCCAGATACCAGCTTAGACTCTGGTGAACACACTTTGCTCTAAATCCTTTAAAATCTGAGCAAAGTTTTTGAATACTGCAGCGCAAAGCAATGAGTACTTCCCATGCACAAATGTTAGTGCTAAGAGTCTCCTTTCAGGTGGGATCCAGGCTTTATACTAAAACACACAACTCTTGCACCCCAAAACACTGGAGAATAAAATCATTGAGCATTCTGGAATTACAGCAGCTGACCTTATGGTAGACTCAATCCTCACAAGGTTTATTTTAAAGAAAGTGTTTTACTTATCTGTAAATTACTATTAGATTTAAGAAAGTCTGAATCTCCAGATTTTATACTGCCAAGTTCCCTTAATGGAAAAAAACCCTCCACTTCTACAGATTTTTAAAATTTAGTATTTAGTTAAAATCTATTGTAAGCTAAAGGAACTTGAACACTTTGGGAATATTTCAAGTGATTAGGTTGTCATCATGAAAGTATTAATAATTATTGTTTATAACTCTCATAACTACAGTCAAAGACAGTTCAGCAGCTCAGGTCATTCTCAAGTAGTCCCAAAGGGATTCAGGGCAGCTCAGTCAGCCTGGAAACCCCTGTGATTTGTCTGCTCTCACAGATACTGTCTGGTCACACACAAGTGGGGACAAGCAGTATGCAGTCTGGCTTTGCAGCAGCGCTCTTGTACTCGTGCTCTGGCATGGACTAAGACACAAGGGCAGCTACAATTTTTTCTGTGGAAGCCTGTGCCAGTCAGCGTCAGGCCCAGGTCTTTACTTTGTCATGAAAAAGCAGTGCTCTCAACAAAAAAAACCCACAACTCTCTCCATTTCTTTCTCACATTTCCTTTAGCTTAGAAGAAATTTATGTTTGGAGCAGATGGAGGAAAATGTTCAGTTCACCAGAGCACCAAATTCTCCTCTTGACTTGTTCCTTCCATTTGTGACGGGCACCCTGTATTGGACCCAAGCAATTCACCCTGTTTCTAATACTAGGGGCTGCAACAGAGATTTCAGATTGTTACTACTGATTCACATTTATCACTCTCTCTTTGAAACTTTTGCCCTTTAACAATAACTAATAAAAACCATATTCACTTTGGTACATAAAGGAAATACAGAACCCCAGTAATTCTTTAAAATATGTACTCAACATTTATTTTATCAGCCCAGTCAGTGTTGTTTTAATTCTAGAAAATAAAATATAAATTAGGACACTGCTGAAGCTTTTTGGATCTAAAGGATCACATAACAAAAGTTATTTTGGTTTTTATCTGGGTTTATTTAGACATTTTACCCTCCCAGGCTGCTTGTGTTCTCCCTTCCATTGTATAAACACAGAACTGGAAAGGCTTTCTGGGTCACTGAGTCCAGTTACCTCTCATAGCAGACATTGTTTATTCACAGTTGTTTTAAGATCTATCATACATTATTTTTGTTTTTCTCTTGTTTAAACTTTTTAATTAAGATTCCACATATTTTCTTCAGCCTTTATTTGGCTTGTTAGAAGAAAATACTGTTGAATCATTTTGAAAGAAATTATCATTTCTCCTGATTAGTAAATTGCTACTTGGTACAAAGGAGTTAAAAAAATACTAATTTCATTTCTTTGGATAGCGGTCTAACTCCAAATTATTCTTCTAGTCTAAGAAAGATCAAAATCTCCAGGTCTATATATCACTCCAGCTGTTGTTATCCTTCCATATAGCATCTGCAAACCAATTCATTTGCATTTTACAGTATTTCATCCCCTTTCCAATATTTTAGTCCCTCCAGATCAGACACTTATGAACGACTTTTATTACTCAGTTTTGCTAATTTGTAAGTTTTAATTATGCTCCTTTCTAGAACTATATATTTTTTGTTTGGTTTGGAGTTTTTTTGTTATTAAGAAATAAAGAGATCAGTCCCAGGATTAATCTTTAAGATTCCCAAATAGCTTACACAGAACCCAATAGTTCTTCTTCAATAAGCTTTTTTTGTCCGCTACAGTGCTTTGTCCACCTTACAATTATTTTCTTAATCCTTGCATTCTCTAGCTGAAGTAGTAATTTCCTATGTGGCACCATATCAAGTACTTTAGGAAATCAAGTTTGCATTTCCTTGTGTAGAAAAAATAATCATCAGAAAGGATATCAGATTAGTCCTGCATGATTTGCCTTAATCAAACCTGTGTTGCGTTTTCTATTTAATCTCAATTATTTTATTCAACTCTTTGAAAGACAAAGCTAGCATATTACAGAGATCAGATTAATCTCCTCTTACTCTTCTCTTTCACCTCTGCTCCTTTCTTCCAATCTTTTACATTTCTTATCCTGTAATCTTATGGCAGTATCACTGACTTGACAGATTTCTTTAAAATGTTTACCCCCTCCATATCCAGACCTGAGAGCTCAGTGTAGTCAGCAACATTAGTAATGAGTTCCTCAATTTATTAAGGTTTGCCCTTTGAAACCCAAGTTCTCAGTAGAAACCTACTATAATTTAATTTAAACTGAAGCAGTTCACCACCACTCAATCAGACATTATTTGTACTTTCAGCTGGTTTTATAGCAACATTCTTTAGACTTGTTTTCATATATAGTAACATAATCTTTTGCTGGTTCAAGAATTATTGGATTAAGAATGTAATAACAATTAAACCTAGAATGTCTTCCTGTAGCGCAGATGGTACCTGCCCTATCCCACAAAGACTTTAAAAGAGAAATTGAAAACAACTGTCACAACTGTCCACCTGCCTGCCCAGCTCAGGGCTGAAATAATGCGAGACTGAAAGGATGTGATGGAAAAGGGGTTTGGTAGCAGTAGACTCTTTTATTTTTTTCCTAGATAAAATGGACAGAGAGAAAAATATGCATTGGGAAGAAAAACAGAAAGGACAAAGGCAACTTTGACACAATTATTTTTTGCCAGATTTTTCTCATGTGCTCTATGGCTAGGCAGAAATATGTTGCTAGGTATGATAGTTGCTCCTATATCTCTTCAATCTTCTGTTTAAAACTGCTCATTCGTAGTAGTTCTGGACAGACTTTACCAAATACAAGGGTATTTCTCCAGAATGCTTCTCCAGTCTCCTGCTTGGGATTTTCTGATCCAGAAGCAGAGTTTCAAATTTAATATCACATAATGGATTTTACTTCCTTGGATATATACAGTCAGTTTTTCAGTCCATGAGCACTGATTGCACCTGTAACCTCCTGTTGCAAAGTGCACTACAGTTCAACTATGTTTCATGAAGAAACATTTCCTTCCTTCGAATACACTATCTTAGTTGTATTTGATGCCTGCCTAGGGAGGTACAGTGAGCTGCCTTAGGCTTACTGCCTCCCAGGTTCACTCACAATTTTTCAGACTATCTTATCTCTCTATGATCATCCCTTTTCTAACATGAAGCGATCTTAGCTATTTTCTGCTATACTAATTATTTATTTCATCTCCTTGAGTTTTAGTAAAGAAAGCATCCATGAAATTCTAAAAGGAAGAGAAATACAAAATGTCTTCCACCAGACCCGTGATACATTAGAGCCAATTTTCATTCTTTTCTCAGGAAGCAAAGGGATATTTGAAGAAACCAATTATGATTAGTGGCTTTCTTACACCATCTGCCCATATTACTGTTACCTAGGTCACATTGAAAATCTAGTTCAAACAAGAGCCATGACACATCAGCTGTATTTCTGAAAGATGTAAACAGAGATGTCTTGCAGGTGCAGTGCCTCTCTGCAAACACAGAATCAGAGTAGCCATCAAACTGAACAATCCTTAGCATCTACTTAAAATTAGAGCTACTCCAAATCACCAAAGCTGGCATAATCAAAGTATGCTTTACCAGAATCATCTGTTTTGGCCCAAGCTTGTACCTTAACAGCATGCAATAGTCACCAATGACACAGAGTAACTTAATACACTGCTATAAATACACAAAGTGTTTTCCTACCTATATCTTTTAGAACTGTTGTAGTATTTTCATCCCAAATCACTCCTTCTCCTTTGACAAAAACAATTGCACAATAGTGAAAAGACTTGGGAGAGTATGGGGCAAAAAATCCCAGGAGAAGCCTTGTGTAGCATTAAATGAAAAATTCCCAGCATAAGTGTTTAAGTGAGCTGAAACTAGAGTGAATGAACAGGCAAATGGACCCAATCACTTTATTTCGTGCAACTGTGAGATCAGCTCTTAAGTGTTGTACATATGCAGAACCCCAAATCTAAATCAACACTTCCTACAACACAATTTGCCTAGCCCCAGGTTTTTGCCTATATGATGGAATTTGAGATACCAGGTGTATAAGACTAAACACGTACATTTGATTATCAATATTAGCACATGAAAAGAAAATACAACTTTATTGGAAATGAACAGGTGATCTGCATTTGGAAGGTTACCCTGTTCTTCAGTAGTGCCATGCATATAAGAAGGTGGCATGTGAAGGACTGTGCTCACAGATGCAGGGCAGTTCCTAGACTGATGGAATGAGGCTAACTTTGAGTGCTGAATTAAACAGGAATGATTTGTTACCTTTCAGTATAAAATATTCATCTGTTAACCATGAGCAATAATTAGCTCAAAGCACAATTAGTACAATAACTTCCAGTAATTTTGTCCATTGAAGCCCACATTTTGCCCATAATATTTAATAAAATATTAAAAAGTGTGACTACTTTTATATCATCATCTTTAAAATCCACACTAAGTTATTTTAATCAATATACTTGTTTTAAGTAAAAGCCATTTAATCCTCTGGCTTATACATTAACCTTCCATTAAGTATTAGTGAAGAACTTAAATGCACCTTAGTCAATAATGCTAATGCAGGAACCGTTGTATTACCTATGGAGAAATGCGTATTCATATTATGTTAAAGTGACTATCCTTAACGATTAGCTATTATGTGTCAGGAAACTGATCATAAATTTGAAATATTCTGTAAGAAAATGAATTATAATGTTGAAACTGAGTTCTCTGTACTGTAATAATTCTGAAATGAGGTCATCTACTTCTCCTGGTCAGTGCTTTTTAAGGCAATGATACTGAAGTGATGAAGATACCCTTGATGATACTTTAACCTCACCTTGTGGTTTCACATCTTTGTGGGTAATAAATGAGACTGGTAATTGTACTATACTAAACCAAAATATATGGATCTACCTTACCTGCAGGTATACGATGAAGTTGTTTTAGCATAAATTCTCATTTCTGTTAGAAATGCAAAAATGTACCACTAAGAGAGGCAAAATGCTATGTTATGCCAAAAGATTTCTTTGACTTTTAGCCTGAATTACAGTGTCAAGCTACCTGCTTATAGATTTTGGTCTGTGTGACTTTTTCTACAATTTTTTTTCCCTAGGATAGGTTTTATTCTAAACCAGTTTGTCCTGCAAAGCACATTTTTTACAATAACCTAGCAAAGTGCTTCCACAGTGGGCTGCTCCCTTTCCTCCTGTTCTTGTCTGTGTAATCTGCTGTTTTCCTTCTGTCAGGTCTGCTACCTCTGTCTATATTAGGTGAGGTGATTCAGCTGCCTGATATAATACAAAACTATTCCTTTTTATTTTTTTTTTTTCCTAATTTAAGAAATCATATTTTGCTGTTGGGTCAGCTGTCAAAATCCATTTGTCTTTTAGTCTCCAGGTAGTTAAGGCTAATATGGGAAGAGAATCAGTGGACAGAGAGGTAAACTAAGTTCATACTTTTTCTCAGTAGTTAATTGTTAGATTAGCTTTCTTCTGACGCAAAATGGTATCTACATAGTATATAGTGCAGGTAATCATGAAAGCGACAGCAGAAATATGCTCAGGTGGCCA
>JAOXXN010000364.1:15244236-15254844 GCA_026770055.1 Myrmophylax atrothorax | reverse complement strand
CTCTACAACCAGATGATTGTATGTACATTCATTCAATTTCTTCATTTATCTTTCAACAGTGATAAGACACATTTCTCTTTTTTGTGCATGTATATGAATGTATCTCACGTGAAAGTGAACATCAGGCATTAAATAGCAACTTCCATAGTACATTTAACATTGAAATTAATAGGTGATCAGGATGGCATTGTTCATAGCACATCATTGAAAACTCTTCCCTATACCATAAAAATAGAAAATGAAACCCACAAAACAAGAGTTTAAAAGTGACGCAAATGATGTATTGCAAGAATGGGAAGACAAAATCTATTACCAATATCCTGGGCTTTTGTTAAGGCAAGGAGTGTCTTAACAGAAATTTGCAGGTTATTCTACAATATGTGTTTCCAGAATGTACAGGAAAGAAAACTCAAGTAGAATAGAAGAAAATATGGCATGGGTAAAAAAAATCATGTCCTAAGTGTTTCTATAAATTATCTGAGTGCTGGCTCCAATATGTCTCTTCACCATGTAAAGGATTTATTTAAAGAACAAAAAAATCTAGCTATACACTTAGAGGGTGAAATACCTTGTTATATTTTCTCCTTTTATGGCATCAAATACATTAATATGTTCTCATTCATTAAGGTTTTTTTACAATTATTCGTCAAGATTTTTGTGACAGTTTTTTTCTGCTCATAAAACTAACATATCCTTAAAATGTTTTTATATGTGTTATAAACAATTTTAGTTGTATGTATTTATAATTTTTAATAATAATTTCAAATATTTTATGTTGCTGGAAATTTTTGAAATTCAAATATAGTACATGAATCATCCTAGAATTAACCCTCTGTGGTAACATTCTTCGAAATCTATTACTTGTTAACAACCAAACTGTGTTCTGTAAAATCTGACTGTCTTGCACACCTTGGTATTCTGTACAATATTTTCCAGATTTAGAATGCAGTGACAGAGCCACAGCAGAGGCCCTGAAAAATGGAGAAATGCATATGAATGTTTTTCTTGTGCTGCAACTTCCTAGAAGTAAACATAGAAAGTCTGGTGCTTTCCATTAGCAACCATTTTATTTATCTCAGCCACACAATCCAGAATATTTACCACTCCATAGTATGTGAATTTCCCAAAGTATCCATTATTATGCTGGAAAAACTTCACAAATAAATTATTCATATGATTATATGGTCCTTCTAGAACACCTCAATCATTGAAAATCACTCTTCCAATAACATCCAATCATTTCTTTCTCTGCAAATTTATCACGATTAACCTCATTTGATCTTATAAACTCTTTTTTTCCCATTATTCAAGTAAAGACTTTCCATCCATGGTCTGCATTTTCATCTTCCCATTTAGCAGAAGGCCAAATTAACTTAATTTAAAGTTGTTGTGTGTTAATTGCAAACTTTTTACTCATTTTCTCTCCTTTTTCTGCTCATAATATCATTCTGCTTATCTCAGCATTCTTTTAATTTCTTCCTTGAATTTCTCATTCTTATTTTATTCACCATTCTTATTTATCAATTCTTGTGTGATAACTATATGAGGAACTTCTTGTATGATGACAGTCTTTTGGGTAGCTCAGAGCATTTTAAGGGAAACTCAATTTGATTTAAATTTTCTGTTCTGTCAGAGGTAATTATTAAACAGTATTAGTTACAATTTAATGTTCACTTGAAAGGTTTAAAACTTCTGATTCCAAGGTAAGAAGTTTATTCTCAAAAGGCATAAAAAAAGAAAAAGAGAGAGAGACAGAATAAAGTCTACATAACATAGAACACCTCATTTATCTTTCTGAAACAGGACATCTATGAGACTTACTACATCTTAATTTTTTTTCTTTAGATATACATATTTTACCCTTCTTTCCTTCTAATGACTTTTTATTTCTCTAAGCTCCTTTTAGTACCGACATTATGCTGTTTCTCAGCCACGTTCTATAGTCAATGTATCACATTGATAGAATTCAATTGTAAGTTAATAACTGAATAGCTTGTTTCCACTAGTACCAGTTTAGATGGAGCCAGAAATACAAGGAACATAGGGGAAATTTTGAAACAGTAAAAGTCTTAATACAGGTCTTACAATTTGGTGAAAGATTAAATGCATTCTTTAGAAGACATAAATTTTTTGCAATTTAATAGCAATAGAGTTTTTCATTTTAATTCTTTATACTCATTTCTTCAGATTACATCTGTGCAAACTCACAAATGTCTCTAATGAAGAGGTATTTGATCACTAAAAGACAGAATTTTTTATGCTTTGGGTAGACTGCAAATGGTTTTTCCTCTAGGAAAATTTTGAGATTTTTATCATAAACACTAACCTATCAAATGTTAACTTTCAAAGAATTAGACAGTGGTCTGAACAGGTACAATCTGCTCAAAGTTGATTAAGTGGCACCTGGACATTGGTCTGGCTGGCTTGCAAAGTTTCAGGTTATATCTGACATACTGACTGAAGGTAATGATATATGCTTCATTCACCAAAGAAACAAATGTTTTGTTTTCCTGCTCTGATTCCCTGCTTTACAGATACCTGCAGTGGTATAATGTGCACCAGTACTATTGTAAAACAAGAGTTTATTACATGGCTAGGAAAGTTGATCTTTGTAAAAGTGCACAAGTGCATTGAAATAAAATAAAAACTACTTAATCCAATCTTCTCTCATACAATTTCTTTCAAGGAGAACAGACACAGCCTGTTAAAATAACAAAGAATGTAGAGTTTCCATTCACATTCACAAAGTGTCCTCATTCAAACCCCCACTCTAAAGCTACCTTTCCTCTCCTCTCATCTTTCTTTGTGGTAGAGAAATGTGATTCCATGGAACGAACAGTGATTTTGTTTTATGTTAACTCGCAGAGCTTTTCGAGCCTTGCAGACCTGGTGACACTTAAATGGCCCACACTTTGGATTGTCTTGTTGTGTGGAAAAGGTAGATAAGGGGAGGAGGAGAAACATAAAACAGGTGGGCAAGGGCAAAGTGGCATTCACAAATGGTTCTTAGATCCAGGTTGAGGATCATTTCTGTAATAAACAATTGCTGTATTGAAATTACACCACACTAGGTGTTATATTACTCATGAAGTCCTGAGAATTCTGTAAAACCTGGCAAGCATATCACATGGAAAAAGGTAAGATCTTCTGAACTTTTAGCCAGGAAATCAACAGAAACTAATATAGTTTAATGCTAGTTAGTCTAATAAGTGCTGCTTGTAGAACTGCTGCCAACAATACATTGTAGTAACTGTTGTATATTGCCAGCTTCTCTGGCTGTGTGAGGGATTAGGTGGAAGCTTTTTGAATTGTAATTGGCTTGATATGCAGGTCACTCCCAGAATAGCTTTATCAATTACTTTTACAGCATATAGGCAACAAGATCCTGAATAATAATAATTTTCTGTTTATTCTTTCATTTGCACCAGCTTCTCTATGAGACTACATAACAAAATATTATGTTTTCCTTCTGATATCAGCATGGTGCTTTGATGCATACCTGGCATATTGACACAATCAGATTAGAAAAGTAAAACTAGGATATAAATTAATAAAGTTTGGATGATGTCTATACTCAGTACTATGTTGTCATATTACAATGAATGTCGGCACATCTGAATAATTTGATGGAGCAGTTTATTTCAATTGCTTAAGATAATATTTAAACTGTATGATCCTCTGTCTTTCCCTGGCTTTCTTTTAAAAAATGATTTTACTTTTCCACCCTACTGCCTATTCTGTTTTCTTGACAGTAGTTTCTCTCCACCTGTGTATTCATGGTTTTGTACCAAACTCAAAGAAGGGGCTGTGGAACGTGATCTAAAATGTGGGTTGGTAAGTGAGTGAGAAAATGGAATTAGGAAAAGGTTGTCATGGTTGTCGGATGCTGTGTTTCTCTCTGCTGAGCAGAGAGACTGCATGCCTGGCCTGGGGCACAGGCTTCTGCCATGACTGAAAAGTTACTGAGAAGTGCCTTGTATGTATTTGCACCAGTCCGAATATATATCAATATGCACAGTTGTTCCCCCTAAAACTTATTATCGTAACAGTGCTATGAGGAAAAATAAATTGAGGCATAACAACACAGATAGAAATACTTAGATACTGTGGCACTGAAATTCATGAAAATGGATAGATTTGCTCACAACCACACTTTTCTACAGTCCTTTCAATTTGGAGCCAGGTGGAAAGAAATGCAAATATGTCTGTGAGTTTTCTGCTTGCAAGCACCTGGCTATGCAGTCAACTGTGCCAATAGTCATCAGTCCCTGGGTTTAATTGTCATGTTTCTATCACATATATGCAATAATTTAAAGAAAATTCACCTTATATTGTACTTCATTTTTGTATCTGCAGTGTTGGGGAGCTTCATTTTTAATGAACAAAATACACATTTCACAAATGAAAATGCTGTTTCAGTTTTAAAAGCTCTTTACTCTCTTTTTATTACATGCTGAGATTGCTGTCAGACAATAATTCAGATTTCAGTAAGAGGTAGTTTTGACGAGATACTAAAATGAAAAATTCTCATTGGATTTACCGCCTAACCCTTGTCAAATTATGCCAAAATATGTCTCTATAAACAATGAGACTGTGACTTAGAACATACAGTAAGCCAGGCTTCAAATTAGTATCACTATCATTATCATTACCAGTAGTAGTAGTAATACCATAGTAGTATTATTCAGTTATTTATTTAACCACATTTTTAAAAGCAGTACCTCAAAGTAGCCACATGGAATGGTAATATACATTCTTTTCTGATTTAAGGTAATTTCAAAATATTTTTTGATCTCATTAGATCTCATAAACAGCTATTTGGTATAGATCATCTGAAAGAAAACCATTCTGACAGCAACTAGATACGTGACATAGCAGTTAGTAGGTCAGCTGCTAAAGCATACCATGTTTATAAAGACATCCTAACAAATAGCATTTTTAATAAATCTGACTCAGATATCACCAAGTACACTGCATAGTATGCCTCCAATAATTATCCACTCAGTAGTTTTCCTTACAGAAAAACATTATTTAATTTTAAAGGTGTCTCATATTCAGTTAATATATTGAAAATAATCTCAGATATATGGGTTTAATACTTTGATTTGTATGTATATGCAGGCAGGCAGGCTAACACACAAATACAACTACACTTTGTAGAAACATCTGGAAATAAGTATCAGCCTGTAAATAAGATGGCTCATAAGAACTAGGAGTTTAAGATAAATTAATAACAATGAGTCTCCTAGTGGAAGAAGCAGTGAAACACACAGTCCTGAGATGTGACAGTACACTTGGCTGTATACAGGTTCAAACCTCAAGTTGCCTGCAGCATCCAGGAGCAGGTAGGTCTGCAGGGCAGCCAGAGCAAGAGAGTTTAATATCCTGGCTCGTGGCATGCTCAGGTAGCTCAAGTGAAGAGAGGCACCCCAGAGGGTCACAGTAAGGTACTGCAGTGTACTCCCAGCAGGAGTGCAGTGGTGGAACCTAGGCACTGTCATGCCTCAGAGGAGCAGGACATGCTCAGCCTCAGCTGCACCATCTTGATGGCGAGAACCAGCATCACAACCTCGTCCTCAAATATTTATGACTTAATTATCATTTAAGGTGTACTTTTAGGAAAGCCAACCATAAAGTTATGCATTTCAGTGCTAGTTTCTGGACAAGCAAGCTCCTATAAAATCTCCCATCTTTCTTTCACAGGGCTCTGGATTAGCTTTGAATGCAAGGAAGGGAGAGGGATGTATTTCTAGTGCTGCTTCTGGGACCGGTGTCAGCACTTCTGTCACCACCACCACCATGAGTAAGCAAAGATACAGGAGGCGAACACTAAAAAATGGCTTTGCTCCAAGTAGCACATTTCTTTCAAACACACACTGGGGGCTGAGAGTATTGAAAAACTGTTAGAATGTCTGGTTAGTGTTTCAGTCACCTCATATGGTCCCATGTACAGCTCCTTTCTTGTGTACATTGGTGGCAGTGTAACAAAAGCGTTCAGAGATCCCAGAATCATTCATATTAATTGTTTTTTCCCATTGTCTAACTTTGATTAGGTACAGTTTTCTTAAGAGAAACTGCTAAGCAGCAATCATTCAAGGGCGGGTAGACACAATGGGGCCACTTTTGCAGGTTTTTTGCTGGCAAAGTTCCTCTTGAATTCAGGTGAAGGAAGCAGTTGTTTTGTTTAAGAATTGAAATAGATTGATTTTTGAGAAGCCAGACGTTTCATCTGAAAAAATGTCAAGCGGCTTTACTTTGTTGACATTAGAAAGCTTTGTCCTACACAATGGGGAATTTCATTCAAGTACAAAGTGCAAGACTAGGCCCAAAGATGTATGAAAGCAGTAGGTCCTTTATCCTTGAACTTTTGATTGGAGGTATTTTCATAGTTCTTCATTTTTCAAAAAATAAAATAAATTTTAATTAAAAAAATATGCTCATGTGGAAATGTGTAGGTGCATAAAAAATTGAGCAAGGCAGGGCAGAAATCAGCAGTGACTGAGCAAAGATCTGCTCCTCAAACAGAGGAGTAAGAAAAAAATACATAGCCAGTGGAAGCAGGAACGGGTGACCTGGGCAGAAAAAGGAATATGGTTCAAATGTGTAGGCATGAGTTTAGGAAAGCCAAGGCACAGCTGCAGCAGGACTTGGCAAGGGACATGAATATGAAGAAATTATACTATAAGTACATAGGTCAGAAAAGAAAGGACAAGGAAGGTATGCTCTCCCAGTAAGCAAGAAGGGTGAACTGGTAGAGACAGATATGGAGAACGCTGAGGTACTCAAGGAGTTCTTCGCCTCCGTCTTCACTGGCAGTCAGGCTTTCCATATCTCTCAAGTCCCCTGGGTAGGGGTAGGGACATGCATCACCAGCTACTGAGGGAACTGGATGGTGGTGTTGCCAGGACATTCTCCATCAGGTTTGAAAAGTCATGGCACTCAGGCGAAATCCCTGGTGACTTGGAAAAGGGAAATATCACTCCTAATTTTCAAAAGGGGAGAAAGAAAGACCAAGAGAAAAACAGATCTCTGTGCCTGGAAATATCATGGAGCAGATCTTACTAGATGATATACTAAGGCACATAAGAAAAGGAGGTGATTTGTGGCAGCCAGCGTGGCTTTACTGAAGGCAAACTGTGCCTGAAAAACCTAGTGTTCTTTTAGTGATGGAGTGACTGTAACAGGAGACAAGGGAAGAGCAACTGATGTCATCTCCATAGATTTCTATATGATTCGACATGATATCGTTATCTCCAGATTGGAAAGACATGGCTTTGATGGATGGACTACTCAGTGCAGAAGAAATTGACTGGATGAGTGTAGTCAATGGCTCAATGTCCAGGTGGTGGTCCAAATGACCAGTGGTGTCCCTCAGGGCTTTGTCTTGGATCCCATGTGCCTCAATTTCTTTATCAATGACATAGACACTGAGATCTAGTACACCCTCAGCAAGTTTCCAGATGACATGAAGATGAGTGGTGCAGTTAACAGAGCAGAAGGATGGGATGCCATTCAGAAGGATGTGGATAGACCTGAGACGTGGACCCATAAGAACCTCATGAAGTTCATCAAATCTAAGTGCAAGGTCCTGCATAAGTTTCAGGGCAATCCCAGCCATAAGAAGTACAGACTGGAAGAAGAAGTCCTGCTGAGAAGGACTTGGGGGTTCTCAGGGATGAAAAGCAGGCTATGTTCTGGCCATGTGCAACTGCAGCCCAGAAGGCCTCCATATTCAGAAGAGGTGTGGCCAGCAGGTTGAGGGAGGTGATTTTTGCCCTCTACTTTGTTCTTTTGAGATCTCACCTGGAGTGATGCATCCTGCTCTGGGGTCCTTAACATAAGAAAAACAAGGACCTGTTAGAGCATATCCACAGAAGGGCCACAAAGATGATCACAGGGGTGATGCACCTTTCCTATGAAGACAGGCTGAGAGATTGGGAGTAGTTCGGTCTGGAGCAGAGATGGCTGCAGGGAGACCTCATTGCAGCCATTTGCTACCTTAAAAGGTCTTATAAAAAAAGAAAGAGGGGGACTTTTTGTATGGGCAAATCATGATAGGACAAGGGGCAATGATTTTAAATTGAAAGAGGGAAGATTTAGATTAGATATTAGAAAGGAATGCTTTACTTAGAGGATGGAGAGGCACTGGAACAGGTTGCCCAGAGAAGACACAGATGCCTCATTCCTGGAAGTATTCAAGCACAGATTGTAAGGGACCCTGAGCAACTTGACCTAGAGAATGGCATTCTACAAATGGTGGCAGGATTGGAACTAGGTGATCTTTAAGGTCCCTTCCAAAACAAACCATTCTATTGTTCTATTACTCTATGAAATGGATATCCAAAATAGATCAATTCCTTGTCAGCTCTGGGTTCATGTCCCCTGACGGTCTGGGCAGTGCTCTGAAGAATTTTTATGGGCTAGTGGTATGGCACTTTCCACTAAAACAGAAATTTGGCACTGAACTTTAATCATTCAGCAGTTACCCTGAGAACCACGACTTACTGTATTTCTGAAGGGCAGTGGCTGCATGGTGTTTGTGGAGAAGGTCACTGGGAAACTAGACAAACAGAAACCAAAATCAAAAACTGGACCACTCTGACAATCTGCTGTCCAAGTATGCAAACTTTTCCACTGAAATGAGAGGTAAGACAGGAGCAGAAATGAATAGCAGCAGGTGCTGCTTAAGCAGATACTGTCATGAAATTAAAGCAGGGCCAGCCAAAAGATAACCACATATCTGTTGTTGTTTAGGGCTCCTCAAAGGGCTACAGATGAGTTGTATAGACCAGCGTCACCTCTTCTCCAGGAAAAAACACCAACCACTGGACTAAATGCTGATTTAAACCCCTTACATGTCAACCTCTTGACTTCCACCAAGTTTCATCAGAAAACTGTGACATAAATGGTTACAGAGCCCAGAAGTCTGAATTCTTTGCCATCTGCAGCTGAAAGTCAGTGGAGTTTATAGCAAATGTCTATAAACACTTTTATATGTACATCCCTACAAATACACCTAATATTAAATAATTAGCTGTTTTCTTTTAAAACCAAAACAACTCAGTTTTATTCTTCCTATTTCTCTACCTAAGAAAAACACTTATCATCTGCATTATATTCTTATTTTTGCAAGTTTCACTAGTCTAATAAATTGTTTTTTAAGAGAAAAAGTGCCATGCTCTAGCATAGCCTTAACCTTAAACTTAGGCAAACCAGTCAATAGCCAACATATCTGCTAGACAGAAAAGCATTACATAAAAGGGAGCATTCTAGTCCACCTGAAATTTAATAGAATGTATTGATAGTTGGATTTTTTCCCCCTTCTTTCTAGTGAAAATATAATGTCAAGGTGCTTTGCCCAGAATGCTGAGAGGGAGTAATTAGTTTTTAAAAAGAGGGAAACAGTAATAGAGACAGCAAGATCTTTTATATATCACTCACTTTCTTGAGGCATCTCATCTTCCTAATAGGGATAGAGAGTGAGTGTAGAAGCAGCATTTGAAAAAGAAAATCTATAAATCCAAACAGTTTGTTAATAAAATGTTTTATTGTTCTAAATATATCTTAGAAAGAAACCATGCATTGTCTGTCCTTTCTTTTCATAAAGGTCAGGACTATGTCTTGCCACACTTGTATTTTGTTCAGGGTGTTTTTTTCCTTTTTTAAGAAAATGACATTATTGCTAAACTCACAGTTTTTAGGGTTTTTTTTCTTTATCAATATATTACTTTAAAATGTTCACCAGAGGTGACTAAGAAGTTGTATATGTGATTTTCTTTATTGAGATGTAAGTTCTCAAGAGACTACAAATCAGAAAAGTTTAACAGTAGTACAGATATATGACCATAAATTTTTTTTAGATTTTTTTAAACAGATTGTATTAGGGTTTTTATTAATATGATTTCTATTACATGTTTCTACAATACACTGTTCAGTAGTGTTCTATTTGTGACAAGAGCTTTTAAAACTAAATTAATTGTTGGCAACAGTAATGAAATAAAATGATTGCATTTTTTTACTAGCTTTGAGCACTAGTAGTGGCAATAAAGAAAATAAAAATACAACATTGAGACTTTTTTTCTTCATGTAGCATATTCAGAAAAGGAGGAGTAAGAATCACGTTGTAAAACCCACAAGAATTAGGGTCTTTTTACATGGAGGGATTTATCATACATCAAAGAAAATCTACCTTGCTCGTCAGAATGAGAAAAGGATAAACTATGTAACAAAGATTTATTTTTCATCAGTTTAAATACTTGAAAACCACAGTTTTCTCCAAAAGTGTACATTGTAATGCTAATACCTGTGACTATATGAAATATAGAAGTCTACTCTCTCAAACCAATGCTTGCAGGAAGTAATCACTTTGGGCAAAAATCAGACATTAACATAAACTCTTCATGCAGCCTCTGTGCAAGCTTGGCACTGAAACACATCTCCCACTTTATTGTCTCTACCTGTTCAGTTCCAGGCATTTCACTGTTAGACTTCTTCTTCTCCTTCACTTTTGTCTTACAGAGGGAGTGGTGTGCAAGATATTTTATTGCCCTGTGTTATTGAGAGTGTCTAAATAAGTGTTTTAAGTGGCTGTGGTTTTAGTTAGTAGTT
>JAOXXN010000364.1:15199701-15241325 GCA_026770055.1 Myrmophylax atrothorax | reverse complement strand
GGATGTTCTTCATCTGTTCCAAAACAGGTATCTCTAGAACTATAACTTTATAAGCAAGACCAATTTATATCTGTAAATCATGTTTAAGCCTGTTCTCTTTTTGGGTTTTATTTTGGGATGTTCTTTTGGGGTTTTTAATAGCAGTTCTGAATTTACTTGATACAACAATGCTTCTAGGAATGGCAAGAAGAAAACTGTAGTATGAAGAAACTAAGTATGTCCTTGTCAATTAATTAATTAAGAATAATTTCTGGAATTCTCTTTTCATGTAAAAACATCATTAAAATTGTCACTGTCATTATTTATTTTTTTCTAAAATGTGTTAGCAGCTTAGTAAGTAAAGCTTGATGTCTTAAATAATTGTCAAAGATCAAGATTCAACAAAGCATGTTCTCAGTTTAAAGTACACATTTAAATCTGCTGAGTTTATGGGACTCAGATATCTGCTTAAGGACATGCTTCAGTCAATGCATGGATTCCCACTGGAGGCTCTGGCCTTGCTCTTACAGTTTCAATGATGCCTCTTGGGCACAGTGCCAATAAACTCAATCTTAAATCCACTCAAGTCAAGAAGAACCCTTGTTACTGATTTCACTATGTACAAAATGAGGCCATGTGCAGGGAACTGCAGCTCTCAGGTAATGCTCGGTACACTGCAGCATGCTTTGGGCTTTCCTTTTTTTTTTCCTGTAATCAGAGATGATAATTTACAGAGAGAACTGTTGTTTTTCTTTCTTTTACTACATTTTTAGAAGGAGGGAATGTCATCCTGTTTTTGACTCTTGAGGTTTCATGTGAATCATGCTCTGCTGTACCTGGATATTTCTTCTGCTTCAGTTAAACCAACCCAAGAGTTTGTGGGAGGTGGGCTCTTTATTTTTATTCAAACTGATTTTAAGTACAAAATATATTTCAAATAATTTTAAACAATTTTAAAACTTTATTCCAATATCAATGAAATTATCTATAGAGACAGTTCAAAATTATAAATGTAGTTTCTGAGTGTATATAATGATCTCTTCCATTTAAAAATTATGAGTTCTGTATATTCCTTAGTAAGCAAGTTGCTGGTTTTCCTTTTTGCCAATCCTGTTTTAAGTAACAAATTTTTTTTAATTTTGCAAATATGTCACAGTGTTACTTTGCAACCTTCAATTCATTTATTGGTGGAGTCTATTATGTTAAGGGTTGAGTTTTAATCTGTTTTTATATTGAGCTTTCATCTCCATCTCTCTTTCCTTCTTTATCAAGTAAGTGTGATAACACCTTCTTAGAGGTTTATATGAATTAACTAGCTAGAATAGATTTCTCTATCTGTGTTAAATTCAGTTAATTTCATTTTTCCAGCTTTTCATAAAAGTGCATATAAGCATGGAAAACAACCTTTATTTCAGCAGGTAACAATCAAGTTCTTTGCCTTTAAAGATTTTCAAATTTTAGAGACAACTCTCAAATTTTGTGCTTGCCTTTTAGAAGGCTTTTCAGACTTTGTCAATTTTTTTAAGGGCAAGCTGAAAATAATAAAATGGCTACTGATATATCCAGTATCAGAAGACACTGAAAAAGAAAATTTCTGGTCAAGGATATTAGCTCAAGGTCACTAAAGTCTGGTACCTGCAAATAGCCAAAACCATAATTTCCTGAATGGTGAAGGGCTGTGAAACGCTGCTTCTGCAAGTTGAGAAGCATTATTTAGTTTTTAACAGGAAAAAAAAACAAACAACAAAACAAAACATTTTCTCACAAGGACTGTTATTGCAAATGTCACTATGATCTCATAGTAACATTATGTACGAACCAATACATGAAGTCACTGAGTTTCTTTGAAATTTTTTATGCCTTTTAGAAGCACAAATTTTAGTTCTACTGCAAGTAAAAACAGCATGGCTTTAATAGCACTTGTGAGAGCTGTTAAAAAATCATAGTTAAATTGAAACATTTCTTATAAAATTTTAAGAAAATAAGAAGAAATCTTATTCAAAGGTGGAAATATCAGAGTGGAATAGGAAGAGTGGAGAAGGATCTAAAAATGGATAAGAACCCTCAGGTTTATTTCTACAGGAACTGGGCTTTAATACCCAACTCATAAAACTTGGTGAGGTGCTGCCTAAAGTTGTTATCAAAACTTACAGTGCATTCAATGAGCCAAAAGTTTCACTTCACATCTTCACAACAGTGAAAATGCTCCCTGTCAGAGTTTGTACAATGGAAAATCTTTTCAATTCCAGGCACATTAGAGATCATTTTCTCTGTCTCTATATGTGAGTAGCTGTTTGTTCTTACTACAAAATGGGCAAATTTTCAGACAGGTTAAATCTTATTCAGACATTCTGAAAGCTATCCTGAAAAATTTTGCAAATAGAAGATGTCTCAATTTTCTCAGGGATCATAACAGCTATGAGGTATGTAATAAGGGAATTAATGCAATATATGTATCCTTCCTTAATATTTCTCCAGATTCATGTCCATCTTTCCTCCTTGTGTTTGAATTTTTTCTCATATTTAGAGAGATGTGCACTTACAGGATACTTTTGCTGAGCTCTTGAGGTAGTGAAGTATAAATACAACAGGTGTGTTACATGACTAATAGTCACTTCCTTTTATAACTGGTCATCTCGTAGATTATGATTGATGCATTGTGATTATTACATTCAAAGTCTTCACATGGGACATGGTAAAGTACTTTATATGGGATAATCTTACTTTTTGAAGTATAAAATAACTGAGGGTGCAAAGAAGCACTAATAATTTGAAGATATTCTGTGCCAGTGTCCAGTGTTTGATTCACGTGAGAAAGGAATGGGTGATCTTCATGAAAACAGAGCAAACTAAGGGTCTTAGTGGTCTTTGGTTTAAAAAAAAAAAAAAAAAAACAAAACAAACCAACCAACAAACAAATAAACAAAACCAAACAAACAAAACCCCCAAACAAACCAAAAAAACAGAGGAAGCTCAAAGGAAGCTTCTGGCCACTTGCACCAGAATGTTAATAGCTTCATGTCACTTTAACTCTGACAGCTCTAAAATGAAAGGCCACTAATCTCTGTTAGTAATGTTCCCAACTGAAGAGAAAAAGTAAGTATTCTTAGTTAAGCCATGGATAAGCATTAACTGTCTGGAAATGAAGGGAATGTTCTGTAACTTAGAGTCAACGAATACCTGACTCCAAAGCATTGGAACATGTATATTTTTCTTTCTTCTGTGATAAAATGTAACACTGATTTCAAGACTGTGTAGTTCACAAGTCATCATCTTTACTTAGCCTGCTACAAATTTCAGATACAAACTGTAATGCATGTTTACTATAACGGCTTAGGAATCTTCTGAGTGCAGTCTTGGGGTATCTTTGTTTTGCAAAATGACTTGCCTTTAAAAACATTATTAAACTATTACAGTGAATGTCTTGAGTCAAAGTCAGGAAAAAAATTTAAAAATACAGGAGCCACAAAAAATGTGATTGTCTAAAATCTTTTTTTCCTTTCTTCCTTTCTTTTTACAGAATTTGGTTTGTAAATGTTTGGGATTTTCATTTTTCATTAAAACCTCCTTATTAATATTCTAGTCATAATAAATACTCCCAAAGGTTTTCCTGTTCACATTTCAAACACATACCATAAGATTTCTCACAGAAATCTCAGACTTCCATACAGCAACACAAGGCACAATTTTTCTTAGAGCCCTGCATATAAATGACGAAACTCTACACTTTTGTCTGAGAACTTATCAACAAGTG
The DNA here is from genome assembly GCA_026770055.1 of Myrmophylax atrothorax. NCBI lineage: Eukaryota > Metazoa > Chordata > Aves > Passeriformes > Thamnophilidae > Myrmophylax > Myrmophylax atrothorax. Next base: position 15,237,592 of record JAOXXN010000364.1, on the reverse strand, counting down.
AATATCCTGGAAAAGAAGGTGCATTGTTATTTTAACCACCTCAATCCTAGATCACCTTTAGGTGCAGAATTATTCCAGCAGTTGCACTGTCAAGTGTATCTTTAAATCAGGGTGATTTTAGCCAGTAATTTTAAAAATAGTATTTTAAATAAATAATCTGAGAATCTTGAAACTTATTATGTTGTTTAAGCCTTTCTCATCTTGCACTATTTTCTTAAACATTTGCTCTTCCAGATCATGCTTAACACACTGCATTCTCATCTGCTTCTGAAAGTTGCTTATGTTCACATTTTTAAATATAAGTGTAGTAAGCATATATAACTCTTTATTATATGATATCAGATCCTTTGTTCTTTGGATTTATATTTCTATTGCTTGACATTATCAGCTCATAACTATAGCCTTCACAATAAGTTTAGCATGTCTTTAACTATCTATTATGTTTAAGTACATGCATCTGAATGGCAGCAGATTTCATAAATAAAATTCAGTATATTCATTTTTCTTGTCAGAAAGACACACAATAATTTTCCTTTTCAAGTGGCTGAGTAATGATTTTGACTTCTGATACTTTAAAATTCCAGTTGGGTGAAAATTAAAATTATATTAAAATATACAAACATCATCTTTTATAACATTTTTACATTTATAAAACAATATTGCATACACATTTTATATATCAGATTTTGGGTTCATAAGCATGTTTTTCTGTTTGCATATAAAACAAAGGAACACGTTTTAAGAAAGTTCCACCTACATTTTCTAGTCAGTGCAATTTCAAGTTCCAAATGTAGATCTCATTGTTTCATAACCATTATACAGATTAAAAAAACAAACAAACAAACAAACACACACAAAAGAAAAAACCAACAAAACCCCCACAAACAAAGAAAAACAAACACAAACTGAAAAAAACCAGCTTTCCTTGGTTTCTGGGCTTTGATTATTTTTTGACCTTGCATACAATTCTGAACAATTTATTTGCAAACACTGAATATATAATAAAAATATTTTTCCTGCAGAAATGATCATTGTTGTCAAATTGATTAATACAAAAAGATTATTTCAACAAATTTTTTCTCAGGGATTAAGTTAATAGTTCTTATCAATTCCATGACCTTACCCAGTCCAAAACCATGGCAAAACATAGGCTATTCAGTGTATTTTTCCATTAATTGAAATTATTCAAGTCAATTGCAACAAATTTAGAGCTTCATGAAGATATAACATAATTTTCATTTATCTTTTAGCTAAATTTATTTAGATTTACTTTAAAATGTATTTTAAATAAGTAACATTCTAACTAAAACTAACCAGTTAATGTTTTAAAAATTTCACTTTCTCTGTATCAGACAAACTGAGCAAACTATTGTCAAGTCACATAGCTTCTATTTGGATGGTATTTTCTGTTCATCTTTCAATGAATGTTCCATTATTATTATGGACATAGCTGAAAATTTGCTACAAAATGCTAATATATTTATTAAAATATTAGTTTATATTTTACAGCTTTCTTTTGCATGCTTCATGTGTAGCTGTCCAGGACAAAGGCTGATATGCAATAGTAATGTTTTTACACTTCAGATGAGTTGTTGAAATGTAATGCCCATATTTATACATTGAAACAGGCAGAGTTTTATTTTCCATCCAAATTATATTTTTGCTTATAAAATGCTTTTATTTATCTTCCTCCTTATGAATTACTTGAAGCCTACATAATGTTCAGTCAGCAGGAATTCACTTAGTATAGCATATGAAAAATTGGACCTATTTACTGGTAGAGTTATAATGATGCACTAAGGGTAGATAAATCATGTACACTTAAATTCTTGCATCCAGAATCTATGTACTTCGACTGCTCTGTAAGTTTTCATTAAGAGTGTACCAAAATACTGAATAGTAACTGCATTCACTTGGTTGATTTTTACGGCAATTACACACATAAAGGGTTAAATTTCAGAAATAAGCTAAATACTTTTATTTGTCCAGATTTCCCTTATTGTTCTTTTTTTCCTTTCAGTACTCCTTTACTTCATTAGATGCAGTAATATCTCCCTTGCCTGTGACAATTTCCATTAATATCTCAAAGGCAGCTATTAAGTATCATTACAAGAGAAGATTATAGAAGGATACCACATACAATAACACTGAAGATAAAGACAATAGTCACATTTACATTTGTTTCTTTGTTCTAAAAAATGTAAATCAAATTTCAGACTCTTTCAAGCATTCTTTGCTCTGCTTATTCTTTCAAAATGCTTTAAAAAGAACAACCTTCGTGGCCAAATAAATTAATCTGTTAGGTTTACCTCAAAAAAAAAGTATTTCTCCTGTCAGAGATTTTTTCAGCCATGTGGCCCCCCAGAAAAATAACTGTAGGAATTAAAAAAGAAACGATTTCAGTTACATATATTTTTTAAATAGGGGAATTTGATAAAGACTTATTTTAATAAAGCTCTTTAAAAGTGCAGAAGCACTTATAAAGTATTCAACATTAAAAGCCATTCTGTCACACCATCTAAATATTTGGTCAATCAGCTTTTAGAAAATTATCTAAACACATCTGTGGGAATTTAATTATGTCTAAAGGTCATTTTAATTCTCAACACTATGAAAGAAAATTGAAATCACAAATTTTCTGTACTAGAATTTTTGAAATCCTTACAGTATGAATCCTCTGAGCCAGGATGATTTCTATGTCTTAAGAGAATCTAATAGACAGAAGTATTTGTACTTTTCCTCAGATAAACAATTGAGCAAATGGGGATAAATTAATAGGAACTGGCTGTGGGCTTGTTCCAATTAGCTTTGGTTGCCTTACCATTGAGTGTCTTTGGAGTCAATGGAAAGTCTTTGATATTGTCTCACAGGGCATTCTCCAGGAATAGCCAGCAGCCCATGGTTTGGACAGGTGCACTCTGTTCTGGGTTTAGAACTGGCTGATGGCTGAGCCCAGAGTGGTGGTGAATGGAGTTGCATCCAGTTGGCAGCTTGTCACTGGTGGGGTTTCCCAATGGCCAGTGTTGTGCCCAGTCCTATTTGCAGGAGTGTTGATCTGCTGGAGGATAGGAAATCTTTACAGAGGGATCTGGACAGGCTGCCTCAATGGGCCAAGGTGAATGGTATGAGGTTTCACAAGGCCAAGTGCTGGATCCTGCCCTTACATCACAACAACCCCAGACAGTGCTGCAACCTGGGGGAGGAGTGGTTGGAAAGCTGCCTGGCAGAAAGTATCTGGGACTGCTGGTGCACAGAGGCTGAACATGAGCCAACAGCGTGTGCCCCAGTGGCCAAGAAGGCCAATGGCATCCTGGCCTGTATCAGCCACAGTGTGGCCAGCAGGACTACAGCAGTGACTATCCCCCTGTGTTGGGCACTGGTGAAGCCACACCTCAAGTGCTGTGTCCAGTTTTGGGCCTTCACTACAAAACAGACTTTGAGGTGCTGGAGTGTGTCAGAGAAGGACAACAATGGAGGAGATGAAGGGTCTAGAAAATAAACCCTATGAGGAGCAGCTGAGGGAGCTGTGGATGTTTAGTCTGCAGGAAAGGAGGCTCAAAGGAAACATCACTCAAAAGGAGGCTGTAGCCAGTTAGGGGTTAGTCTCTTTCAGGGAGAGTTTCTCATGCAAAGGATTGTCAGGTATTGGAATGGACTGCCCAGGAAGGTGATGGAGTCAATATCCCTGAAAGTATCCAAGAAATTACTCAACATTGCACTTAGTGCTATGGTTTAGTTGATATGGTGGTGTTCAGTTAAAGGTTGGTCTCAGTGATTTGGGGGTCTTTTCCAACCTTAAGGATTCTATGAATCTATATAGTAAAAAATCAAAATCACCTTACAAAGATATTTGATTTTTTCTTACAATTCTATTTGAAGGTAATGTGCAATCAGAAAAAAACATAGGGTTCAAAGGTTAATATGTTTGTGAACAATTTCAACGTCTCTGCATTTGAACACAGAATACATAACAAACACACAGGTAGAAAATGAATATTCAGATATCTGTTTCCCAGTTGAAAAATAAAGTCCTTGATATGTTACCAGCTTTTGTTTCAATGGAAAAAACATTTTCTCCACAACTGTGCAACAGACACTGGAGTAAAGGCATAGCAGCAGTGCAGGAGGGAGAGGGTAGGGGAGAGCAGCAGCCATAGCTATGCACCAAAGGAAGCTTGGCAGTGAGGACAGTATGTCTGAGACCACTGAGGAGCCACAGCCATTTCTGCACATCCTCTGCTCTGCTTGCCAAAGCACAGCATGCTTATAATCAACTTTTTCAAAGCAGTATGGACTGTGCAGGGTTGGAGAACATCCATTCAGCACACTATGTAGGTTACATATAAGTGGAATGTAGAACCCTAAATTTGGGTAAATTATGAATCTACCTTTAAAGATACACATATTTTTTCCATGACTTAAGAGTTGCTATAGAGTATTTGTGTGCAGTTAACCAAATTCAATGAAAAACATTTTGCTAAACTCACTCATTTTAATGTCTTCAGTTTAATATGCTGAAGTTAACTTTCCATGTTATAACTTTGTTTTCAACCAAGAGCACCGATAATATCCTCTGAGATCCTCACCTACCTCAGTAGGTGCACACTCATACCTCTGTGTTAGGTTAACCTTGGCTGATGGTCAAACACCAACCTAGGTGCTCTCTCACAGCCCCTCCTCCCCAGTAGGTCAGGGAAGAAAATAAAAGAGCTCATGGTTGAGATAAAGTCAGGGAGATTACATAAAAACCACCATCATGGTCAAAACAGACTCAACTCGGGGAAAATTAATTTAATTTATTACAAATTAAAATAGATCTGGGTAAGAAATTAAAGCCAAAATTTAAAAACCACCTTTCTTCCACTTCAATCCCTCTTCATAGGCTCAACTTTACTCCTTCATTCCCAGCTTCTCTGCCTCACCTCAGTGCAGAGGGATGGGGAAAGGGACTGGTGACCAATTCACAACAGCTCCTCTATATTGCTCCTTCCTCCTCGTGGTTTGACCCTGCTACAGAGTGGTGTCTCCACAGGCTGCAGGGCGCTGTCTCCTCTGGTGTCTGCAGCATTGTCTCTCCCTATCACCAGCAGGCAGCACAAAATGCAGGGTGTGGACCTCTCTGCTTTCCTCTGTATGTTGTGCCACTTCTCTGTTTAAAGTGATCATTATGTCAGGAAAGGCAAATGGAAGGAGGAGAAGAATAGCAGCTGCACAAGAAAGCAAAGGAACATACTGAATAGTCCAAGAATGTTATTTTCCTCATTCTACCTAAATTCCCTTCTCAGTTTTTCAAACAGATGCCTCTATCCTCACCATTTTCTTTACCATCTCTTTGGTTTGACTCTGTCAAAGACTGATCTGTGCTTACAAAAATTATTTGATTTTCAGTTTGTTTCACTACATCCCTGTTTACCAGTCGTGTACCCATCATCTTCTAATAGATGAAAGAAAATGTGGCAGTTTCCTAGTCTTCTGAGCATCTTAAAGGAAAAAAAGAACAAACATCACATGAATGTGCCAAATTGCTATATTTCAAATCCATCAACTTATTTTAGTAGAAAGCACACATATGTATGTATATACCCACACATGTACATACCTTCTTTGAGATATGCTCAACAATTTTTCATATACTTACATCACTTACTGTCTTTCATGCCCTTCAGTACCTTACATGCACTTTATATAGTGTCTTCATTCATAAAACAAACACTCTTATGTCTCACAGTAATTTGGCACTCTATTTCCAGTAAATTACTCAGGATTTCAAATTGATAAATATAACTTTAGCTCTTTCTCTTGGCTGCTCAAGTCTCTCATAACTCAGATATTTCGATACGTGCAGAAGCAGAACTTAGTGGGTTCTGGAAGTCTTGGGCGCCTACAGAGCTTGTTGATCCCTGTAGATTTTAGCCAAATTACAGGAATTGTTAATGATCCAGCACTAGACCTGGATGTCTGCATTGCTTTTAAAGCCAAGGTATCAACATTCTTTTCTTTAAAATCTGATCTTGACTTCAGTTGTAAACTTAAAAGAAATTTACTCTGCATGTCATCTAACATGGAATATTGTGATTAAGAACAGAAAGGAGGAAAAAATCCTTTCTTTTCCATGACAACGTTGTAGAAGGTTAAAATCCAGTCAGCCTGAGAAGGTCAAGTTGGGGGAAAAAAACCCCAAACTCACAACGGAATAATGAGTTTGTATCTGAGGTTAAAATAAGCTAAAGAGTTTGATGTCGTGTTACCAGCCTGCACATATGAGAGGGAGAGTAATCAGTACTTTGAAATGAGGCTGTCAAGGAGAACTAAATTTCATGACCTAACTGACACATGTGGTTTGTGCGGCTTGCTCATTCCAGAAACTTTGTCAGGCTTTGGAGAGATGCAAGGTTTTAATGGAAATATTATAAATACTTTCTAATTATTACTTATACTTACTAAGATAGTGTGTATGAAGACTAAATTTATTACAAACAAGTACTTGCAAAGTTTCCAAGAACTCAATACCTACAAGGAAATAATGTTACCTGTGTTTGCTCTATCACCAGAAACACATACATACATATATATATATATATACTTTTTTTTTACTATATATATATACATAAATTTATCCATCTCAACCCCAAGGATATACAATATCAAACCTAGGGTTAAAAAAAAATATTTGCATTAAGTCAAACTTTTGGTTTAGCTGCATTAACTTGAAGGATGAATGAACATATTCCATTCATCAAAGTTATTCAGATCTGTGTTAATATAAAGGGGGAAACAACCATGGCTCATAATTTAATATCCAGAGCCAGCTGACACGCTTCTGCCTGCTTTCACAGTGTACAAAATGTAAAACTAGAGCATTTCATAGAATACAGTCCACTTGTACTCACATATAATGTAGAATTCTTTGTTACAAAAGTCGGCAAATGGTCAGTCAAAGCACCAAATATTTTAATTCTAACAACTGAAATATATTCAGAAGTGAAGCAAAATCCTTCTATTATCATGAAAAAGTCTGATTTTTTTTTATTCACTAGTTTGTAACTACAACAAGGGGCATATTGAGAAGAAAAAGGGTAAACATTTTCATCAGGCATAATCATAGACTGCAGACCATCATAGAAAAAGTAAGTTATGATTGTGTTTTATTAGGTACATTGCTCAGGAAGCTTTTTGTTTGTTCTCATCAGCCTGGTGTCCTCTGTTATTATAAATTACAATTGTGTAGGCAATTTAATATATCCTTTTTGAAACACTTCAGAATCTAGTGGCAGTTTTCAGTAGTAGCACTATGTGCATTTGCTCTTGCATAATTGCATTTAGCAAGTAATAGGGAAAAAGGATTTTCAAATTCTCATGAAAGAAGGGACAGATTACAGTATGCTACTTATGATAACAGCATTACATTTCACTGTTTCCCTTCAGATTCTCAGTACAGGGGTTCCTCTTTTTATCATGACCCTTTCCTACTATCATAACCTTTTGAAAAAGGTAACACCAGCGTGTTTAGAAGCAGATTTTGTTACCATGATTTCAGAGTGCACTGAAATAACTTTTCAGAAGAAAACATCATTATTTAGTATCATCAGTGCATACTATCAGTAAGAAAAAATAATATGCAAGTCAGAAAAAAAAAACCAGAAACAGAAGGGACGGGAAAAGTGTCTTGAGAGAGGAAGTACACTGTTTAAATAATTGTCATACTAGTGCATTTTATTTTTCCAGGTATCACCATTTATCTAGAGTGATACACAGCAAAATTATTAAAATACTAATTTCAGTGCGTCTTAATGCAAATAAATAAAGCCAACAATTTTTTCTTCGAAAAGTTACGGAGCCTGTCCAATGTCATGTAGCCATCCAAAATTTGATTCCAGAAACCTGCAGCAAAAATCTAATTTTAGTATGTAAATTTTAACTATTCTTAGCGTAACAGTAACAACCCACCAAAGCCAAAATAGCATATCCTTCACAGATCATGACCTACAGAAAACAAAGTGGAGTTTTTCCAACATTTTTACCTAAGTCTTATCATCCTTCTTTGTATACAAGAATGGAATGGCACACCAGCTTAGTCTAGTGTCTTATCTGCAAGACAAGGGGCCAATAATGAGAAGAGAATATGAAACACAAAAAGTGTAGAAAAAGTCAACTGACTATGTGAAAGTAGAAACAACTCCAAACCAAGTCTAATAGCTTTTAGCTATAACTAGGAATGAATTAAGAATCCAGTAATGCAACAATTTTTTAAAATAGAGTTCTTTCCTACCTTGAGAATTTTTAAAAAAGAGTAATACATAAATCCATGCACCAACCATGTAATTTGCCTCTGAACCAAAGCTTTTCTCAATCTCATTAATGTCAGTTCCAGTCTGTTATTTTTATGTTCACTTTTGCTGTGGCAAATGTCTTTTCAAATATTTGGGGTTCTTATTTTGTTGTTTGTTTGTTTTGTTGTTTCACACAGAGAAAGGCAGCAATGAGAAGTAAATCAGGCAGACAAGAAGCTCTGTACATGCTAGATTTTGGGCTGTACTGCCACATTTGTCACTTTGGGATAAGGATAAGCACTGTTCTGCGCATGTCCTTGGCTAGTAAAGCTCAAAGCTAAAAGCTGAAAATGAAAGCTTTCCTCATACATAGTCCTGCCTCTGCTACCTGTATTGCTGACTCCAGGGCTGCCCTCTCTTTTATGGCCTTGTCCAGGGCATCCCAAGGGAATTCCACCATTCTCAGTCTGGTACATGCATCCTCAGAGATGAGATCAGGTCCCAGAAATCCCTTCAGACCTCAGTTCCCCACATATGTGCCATTCCTGACAATTTTCTGCCCAAAGGAATGACCAGAAGTTGTGTCAGGGGAGGTTTAGATTGGATATTAGAAAACCTCCAGAGGGTGTTTGGGCACTAGAACAGGCTCCCCAGTGAAGTGGTCACAGCACCAAGGCTGACAGAGTTCAAGAAGCATTTGTGTGGTACTCTCTAGCACATGCTGTGACTCTTGGTGATGGTCCTGTGCAGGGCTAGGAGTTGGACTCAATGATCCTTGTGGGTCCTTTCCAACTCAGCATATTTTGTGATCCTTCTGTTTTACTGGGTTTGAAGATGTTCCCTTTTTTCAATCTTCATTCACTTGTAGTGGCCATGGCATGTTCAAGGCCAGAAAAAAAAGAGTAGTTAAAACCATGGGATCACTGAATCACTGCATGTTAGGGGTCAGAAAGGACTTTAAAGATCATTCATTCCCAATCTCCCTGCCATGAGCAGGGACACCTCTCACCAGACCAGGGCCTTCTCCATTCTGGCTTTGAACAATGCCAGGATTGGGGCATCCACAACTTTCTTGGGCAACCTCTTCCTATGTCTCAGTACTCTCATAGTAAAGAATTTCTTCCTAGTATCTAACCTAAATTTCCCCTCTTTCAGTTTGCACCCATAACTCCTTGTCCTAGTACTCCAGTTCCTGATGAAGAGTCCCTGTTCTGCTTCCCTGTAGACCCCTTTCTGATGCCTAAAAGTTTTTATGAAGTTTCTGTCTTCTGAAAGGTTCTTTTTTGGCCCTGAGTCTGATTAGCACCTCCTTATCCATCCATGGAGGCCTCCTGGCATTTTTAGCTGATTTCCTCCTTGTTGGGATGTATTGCTCCTGGGGTTGAAGGAGGTGATCCTTGAATGTCAACCAGCACTCTTGGGCTCCTCTGCCCTCCAGGGCTTTATCCCATAGGGTTCTACTGAACAGGTCCTTGAAGAAGCCTTAAGTCCAGAGCTGCGAGCTTGCTATGTGCCCTTCTCATTGCCTTAAGCATCTTGGCCTCCACCATTTCGTGGTTGCTACAGCCAAGGCTACCTTAGAGAATCAAATTCCCCACTTGCTCCTCCCTTTTGGTGAGCACAAGGTCCAGCATGGCACCTCTTCTTGTTGGCTTCTCAATCGCTTCTATAAGGATGTTGTGATTGGCACATTCAAGGAAACTCCGAGATTGTTTGTGTGATCTCTTCAACAGCTGGTTAGATATTTACCCTCAAAAATGGTGATTTTTCAGTCTAGTCTTCCTTACAAAATTCCAATTTATTGAAGCACCTCACATGAAACTTGCTTCACTGAAGAGTTTTTCATACCTACAGTGAACATGACAAAACAGGATTGAAGTTAAGCTTGTCTCTTCTCAATTATATTTAGTATCTTTAAGAATCTAAGACTTAGATAGTTAATTTATCTCTTCTTTCTCTCAATCTGCAGATTGTATTAACTACTACCACGATGCAGATGGCTCTAGTGAATGACAGAACATGTCAGAACTATTTGCTTTGATGCTGGATTGCTTTCTGAGCCTAGTCCATGAATTGCCTTTCCTATGCTTCTGTGGAAGAGGACTGTAACAGTACAGTTGACTGCATTTTTGTCTATTCTCATCTGCCTGGTTTCAAACCCCAACAACTATTATTCTCCTCTTTCTGGATTATTTCATTACAAACTGAAAATCTTTTTTAAAGTGAAAGGAGATTTCGGATCTTTTAATTTTTGATACAAGTGGTGTAAATGCCATAATGAACATCATCCTCTATTAATCAGGAATTTTGAAGTATCAGAACATAAACAAAGACTGAAATACTATGTTTGTCTACTTTCTTTTAAAAATCATCAGAAAACATGTTTATCTTCTTAATGAACTGAGCTTAGCAAATATTCAGATAAGTTGCTAAGGAACTAAAATTTATCATATAATATATTTAAAATAAACCTAATCACACACAATAATACTTACACTGAGGTAACATGAAATTATACTTGATTTAAGTTTTTTGATGTCTCACTAAGACTGTACATTTGGAAATACATTAATAAGGTAGAACAGAAGTTGAGAACTGCTAATTAAAAGAAATAATACTTTATTCATGCATGCACAGGTATTATGATTGTTAAAACAGATCTCATATATTCCTTGGTTTATTAAGACATTGTTTTACCAAGACATTGTTTCACCCTGAGTTATATTCAGTATCTAATTGCCAATTGCAGTGCATTATGTTTATATAATATGATACTTATTTTTTCCACTTGAGTAGATAAAGTGGGTATCTACTTATATTATCATGATGTTTGAGTCAGTAGAGGCTGATTAGTTACACTGAAAACCAGCAAAAGCAAATGCAGTCTCCTTCATAAAAATTGGCAGCTTTTGTGGCATGTGAATGTAAATCAACAAACAAGAAGAGACATGTATTACTCTGCCTAAAGTTCTTGTTATGTGGCACATTCACACCAATAAAATTGTAAAATTTTAAATATCTACAAGTTTGTCTTTTTTTTCTTTTCCAGGTAATTAATGTTCTTGGAATTGCTCAGCAATAAATAGAGAGATATAGCCCTTAGTTGAACACTGTACATTATTTCCTTTTATCAAAGTGTGGATAAAGTGCATCCCTGTTACTGCATTTGATAGAGTTCGTCTGGGTGAAGAGGTTCTGCTTTGGATGAGCTGTGTTTTACACTAATGAGTATTTTCTATATATTGCTTCTTATGAAGAACTGATAACCTTGTAATAATCTGGTTTGACAGTATTTTGCTAGAAAATATTGTGTTAAATATTTTTAGACATGAGGGATCATGGACATATGGATATGGTGGTGTGAGCCTTCTCTAATTATATGCATTATACAATTTGCCATTGTTGGAGACTGTTGTACCATCTTCCATTCATTTAATAATGCTTTTCCAAATTGGCAGATAGCATTTGGGCTAAAATACACACAGAGTTTTTGCAGGAATAAAACATGCTCTGCCTTTTCTCTAGTGTAGAGCAATTTGTCAAGTAATTAGCCAACCTAATTAAATTTTTGTAGCACTAATCAAACGAATATGCTAAAATTTTCTTTGCACAGCCAGTTTGCTGTCTGCTTGCATTTAACTTGATGGTTTGAAAGAGGCCCTACTATGTCTGCCACTCCACTTAATCACCTAATTTGCATTTTATATTGGTAAATCAAATAAAGCACCAGTGGCTTTTAGTATGATTGACTATGGTCAGGGCTGTTCAGATGGGACTTTTTCACAGAAAATTAGGCACATTTTAATATGAGTCAGTCTGTGCTTTCAACATTCAACAAACTACATTCACTCAGCTAATTAAAAGTGCTTGTTGCTTTTTGCCGATGTATGATAGATTTATCCAGCTGGTGTGTCCATTTTCTTTTGCATAATTTCTTGATGGAAGTTTTTATCTTTATACATAATAAGATTGTCTAAACAACACTTCAAACCAATTTGCAAGAACTATATAAATAATATTTTGCAGAAGCTCTTTACTTTGAAAGAAATACACTTGCTGTTTAGCAAACTGATTAGGTTATATATCTTTGCTTTTATATCCTTTTATAATATAAACCCTAATGCTATAAAATGTTCAGATTCTGCCTTTACTGAGCCAGAACACATCACTTTCCTAAAATCATGGGAAAAGCTGCTGAAGGGTATCCTTGGTCGTTCAATCATTCTGGGGAGTTTGATCCTCTTTAGATTAGGCCAAAATTCAGACTCAAAACTTTACAGATGGCTTATAGGAAAAGTTATATATATGCATCGGTGTGCCTTCATTGTTTGTTATTTTGAAGGATTCTTTACCATAGACAAAGCATTTCCCAGAATAGGAATGGAAATTTTTCTTTTTCTCAAGAGGCAAAAGTGACACAAATATCAAAATGCATTGACTGATCACTTGAAGTTCATATCTGTGTTAGAAATAGATGGAAAATTAGTTTCACTGATATATGTCCAAAAGAAATCTCTTTTTCTTTTTTTTCTTTTTTTTTTTAAATAATCAGGTCTAAACTGGTAGTAGGGTAAAAACCTAACAAAATTAACGACTTGAAAAGAAACATCTTTATTCCTAAAAGAATTGTGTTCACACAATATTATTTAGTACCTATCATAGATAACTCTCTATATATTCATATACATATACATATTCATACATATATATTCATATGCATATTTTCTTTCCGAAAAGAACTGATACCATGAAATAGCCATCATTTGAGGTTGAGAGTTAACACAAGACAACGCAAGTTACAAGGAGATAATTTTGGACTCAGACAGTTAACAACCTGAGCTTTTGCATACCTGTATCCTCCAACAATTATCTGGCTCCAAAGAGCTGTCTACGTTCAAGAGGCTGATGCTGCCTGCATGCTGGAGCGGTGTTGAGCCCTTGGCCAGCCCTTTTGTAGATGGAAGGACATCTTTCCCAAAAATTTTCTAGATGTGATCAGCTGCTTGTGATAGTCTTCCTCATAATGGAAGGTAAGGAAGGGGAGAGATTCAGCCAGGAACATTCCAATAAATTTGTCAGAGAGGAGCTAATTTAACTAAACATTGCATACACAATTTTTTACATGGATCTGAAGCAATAGTTTTGCTTGTAAGGTACAGGACTTTTCTCTGAGGTGCCGGCGGGGCACTCAGGTATTCATTCCTTTTAATAAATCCATGACAGAAATAATTTAAGAGGGGGGAAACAGGGCAATCATACGTATTTGTTAGGGAAATATATATCTAAACCTTTAGTCATGTGATTAGTCTCATTGATTGAAACTAAAGGTTCATATAAAGAAGGCCAAATTTATTGCCTAACGTTGTTTTGGACTCAGGTGGAGAGGGAATGAAGGAAAGGGACAAAATGTATGCTAGAAAGTAAAAGATAAAAATAGCAAAGAATTATGTAAATATAGGAAACCCATTGATTCTGGGTTTTCAATTAAAGACAATACAATGTTGTATCTAAATGCAGTGCTTAGACACCCACCTTACCGTCCAGAGGTTTAGACTTAAAAATGAGGTTTACGTTCCTATCTATTACTGCTTGCACAGCATGGTTCATTGAACTTCTTGAGAGTTTAGGGAGGGTTCTCTGAAAACATTCTTCTTAAAATCTCAAAATGCTACAAATTAAGGACCAAATCACATAACTTACCCTGATGAGGGAAAGTGTCCTTGGGCATGGAAGTGGTGACTTAGCCATGAAAAATATTGGAAGGGGGAAAAAAGGCTCAGCAGTGGCCCTAGAGATCTCAGAAGAGAAGCTTGAGCTGAGCCCTCGACCCACAATGTACAAATGCAACAGATGTCTAAGTACTGTAATGCAGCTTTAATTAAACATAGGCCAAAACCTCCTTGCTCTAAGCTCATGGAGATTATCTTGATAAGGACTTGGCCTTGTTCTGGCTTAATTCTACCCTGTCCTGAAGAAAGGCAGTAAAGCTTTGTGTGTTTTGGTACTGGGCTGGAATAAAGCAAGCCATTATACACCCTGTAGTTACCAATCATTTACTTGAGAACACTGAGCAAACTTGCTTGCCTATGCCCTATCATGCCTTAGCTGAATAAATACACTAGTGGCTCTGGTAAATTTCTTTGAGATCTCTTGTTTCTAAAATTGCATGGTGGTGCAATACAGTTCTGAGTGATATTCTGATTTCTACTTAATATTCTTGTTTACATGTGTAAACAATCTCATTTGAAAAATCCTAAAGACATGCAGACATCTTACTCAGTACTTAGAGGATGCAAATAAACAGAATCAAGCTATTAAATTTTCTTGATTTAATATTCCATCTGGCCTTTTAATTGTATTTTAATGAATTAAATTCAACTAAATGTCAGGTTCAGAATATGAATACTTTAATCACACTGAGTTTATTCTGAATATCTTGTGCTATTGAATAGCATGTTGATGCGAATTTAATATTAAGTGAAAAATTTTATTGTCAGTTGAAGACTATGGATTACCTCTGAATTAACATACCAAAAAAATAAATAAATAAAAACCATCACAAAAAATAAAAACAAGCCAGAAAAAAGTAAACAAACAAACAAACAAAACCACAAAAGAAACAAACAAAAGAAACAACTTAGATATTCCTTTCTACTTTGAGCTTTAAAAGAACCAAATGTGGCATTCACTTCATTTCCAAAACCAGTATTCCTTGATAAATCACTAAGGCCTTGTGACACCATAAATGTTATTTTTGCTACCCTAAGATAACTTACATAATTTCCCAGTCTGTGAATCTCATCTATACTAGTTCAAAAGCCTGTATAGATGCTGCTTTTATTTTTTGTCAGTTTTTAGAGTTTAGAAAATGATTCAGCAGTCTTTATTCTTAAAAACTGTTAGTCATTAAAACTGGATTCTTGTGCCTCAAATTTACTACAAGCGTATAAAGGAGCTACAAATACATTCTGCATCATAATATGACATTTATTGCAATTCCCTGCTACTAAACTCATAAATATATGTTAGAGTTAAGAAGACATATTTCTGTGTCTTATCATAATTTGGAAGACATAAAGGTCTCTATGAAATTCATCTCACATTTTCTTTCTTTTATTCTAGAGAGAACAGCCTAAATGCTGGCATTAATTCTCAGTTATTCAATTATTCATTTAATATGAATTGTGAACTCTCCAGGAACTGTAAAACGTCCAGCCTTGTTGAGGCTTGAGCTAAAGGTTCTTCTTCATTGCATTAGAAGATCATGCTTTCGGTGAGTGAGCTGATAATAGGAAGTTTGTTTTCTGCTCCCTGCTGTCCCCATGAAACCAAACCTCTAATCCAGTTTTTAGTACTGATTTCCATCCTTCCTCACAGCTGACGATATGTTTGTTTGTTTTGAGAGTCTTTTGAGTTTATGTATGAGGAGAGGGAGTTAAAATTTAGTTTTCTCTGCCTCTTAGCCTCTAATCTTATTCTGACATATGTCTGTGTGGAGCTTGAGCAGAGTTCTCTTCTAGCTGTTTAGTGAATTATTATCTCATGACTACCAGTGAGTACAAAGTTTGTATTAGTAAAATACTACAGGTCAAAGTTCTGAAATGGTTGAATGTCCTCCCCTAAATGGTATAGTGAACATATTTAACAATAGCTGAGTAGTCTCTCAGACTTGAATGTTCCCCACTACAGTAGTAAACGACAAACCAACCGCTAAGTGAAATACTTGTATGTGCCTCTATTATTTGACGTCTGGAGGAGTGAACTTTCAGAAATGTAATCTGTCTTGTTTATTTAAAAAATGTACACTTATTAACAGTAGACCTATTCTCCATCAGTGTAAAATTCTGTCTCATAAAAATAATGTATTCTTAAAAAATTTTTCTCCTAATCTTTATGTCTGCCATTCAGAAAAAAAAAACATGCCTTCTTACCGATACTCAGAAAATAATTGTTTTTATTTTTTTAGTACAGATTTTACTCTGCATTCTGAACTTAGGTTGACATTTGCAGTCAAATATGAAAAACATAATTGCTCCTAAAGTTGCACACAATTAAGTTGCAGTTATAAACCAATTCACCTTTGTAGAAGTGAATGTCTGAATATGTCCTCCTTAAAGGAACAACTTGTATTGCATAGCATCTTGCGCTGTGCTTAACACTTGATGAGAATAAAAACAGGAGGAATTTATGCAAAGCAACACAGAATGACTCTATACGCCAAATGGCACAGTTTAAAATGTATGTATGCTACAGGCACACTGCAGCAGACTCTAAGCTGCATCAGCTGATCATGCATAAACAGGAACCACAGTAAGCAGCTGCTGTCAGACCTAAACAATAGCATTTCGAGCAGTTTATTTAACTGAACTAATTCTACAGAGACAACAGGTTTCTTCCTATTGTTACAGGCTAGCAGTGAAGCAGAACGTCAAGCATGTCTCTCAGTAGAGGCCTTGTTTGGTCTCTTTGTGTGGTATTTATAGCATGGTCTGGTTAATGTCAGTCTCTGCTTTATGGGTATTCTCTTAAATCCTGAAATTTTACCCAGACTATTACTAATAAACCAAATCTTCTCATAGAAGCAATGTATATTTTCCAGCAAGTCCCATGAAAACTTCTAAACCTCCTTTTAACTGTGTGTGCCTGTATTTCATTTCATCTCCTTTTGCTCTTTTCACATACTACAGTGCTTCTTTTTTTTTTAACTCTTGGTTTTCCTTCCACATGGGACTTAGCCTTTTGTATACAGGTTTTTTTAACATATTTTTGTTCCATAACTTTATTACTTATGACAACTTTTGGTAAATACAGAAAAGTGCAGGTTTCTTGCATCAGTTATGAATAGGAATGTAAGGATCAGCAATCTTGTTCTCATAAGCTAAAATAGCATTTATCAATTTTGTAACATAACTGCAATGATAAAGATTTTTTTTTTCTACTTTCTGATTTCTGGACAGAAATTAATTTACCCCGAATACAAGGCCAACCTGAGGCACAGCCCTGTATGCCTTGGCAGAAACAGCCTTAAAGCCCGCAGTTAGTTCCTGAATGGATCATAAAAAATGTTTTCAGAAAACTTTTTTCCTCACTTCTGCCAGTAATTTATCAGTAAATGATTTTTCTCTTTCCTTACCTGATTTGACAGTTTCCCTATGGTCAATACACCACTAACAGCAGTTAATAAATTGAAAGAATGTTCGAATTTTTGGCCCTTTTTGTGCAAGGAATATCACACTGAATTTTTCTGGACCCTCACTAAAAGGCTTCTCAGTGACAGTACTTTGAAAGATTGTCTTTTCTGAATACAATCTTAATATACCACTTATGCAAATATTTCATAAGGGAACTTAACATTAAAGTAGTGCTAACAGGAAATGAGAAAGCTGAGGCAAAAGAAACAACTCAAACAAACGTTGAAAAGTATTAAAATATAAAATTAAGAAGTATTCTCAGTCAGAAAATTCCCTTCCTCCCCCCAAAAAATGTATTTCAAGGGCTCAAAGAGATCAATCATTCACAGCAAGAGCAAATCTGGTTTTCGGTGTGCTTCAGGAATGCCTGGTGAAACAGGGATGAGAGCTGTACACTCATCTGAATGTGAACTCAGCTTGGTATTACCTGTGCAGTTGATACCCTGTTCTTTACTATTGAGTACGGAGACTGGGGGGGGAAATATTAGTGGAGATGGTTAGCTTTTGGCTTTGAATTGCCTTAAACAATTCACATACTCCTCTGCATATCAGAGTGCACCGCACCAATGCTGGACCAGCACAGGAAAGGCTGTGAGCTGGAACCTTCTGACAGGGTCGTGGGAGTCAACAAGTCTCTACACCCCCAACACTGCCCTGTTACATTGGATTCAGCTGCCGAGGCCAGGACTGTCTATAATATAGTAGAAATGCTGAACCATAGAATCATTAAGACTGAGAAAGACCTGATTATAACTACCAAGAGTAGTTATGTTTAATAACTACTCTTGGATTTCATCAATTTTTCAGCACTCTAGGATGTGATGGTTTCTGGCTCTGAAATATGAGAAAAATATTGGTATATCCCACAGATCAGAAGGACTCGTTATCCTTCACCATAATCTCAACTGTTCTTGGTGAATGTCATCTTATTTATATTAAAATACTATGGGAAGTTAGTAGGAGTTTTACTCTTAGTTTGGTTTGGGGAGTTTTTAATTAAAAAAAAAAAACAACTTTAAAATCAATAGTATCATCCTCTCTTTATCTTCCTCTTAGTGTGGAAAAAATTTCCATGTATCTGGACCCAGATTACTATCTTCTTCAAACATCAGATTCAGACTTCTCGGAAAGTATACAATCATTCATTCTGAATGTACAAAATATTAAAAATCTCCTAGTATTGATATAAAGTATTTCCTGGTATTGTATACTCTGCTGTAATAAAGATTTTATCATTCTTTTTTTTTAATAAATCACTGAGAACTATTCCAACAAAGAAAATAAATGAACAAAAGAATTTCAATTACAATATTTTAACCCTAGCAATTTTGCCTCTATTTCATTTCAACACCATAGCTGAGTGATGAGCACCTGGTACATCTGTAAACTCTATGTGATTTTTTCCATTTTCTTTAGCACATTAATCCACAGAAACACAGTATGTGTGCACATGTACACTCAGCTTCATTATTGAGATACTCAGATTTCATTTTAAACTCCTATTTGCTAAATTAATTTCTTTAAGTAATTTTTTACAGATTGTACCTCACATATTTATAAAGGGGAATAAGAGGCATTAACTGGCCTTTCTTTCTTAGTTCTGGCCACAAACAGTACAAGTGGCTGTGTGTGCAGGTGTTTATTGGGGTTCCCAGGAGGCAACTGATTTCCCTTCTGCAAAGTGTGATGGCTGGGTGCAGCAGCCCGGGTGTGACCCCAGCACTCCAGCCACCAACAGAGTACTCAACCCAAGAAGATACAGCAGAATACATCAAAGTGAAAGCAAATTATAACATTTTAGTGGCCTCACTTGAAGCTAAACACTTACTTCCATCTCAGTTGGAAGAGTTTTGGCAAAGTGACCACTGACCTACTTTTCTGTTTGGAAGTTCTGTATATATATGTACACATGATGAATGTTCGTCAACCTTAATGTGCTTCAATATTAATAATAAGCACTGTAATTATAGAACATCTGTCAGAAAGAGGCTTCTTGTTTTCTTTTTCTGAGGAAAGGCAGAGGCAAACAAACATAGAGGTAATGAGATAAGACTTATTTACTGTATGTGTCCTCTCTCTTTATAGAAGATGCATTTGTGATGATGCAGCCCCAGGCACAAGGATAAGCCCACACCTCCTCTCATCCCATTCAGGTGTGGCATGTGGCAATGGATGTATAAAGGAGCATACTACATGTGATGGCAGAACTGCAAGCTGTGCACATGCCACATGCTCTGCTACTAGAAATAGTATTTGTTGGATTAATGCTGCTTTTTGCAGTGGCATTATTATTGTCTCCAGCAATGCTACTGTTCTGGCTTACTGGAGGAATCGGCTTAATTAGTACAGCAGAGCAACCCATTGATGCCTTGATGCTCCTGCATCATCTGTTTTGAGTGTGCATTTGGAGCCATTCAACATAGCTATAATCAATGCAGATATATAAAAATATTAGAATAGACTGTAGTGGAAACAGGATGACACCAACAGCTTTTAATACCTTTTTCTGGGCTTATTTGAGAGCACGGAGAAGGATCCTCTGACTAACTCATCTCACATAAAATCTAACCAGGGATAGAAGAATTTGCAGGAGATTTTCTAGCTTTCCAATAAATTATGAGGATGAGATGTGCACAGACCCTGACAGAGCCTCGGGACAATATGATCA
This sequence comes from Myrmophylax atrothorax, assembly GCA_026770055.1. Taxonomy (NCBI): domain Eukaryota; kingdom Metazoa; phylum Chordata; class Aves; order Passeriformes; family Thamnophilidae; genus Myrmophylax; species Myrmophylax atrothorax. The sequence continues at coordinate 15,217,463 of JAOXXN010000364.1, read as the reverse complement.
CTTGTGTGCAATTTAAATTGTTCTGCTTTCTCTAAGAGTGATCTCCTATGTGTTGTATTAAATTAGAATTAAATCTCAGAAATCAAATTAAATAACTTCCTCCAAAGAAATCAAAGGGTAAATACCTAGAGGCTAATGTTTTAAGTTGAGGCACTGAAGAGATACAAGCTAGATCCAAGAAGGTGGCATATACAAGTATGAGCTCACTCCTAGCCAAGCCAGGAGCGTGAGGCATAAAAATGTGGTGCTATTCTAACAAACAATTAGGCCAGGAAGTGGCATTCCCTGCAAACTTGGTGCCACCTCCAAGGCTATGTTTCCTACAATCAGCAGAGCATGGCAACTCAGTCAGTTGTTCTTGCTCCTGCAGCAGTCACTCTCCTGAGTCAAAATCCATTGCTAGCATCTTTGGATGCTCAATCCACAGCAAAGACAGACACCTGGTGTTCTGTAATTTCATCAAAAATATTATAGCCCAAAGAAAACAGTAATTAAAGGAATAATTGCTTTCTCAAACTGCCTTCATAATCAGGAAAGCAAAATATTTTCAGTTCAGGCCAAATCAGTGTTACATGGAAATAAAAAATCAAAATAAAACAAAGTCCCAGGTTAGGCAATCTGCTTTATTGCTTCAAAAAGAAATCTTTTAAGTTCCTGCATTATCTGTTTCAATTCATGTTGGCAGTTTTGCATTAAAAATATCTGCATGAGAAAGAAAATTTTTCTTTAAAGCATTTCATATTCAGTGTTTTCTAAATATCTTTCATTTATTTCCTCTATTTAACTAGAACTATTTCCAAGTATGATCCAAATTCAGAATAATTTCTGTCACTTGGCTGTCCTGTGAAACATGTACTACTAAACCAGGAGCTATTAAAAAATTATAGTAAAAAAATCATCCCAGGAGTTCTAAGTAAGGTACATTTAAGTTTAAATATGTGTTACAATAATTTAACTAGGTACTTCTTTTTATTAAGTATTCTTTTACAGCATTTTTCCCATTAGTAATTCATCTTGTATGTATTTTTTTTTACTGATATGAGTGTAGGAGAGCTTTATTATTATGATATTAGTCACATAAGGGGCTCTAGTTCATGTTTACTGAGAAAAAATGCATGTTGCCCTGCTAGCACTTCTGAGAACAACTGTGTTTTCTCTACTTAGCATAAAAATCCCTTAAAAATCACTACGTGCTTGGTTTGATTTTTTTCCTTATTCCTTTCTTTGTCTTTTTTGAAGATTTTTTGTGTGTTTGCCTTGTTATTTCTCAGCCTTTGCAGGGCATTATTTTTCATTTTCTTCCTTTTCTTCTTGGCAGTAAATGACAGAGATGACAGAGCAGATCCTAAGGCTTTGTACTAATGTGGGAGCTTTTTAAAGAATACTGATTATTTTATTACTAGAAATAAAATGATGAGTTGGAAACACTGGAAACACAATCATCTGTCTGCACTGATGCACTTATTGTATGAGCATATTTTCACCACAAAAACGCTGAGGTCTAAAGAATTTTTCATCATTGCATCTTCAACATTGCAGCAATGAATGAGCTGCCTTGGTAAAAGAAGCTGTAGACACTGGGTCTAGTCAGTTTTCCTGCATTTGTCACCGTTACCATCCTGAAAGACTTAAAGCTTCTGTTCTAGCCCCAAAGACTAAATAAATTTAAAATAAAAATAAAAATAAAAAATAAAAAATAGTAACAATAATAAATAATTAAATAATAATAATAATAATAATAATAATAATAATAATAATAATAATAAAGCAGCTATGCTGCTGACTATTTAGAACTATTTTGTTTTGGTTTGTTTACTTTGTCTTCTAAGTTTCGCATCCTGTGCACAAGTTTTTGCCTAAAACTATCAAGACTAAGAAATATTTCAATCTCCATTTTCAGCAGAACTTGTTCCTTCCTAATCTAAGGAGACTGATGATCAAAACTGGAAGAGCTTGTTATACAGCTTGTGTTTGGCTTTTTTGAGATTCTGCTGTTTGCATGATTTATGCTTAAAAATCAAACCCAAATAAATACACAGAATGTTACTCCAGTTGATTTGAAATAGAACGTCACACTAATGATCTAAGCACATATAAAAATATCTGAAACCAGAGTGTTTTGTACTGCAACTTGACTATTTTTATCTGAACACTGAGAGTCTGAGCTGATGCTAGTATAGTCACACCAGGTGCTTGTAGGTTATATTTAGGACAGACTACACTGGACCAATATATACACTATATGTGGAGTTGTATTTCAGAATTTAAGTGTCAACAATCTAATGAATATGGTGTAAAATTAAGAAAGAAGATATGAGACTGAAACTGTTTAAATGTTTAACTACCTGCAATCACCATGTGCCTTTTTAAATAAGGAAATCTATTTAAGACAAAGTTAGATAACTTTGTCATGTCTTGTATGGTCAAATTATATGTTTGCTTTTTAACCGACTGGAGAAAAGGATCCATGGACTTGACATGGGAATTTTATATGAGAATTTATAAACACAGATGTTTCCACAGTCACTAGGGTCTAGGGCAGCACAAAAGGAGCATTACGGGTTTTACTTGGAATATGAAAAAAATAACAAGAGACTAGTTAATTATGACAATAATCATTTTCATGGCAGGGGCTTTCAATCAGAAAGTCTACTATGAAGCTAATTAATTTTTTTAAGAACACTTTTACATCTTTCAAATGCAAAAGAATGCAGGTGTAAGTAAACAGTGTCTTTTTCTATTGCTTCGTTTCAGGCACACTTCATCATAGCTTCTCAACCAATGGTAAAAGGACAGGAGCCGTTTGTTGGAGATTCAGTCCAAAATTACTGTCACTATTATTCATCACATCAATATATACATTTTAATAGATTATTTTTATTAACATAGTATTGGAAATAATAATAATAAATCTATCCTCTTCCTCTCTTCACAATTCCTTTGATTCTTATCCTCTTCTCAGTTGCTTCCTTTCTTCTTTGAACTCATTTTCTTTCTCCTCTTTGCTTAGCTCTTGGCATCAGTCACTGTGGGGACAAGAGGAGATGAGGCAGGCAATAACCTGAGCTGTGGAAAGATTGTCAGGGGGACTGCAGGGAGTACCTCTTAGAGGCACCTCTAACCAGCTCCATAGAGGGATTTATGGATTAAACATGGAGTCTCGAATACAACCTGCTTGTGTGTGGGGTAGCAGAGGGAAAACCAAAGGTCCCTGCTCTCAACAACTGGTGCAGGTGAGGCTGCAGGGCATTGTGATCTGAAAGGAGTTTTATACTCTTCAGTGTATCATTGATAGCTGAGGCACAGTGAGTCAACACAGCCTGGCTGTCAGAGACCTTTTGCTTTTCTCTCTTGATTCTCAAAAGCTGCGTGCTCTCTGGATTGAAAGATTGCAGACTTTACTCATAAAAGTGAGATTGTTATCCTTCCCTACTGGTCTCTCCTCCAGCACAGCCTTTATCAGCTATTTCATTGTATCTTGAATGAAGTCTTCCATGCAAGAACATAAAAAAAGAACTGTAAAAAAAGGTGCATACATAAAGCTGGCTGTTTAAGTGGCATTAATATTACTATGAATATGGTAATAATGTGAGTAGTAAAAACATGAAACGCCTTATTTGCACCACCTTTTATAATACATATGCTATTTATAAACCATGAAGTACTTGCTGGTATACAACTCCATCTGATGCAAAATGCAGCTTGTTAAATTTTATGGGCCAGATTCAGTTCTAAGCTGCATGAGCAAATCCAAACTAATACCACTGTTTTTCCTTTCTCTGTATCTACATCAATATAAACCAGAAGAATCTGGGTCTGCCTATTTTAATTACATACTTCTGGAGATTTTTTTTTCCCCCAGTAATTAACAATTCAGTCTGGTTTTTTTGTCTATTTTTTATGCTGTATATACTCTATTCAAATAAAAAGTGTACTGCAGAAATACAAACTGTGCATGAAATAGACAGCTGGTGTGTCTGCCTCAATACTGAACTCTACTGATATCATTTGTTGCTGTTTTAAAAAATATGTAACATAGATCTGAATACCATATTTCTGGTTGAAAACACATTTGAATGACATTTTTGGTTAAGTATTTTATTTCCAATACTTATGTAAGTGTGCATGTTTCTATGAATAAAACATTTTTTTTATTTTTGTGTGCAATTCTTTTTATTAAGCAATAATCTGGTTTTTTGTCAAGGTTATACCAATTAAGAAAAACAACTAAAAGACCCAGCTGCTTTATCTGATGTCCTGCTATCGTAAAGTGCTCTTACTTTTAACATCATTACACTTTGAGGGTTTACATACGTATGCATGTTCTTAGTTAGTGTTTGGATTTAACTTCTTGATCATAAAAAGCCAGTCTAAAGGACTGTTTCTCCAGGACATACTAATATGCCCAATATAAGTAAAACTTGCTTTATTTTCCAGCATGGAAATCATGTTATTAAAAAGAAAAAAGGACTACCCTTTTAGTATCTGGTCTCTTCTCTGTTGCTGGACTCCTTTCAGTACAACAATAAAAAATAACTTTTAAAAGTAAAAAAAAAAATGTGATCTGAATAAACTGAAAGTCTCATTCTAGAAGTACATAGCTTTTGTAAACAAAATAGTTAAGTATATAATGCAGAAAGTAAATCAAGTATAGTTATTTTAGGAAAATGGATAAATAGAAAATATAAATAAGGCATTTACATAAAGTAGGAATATTTAACTTATGAAGGTCTGATTCTTTTTTTGACTGAAAATATTTTGTTGCCATATAACAAAGAAACATAGATTTCTTCAGATGATAACTTAAAAAGCAGGGTCCATCTCAAATATGGGCCAGAGGCACTTTGTGGATTTTCAGGTTAAGTAGCAGCTTAATTTCATCTAGACCTGTACAATTACTAAATTCATGACTGCTTTCAAGACTGACTAGCAGGTAGGTATTAGTATGAATATTAGATAACTGTGGGTACATTTGAGCTGGCAAAGACTTACTGCCTTGAACATGGAGCTGCTCACGCTGCACAGATATGCAGGTTAGTAGAAGACCATTTTCACTCAGACACCAACAGTTTGTCCAGCCCACGCTAACAGGCATCAAAAGGAGCTGGGTGGGGGCATGTACACATCAGCTCTCAGAGGGGTGAGCTATGCATCTTACAACTCTCAATGACAAGAGGATTTTGGCTTGCAAGGTCAAGGAGGTTGGCCTCCTGTGAACTGGAGCCATAGAGAACTGGGTCATGACCCTGTAAAGATTTGTGCTCATGCTTACTTTCAAGCATGTGATTAGGTCTATTGTTTGCAATGGTGCAGTTTGCATAGCTAAATTTAACCACACACATAATCTTCTGCAATTTTTATCTTTTACCATTTATCGCTTGAAAAATATTTTAGAGAAAAGAATTTTCTTGTTCCCTTTTATATTACAGTCAGGTATTTTCAGTAGCAGTAACAGTAAATTAATTCAAATCTACACTGCAAGAGGCATACTGTGTCAATCTGAAAAGAAAGACCAGGAAATAACTGTAGTTCAAGCTTTAAAATCTAAATTCCAGTTTTTAAGTAGGCCACAAGTAATGCTTACTGCAAAATGGATCTTATAATTTGTCACTATCTCCAGTTTCAACTCTAAATAGATGCAGCTCTGCATTCACTTGGGTGTCGGAGGTCATGGCCAAGGTGATGTAGAAGTGTTTTAAGAAGCTTGGTTAATCTTTGCCAGCACTCACTGTAGCTCTAGCTAGTGCTCAGAAATACCATTTCATGTTCATGCTATTAAATTAAAAATGCAAGGCTCAGCCTTAACATTAATGAAAACATATTACAAAAACTCTGCTCCTTCACTGAATGGAAAACTGGATATAAGTTAGAAAAACTTAAAATAAAACTTCTTTAGTGGAGTGGTTTTATTTTTAAAAAGACAGGCTTATATAATTCCAAAAATGCACAGTTGTTTATTTTCCAATTGAGTTACTATTAATGTGAAGCTCTGCAACTGGTTTCACATCATTCAAAGTGGGATTATACAAGAAAATTACACAAGAAAAAAGATACAAAAAAAAAAAAAAGACATTTTTCCTTGACAAGGAAAAACGAATTAATGAGTTCAGGATGCAGTTTATAATCTCCTTCCAAAATCCTACACATACAAGCTCTCTGAGGACTCTTCTTCCTATGCAGCCTTAGAAGGCCATGCTAGAATCACAGAATTCCTCAACCCAAATTCAGGCAATGATAAAACAGCAGCTCACTGCAGGATTGGACCATTTCTTTGATGCAATACAGTAACAACCGGACTTGATAGAGCATAGTCTGAGAGAGAAATTAAGAAAAGGAAGTGTTAATCTCACATATTTACATTGCACCAAGTACATTTTCGTGGACTTGGTGTCATTTATCAGCTTTTCATGGCAATATGAGTGGCAGCAAGGATTGAAAGATATTATTATTACTATTACATGCTGTAAGTATTACATGCGGTAAGTACTACAGAGTTCAAATAAAGGAAAAAATTGCATTAACATGTATAAGAATATTTCTTAACACATGAACCATAAGAATAAAATCGTGGCTTTACACAACTGAGCTTAGCTCAGATGAGAGTTTATTTAGCTCATGACCATCCCCACAACCAGAGAACTCTGCTGGTTAGCAAATATATGAACTTTTAATATATCACCTGATAGCAAATATTTGAACTTTTTTAAAAAGGCTTAATTCTACTTAAGACAATACTTTCATGGTTCAAGTTATGACTACATCTAGTTCAGCACCCAAATGAGCAAACATTTTCATTATTAGGTCCAAACAGAAAAAGTAATGATGAAAATTTGTAAATCCCAAAGTAACTGAACAATTAAGGGCTCTTCTTTGTTACATATTAAAACTATGTGATTTGTAGCTGATGGAGATGTTAGCAAAATCTAATTAATATATTTTTAGTGTGATTAAGTTATAATAGTCATTTCCATCATTCACTTTCTTTCAGAACAATCCTAAATAAAACTCAAAAAAGACCTAATATAACTAAGTGTAAAAGACTAAAAGCAATGAAAAAGAATGCAGTCTTTATCACATCACCTGGACTAAAGTATTATTTCATATACATTTTGAGAGTACAGATTTTAAAAAGAGATAAAGTTATCTTGTTTTTGACTATGTGAAGCTTCAATAGGAAGGAGGTTAAGATGTTAAACCAAAGTAACAATACCACTGCAGTGAAAGAGGCATGTTCTTTTTCATGCACATTGTTCCCCCTCAGAGGTCTGTCACTCAGCAAAATAGATGTGCTTTGACTCATGGGTGGCGATGTACAGCCTAAGCTTAGCCTGAATCCTCTCCTAAAGGCTGAGTCCTGCAACCAGATCCTGACAACTTCCCTGAAGCACTATAGCATGTTTCACTAATATGAGCTGATAGGATTAGCAGCAGGCAGCAATTACAAACTTTTCTTTGTGAGTCCTGAAGAGTTTTGATACCTGTGTCAACTGATGCTGTATTTTAGGTTTCTTTGATGGTAAAACCTAAACCTTGAGTATTGAGATTAGATTCACACAGTTCAGGACAACAAAACAATAAAGGATACTAAGTTGTTTAAATTGAAGTTTGTCTATACTGCTTTATTACAATCATGCGCCCTCACTCCCCTCCACTGGGACTATTCACATATAGTTGACTGGAGATACTGCTAAAGACACTAAAACAAGATTGTTATCAGTATTTCTGCACCCATTTCCCAGTCTGATCTCCAAAGCAATCTCACAGCCAAGGAAAAGCTTTGGAGGCTGCTCGACCCTGAAGAGATTTTTATCCTGGAGGCAAAAGTGTGTTCACATATGAGGTTTTGATATGGAAACTAAGTAAAACACAAGAAGAAGAAGTAAATAAACAATGCGAACATTCAAACTCACCTGATCAAGGCTGCACACAAACTTCAAAATTAAAAACATTATCTGAAACTACTGGTGTTATTTTAAATCTATGTGAGTATTCACTAAGATGAAAAATACTAGTCTTTATTCCATCAAACTGCATACTTAACCTTAGTTTAATTGAGTTGGTTTATTCTGATGGATAAATATCCATGTGCAGGCTGGCATGAAAACAATGTAGATATTTACCTTACAGTGAGTGAGGGTCACAAAAATTTCTTTCCCCAGATGTCTGCACCCAATCTACATCATGTCAGGTGAGTCAATTTCTATTGGAATTGCTGACATTTGGATCATCAAAATTTTACCTTAAAGTACCATGTTGTAATAGCCACATGTGAGCCAAACAGCTCCCTATGCATCCACAAACTGGGGCAGATAGCCAGTAAGTTCACCAACCTGTACCACCTGTCAGTGACAACCCAAAGTAAATTCTATTAAACTGATTAACTATTCAATGAGTGCACCTGTAAGTGGAAATGGAATGAAGGCTTTTTGAGATTTTGATAAAGAAGCCTTGCTGAACCCAAATGGGGCAGTCTGAAGCTGTTAGTATTTCCCAGCTTCCTGCTTCATTCTCCATTTCCATTTGCTTTGTAGGAATTGAGAACAATAACAACATTGGGTTTGAAGAAATATGCCATATAGACAAGCTATGGTACTGGGGTGCAGGTCCACATTCCCTTCTGCAGACTATATTGTAATCATGAAAGGGTGAACATCAACACCTGGGACAGTAACAATTACAGCCCTCTAATATCGTCTGCTGACAAAGAAACATAATCTGAAGGACAAAGTCAAAATCAGCAGATAACAGGTTTAAGCTAGTATGTCAGCTTAAGAAATTATATCGAACCAAAATATTCTTCCATCAAGCCAGTACAAATTTTTATACAGACCTAGTTTAGAAAATTAATCTGATAAATTAGAGTGTAACTCCTTTTAGGCACAAAATATTAAATGATACATCATTGCTCCCTGAATGTCTTCATATGACTATTAGAATTAGAATCCAGTGCGAAACTGCCGTGAACAAAAAGATGAACTTACATCCTTCATATAATTCATGTTCACATTCCAGTCTGCCATTTCAATTATAGTTCCTAAATCTTTGAGAATGTTACTGAAATTAAAACTGTGGCATTTTAGCTTTCTTGCACAATCTATCCTCTGTAACCCTCACTCAAAAACCAGGAGTGAGTTTGAAGAATAGTAAGATGATCTCCTGCCTTTATTTCAGTTTATTAACACTTTGTACTTTGAACAATGGAACTGCTTTTGAGAACAGGTGTAAAAATTGAGCAGTGACTAGAAACCAAAGGATTTAGCCTGATATGCTTTGGATAAGTGAGTAATATTTTTTTCTATTTTGCCTATATATCTAAAGTCAATTACATCAGTTCACAAGAAAGTCTGTAAAAAAGAAACCTCATTATAATTTCCAAAGTTTACAATTTTCCCTTTCAGGTGTATAAAAAAGGTGACTTAGGAATAAGTTTCTTTTATCTATAAGTCTGTATTCTTTGAAAGTTGGCTCTCTTCACTGATCAGTTAAAATTATAAGCTAAAGCAAATGACTCTGATCCCTTTATATGCAATTTCATTTTATAACATTGAATTAGTCTCCTTTTGTACTCCATCTACGTCTGTCTGCATATCTGCTCATTTATCATGTGGTATCTGTTTTATGACAAGAATAGTGACACTTGGAATGTACCAAACATACTTATCAGAAATTTAATATTACTTCCACATACTACAGGAGTTCCTGGGACAAACCAATTGTTCTTGACAGTTTGGATGTATGAGAAATCTGTCACAAATTTTCCATTTCAAAAGAAAGCCTAGACATATCTTGTTGCATTTCCACAAATGGAACAATGCAATACTTTATGGTTAAGAAATGAGCGTGAGCCAGCAGTCAGTACCCTAAGGTGAAAAGTCAGATCTGCCTAGCAGTTCCTCAGTTTTCAATCAAGAGTTTTTCAATTCCAAATAATGAACAAATGAAAAAATAAGTAAATCTTAGTAATGAAGAGGCACGCTCATCCCTACTGAATCCTTCAGTGTGCTCTGGGCAAACCACTTTATCATAAAGAGAGCACTGGGTATAACAACTGAAGAAACTGCAACACATCTAAAGTAGCCTCTCATTTCTATACAGCTGTAAAAGCTCTGCAGTAAGCCCCTGAAAGAGAACATTTATGTGTTTTATGTTAATTTAAAATGCTTGAAAGCAGTCAAAAGAGAGGCTAAGTCCTGGAGAAATCCCAGTCTTAAATCCCCCTTAAGCCAAGGCATGTCTATGATGTTGCTTCTCTTTTTTTTTCTTTTTTTTTTCTTTTTTAACTAAGTGCAATTCTTTTGTTACTTCCGAAATGCTAGGTATGTTTCATGCAGATTTGATTTTTCATATCACCTTTTGAATGATGAGTCAAAATTTCCTCAACATCCCCAGAAACCCTAACAGCCTGGGCAAGCTTTCAGGCAGGACTTAATATTCTTCTGTTCCTTGTGTGTGCAAGCTCCTGTCCCCATGAGTCTGTGCACAGTAAGCATGAAATGCAGGTGGAAGCCCTGTATAGCACATTCCCACTTCACTTCTAGTCCTTGTCAAGAGTCTCTTGCTAAGGGCTGTGAATTTGTCAAGTTTTCAGAGTAGCAGTGGCCAAGCATTCTTAGGTGCTTTCCTGTGAGAAATCCAAAGGAATCTAGGGTTAGGATCCTTCACTCCAGTGTTTGGGATCAAGACTGGAGGCTTGTTCTGTAAGAACTACACTAACTGGAGACTAAGGCAGTTTTATCCTTTCTCTCTGATAAGTCTCTTTGTATCTCACATCCGTTTTGTCCAACACTGCAAAATTAGGAAAGATTATTCTGCAATAATCTACCATGAGTTGGAAATCTGAACACTGAAAATGGCAATTTCTGTTAGTTTATGCAGAAATACTATAAGCAGGGCAAAGGGTGAGAGTTGGGGTGGTATTTGTGCTTTGATTAAAAATTGTTTCAACTAGAAGGAATGCTTTATTTTTTCCTCCTGTGAAGTACCAACCATATTGATGGTACTACTCATTGAAACTGTATTAGCAGTGAAAGGACAGACTTGTCTAGACAGCTGTTCTGCTAAACCCAGCTGTCCAGCAGCTCCTGAATTCAGAAGCTGATTTTATACCAATGCGAAGGTTAATGAACTGTTTTCTACTCCTTTCCAGGAGCAAATGTCAGCCCTAGAGAGGGGTTCATTGCTCACCAGAACTCAATCTGGAGTCCTAGTCTGGCACAGGAAGACTAATAGACTAATGCATTAATTCACTGAGCCTCTCTGCCCTTAGACTGGTTGCACATTTTTTAACATGGACTATAGCAGCAGAGGCATTCAATCATATCTTCATTTACCTTCCAAATATGATTTCAGAATACATAAAAAATTCTATATATATTGATTATTGCCATCAATATAAACTACTATAGAAGGTTGAGGGAGGAAAGAGGAAGGTTTTTGGATTCAGCTAATAAACATAAATGCACAAAAACATGTATACCACAGCCAGCTGAATCCCTGGATAACTAATTAAAATTAAGCCTTGTTTAAATTTTCCCAAGAATGATCTGCCTCAGCAGGCTGCCAGTAATAGGTAAGTGAGAGTTTCCTGGTGTTTTTCCCATTGCATAGATGATAGTTTGTGCTTAGTGATAGAGTTCATGACCGAAAGTACTTTTTTGGCCATTCTCTGAATATAACTATTCCCAAAATCATTCAGCATAGCTGGATGGTCTCACTAACGAAATAGGCAGCATAGGTAAAGTTTTATTTTTATTGGGGTGAGCATCTATTTTCTATATGCTGGGAAATATGCTATGATTAATATTAACACTGCAAAACAGAGGAATTAGAAGGGAACTTTTAAAAATGTATGCTTGTGGTTTAAGGAGATGAGAGGAACAAACTCTTTCTATGGGTTAACCATATGTAAGGAAAATGGGAAATCTCTAAAATTTTTGGCTTTTCTTTTCCATGTCCTAGGAAGCAGATTTTAGTTGATGTATTACAGAAAATATGTTGTATCCTTACTCCTACTGAAGGATATTAGTCACTGGCTCAAAGTGAGGAGTGTACAGAGAAAGAATCAGAATTTGTTTCAATGATGTAGCTTTGAGACTTCAGTGTACAGCACACCACTCAAGCAGACAGCTGATCTTAGCATAAGAAAATTTCAGGACACAATGGCAAAATAACGAAAATTAAAGTAATACATACATTAACTGTTTCACATAGTGTCTTGGGTAGTTTATTTCTGGTGACATTTTAAAAATCTGAAACATTAAAAAGAAACCCAACCTCTTTTGAAGTAACCATGTGAAATTTTGCCCTTTAATCCTTTTGCTTTCAGAAAAGCCTGCAGCTTCAGTTGAGGTCAAGTCTATCAGCAACTGAGCAGCTCCCTTTCTGTTATGTCAAGAGAAATACCTTGAGATATAATTACATTATGAATGGCTCAAACAATAAGGGAGTCAGCGGTGGAAAAAAATATGCAAACTAGCATGTCCTAATTGAATTGTTCATTTGGTTTTGCCTGTTCCACAGTATAAGCAATAGAGTAAATCCTCTTTTCCATCACTCAGGATGAAAGTTTATTTGAAGTTGGAGACTATAGCTGCCTTTTCACAGTAAATTGACCTTGTTCCATGCAGCCAATGTCATAATGCTCTGCTTTATCTAGGCTGAGAGAGAGAAAATCGCAAATTGCTTCTGCATGATTAGTTCTGCCACTTCAAACGTGTTTCTTCCGAGTTGGCTTCCACACTTGCTGCTAGAGATATGTGCCGCTGGGAAACCCTAATCTGTCTCTGAACTCCTCTGATTTAGTAACCCTTTACCAGCCAGTCTCTCAAGTCAGTGAAATTACTCTTGTCGAGAACAATGGAAAAGATATGGAAAACAGGAAGACAATAATTTAATCATCTGTTTCCTGTTTAGTAGAGTACGTTCTTTCACATCAGTGGAGTTTTCACAGATATGTATTTATTTGTGCTTTTGTTAGTAAGACATATATTACACCTTGATGAATAAATAAATCTTGGATTTTTTTTCATCTTAAAATACAGGGAGATACATATTTCTATGTATTAAATTGCTATTTGAGTACCTGATGATTTCCTATTATCTGTTTAACTCTGAACTCAAAAATCTCCATCATTCTGAGTTTTGCTGCTAGCTGGTATATTTCAAATAAAAAATACCAAGACAGTCAAAGATGATGAAAACCCGGGACAAAAATGGCTGCTGTGATGTCCTCTTGAAGTAATAACAAAAAAATCTAACAGCCATAAAATTTTGTATAAAGCAAGACAAAACTACTGCATGTTGTTCCAGTCAGGAGATAACCATTAAAAACACATGCATAGTTGATAAAATACATGTAGGTAGAAGCACAGCTTAGAATTATAGAAATATATATGGTATTTTTGTGCCCAAATATAGATAGTAATGAAAATATAGAGTCATATTAGTACTAAAAATAAGATTGTCTCTCTACTTGGTTTCTGTTTGGGCAGGGCATCTGTACAGTCGTCACTTTACAAAGTTAAGACATAACTCAACAAAAGGTCATTTTCTTGGACTTTTCCTCCCTGCTAACTCTGCTTGATATTACACATGCTACATCATTGCAGTGAGACAATCAGAGGAAGTGTCCACATATGGAAAATCAAGTCCATGTTCTAGGTATTCAGCATAAGGCCATAGTACTGAAGTGCTTATATGATCTATTGAGATTCAAAAAATCTGAACCATTTGCATTAGAAATGAATCTATTTTACCCTGATATTTTAGTCTGTAACATGAGCATATAGGGCTGAACTCTGGGAACCGCACCACGCTTAGCTATATTAAGGTAGTTTTTATTCATAAGTTCTTATTCACAGATGCTTTCTTTTATTAGCATTATAAAAATGAAAGAGCAAAGAATTAAAAATATTTCAAGGCTAATAATCATTTTCACAGAAAGGAAAAACCAAATATTTATTTTTTAACACAAACCAGTCATTGCAGTTGATTTCCTCTTAAAAACCCAGAGCCAGTTTCTACATCACTCTATGAATTACAAGCATCTAGTGATTTTTTTTTTCCTGGTGAAGTAGAGCAGCAGTAACAAGCTGAACATGACAAGTATTTAAAAATAAATTGCTTGATAAAAAAAAATGAAGAGGAAAATGCCAACTTCATGTGACAAGATTCATGCTGAAGCACTGTTTTCAGATATTTTTGACCAAAGAAGGATATAACAGTTTAAAGGTGAAAAGGAGTATGGGGAATCTGCTACCTGACAAATAAGTCTATGTATCAAAAGATTTTGCTAACCAGTCTGACACATAATGGCACATGATGTCAACTACTATTAAAGGTTTTACAAATGATGACAGCCTGGAGAAACAAGAATTGCTTTCGAAGAAAAGAGTTTCTGTTGAATTCTGTATATTATTCCCAAGCATTAGAAACATATCAACAACGGGACAGCAGCCAGAAACCAAGCCATTTTTACAATCACTGTTCTTGTGACTATACATAGGCCTATGTGCTAGGAAGATTTTAATCCTATATTCCCTTGGACTCTCTCACTATTGTGAAAAACACTTCAGATATTACATCCATTTCCACAATAATATCTTTCCATTAATTTAAAAAAGTAAATTAAGTACTGTTCAAGTATTATTTGTTATGGTGTATCAACAGGTCAAAGGGAATTCAAGGAACAAACCTAACAAAAAACAGATAATTTATCAAAATGGTTCACTTAACTATGATTTTTGATTGACTTCACAGAAAGAAGCACCTTTTCCTAACGTGGCAGTTACAAACCTCTGCATTATATTTTAGTGCAGATAAATTGACTATGCAATTGCCAACCTGTGCATATGATTACTTTAAACAGAATAGAAAATTTCTGTATAGTCATATCTACTAAATAATCTGGGGACTTCCCATTAATTCAAGTATTTCACCAGGTCCTTACAGAATAAAACCAAACTGAAATGTTTGCATTTTGTAGTATTCCATCAACAACCACCATGACTTTTAAACTAAATGTAGAATCTCTAACAAGCTTCTCTTCAGAGGTTCCCGGCAGTTAAATTTTCTGTATTTCATGGTCAGGTAAGGATAATTTTTAGTCTTCTTGAGAACATTAGAAAAAGAAATATGCATCCTTAAAAAATTCCAAGAAGAAACACTTTAACAACTTCATCTGAACAATTTCAGAATAAACTTCACAGTGAACAGTAAACATAACATGTTCAGAATTCTTCACAGACCTTTTGGTTTTCTCTAAGTGCTATTGCAATGGCAGTCCTCAAACACTAAATTCATTCCTGCCTTTCACTCTGCCAAATGTTATTCCCATTGTTGCCATGGTTGTGGTCAAATGTCTCAGAATGGAACTTCATCTCCTTCATTCCTTCTATCCCTAAGAGAAGGACACGTTGCTGGTGGGTGGAGGGGAGAAGTCAGTGCAAAATTTCTGACTGACATCAGTTAGAAAGAGAAACAATGTCTTCCCACAAAAGAAAATACATCTCTGAACATGACTTTGTGTTGCATTAATGCTTCATTGCTTTACTTTTACTTTTGAACTTATAATAAATCAATTGTACTATTAGACTGAGTCTGGCCAATGCTTACACTCAAAAATAGTAATTTCACCAACCAAAAAGGTGAATTGGTAAAGAAGAGTAACAAAAAAGCTATGCAGTCTTTGCAGTTTTTCTTTGTAAGTAGGAAAATGTGTGGGTAAGGTTATTGTTATTTTTTTACTGTTAATGAAAGTATAAAATATATCTACAGCCTGAAATTTGCTATTGACTGTAGATGTGTACACCTTAATAGATTCAGATAATAACAGAGAAAAGAAAGAGGAATTTCAGGGCTAATCATATTTGTGAGGCAGCAGGTTTACAGTTTCTCTGGGTTATATACTATTCCTGGTTACGTGCTTAAAAAATCTATGGTGACCAGTGAAATAATTCTGAAGAAGCAAAAACAGAGATTGATATTTAGCATTTTTAATGGAAGAATTTATCTAACCAGAAAAGTTCAAAATCAAGACCTTTTCAGAATTTTTTTTTTATTAGAAGTGTTACAATTGGAAGCAGTGCATTGCAGTATTCCTGGTGTATCCCTGCTATACGTTGATACTTACTGTGGAATTCCTAGATAGTTGAAAAATGGAAGAACATCTCAGAAGGCTCAAAACTGTCATCTGTTATTAGTACCAACTTGTAGGTTCTCTGCTTCAGGCTACATAATTCAGTAATGATAATGAGGTCTGTCCTTTGCTTACATATGGTTTATTGTTCACAACGCTCTTTATAACAAAAAAGATTTAAGGTGGAATTCTTGTTCTCAAATTAATAAATTGGATTAAGACTTCCACACCTGTATTGAAGAAACTAAACAGTTCTCACAAAAATAAGTAATATGCTTTCTCTTTTGTTTTGAAAATCTTTATGTGTTAAAACATAATGGATTTTCTTTTTTCACCTATGCTGAAGTTGCTCTTCTTCTGAGTAAAGAAACAACCATGAAATAAAAAAAAAAATCTACAGAACGTCCAGCACTCACCTCTTTCTGCACATACAGTCCTCTGTGTAGACTGACAATTCAAGAATTCAAACTCATCTTTGTTTATCATACTCTATTAGTGTACAGAAAAATGGGCATGCTGTTTCTTGAATGTCAGTCTTTTCAGTGAACGGCAGGAATTCACAAATGTGGAGGAGCTATATCACATCTATTTTTAGGTAAGAAAAAGGTGTCCTTCTAAGGGTAGCAGTGCTTTTTCTCATAGCAGAGTTAGATATTCTATGGTAGGTAAAAATCCAGTGTTAACAGCAGGCCACCTATTAGCCATTAGTAAATAAGCCTGAGCTGAACATGGAACAGACCTGAACTTCTTCACAGGTGATAAGTACTGAGGTTTAGTGTGTGGTACAACTTTTTCAGCTACTGTGAAAGATATCAGGTACAACATATAGATCTAAATCTGGGATAAAAAAATATTCTCTACTCTTGAGTTTTGTTTTGGTCCCTCTTTTGTTAAAGTTAATGCTGTAAAGCAGTTCCTATCTGCATTCAAGACAGAATCTCCCTGAGTAAAACTTCCCTTGTATTCTGTAACAGTGAATTTTTTCCAGGTGGAATTGAATCTCCTTTCACTTTGAGAAAGCCTGGAAATCATAAATCCAAAAACAAACAAAATTCAAGTGTTTCTCTTGCTCTCATATAAATACCTTTGAAAATGAAAACATAGCAATAAAATATTTTTTTTCCAGCAGTTTGCACCATAAGGCCAAGAGAACTGAGATGTAATTTAGTATGAAAGGGGAGCCAGGTGAAATAAATCTAACACTTGTATGCTTTCAGCATAAGTATCATTACCATCTTTTTAGAGCTCTAATAATTTTCTTTATTCTTTTTACCAAGTACTGCTCTCTTAAAAACTATATTAAGACCTTTAAAGTATAAGGAACACTTATTATTTCAAATACAGCTGTACTTTATAAATATACATATGACAAACTTTATCTGACACATTTCATTCTTGCATTTCATTTTAATTAGTATCTGTATTTGCTCTTCTGCCCCACCCCATTTAAAACTTGTGAGTTCAGTGATCATTGCAAAATGGCTTTGGTAATGAACACAATCTTTAGTTGCAAAGCAGGTATCACATCTCTGTTTACAGAAGTTCTGGGATTTTGTTCATGGTCCTGGACATTTCTATAGGGGCCTTCACTGATTATCAGCAAACCCTCAGCTTCCAGTGCCACACT